>JAOANR010000006.1:45338150-46538150 GCA_030278955.1 Hygrophila difformis | reverse complement strand
CAAACATGTCGCCGATTTCTTTTAAACAGCACAAGAATTTTACAATTTAGGTCTCATTTGATAGAATAAGACCTAAAACATATAATCACTTATTCAACAAGAAATTGTTTAATAAAAGCTGAGTAGATAAAAGAAAAATAAGTGATAAGAGGTTCTTATTATTTATTTGTAACAAACGGTCTTATTGAAAAACTTCTTATTCAATAAATGATAAGAGGCAATAAGACCTCTCATAAGACCTATAAAACAGGCCTTAATTTATCTGTAGAAGTACCTGAGGGTCTGTCTACTTTATATAGAAGAAGTAAAGGCCGTAGATAAAACCTATATAACATATAATCACTTATAATTTTACATAGAAGAAGTATAGGGTCTGTCTACTAAATTTTACAATTTAGGTCTCATTTGATAGAATAAGACCTAAAACATATAATCACTTATTCAACAAGAAATTGTTTAATAAAAGCTGAGTAGATAAAAGAAAAATAAGTGATAAGAGGTTCTTATTATTTATTTGTAACAAACGGTCTTATTGAAAAACTTCTTATTCAATAAATGATAAGAGGCAATAAGACCTCTCATAAGACCTATAAAACAGGCCTTAATTTATCTGTAGAAGTACCTGAGGGTCTGTCTACTTTATTTAGAAGAAGTATAGGCCGTAGACCATATTTTAAGGCCTTTGCAAGAACAAATTTTGTCTGTGCCAGGGGACCTTCACCGGCATCAACAACTAAAACAGCTCCTTCAACCATGCCCACAACTCGTTCAACCTATGACAAGCAGCCAGAAAAGACCAGTTCAAATTTGTAAAGACTGAAAACATAAAAAGCATTTGCAAAGATGTAACAGTAGTCGACAGATATTAGATGGAAATGATTGATTCAGAAATTGAGGCATTAATAGCATCCTAAAAAATCATAATTAAAGAAATGCAAGCCGGAATGAAAGTATGAAAGCCCTGCACCATACTAAAGTTGACACATAATTTCATAATGAAGTATCAACTTGCAAGTGACCAATCCAGAGTAGCAATTGAAGTAGCTCCTTATGAGACTTAGTTAGTGTCTCACGGTCAATGATTTAGAAAACTTGAACTATTTAAGAATGATTTCATTGATTCTGTAGTGTTTTGATAAATTTTGACATAACTGATAAATAAAAGCTCAATTCTAGATATCTGAAATAAGACTCCTCTCTCAAATTGGTATCTTATTCATCATAAATGTTTACTTAGAATACCATGTAATGAAGGTAAATTGCAATGTCTGAAGCATATAGTTAGATCAGCCAAATTCGCCTAATCACAAAGTTCCAGATAAAATAAATAAATAAATTATTTAATGCCTATATGGAGAACACAGCTTACTTCACCACCAAAATCTGCATGTCCTGGTGTATCAACCATGTTTAGCTCATCTCCTTTCCAGGAAATGGATGTAACCTGCATATTATAAGAATAGCAACAGATAATGAAGTATATTCAAAGCTTAAATCAACCAAATTCAAAAGGATTAGAGTATGATCAGCCAAATTGTTTGGTAATATACTAATAGAAATTAAGTCTATCTTCTACAAGAAAACAACATATCCATACTATCACCCATAAAATAGACAGTAGCTTTACACGAAATGCAAAATCAGCTTTCAAAAAGTTATTCATTGACGTTGGTTCTACATTTCTCATCTTGTTGCAGCAAAATATCAAGAATTAAACAGTACAGTTGCCCACGAGATAACATACATTTACGAAACAAAGTAGAGCTTGCTAATCAAAATGCTATAATAATACAGAAACTAGCATAGCTGCTTACACAGACTAGGCAGCTCATACACAATCTTGCACCATCACATACCACTGGCTCAGAAGAAAATACCTATTTTGAACTTTCGTCAATCTACTACCAGCAAAATAGCGGCAGCGGTAAGTCCGGCCTTTTTATCATCACAGCCAGTGAAAAGCCCATTTAATATTGACACGAATAAATAAAGAATCCTATTCAAAAGAAAACACCACCAATCCAAAAGTTCTATGGAATTACAAACTAATTCTTCAAAGGATTTAAATAACCCAACCTTCCACTAAAAAAAGATACAAACTTGCAAGGAAATTTCAATCTCAGTGACGTTTCTTGAGTTCGATCAATAAAGAAGAAATTTTATGTTAGGCGATGTTTCTCTTTTTAAATCAATTCGTTCCCAACTTAGCCAATTCTAAACAAACCATTATATACAATTAACAAAATCAGACAACAATCAAGCACCTTAGAGGCGATGGTGATGCCACGCTCCCGCTCCAGGCTGATGGAATCTAGTGCTCGCTCATGGGGGATATCGGCGCCGCACTGACGCAGGAGCCGATCCATAAGCGTGGTCTTCCCATGGTCGACGTGAGCTATGACAGCAACATTTCGGATCCTGCTGGGATCGACAGCGCTTCCGGGAGCATCGGCAGGTGAAGGCAATGTTGCAGAGGAATAGGACCTGGTGAGGCCGGAGATTTTGAGGCGCTTCAATAAAGGAGAGGAGGAAAAGGAAGAGCAAGAGGAAGAGGAGAGGAACTTCCTGGCGGTGGAGGAGCAGAGGGAGCGAAGCAGCGGACCAACCATTTCTGGAGTAGGAAGAAATGGCCGCTTCTACTATTCCTCCTCTGCCTGCCGAGGGAAAACGAAGGAATGCCCTAAAGCCCAGAAGCTCTTCGTTACTTCGTACTTCGTAGGGTTTAAGGATTAACCAATAAGCGATGATGATATAAAGATAAAAGAAAAGAAAAACACAGTCAAAACGGAAAGAGAAAGAGAGCCACAGGAGGCAAGCCACCAAAATACACGGTGGAGAAAAGAAGAGGCTAGAGACCAAGGCCGAAAAGATAGTCGGGCAAGCACCAAAGATCTCCTCGCTGGCCTTGTTAAAACCCTAACATGGTAAAACCCATAGGGAAAAACCCATGGAAGGGAAAAAGAGTACCAAGCAAAAAAGGAGATAAAAACTACCGAACACAATCACATAAAAATTAGTTAGCGAAATCTATAGCTATCAAAGTGCATGTCCTGGAATAGGGTCTTGAGCAGGTGAGGAGGAGCGGCATCATACCAAGTCAGGTCGCCACCTATGGAGGAAAGGGCATCAGCAGCGGCATTCCCTTCCCGGAAAATGTGAGAGATACGAAAGTTAATAGTTGTCGAGATGTCTTTGGCCACCTTCCAACGCCCATAAAAGCGCCATGGGATGTCCGGATGAGGATGAGTGAAAGCATGAACTACATAAGTCGAGTCCGTCTCCAACCAAAGGTTGGACCAGCCTTTAGCAGAAGCAAGTTCGAGAGCAACGCACCAAAGGTTGGACCAGCCTTTAGCAGAAGCAAGTTCGAGAGCAACGCAAGCGGTAGCCAATTCTGCCTCATAAGCGAAGCCGAGACCATAGCCGACCAAGAAGCAGCCTTGAGCAAAGCCTCTGGAGTTGCGAAAAATTCCGCCACCTGAGATCGCACCAGGGGAACCCGAGGCATGACCATCCACATTTCACTTAATCCAGCCCGGAAGAGGGGGGGTGCCAACGTACGCTAGAAATTTGAGGAGCTTTCCCAACTGAAACTCGTAGGCCAAAAGATTTGACGACACCGAGATCATCCACAGAGTTATGCATGCTGCCAAGGTTGAAATTATCCGCCTCTTTCATCATGGCCATGATGGCAGCCGTGATTTTTGAAGTCCGGAGGGAGCTGGTGCGAATTATGGAAAAACATCCGTCATGCATGGCTTCATTGCGATATGTCCAGACAAGCCAGACATAGGAGACGACAAACAATCTCCATAGCGAGTGAACTTGACTGCTGGCCTTGATCTTAATGCACTGTAACAAGAAACCATGAAAGCTATCGTCGACCTGGAGTTTATTCTGGAAACCAAAAGAATGGATAAAATGATTCAGAACGGTGGAGGTGGTTGCACACTTCATGAACAGATGATCAATGCTTTCGCCATCCGCTCGGCACAGATAGCAAATGGAGGGGTCGTGGATGCCGTTGGACTGAAGGACTTCCCAAGTAAGTAGAATGCCCCTGATGGCCTTCCAAACCACAATGGATCGACGTCTGGGTATAAAATTCCCCCATATCCACGATCCCCAGGAAACCTCCGGGAAGTATGGCCATGTACGCCTGTATGCTAACTGGGAGGAAATTTTCCCATGAGCGGTTTTAGTCCAAACTCTGCGATCAACGGAGCTAGCGGAAATGCGGACGCCCATAATAGCATGAATAAGATCCGAAAAATTCCCAACAAAATTAGCTGTGAAGTACCATTCTCCATTAATGAAATAATCACTAATGGGTTGGTCGAACCACACCCTTAGGTCCTCAGGGATGTCTAACACATCCGCAATGATGCAGCCCGCCCAATTATCTAACCAAAATCGAACGTTGGACTGAAAACCAACAATCCAGGCTTCTTCCTCAATTAACCGTCTAGCATGAGCCAGGCAGAGAGAACAGATAGAAGAAGAGAAATAAGTGCTACGAGGAACACCATTCACAAACCATCGGTCCTTCAGAAAACCAAGTGAAGGATGATCCTGGAGGATGTCCCAAGCAAGTTTCATAATGTATGCCTCATTCGCTGAGCGAATGGATCGAATACCAAGCCCCCCTTCAGCGATAGGGCAGCAAGCACGTTTCCACCCAACAGTAAAATGATGTGTCTTGTGAATATCACCAGACCAAATGAAGTTACGGCAAGCAGCTTCTATTCGTTTGGTGAGGGTGCGCGGCCATCTATAAATCATCATCGAGTGCATAGTGGAAGCAATGATCACGTGATTAACCAAGCAAATTCTACCCGCCATGGAAAGAGAATTGCCCTTCCAACGGCCAAATTTTTGAAGTATCAAGTCAGCGTACTCTCGGAAATATTGACTCCTAGGCGAGCCAATGAAGATAGGACAACCAAGATACTTAAACGGGAAATGTCCACCTGGAATGCCATAGTCAGCAAGAATCCGCCGCTTGAAGCTAGAATGGACATGTTTGCCAAAGAATATTCTGGACTTAGCAGGGTTATGAGATTGGCCCGAGACCGCAGCATATTTCTCAAGGACATCATGAATGTGGCCAATAGACCGATTATCACCTTTGCAAAAGAAGACGATGTCATCTGCATAGAATAGGAAAGGCGGAAGCCGGCAGGCTCGACTGGCGAGACCAAGCTGAATGTCGCCACTGGAAATCCGTCGTGTAATCCATAAGCCAAGCACTTCCTCGGCCATGCAAAAGAGAAGAGGAGACAATGGATCCCCTTGGTGAACCCCGCGGCCATACGAGAAGAAGCCGCGAGGGGTACCATTAATGAGCACCGAAACCTTGGCCGAGGAGAGGATGGAACGGACGAGATCATGGAATTTAGGGTTGAATCCCAGGTGATGCACGACCTCCAAAAGAAAATCCCAACGGACAGTGTCAAAAGCTTTGGTGATGTCAATTTTGAGGGCAATCCCTCCCTTTTTTGAGCTGCTCAAACTGTTAAAACATTCAGACGCAAATAGAGATGCAGTGATGAATATTACGACCAGGGATAAATCCAAATTGCAGAGGACTGAGATGCCGTCCAAGGATGGGACCGAGTCGAGCCGAAATAAATCTAGTAATGATTTTGAACAGAAAGTTGCAAAGATTGATCAGCCTGTAATCTTCGACCCGGACAGCTCCATCTTTTTTGGGAAGAAGCACAATGAAATTATTATTGATACCCACGGGCATATGATCATGAATGAAGAAATGTTGTACGGCCTTGCAGAGATCATATTGTATGAAGTACCAGCACTTGTGATAGAACTGGCCGCCAAACCCGTCCGGTCCAGGGGAGCTATCGGCCGAAAGATCCAGCACCGCCTTGTGAATTTCATCCATCCCAGGCGTATGAGTGAGCATCAAATTTTCCTCGTCTGTGATAACCAGAGCCATAAAATCCAAAGCAGAGAAATCCGGGCTGTCCGCAGGGGCTTGGAATAAAGCCCTGTAATAATCAACGACATGATTCGCAATATCCGCTTCATTCTCAGATAGAGCGTCGCCAATGAGCATAGAAGATATGTTAAATTTGGAATGCTTCTTCCTATGATATTTGTGGAAGAAAGCAGTGCTGTGATCCCCGTCTTGCAACCAGGAAGCCCTATTCTTTTGAGAGAGAAATTCATATTTCGCCCGCAATTTATTGTTGAGGTGTATGAGGGCATCCACCTCCTCACAAAAAATTGATTCACTATCACCCTCGTTGTCCAGCCGATGTTGGATCTCTTGAAGCTGTGTAATAGCAGAATCAACCTCCTCAAAAATATTTCCAAAAGAAGCCGAGTTCCAAGCTCTGAGGGCGGTTTTAAGACGTTTAAGTTTAGCCGCAAAAATAATAATAGGGTTATCACCCATAACAGAAGCGTGCCAGGAGGTCTCCGCCATGACGAAGAAACTGGTGTCCAAAAGCCACATCGATTGAAAACGGAACGGCTTAGGAGAAGGGGAGTTGGAGCTGCATTTCAAAAATATGGGTGTGTGATCCGAGTTAAGCCTGGCGAATGTAGAAAGGGAGACATTGTCCCAGAGCGCCATCAAGCCGTCGGATACAAGAGCCCTGTCAAGTCGGGAGGCTTGGATGTTACGAGAGCAGAATCTTTTATACCAAGTAAACTTGTGACCAACAAGATTAACATCATTGAGACCGGTAGTATTCAAGAATTCCAGGAATTCAGCCGAGCCCCTCTGATCATTGCCCGAATGATTCAGCCGTTCGTGCGCACCTAGAGTAGCATTAAAATCCCCCATGACCATCATGTTGTCATGGATGTAATTGGCAATATCCAGCCAGAGTGCCATACGAATAGAGTGATCATTATGCGCATGGACAAAGCCAAATCTGTATGCAGTATTATTGAATTCAAAATAAAAAAATGATAGTTTGCTCAGAAGAGAAAACCTACTGGACCTTTGAGATGTAGACCGCATTGTAGAATACCCAAATATTCGGGCGTTTATTTGCACGGGAATTAATGCCAGCAAGTTGGAGAGACATGCTCTTCCAATAGTAGTCTTTTACGTCCGAACGGAGAATTTTGGGCTCCGCAAGAGCAACCCAATACGGATGGTGCATGAAGCACAAATCTTTAAGCGCAATCTGGGACGGCTGATTTCCAATCCCACGGATATTCCAGAAGAGAACTCTCATTTTTTACACCGGCCCTTGCCAAGCTTCGGCGGCAGTTCTTCCCATTGCTTAGCTGCAGCAATATGCATCAATTGACTGGCCTCAGTTGTGGGATTAATAATGTTGAGTTGATGGCCTCTGGATCGAGTAACCGGTCCCTCAGGGCGAGAGGGGGGGCGAGAACAACCCGCTTCCCTGTCATCGTTATCACTGCTAAATGGAACGATGGGAGTGGAAGGAAGAGTATCACACTGAGTTGGAGCAGCTGAGTCACTAGGAGAATTCATCGCAATAGCCGAGTCCGAGGCATTAGTAGCAGTATAAAGAGCCAGCTGCATATTGGCTCCCGCCATGTCTGAGTCGTTATAATCATCACTAGCATGAGGCCCTCCAGACGGGACCGCCAAAGGTGTCCTGGTGTCATCGGAGCCAGCGCCTATCTCATCCTCCTGGAGGACCGCAAAAAAGTTAGGGGTGGGCTGATCATGACCCTCATTAGCAAGCTGCACATTGTTCCTTGGTTTCCATACTCGCTTGGGGGCGGCAAAATCAGTATCCGGATTGTCTGCACCATCTTTGGGAGAGGGTTTCTTAGGCTTCGACTTACGCTTTTTGCAATCTTGCGGGAGATGACCCATGGTGTTGCAAGCCGTGCAATAGACTGGAAGGTTCTCATAAGACAGCGACACATGAATAAAGGAGTCCGGGAGATCCAGTTTGATCATTTGGGGTAGTTTTTCCAAAACATCGACTTCCACCAAAACACGAATAAAGTGCCTAAGCGAGCCATCTAGCGCACGTTCATCTATTTTGATCACGCCACCCACGACCTCGGCTATGTGTTTAATAATGGATTTGTGCCACAGTTCAAAGGGGAATTCATATATCCTAACCCATACAGGAGCGAGTGAAGACTTCACCTTGTATGGATTGAAGTTCGGGATCCATGGTTGCACCTTGATTCGACCAGAATTGAAATTATATAGTTTCGTCCGCAGTAGCTCCTCGCGAAAGGCGCCATCTTCAATGAGAACATTATAATATCCTCTACCAAGTGGTATGATAAACAAGGAGATTCCCCACATCTTTTGTAGAAGCGATTCCAGGCTGCTGTGAGATAAAGGGGGCTGGCCTTGATCGAGAAGAAACCTAATAATCACAAAATTGGAGAAAAGTTTAATTCTTTCATCAATGAATTATTTTTCCAAAGTAATAGAAACGATATCACCTGATCGGTCCGGCGGCCGAGCCACCGGAGGGCAGACGCCTCCTTCACGTAGGGGCCGCACGGAACTGCTTGAGAGAATCCAATTCATGCTGTACGTGGTCACGTTTAAGGGTATCGGCATGATGGGACCTTAGGAGGCGAGCGGCTACGGAGACCCGCGCCTGTGTCGCGAGGAGGCCTATCGTCGCCAGTTGATCAGGACGAACGAAAGAGGCCGGAGGAGAAACAACAGCGTCATGCAGTGGAGCAACGACAGTCGTGGGCGGCGGCTGCCGAATAAAGCCTTCCACCCAGGGGAAGGCTTCACATAGACGAGTAAGGTCGCCTGGGGTGTAGTTACGAGATCGGGAGATGGTGTTGAAGGGATTGGCAAGGAGAGTCGCCGCCGGGGAAGCCATGCCGGAGGAGATTAGGGGTCGGCGGCGTCTAGGGTTTAAGGATTAAAGGTTTACTTATAAAACCATTTTATTTTTTTGGATGAGCATAAAACCATTTTATTAGACCATCTCCAATGCTACCCTATAACTCAAAATGAGTTGGCATCTTCTCTCCAACAATACCTTAAAACCAAACCTATTTTGAGTTTTTTGAGTTTTATGAATAGTAAATACTCAAATTTGAGTTTTTACTATTCACAAACCTATCTCACTTTTTGCAATTAAAATAATTGCAATCTCATCCCTCCAATTATTGCAAATTGAATATTGATCTAATTTTGTGTTATAGTTAATAATTTTATACTTCATATATTTTTTATTAAATTTATTTTATATTTGATTATATTTAAAAATTTTAGGTTTCTTTATAAAAAAAATTTAAACATAAAGATAATTAAATTTTAAAGTTTTGATACAATCTTAGCAATCATAAAAAAAATGACATTAGCATACACACAAATTGAACACTTGTGGGGAAAATATACACATTACAATTCTTGAAAAAATCATTTGCTTTTAATTAATATGTATGTCCCGTCATTTAATGTAATTCGTATTTTAATTATATAATTCTTTCTTAATTAATGAGTATCGAATTTATGTGGGGTTATATATAATTTATAAGAAATGATGGGTATGATTGAAAAGATAAATAAGTTTGTATGGAAAAGAATATATAGAGAATATTCTTTTGAATTTGAGTTTAGTGTAAATGGTTGGAGATGAATTACTGTTTGATGTGACATTTACTGTAAAATGGGTTTGAGTTTGGTGTTGATTATTGGAGATGGTCTTAGTACCTCAAAATAAGATCTCTTTTAAATTCTTCGTTCCATATTGATAAGGGTACGGGGTACCCCCAGACATCGTGTGGGCGGGTTCAACCCAGCGTGATACTTAGACCAACTTTATCCATGACCACCATACACCCAACCCAACCGCCACGTCATTGCTTTTTTTAAAAAAAAAAAGCTAAAATGGGAGATGGTCTCTCATGGAGGTCGACCAAAAAGAAAAATAGACCACTTGGTCTTATATCATTTGGCCAATGGGATGGGGACATTTGTCTCCTTCCCATTGGTCAATTAAAATTTTAATCAAATCTCATTAAAATCATTATATTTTTTATATTTGAAAATAAAAATAAATAAAAAATATACCAAATTTTATAATTTTTTATTATCTACAAATAGAGACCACTCTTGCTATATTTTTTTTAAATACATAATATATCAATTTTGATATATCTAACTCATTTAAAAATTTACAAAAAATAAAAATAAATAAACCATATATTAAAATTTTAGATTTTTTATTCTTTCAAATAAGACTAAAATATTTATATTTTTGATACATTAATTTCTTTTATATTTCAACATAATTTAAAATTGTATAAATTAAAATAATTATATATAATATGGTGGTTGGATGGTTTGGTGGTTATTGATAAAGTATGTAAAATTTGGATGGTTGGATTGGGATGAATATTGATGAGTTGCAGGAGAGAGAAATTAATAAAATAATGAGATGGTTAGATGGCTGGGTGGTTGGGGTGGTTATGGATAGAGGTAGTCTTAGTGATTGCGTATATTGTTGGATGGGTCAGCATTAAGGACACGGTGGTTGCGTATATTGTTGGATGGGTCAGCATTTAAGGACACGGTCGTCGTCTATCGAGAGGATAAGTGGACCGTCAAGTTTCACATTGATTTAAAGCTGATTTCGTTCTCCTGATGAGTCCATAGGAGGGCGAAACCAGTAGAAATTCAAAGATTGAGAAAGGCTGAACCTCGGGTACTCGAGAGACTCGAGGTATCGCATGGTAATGTCCAAGATGGAGCGTTTACCCCGTGACAGTTGATATCAAAGCTAAAGTGTGATAGTTGTGGGTCATGTGCCTTGCCATGCCAAATTCAAATAAGGTAGGCCAAATGTTTGGATGCCGATGGGCACGAGAGGGCTTGCCAAGTGCTCGCATCACATAGGTGAGGCAGTAGGCAGGAGGCCGTAGTGATTGAGGGCCAAACGCTTCTGCAATAGGAGATGAGGAGTAGGCAGGAGGCCAACGCCAATGCCTCCCGAACGTTCTTATTATTATGGGGTGGTGGGAGTAGCAAGCGGTCAAGCAGAAGCGCTCATACGAAGGGCTGGCCAAGGAGGTGGCTAGGCAGTAGGCCATATAATCAAGAAGTCGGCCAAGTTGGAGGCATGCTACGTTGTGTGGATAGGCTATGGGAATTACACTAGGGATGTCAAATTTACCCGACGGGTAACCCGTCGGGTACCCGAGAATCGGGTATGGGTAGGATGGTCATTTTTGGGTAACGGGTAGGATATTGCCCGAAACCGAAATAAACATTATAAGATATGGGTAGGGTACGGATTTTATAAATTGTTCGATTACCTGACCCAATTACCCGATTATATAGATATATATACATATATATATAAATATTACTCTCTCTGTCCCAGGTAAGACGTCTCGTTTAACTTTGTGACACTGTTCATTGTTCAACTTTGACTTAATATTATTTTAAGTATATATTTGAAAAAAATAGTGGAGTTTGGTCTTGTTAGATTCGTCTAATCGTATAGTTTTAGAATATATATTTTACATAATTTTCACTTATATTTATTTTGAGATATTAACGATTTAAAAAATGCATTGGATTGTGTGAATAAGTCAAACAGGACATCTTAGTTGGAACGGATGGTGTATTTAATTATACTCCCTGTCTGGATGTCTCTTCGATTTCTCCCCAATATTGATTGTCTACAATTCTAATTCCGGCTACCTGGAGAGTATAATTAAATGCACTGTAGGCATTTCATCATCTAACAATAATCCTAGGGCAAATGCACTGTAGACATTTCAAGCAAACTCATCTGTCATGGTCTCACCTCCACTTCCTTCGTACCCTCACCAATTGTTGCCACAACCCACAACATGTAATATTATCAGTCCTTTCTCTTCCTTAATCTCCTCTTTTATCAAGTAATTTATCCCTTTCTTCTTCACCACAATAATTCGATTCAATGAACCTCACAAAATTTGCGGTGGTCATTTGCAATTGTATGACAGGCCCAGGTGACGACCATTGCTCTCTTCCTGTGCCACCGCCGGACCCCTCTCGGATTCAGGTAACATAATTTGAACCACGGTTAATTATTTTAAATTTTCTATTTTCTTTTAAAGATTGGAATCGAAAATTTGTGATGATTTTGCTGGTTGGTTTCCTCGATTTTATGATTAAGAATTATTTTCTGATAGAAATATGGAGATTGTGGATGTGTTGAAGCTTTATGTGTCTATGCAATTATAATACATAGGTGGCGCCCTCCAGGTATACACATGCACATATCTTTTTCTAAGTAAATGATGATTAAGGCAAGAGACTTGGCAAGACAAGATCTACAGAATACAATATACTATTGCTTTGCAAGTTTGAATTTGGTAATGGATTTGCTTTTTAAGTATATAGCAGTCTCTAGCTTCATCTGATTGTGAGATAGTACTCAAAATGCACACACGTTTTTAATTTAATTTTTTTTAATAGAGTTACTTAATTCTCTTAATTTTCTATATTAATATCTTAAATATTTTCATTGTTTATTATTTATTAGATGAATACACGATCTTCAATGCCTTCACAGCAATCTGATCATCATGGTTCTGAACATGATGAAATTAATAGAATTGATACCAGCACATATCCCAAATCTCAAGATATCCATCCTTCAACAAATGGATCAATGCCAACTACAGAAGCTAAAAATACTATGGATCTTAGTGAAGCAGATGGTGTTCACTCTCACAAGCAAAAACTAGCATCTGAGTCAGGAATCATTTCAAAAAACAAAAATTGATGAAGTTGACAAAGCGATCTGCAATCATTTTCAGAAAAAGCTAAGTGCGAATAGTAAAAATAGAACAACGCACTTGCGGGAGCATATAACTATATGTCCATGAAGAAAGGTGGCTGATATAAGACAATGTTTGTTGACTGCCAACAAGAACAAGAATGGCACAACACAATTAAAAAACCATTCTTTTGATCCTGAACTAGCTAGACTTCATCTAGCTTATATGATTGTTCTACATTAGTACCCGCTTCGGATGGTTGACATAAATGGTTTAGAGTATTCATGAATACTTGTCAATCTCTCTTCAAGGCAATCTCAAGAAATACACTTCGTAGTAATATTATGAAGATTTGTGCTGAGGGGAAGAGCAAAGTCATGAGTATGTTGGAGGGCAACAAGAGTCGAATTGCAATCATTACTGACATGTGGACTTCCAATAATCAAAAGAAGGGGGTACATGGCTATAACTGCACATTTTATTAATAACATTTGGACTTTATGCAACAGAATTGTGAGGTAATTCTAGGTTTTTTAAAATATTTTTGTAAAGTGAAAAAAAAATTATTTTAAACTTCAAATGGCAGGTTCACATATGTTCCGTATCAACACACTGCTGAAGTGATTACAAATATCTTGTTTGAGTGCTTGCTGGATTGGAATATAGAGAGTAAGTTGTCTACATTAACATTAAACAATTGTAGCACTAATGATTCTATTGTTTCTATGTTGGCAATGATGATGGATAAGTTTTCTCGTGACTTGTTTTTATTGAGTGGAGAGATTTTACACATAAGATATGCAACTCACATATTGACTTGATAGTTAAAGCTGGTGTTTGGCTACCGGAAAAGGATCAAACCGGTTACGGGTACGAAATCACAATAATGCACCAAAACTTGACTGAAATTGAATTCAACTTAATAGCAAAACAGAAAACAATGGAAAATCTACCAGTTGCTAAGAAACAAAGGCTGATTACCACGAAATAGCTATCGAAATCTACCTATTGTTGAAAAACAACGGCTGACTCGAAGAAGTAACCGCTATCAACTAGGCTAAATATAGGAAAGCTTGCAAAGGAAAGTAGTAAAAGATACAGGAAAGTAAATTGACATGATAGGAAATTTGGGATGGATTGATCTCTCTGATTTCAGTGCCCGGCACCCCCTATTTATAGATGGAGCTCAATAACCGCTCCATAACCTTCTCCAGAACCGATCAGCATCTCCTTCTTTCGGCCGAACTTGCCTCTGCTTGCTTCGGCCAACCCAACCTTTGCTCTTGGTCTGATCTTCATTACTTCGGCTCTTATGAACTCAGGCTTTGATAGATATTCTTCCTTTTTTTTTCTCCAGTCCACAAATACTTATTTACATTGGCCCAATTTGTAACACCCCGGTTTTTGGTCACCCAGGTCGGGATGTCACCGCCACATCCCCCTAGTAAGACACGGTTTCTCCGATCTTACTAAGGAGATGCAAGGCTAGGTATTGCAGCATTTAAAAGTATTTAAACCATTCAAGATAGTCCATACAATATAATTGGAAAATAATAATAGTATAGCGCAGCGGAAATAAATGGTTTAGTACAGTATCGCAGCGGAAAAATATAAATAGGGCCGACATGGCCAAAACACGGGTTAAACAAGTCCGTTCATAATATAGTCTAAAGTACGAATTTAAAAGCAAAATAACAATCCCCAAAATCCCATGCATGAATCGTGCTCACACATGCTCATTCCACATATTCTGTAAGAAAATGAATAAAAACGGTTTTGGTCAGCAAACTTGCTGAGTAAGTTAACACATGCATGATCGTAGGGTTTAAAAGCCGTTAATTTAATAAATAACTGAAAGCATGATAATAACATAATATTTAATCTAATCTAATCAACTATTCAATAGCATAATTTATTTCAGGGCTCTATTTAATAACACATATCGCATGGTTTAGAATAATAGCCATAATTTAAAGAAAGCATTTAAATAATTTAATTGGACAACAACATAATTTAATCTAATTTAATTTAGTTTAATATCCCTATTACATCCCCGATTTGGTATCTCAAAGTTTCACGATAGCATCGCGATGTCAACAAGTTTAGCCGGTAGCCCGGCGGCCGCAACCGTATCAGCCATACCCAGTACCACTCCGGAGCCTCGGGAAACCCATACGGATATTCACGAGAGTGTAGGCTCTATATTTCACCGTTTTGGCAATATCACATTTCAAGTTTAGCGTGCGGGGTCACCATCGTCCATTACGGCACGAAGTGAATCGTTAGGGGGCACCCTGCAGAGCACTCACCCCTAATTTTAATTTATCAAGTTTGTAAGGGGATTTAATTTTTAAAATCTGACTTCAATTGTATTTATTTAGAAATAATATCTCAACTCGTTTCAACCCTAAAGGTTAATCCATGTTTCAACAAGATTTCAAGATTTTGTTTCCGGTAAACCACTGTTTACTCTAAAATTCGTCTAAAATCAGATTTAATTCCAAAAATTCCAAACTTTCATATCTGACTCAGAAACGTCAAGATCTACAACTTTCGTGTTTTAACTTTTTCAATCCGAGGTACCTAAGTAGGTCAAAATCACCAATTTTCGCATAAGAATAATTCTGTCCGAGTTTAATGTATCACAGTTTAAAGATTTCGAATTCTACCATAGCAATTCAACTCTAAATTTGATGAAATTTTACAGAGATCATCTTAAGACAATTATCTACGACTTTCATGTTCGGCCAGAGATCTAAAACAGTCTAGATCCTATGTCAAAAACCTGATCAAGATCATTCCTAAGTTCTGTCCAAGATTTCAAGATCTAGATTCACACAGTTCGGTTTCGGTGGGTTTTCACATATCAAATCGACTCCAAAAATTCTCAAAAATTTACAGTAGCTAGATCTAAGTCTTAGGAATGTTTTTTGTGTTTTAAGTTTCTCCGTTTGAATTCGTTTTAAGGTTCGGAAAAATTCATCAAATCTGTTGCGTCGGTAGAAAGTTTAAATTGACAGATTTTCGATTTCTTGTTAATCTTTTAGTTTTGAATGTTTTAATTCATCCCAAAACCATGTAAGAGTTAACTTACAGAGTTTATGAATGTTCGGGATTGTCTATGCGAAGGCGTGGCTTCCAGTCCACCGTTTCTCCTCTCCGTTCGTCGGGTTCTACGATCTAGATCCAATACGAGGTGTAGAAGAGAAAAGAAGATGATTAGGATTCATTTTCGAATCGTTTATGGAACAAAGATTGGATCGAGACTTACCACGACTATGGAGGTCTGTAGAAATTTCGTCCAACAGCGTTCGCCTTGGTTTCATGCCTCCGACGACTCCGGATTTAGGGTTTCGAATGTGTAGAAAGTTGTAGGGTTTCGTAAAAGTATTCGGAGCTCCTAGGAGTCGTATTTATAGATTTCCAGGTCCTAGGGCGTCCAACATCTGACCTAAGGGTCTTGGGTCGAGAGATGTTCAACCGAAAGTCGAAAAATCCGCGTTCGGGCGAGAGATTCACGCGACGGGCAAATCTGTCGCTTGGCGCGGTCGTGGCGCGCCCAATGCCTTGGGACCGCGCGGCCACCGCGCCGACTTCGCCTGGACTTCGGTCCGGGCAGGTCGTGCGATCCGTCGTGCTTTTCCGCCTCTCTTTCGGGTTTCTATCCCTCTATGCTCCCGAATTCCGATTTCCGGGGTATCTTCGGGTTTCTACTTTCTCTCTAAATTTATTCTCGGGTCTAATTGGGTGTTTTGGACTCGAATCCTCGAGTTCATTAGTGTCGGGTTTCAGTGTATAATTTATTTACCTTTAATCCATCCTTTTATTTAATTAAATTCCTTTAATTCATTTTTTAAGTAAAAATCTCATTTCTCATTTCCTTATCTTTATTTATTTCTTTATTTGCTGGATTCATTTATTTATTTATGGTATTTATTTTATTTATTATTTATTTATTTAATTATTGTTTTATTTTATGATGGAAAATTCACGGGTATTACACAATTATCTGACCCAATTTTGGCCCACCCACTTGGGTGGTCACAACAGATGCCCTACTTACTTGGGCTCGTTTTCGGGTAGAAATGGCCCAAGTAATTGGTTTCGCATAACGCCGGTTATCAGCACGATCTCCAAAATATCCGGTTATAGTTACTCTTCGTATCCCGTAACTCGTCATCATTACGCTGTCTCTTCCGGCCTTCTTTTCCAAGTAACCGTCCTTTCTTCCAAAACTCTTCTTTTTCTTCTCTCTTTCACTTAGTTTCTTTCTCCTCCATGGATCCGAGGTTTGTCTCCGTTCCTTCTTCTCAACTCGTGAAGCTCGAGAAGTCATCCGTCTCTCGCTTAGCAGTTCACTGCATCCCTCAGGGTTTTTGTACCTTGGGCCCGCTAGGGATTCCTAAAGAAGTGGATGTATGTATTGCTCGTATTTTCGACAAATGACCTCTTCCATTGTATTCTCAATGGTTTTTCTCCAAGCTCTTTACTCCGTCATTAGTCACTTGGACGGTGGCCACTTCTGAGTACATTGCTTGGTATCATCATCTGGAACGCCATTGCCATGAATCCTGGTCTAACGCTGGTCTTCTCCACTTTGCTCGGTTGAGCATAGAATCTTTTCCTACTGACCTGCGCCCCATCCAAGCACTGTTATGCTTTTTGAATTCCTCTGTGAACTGCTTCTGTTTTCCCTGGGGCATGATGATCCCAACGATCCAAGATATCAAACTCCTCCTGAACTTCAACGTTCGAGATGATAACCTTGGTGCTGTTTCCCATGGCCGGCCAACAGAAGCTAGCACTGGTTTCCCATCCAAAAACACATACCATAATTGGATTATTAGCTATCAAAGCAATCCTGACTCGGCCAAACCTCATCAGCAAGAGCCTTTGGCTTTTATGATGTATTTGCTCACCGGATTTTTTTCGTGTGCTCCTTCTAAGACCGTATTGCTTGAAGTTCACCCTCTGGCATCTGAAATTCTCGCCGGAACTCGTCTTCCTCTGGCCGACTTCTTTCTTGTTCATTTATATGTTTTTGGTTGGGAGAAGGGTTTCTCAGATAAATCTCGCGGTCCTAATTGGTTTCTTCATCTATGTTGGTCTAACATTTCCGTGACGTATCTGGTTTTCCTTCTCAAGACCTTAATTCTGGCATCCCAATAAGTGTTACTCTGCTAAGACATCTTTTCTTGATATGTCGATTTCCAAATGGATTGGCTATTTTCTGGGCCCAACGGTAGATCAAGCCTTTTCTGCATATACTTATCAGTCGGCCAATTTTAACTGGATTAAAGACATTGGGACTTTTCCTTCTGGGTCCCTTCTTAAACAATCTCTAGCTCAAATTTGGAATAGATGTATACGTCACCCCATTTTCAATGGCTCTACTGCTCTGGCGAATGCTGTCATTCTGGTTGAAATATATAATACTCACTTGGTCAATCGTCAACTTGGCTTTGCTCAAGATCTTATGTTAGCCTATCATGATGATGATGAGTACACTCCCTCGTCGAGCAGGGAGCAATCCGCGGTTTGGAATCAGCGTCTTATGTGTTGGAGATCCTGTTATAGGGCTGGACCTTGAAGTCCCCCTCTCGGCTTCTGCCACTCCGACTGCTGTCATTTCGGATCCTCCCAATAATCCTACTGTATTAGTTCAAGTTTCGGCTACCGCTCCTTTATTGACTACTGCTGGTCCTTCCAATTACACTCCTTCTCCACCCCCTCACTTGGAGTTGCCACATACTTCTCGCGTGGTTGCTTCCGACTCCTTAGATGGAGCTAAACAAGGGTGTGATTCTTCTGTCATACAAGTGCCTCAGTCTCCATTCCCGGACCGCCAGGTTTTGGATGATTTCTTTTGTCTTCCTCCTTTATCTCCCCTTCCGTCAGATCCCTTAGCTCATTTGGGAGATTATTTAGGGAGGTTATGCAATATGATTACCCGTCGTCCTAAAGTGGAATTTGTCTACCCGAAGCCCATCATGCTCATTCTATCTCATATTGATCAACATTTTCATGATGAAATTATTTCCCTGAATTTAGAGGCCACTCTTCATATGATAACTAAGTTCGTTCTCTCTTTAGACCAGGAGCTTCCAGCTCATTTGGTCACAGGGAATAAACTTGTGGCTGAACGGAAAGCTATAGCTTCTTCTCAAGCTGAATTTAATAAATGTTCGGCAATATCAGGCTCATATGAATACTTTATCCGTCGTAGGTTCTCGTGAACTCAAATATTCTGAGGAGCTTTCCTTGACTCAACGAGAGATTGCTCGACTCCAATAGAAAGAGAAAGAACTAAAGTCTGCATTAGACGGGGCTAGAAAAGAATCGGCCGATTTGAAGCGTTCGATTAAGCAACTTCAGAAACCGGCCGAAGTCCCTAAGGCCAATCTTTTAGATTCCTAATGGAGTGCTTCTTACCTTTCTATGAGAGCTAGCTTCAATGACCATATCCTAGGTACTTTTCAGGAAAAGTGGGCCGAAACTCAATCCTTGGCTGAACAACTAGATTCAACTATTCAGAGCTTGGGATCCAGGTCTACTGCCTATATTATTCCTCGATCCGAATTATCCCAATGGATCCTTCGGATGATGAAGCAACCCCTTCTCATGAAGTTTCCGCTTCTTTTAAAGCTTCTGCAGGTACCTCATTTTCTTCTTATCCATTTGTGTATGCTTTCATTTCCTTATAGCCGTAAGTTATCTTACCTTAACCTCCTCTTCCGGGGGTTTCATCTGCTCTCTCTACAGGCACTTCCCAATCTTTGCTATCCCCTCGCTCTGCTAGTGCTGGTGTTACGGCAGAGGTTCAACATCAAGTTCCCCAAGTGCCCCAGAACGTGTTCCCTTCTGGGATGGATCCTACCCTTCCAGCTAATCCTCAAATTGGTGTACTTCAAGGCCTTCATGAAGATGTTTATTTTGACGATTCAAAAATGGATCATACCCTTCCAGCTAATCCTCAAATTAGCACACTATCGAGTTACACTTGTGGCCATAAAGAACCATGCTTTAAAAAGGAAATACAAACTATTCAAGTAAGACACACTTTATTCTTAAATATAATTAAAAATGAGTTACTTTAAGTTATTGTATTGTCAATACTATGGATGTTGCATGTCCATACTACCGGCGAAATCAAAATTTAGTTTAATCCGATGAACCTGCATATGAGCATAAATTTAATGAAATAATGAAGGGGTCACGCCAACGATTATAATTAATTTGGAAGATATCTGCAGGAGCTCCAGATGCTACAAACTGCATATAAAAAAGGGATGACTTGGTGACATTAAGATGTTGAAAAATAAGTAATTTGATAAAGTAGTGGTTTGTTAGACCAAATTTACTATCAGAGGTTTGTCCTTTTCACCTTCAATCCAGAAAAGGCAAATGCAGAATTTGGCAAAACAAATTAATATATGCATAAAGAAATATCTACTGTCCATTTTGCAAGGTCCTACCTAGCATGTTAACACCAACTGACCAACAGAATCCCAACTTTTATAATAAAAGTTGCATACTTGACTCTTATGTAGGCAAATGATAATTAAAATAAAAGAATACCATTGCAAAGTGTAGCAAATTAATAATGAAGGCTAAATGCATATGAAAGCCATACCCCAATACAATTGGAAAGGATAATTACTCAAGTATATCATAGCAGGCTTCTTTGTTTCAAGAAATTTGAAATTCCTAGAAATTCATTTGTTATTCTCTATAGTCTTAGATGACAAATGATAAGCAAGATTCCTTCTTGATTATAATAAATTCAAAGAATATCAAACATACATTCAATGGAAAGAGAAAGTCCATAATTTATCTAATGGGGGTTGTAAAGTAGAATATTAAAGAGTAACAGAGGCATATAATCAACACAATGCACACCTGAACAAAATATAAACACAGGATAAACGAATGCAAGCTTTTACTTTATACTGGTATACTTCAGATGAATAGACAAAATAATCACTCTCTTAGCTATATTTAGGCTATAAATGTGGCATGCATCCATGCCATGGTCTTTCAATTCATTGCAGGTGCAAGGCAACTCGATCACTATTTTCTTTGTAAGTTGGCGGAAGGTTAGCTTTTATAGTTACGTGCCAAGCAAATGGGTAATTACATACCAAACAAATGGAAAATGAATATGATTATAACTGTCGAATAACATTATTTGTAACCTATTCAAACAAAACAACTTCTCATGATACTTATTAAAATACTGCAAGAAATCTTATTGAAAGAGTAAAAAATGGAAGAAAATATAAAAAGAAGTTAACTCTTTTGTCATCTACACACGACAGATAGAATTTGCACAAAGCAATTGACCAAGACATCAACACAAAGCAGATAAAACATTATCTATAATCCATAAATATAAACTCCATTTCCTTTCTCGCCGAACCATACTACAAAAAATATAGGGGAAAAATGGCAGAAATCATTAAAACATTATGGAAACAACACTCATCAAAGCAGTCTCATATTGTACCAAGTTTTTCGACTCAAACATTTCATACAGCATATTCAAGACATGATGAATGATAATACCAAAGTTAAGTGTTTATTCGTGTACTTGTTTTCACTTTCTTTTCGTATCACTTATGATCAAGAAAGTAAGCAACAAATCATCTCAAAATATGCACAACCACAAACAAACTTGATTCGAAATGCATAAAATCAAGAAATTATATTTCAGATAAAGGAGATCACTTACATTGTACATTGACGATATCCGCTGCCTCTGTAATTCTCCCACTCATCACCTCCGATGGCTTGTTATGCTAATCTATGCTTTCCAACTTCAATTCTAAACTCCTAACCACATCATTCAGTCTTCATTGCTCGACTCCTTCATCTAGGCCAGAGATACCTAATTTTGAAAATGAAAGGGAAGATGTGTTAGGCCATCTCCAACCCAACCCTCTATTTCGCAGGAGCTACAGTGTAAATCTCTATTTTTGCAGGATAGCTACAGTAACTTCATCTCCAACCCATCCCTTTATTTTTGCAGGATTAAGGAATATTCCATATCTTTTCCATTTTAAATTACTTTTTAAAATGTTTAAAAAATTAAATTTACAATTCATTCATAATTTTTTAAATGATAATATTTTTATATTAATTTATGATAATATATAAATTTTAAAATTAAAAAGAAGATAAAAAGTGAAGGGAAAAAATGCAGGGTGTGAATAGTGTTCCTCTCATTTGAGAGGAACACTATAGCACCCTCCCAAATGGGAGGGAGGGTGCTGCAAAAATGCAGGGTGGGTTGGAGCCCCACCCTGTACTCCCACTCTGCAAAAATAGCAAAATGCAGGGTGGGTTGGAGATGGTCTTATAAAAATAAAAAACCCACGTGAAAACGGAGATAGGAAAAAGATATCTTCTCTAGGAATAGGGTCAGGAAATCATCTTCTCTTCTTCTCTTGGCTTCTGCAAGTTCCGACTCCATTCACTTTCCTTTTCTAAAGAAATTGAGTGCTTCCAAATCTGCTCTCTAAATCTGCTCCATGGATCCCCTTTCTCTTTCTCTTCATTTTGTTGTGCCCAAAATCAAATTTGAAATTTGAATGTTTTGGCATTTTGTTGAGCATCTTGTTCTGAAAAATAAATTTCAAAATTTAAAATTTGAATTTTACATTGTGCTCTAATATTCTGTAGAGTATAGACTGTACAGATTACTGACATTTTACTATTCATAAGAGAGTTTTACTTCTTATACTGTTCATAAGAGAGTATCACTGTTCATAAAAAATTTTTATGTGTGAAGTATTGTTCATAAGTCGAAAAACTTTTATCTTTATAAAGATAAAGATAAAGATTATTAGTACTTCAGTGTATGTGTGTAGGCGTATCTTATTATAAAAAAAAACAATTATTATAAAATTCCTATTCAAATAATATATATCTCAATCTTAAAACACTTGTTGTAAAAATGTAAAAATAATATTATTAAAATTACGTATTAACCACTGCTATAATTACCGCATATGATATCTTCCCGAAAATTAGATATTAACAATTGTTATAACTGATATTATTATAATAAATAGTGACAACAATTGTTATAATCATTAACAACTGCTATACCCGCCACAAAACGCTTACAACAAGTTTTAGACTTTCAAACTGTGACCATCCAATATCAAACACGACCAGTTTATTTTGATGATTTACATCCTACTTCTATGAATCCAAGCGTGTTATATATATGTATTCATGCTTATCTTATTTATAATTCAGGACGTATAGAAATGTGAGATTTGGAATGTGTTTTCCACGATTCTGCTGAAGTTTTTTATTTCAAATATTGTTCACTTTGCCAAATACGATTAATTTTTATTTGAATGGATGATACAGGGTATTCCGATTTCATTTCACATGGAAAATACATTGCAAGGGTTCTTGAATAAGGGCAATGCTATTCAATATATAAATTTGGTGTGCAAGGTAATTTCTCCCAGTTTCGGCCAACTAATCATAAATATTGGGGATCCTTTTATTCGACTACATAAAATGGGCCAAACTTATATATATTTATGTGTTAATAATAGTGTACAATGTTAAGCATCAAATAGAATTTCGTTGTAATTTGAGATGAAAATTTGCAAGGAAGAAATTTGTAGTAAATCTTCAAATCGATTTTATTATTATTTGTGAAGGAAAATTCATTTAGCTTCGCATATTTTCTTATAAACGAATAATTTTATTATAAATTTCCATATTTTATCTTAATGCACAATCTTGTTTTACCTCACGTTATCTTTAATGGGGTTTGCTCTTTAGTTGTTTTGGGGAGAGTATATGCCAATAGCATGTTAATGCTGAGGTGTGTGCTTCTGCATGCAATTATCTTTTTCGTACATGGGCCGTTTAAGGGCCAACATATCTGTTATATACTGGGTCTGTTTGGGAGACAACAGAATGTAAATAGCAGATAGCATATTTGACCAGCAGATATGAAGAATAGATTTGACCAGCATATGTAATAGCAGATTTCATTAAAGTTGTTTGGTAGATTAGCATATATCAATCAGCAGATAGTAAATTTGGTATGAAAATGACACATAAGGACAGAATTTTTTTTTAATTAAATAATATTGTAGTTTTATAAGAGGAAGAGCATTTAAGAGGAATGAAGGGTATTTTAGTATATAACAAAATAGCACTGAATGATCTGCTTCTGCTTTGTTGATATGCTTCAAAATGGAGCAGATTCATTTTGAGCAGATTTTGCTCCATCTGCTCCTCAATCTGGTGTTTGCCAAACAATAGAAAAAAGCATATGGATGAGTCAAATATGCTATTTATCAATCTGCTGCTTATTCTACTCTCAATCAAACAAACCCACTGTCTTACAATCTATTCATTAATTTCCTGGTTTCCAAACAATCCGACGATGAAATTTGTTTGTTGACATTAGAACAAAAATTGACTTTTGCCTTGGAGATGACAAACTTTTTTGCTTGTATTTATTTTCCCTCTTACAATTCTCATATTGAAAAACACAAACATGTGTAGAAATTCATGGATGGGAGGTTCACACCTAAAATCAATTGGTGATAGGTGGAGTTGCTCCCAACCATAGTAGGAGGACCACATTTTAACCGATGTGGGATATCAACACCCTCCCCTCGAGATGATATCCATCTCGAAATTAAATTCAAATTCAGGATAAAATATACCCAACCCGGGCAACCATGGCTCTGATACCCAACTCGACGTAAACATGGATGGGAGGTTCACACCTAAAACCAATTGGTTGCGCGGGTTATCAGAGCCATGGTTGCCCGGATTGGGTATATTTGATCCTGGATTTGGATTTGATTTCGGGATGGATATCATCTCGAGGGGAGGGTGTTGGTATCACACATCGGTTGTGATGTGTCCCCTTTACTACCTTATATGGTTTGGAGTAACTCTATCTATCATCAATTGATTTTAGGTGCGAGTCTCCCATCCATGAATTTCTACAGGGTGTTGATATCCCACATCGGTTAAAATGTGGTCCTCCTACTACCTTATATGGTTGGGAGCAACTCCACCTATCACCAATTGGTTTTAGGTGTGAACCTCTCATCCATGAATTTTTACATGGTATCAGAGCCATGGTGCCCGTGTTGGGTATATTTGATCTTGGATTTGGATTTGATTTCGAGATGGATATCATCTCAAGGGGAGGGTGTTGATATCCCACATCGGTTATGATGTGTCCCTAAAACTACCTTATATGGATTTGGAGCAACTCTACCTATCACCAATTGGATTGGTTTTTAGGCGTGAGCCTCCCATTCATGAATTTCTACAACATTTACTATACTCCCTCCGTATATTTTAATATTATCATTACATAATTGATATTATTAATTAAGTAACTCTGATTCAAACTTTTAGAATAGTTATATAAGATAAAACAAATTAAGTGATATATTGTTGGATTTGTCTAATCAAGCTTTTAGAATAGTTATATAATTTGAGTTATTAATTAATAATAAAAAATTGTGTATTGGATTGCATGCAATTTATAGATGAAAATGTTAAAAAAAACGAAGGGTGTATAAAACTTAATGCATTTCATATTAAAATGGAGTAGAACTTAATGCCAAAACTCTCCTTTTCCTGTTTTAACTTGCAGCATTTCACCTCCTTAATTATATATATATACTAGTGGATCTCGTTGTGCGATGCACAACATACTATGGATATACAACGGCCCATGAAAAAATGACAAATACTTTTAAGTAAGAAGACGACATGAGAACTGAATGAAATATGTTCTCATTTCTACCCGGTGAAGGTAGTAATAACGATCAATCATAATAAGCAACAGACATAAATGCGCGTAAGATACGATCTGAAACAGGAAAACATGTCGGCATAAAAGATGGAAGGATCATAGTGGTAGAGCTCAACATTGGAAAATTTCAAAGCGGTAAAAGACTAACATATGATTGCAAAAACTTACAACTTTCGTAATGCAGTCAACTGAAACATTACGTTGACAGATGAGAAATGAATCTATTACATTATAAATGACTTAACTCATTCCAACCACATTAAAATCCACGTAAAACAGAGTCCACCTGAGCTAACAAACTGTAAGTACCGAAACCCCACTCATAGAAGTAACTGGCAAGGGTTATCAAATTTGGACAGAGTTGGAATTCACAATTTCCATAATCAGCAGTGCACATCAAATGCAGCTAAAATTGAAAGGGAGTGCAGATTTTAGAAATATTTGGTTGAAAGCACCGAAGCATGGGAGTAACAAAAATTCAAGCATAGGAAATGCTTGGGTACATTACTGGAAGACATTCCTGGAAGAGGGAGGACCTGTGATTGTTTTATAGGAAGAAATTAATCCAAAGGAAGAAAATAGATCCAATATTATTCATCAATATAAATTTGCTCATAGAAACCACCATGTTTTCCAAGACATTTGGTTGGTTTCACTATCAGCAGAGAGGTATACCGTTGACAGATCCATCAGATGTAACAGTATCTGATGAGATAAAGTGCCATGTTGCCATGAGAGGTTCCATTGTAGATTTTGTAGGTGATCGAGTCCATGGCTGAGATAAATCCTCAATCCGGTTGACCAAGTTTGCAGTTATACGGAGTGGCTTTGGAGCTGAAACCATGAAAGGGGATGTATATGGAGATGCATGTAAAAATGGTGGGGGGCGTTAAGCCGTGGAACTCCTGCAACGCATATAAATCGGTTGGGATTGCAGCGAACACCAAATCAAATGAATGGTACGGAGAAGCCGAAAGTGAGATTAAACCATGCAAAAGAAGAATTACTTGAATGAAATTCGCACCTAAAAAGGGAGAATGTATGTAGGCAGTATGTGTGTTTACATATCCAAGTTCTTACCTTGTCTCTCAAGGATCATCTCGAGATACGATTTGTGATCCATGGTCCATTGATGCCCATCCTTGATGATTCAGTCCCCACTATCTGTGTAAGATATTTACAATATCAAATAGTATAAACAAACCAGTGAGCATCCAAATATCCTATTAACCACAGATATTCCCATGAGAGATGCAGACCACATACTATATGTAAATCATAAATCAGATACAGAAACACATTAATTTCTTATGGCATTGGCCATAACATGTGATTGAATCAAAGATGAATAATTCACACATGACGCATATTAATTAAGGAATGTTGGCGTAAATTATTGAGCAAACCACAAATGCCAAGGTAGAAAACGTCCAAGAAGCTGTACAAATCTAATCTTATCTATCTATCACCAAAAACCCATTTTAAAATTTCATTCCCAATTAGAACCATGTTCAGAATTTTATCCACACCTGCAAAAATTATGGAAGTCAAGCAAGCTGCAACCACAACAATGACAATTGACAACCAAAGAACCACAACAATATTGAACTCACTTTAAGGTTCTAGTCATAACTCACTTTCCAGAATTGAGGATCTCATTTCTCAAATCTTGAGCACGGGATTCCCTCACTGCAATTTTTGTTACACTTCTTGCAACATCCTGCATATGGTGAGAAATCAAGTTTGAGCACACTGTAGCATTAGTGATAAAATAAACTATAGAAATTTAAATTGACCACCTAGCAGTTAGGAATCCAATACTTTTTTTGAGTGGATCATCTTTCAGCACAACACCCAAGGGGCTTGCACATGGAAAAACAAAACTACAGCAGAAAAAACAATATTCATTCCTATTGGAAGATAAAGAGTAGAATAAGGTAAACATATACTTCCACGAAGATGTGAAAATACATGAATTCATTGGTTGTTAGGGTAGGCAGTTAGAGAGAGATGGCTGCAGATAAGATTGCAAAATAATAATATACTGCAGCCAACTGTCAATATGATTTATCCAAATAATATAAACTGAGCTACCCCCAAAGAGTCCCAACCCTGCATTCAAAAAAATATTTCAGATTAAGGAAGTAATAAGTGACACAGGGTTTCAGCAACAACTAATGTAAAACAAATGCAGAAGTTGATGCTTAAATCTTTGAAGCCATAAGTAGAAAACATTTTTGAGTTTGCTTAACCTAGAAATATGGAACGTTTTCCTTGGATAAATTACCTCAACTCTATATCGCCATGACTCTGCAGCATTGTGAATAAGTGGAGAAAATGGAGCAATAAATTTTGAATCCTCCTCGTCATTTTCACCCAAAACTGATTTTATCTCTTCAAAGATTTCCATCTCCTCAGGAGACACCTACTCCAGAAGCGACAATAAAAGAGCGAGTATATGAGATAACTATAAAGAAAACACTGACTTCAATATTACAAGATATTTTTCAACATAGAATACAATTTCATGAACAAAAATATATACTAAGTGATGAGTTGTGTCAAGGCTAGAACTATGAATCAACAATCTTACAAGAGAGACTGCTGTGCCAGTATTATATCCCCTTACAGTACGTCAAATCTGGTGCACATAGCCTGCAACCGTTTTAGGCATATCAAAGTTCACCACCTGATGAAGAAACAAGAAACATGTGTGAGGAATAAACCAGTCTTTATTGACTAAAACTACACATTCGTTAAAATCAAAGATGTAGAAATAAAAGAATGCAAGAATAGAGAAAATGCAGTAGGCTGAAAATTCAACCAACGGATAAAATAATGAGGTGCCAGCAGTAAACGAAACATAACCTGGAAAGCAGAAATAGAGAGAAAAAAGTTTAACTGGCATGTAAAGAGTACTCCTAGCCTAAGAGTCTTAGGGACTGAATGGATTGAAGGCTACGGGTAGCTGTGAACGATTTTCTGAGATGAATTTAGTTGAAACTTGGATACACAAAGGAATGAAGCTGAGCCAGGAGGAGATAATTGCATTTTCTTGTTCAGCATTGTTTTCTTTTTCCTTTATATATTTCTCCCATTCTGTTCGGACGAGGGATTCTATATTTCTCAATCACTTCGAATGCTTTGATTTGAAAGCAGTGGGAAACTGTCAAATTTTATGCTTAAACAATTTTATTTTTTTTTTAAGAGAAAAAGGGAAAAAGTACAAGTTTCTTGCATGCCAGAGATAAGGTACCATTTCTTTAACAAGTCACGCAGAATAAAATATCAGTATCACACTTTAGTCATTATTTACTTACTTAGAGATAAGTGACTACAAAATAATGATAGAGCCAAGGATATTACAGAAAATAGTACAAGACCACTTTTTTCTCCACCACAATAGGATATTAGAAAAGCAACAACATGCATGATACTGAAATATTGGCCATTCCATTTAAGGTAAACACTGTTCTATTGACTGAGGCCAGTCTATGCCAAAAGAAATTGCAAATTTTTGATGAAGTAATGCATAATCAGAGTGAAATATATAGAAAGTTCCAAAACATAAAAGAAGCTCAACACTTGAAACTGACCTCTACAAGTCTGTCCGCACATATATGGAGAAGAGCTATAGCCTTCAAACTTATGCCAGAGGAACTTTTATTATTAGAAAACCCCATAAGGCAATTCACACAATCCATAAAGCAAAATCCTATAATATGAGCAAAGTGTTCCAAGATAACTGCAACAATTCTCACTTGTTAGGTTGAATTCAAAAAACTGACATGTAAAAAATATACAAAGGGAAAAAAAATTAAATAAGTTGGTTTTGGTTAAACCCTGCTCCACATTCTCAAATGCCTGTTCAACTATGGATACCTGGTCATCATTGGACGCAGTGGTGAAGACCATGAAAATACTGCGCCAACCAGATTGTATACTTCCAACATTGAACTTTACCACCTGTTAATTCAACTACAATACATTGTGACCCAAGCAACAAAATCAAAACATAAATGGAATTACAATTTTCAATTAAGATGAGGCACAAATACCTGAACAGTGATGTCCAATATAAGCTTTCTCATGGATTCAATTCTGCTGCTTTGCATTAAGAACAACAAATGGTTTTAAAATATCGTTCTGGAAAGTGAAGCCAGCAAGTTCATCATGTTCCAAATGTTTCATACCAAGCTGCCGTAGAGAATCTACAGAATAAGTGGCAACATTTTCATCAACATGGCTCGTAGAAAGGATGAAATGCTGGGACAAGACAGACGAAATTCTAGCCCAAACCTAAAAAAAGACAAATGAATTAAACCATAACCACCCAGTAAAAGCATATTAAGAGGTCCAACTGGCAATCAAGATTGGAAAAGTGTGTACCTGATGGATTGGCAAGTGGGAGATTACAGTATGTGAGGAAGG
This sequence comes from Hygrophila difformis, assembly GCA_030278955.1. NCBI lineage: Eukaryota > Viridiplantae > Streptophyta > Magnoliopsida > Lamiales > Acanthaceae > Hygrophila > Hygrophila difformis. The sequence goes on along the minus strand of JAOANR010000006.1, from coordinate 46,508,185 downwards.
GCTTTTCGAGCCTTTTCGACAATTTGTTCCAGCTCCATAATCTTGTTACCGAGCATGAAAGAAACAGATGGGATTGCATATACGCATCTCTGCATGTTTTTAACAACCACACAGCAACTGTGGTACATGCCTCCGGCTTTGACCTTCACCAAAAAAGCACACTATTAGATGTCAAGTTAAGGAATTCTCAATTGCAACATCTTTGGAACCGGAAAAAGAGAATTTCATGCATTAGTTTTTAGCATATACCTAATATGTATACAACATGAATTCATTTTATTCTCCATGTAGAATGTAAATGAATGCAAGTATCAATTCATGTGGGACAGCTAGCAATCTTAGAGATTGGGTGTGTTTTCAATGTTTTCATCACAAAAACTACAATTCATGAAATGGTAGCCTTGTGTGCTGCTAATGCAGGAAATTCAAAGACTTCCATGGGAAGGCCGAATAATTCCATTTGATCTGGCACAAGACAGTGCAATAACAGCAGTACACTAAACTACCCCATTATGCAAAATTGCAAATAATGGAAATGACTGATTACAGAAGCAACAAAAGATTACCCTCCCCAACTAATAGAAGAGCATGAAGGCATATGAGAAGGAAATTTAAACATTGTATTTATTCTCTTCACCGGACCAATAATACAAAATCAACACATAATTTCTGTTGTGGACAAAAAAACTAAAGACACTTTGTAATCCAGAGATAACACAGTCTGCAGAAACTAAAATTTCTAATTGGGATAAAAATAACCCAAGCATCATCCAAAACTGGCATTTTCTTAGGCATACAGAAATTAACTACCGCTACAACTGCTATGAAACAAAACCATCATCAATCAAACCTTAGAAACCCAGATAATAAGCAGTCATCAACTAAAAGTTCAACATAATATTGTATTCAGATTCAACTGGAAAGACTCACCATTCTGAGTCATGTCAGTGCCTCTACCTTCAGCATCGACTGATGTTGGAAAGGAAATGACTTTTGTATCTGTTCCAACATCATCATCGGACAAAAGGGGGCTGACTCCAAAAGACACTGATATTCCCTTTCAATTCCTATGTCAACAGACAATGTCATTGAGACAACTTTATAGAAGATGTAGACTTCAAGTAAAAAAAAATGGATTTCCTTATAAAACTAAAAAATATGTACCAGGATGTTGTTGTGTAATTTCTTTCGAAGCTTCTCTCCTTCTCCAAGTTTTAATTCTGCATCAGCTAGACGACTCTGCAACTCAGCAATAAATGTTTTTTGTTCCTCGAATTCAGATCTTGTCTCCATTGCTGATGCATCAGACATCTAAAAGAATGATAAGAAAAGGGAAGCAAATAGTTAATAGTAAATGCTTGTGGTGATGAACCAAAGAAAATGAAATTATCTTCCTTTCTACGAATCTCTTCCAACCACTTGATGAACTTTGCAAAATGGGATGGCAGAGACTTAAAAACAGGTGACAGCACACTCTGGAGATCCTTCAACGTTTCCGAAGTTAATAGCTCTGGGACATTATCCATCATATATTTTGCTGTAGTAATCCAACTCTCATGGTTGCAACTCTGCAAATAGTATCAAGTTATTTCATATCGATGAAAAATTTCCCACGCTACCTCTTTTACATTTTGGTGATTGGACAGTTTTATCAGTTGTTGGAATCAAATCATACCAAGGAATAAAGAAAAGCTGGGGCTCTTTGGTGCCTTGACACAAGCATGAACCTGGGAAGCATAGAACAATGGAATAAATTAAGCAAATGAAAAATAGAAGTTTCAAGGATTGCCATCTGGTTCAACAGTAAGCAAAATGAATTGCAGTAATCAACAACATTTACCCACGGTGTTGCCCAGTTGACTCGTCGACAGTGTCCATGGCTTCCCAAAGAAGGCCGAGTGGAACCCAGTGAGGAGGGTACTTAAACCTTGCAACATCAAGAATCAGTGCCATATCCCGTTCAGCATGATATCCACCAATTGGTGAAAAATGACATGTTCCAGTCTGTTGATAATATTAGTCAATCATCGAAAGTTGAAGGGTGACCATCAATATGAATATTTGGCAACATAACTCTATATCATTATAATGTACTTCGCACTTGGTATGCAGGAAGGCATCATAAAAGAACACTTGTTCATAGATCACCAGAACAAATATTTGAAGATCATTAAGTTAAACCAAAAAATTGGAAAAGTTCTTCAGATTGACTGTTCTGCATCAGACTAAACCAATTCACTAATAACAAAAGAATCTTCCATGCTAGAAGCCTAAAAAGCAACAAACATACTAAAGAATGTTCCATGCACTAAATGTATTTTCCCCAACCTCAGACCCTTGTGAAAATTTGCTCCCAGCCCCCAAACAAACTATAAGTATGCCGAAAGTATAAATTATGGGACAAAACAAATATTTTGGCAAACATTTTCGTTGGATTCTGCTGGAATATTTTGAAATTTAGAAAATGTAAAAGTTGGGGGCAACTTAATAAAAAAAAGGCTTGGATGAATATATAACTATAATTTAAGAAGTAAAGATAAAGCCAAAGCCAACAAAATACGCACACACACATACTATTAGAGATAAATGATAAAAGAGATTGAATATTGACCTGTTTAAAAATTCCTCTATGATAAGAGGAGATTACATGGCAATCATTAGAGGATGAACACGCTAGGACATACTTCCGAAAATCGTCTATAGTACTCTGGTTTGTGCGAAAAGCTTTAATATTTGCTCCAGCACAGTGCCCTAAGCATACCACTTTTCCAAATGAGATACCTTTATCTCTAACCCTTTCCAAAGGCTCACAGCAATCCAACATACTTTCATCAAACCATCTCCAGGGTCCTGTAATTGAACTTTCATAAGCTCATGATCCAAACCATAAGACCTACTCTAGTAGGAGAATTTGGACTTAAATATTTTAACAGAGGTTTTGACATGCATCAAGAGAATGGATTCCGACTATTCAACTCATAGTCATTTTGAGTTGCATTTAGCCATCTACATTTCCTTTCTATCTTCTTGTACATGCGATGGGTCAGTTCAATTCCAGGAAGTGTAATACATTTCAGAAGAAACTATAAATGAAAGTGTATCTTCCAGACCATGTCCGTCAGCATCTGTCTTTCTTTTATTCCTCTAGTGTTTTATTTCTTTGTAAACTTTTCAACAGAAGCCCTCATTAATGGGGACTGTAAATGTTACGCACCAGAGAAATAAATGCCAATTCAACTTATATGCCCACACAATAGAAGTGTTTATGTATATAATTGTTTTAGTTTGTTCCTAACTTTTAGGGATCTTTTAAATCTGTTGTAACCTCTTGATATTCCCTATAAAGGGGATTCTCTGTACTCACTAATAGATAGATCGTAATATACAGATTTTATCAATCTTTACTCTGCAATTTATGAAGAAGCATTTATTTAAGGGCAAGTAGAGTATTTGACTGGTCAAAGAGAAATTTCATAAGAAGAAACCTGTCAACTGAGAAGCCTGAAGACTCCATATCGCAAATGAGGAACAGAGAAATATGTGAAACCCTGGTTTTGGTATGATGGAAGCTTTTCCAGTTATTGGGATATCGAGTGCTGCTCTTGCTAAACTCAGTAACCACATTGTTCCATCATCAAAGGATCCAAAGAGACACCTATAAGTACATTTGAAACTTGTGAATTGTGAGTACAATATAATGTCATAAAAATAGTATAAAATGTATTTAATTTATACACCTCGGATCTGGCAGCCAACTTAAACCAAGAGTGACCCCCTGAAGGGTATAATCCCAGAGTGGACGAAATGGATCTCTGGAATAAATAGGAAAATCTCTGAGAAATAATGAATCAAGGACAGTGACTTTATTGACAATTCTTCCAAGATTGAAACGTGTGTGTGCTAGTATAGTAGATGTTCACAATTGATATTCATATTATGTTGCCAAGCGTACCGTATGTCCCAAAACTTAAAGCCTTTATAGCCTGCAGTGACAATTATATTTGCACTATCTGGGTCACTGCAACATTTAAGAAACCAATGTATCAGCAGTAACGTAAGGATAATAATACAAGACATTGAGCATAAAATAAATACAATAACAATAACAATAACAATAACAATAACAATAATAATAATAATGCCATCTGCAGCCTGACATAGCATGCGTAAGCATAAAGAAAAGAGTGAAGGGTTGCAGCTGATAGAGAAAATTATACTGAAGAGAAATGCAAGATCAGCATTACTTTGAACCGTGCAAAGTTTCGAATATATGATGCACAAGTCACTTGAGAAAAGCAATTCCTGTTCCACAAATCATATCTTTCTAGTCGAGTATCAATTAATAGACAGATCAACAAATTTTTTTTCCTACTTGGAAATCCCATACAAATATTTCAAAAATTTGCAAAGACAAACGGTCATCAGTCACTTTTTGACTTCTTCATTTATCTAGGACACCTGAAGGACTTGAATATAAAAATATAATCAATTCACAAGATATTCCAGACCTTTGAACGGGTGCCCATGCCAGTGTTCTAATCGGACCAACATCTGCACTGAAGGATAATAGAGGCCTTGTTTCTGAAGGAAAAAGCGGGATAAGGACCTATAACTTTCCTTTCAAAAATATTACTGGAATCAAGAATTTGCAGCAAATCACCTGCTTCAGCAAGAATGGACAAGAAAACGTAATAGTGCGAAAATATTTAATATATAATGATGACAATACCTGTTAATGAATCTGAAACCGAAAACTTCCATAATGCAACCTACATTTACAGATGAAAGGAATCGATTAAAATAGCAACAGTAAACTGAATCATTTAGGAAATTGATATCTAATTTAAAAGCATTTCATCTTTTACATTTATTTATAGCGAAATGAAGACATTTTAGCATTGTCTTGATCAACGCAAAGTCACAAACAAAAGGAAGCATTGTTAAACATAAAAACGTAAGTATTAAATATTTATCTTAAGTACCTTTCCATTTCCTCCCAGGGTCAATGGAAAGGGCATTCAAGACCATCGAAAGGCTAGCCAGACCGCAATACGCATGCTCAGATTGTGTCTGGAAATGGAAATAAGATATCAACTTGAAAAAGCTTTCCATGGTTCCATTTTGTATGGCCTCAGAGAAAAGTTTCTACAGCATCAGCCCACCAATGTAGTCAATCACACCATTGTTAAACAACAGAACCCATCCATATTCAAGAGAGGAACATAGGAGTATATAATAAGAACATCAAGAAATCAATTAGGCAGAATGTTCCACCATTTAAAAAAAAACTCGGCCAGGCATTCGAGTCATTTTTTCTCCTAGAAACTATATTAGAAGAGGGTTTCCAGTTGCTACTATACACTGATTAATCTGATCATTTAACACCCTCATTCTGGATAACGATTCTTGATCAAATTATAATTTGATCATGCTTTTGCACCTAAACCTTTTACTTGATTCTTGCTACTTATCGCCCCTAATCTTACTCTGCCACACAGAACCTGTAATTCACGAAAATTAAAACAAAAGCCTGCAAAAACCAAAAACCAAAACCCAAAATCAAACAACCACCAATTGCCGAGACAAGGGATAAAGTACCTGAGATGGGGATTCAGCCATCGTCGAACGCGCCGGAGAAATTAGGGCAAACATGCAGGTAAACAGTAAAAAACAATAAACATCTAGATGACTTCTGCTGTACATGAAACAATGCACTTTACAATGCCAACAACCTGAGGTACTATGAGAAAAGAGAAATGTCCTTTTAGTTTCAAATGCTTCAATAATTAAAAACTTGGGTTGCAACCTAGCATGGTTAGTGGTTTGTTGATCTACCCGTTTAAAGGGGGAGGATCTAGAGTCAAGCAGTCTTGAGAGTATAAAGTGCATATCTGCAATAGATTGTGAGTATAAGGTGTGTATGTGAACTCAGCTCGTGGCAAGATACATAAAAGAACTCCATTTATAAGCTTTCGATCTGAAACATAAGCATACTTGAGCAAATATGTGCATGCGTGTCCGTGTTCTTTAAAATACAATAACTCAAGCAAAACGTGGTGCAAAATACCTTGGAAGGGAGTGGCAATAGTGATCCACTTATTCACATATTTGGAAAAGATCTGCAGTTTGGAGGTCAATTCACAAATTAGGTATCCGTTTGTAATCATTCAATGAGAAAATTTGCAGATTCGTATCAAAGCATCATGTGAATGAATATGTTAAAACAGACACAGAGACGATAGACGCTAGGGATCAAATAAATAATATATAGCATCTTCCTCTTTATAGATTTATGTGTTAGATGTAGATAATTTTCCATTACCAATTCACCATATTCATCACATGAATGAACAGATACCCTAAACCAAGGGTCCTCATTTGAACTCAAGGATATATCAGACAGTTCACAGTAGCATCTCAGGTATTGAAAGTTGCGAATGAATTAAAACATACATCGCTATATAAGCATATAAAGCACGACACCAGCAATCCACCCATTGAGTGCGATATTATATTGACTTTCCGTCCCCCTGACGCCTTATATGTTGCCTCGAGTTTCTCTTTTAGGCCGTCCAGTAACAATATCAATACTGAAACCATGAAACGGATTAACATACTCAAGACACACTCATGGATAAGATGGAACATATTATAATTGGAAGAAAAAAAAACAAAAAGCCAGAGGAAGAAACTACAGATTGCTTTGCCGAAAATCATAACCATATCCAAATAATGTTGTCCCTTTTTTATACCCACAATTGACAAGCATGTCAATCATATCATGAAAATGGTAGCAATCGGTCAAATGAAGACACTTGACAAACTGGAAAGTCAGGGGAAATATGCATAAGATACATAGCTCAGCAACAAGGACGATGGCACATGGCAATAGAATAGAAACAGAACAAATTTATAAATAATAATAATAATAATAATAATAATAATAATAATAATAAATCCAATCTTGAACTAACCATCCTGCCTGATCCGTCAAAAGTAATACAGTAAGTCAGTAACGAACAAAAAACTAAGAAGTACTTTAGGCTTAATAAACTACAAAAACCAACACGGCAACACATAAAACAAAATAGCCAAAAAATCAGAGAGAACAAAATTGGGGTCCAATTGAAGCTTATTGGAGAAGGGTCCAGAATATCAATGGCGTAAAGCCCATGATCATCTTGAGGCACAATTATCTCCGTACTGTCGTCCAGCGGCTCCGCACGCCCTAAGAATTCACAAAGCATATCAAAAGCAAAATAAACAGAAGACCTCAAAGTAGAAACAACGATTGCAAGGCTAAAAATACCAAAAAAAAAAAAAAAAGGGGAACCTGTTTGGGGATTGTAAATGGACCAGAGCTTCTTCTTGAACTCCAGATTAGCTAAGAATAAGCGAACCCATACCCGGGTTTCGAAACCCAGTTTCTTGTTCTTGGAGTGTAGGATGGAGCCGACTATACCGCTCACCAGAAGAACAGGGTCACGGTCGGCGACGTCGGAGGCGGCATCTCCGAAGAGGCCGCAGCAATAGTCTCGTAGCATCGCTATGGGTACACTGGAAACAGCTGCAGAAATCGCATAAAACCATCAATCAGCCACGCCCATACTTATTGGAGTCAGCCATCGTCGAACGCGCCGGAGAAATTAGGGCAAACAGAAATTTCTCTAATTCATGTCCCGAAGAATTGCGACCTGGGAAAGACAGAACTAAGAAAGGCGTGACTGAATTTGCAGGGGCGGATGTCGAGGACGGCGGCGGCGGGCCGAGGGGCGGAAGAGAGGACGGATTCTGGCTCCATTCCTCCCCCTTGTCCTTCGAACGCCACAGCTAGGCTCTAGGAGCGCAAACAGCAGAGATTGAGAAATTAGGGTTTGAGATAAAAATGGAGGAGCGGGGGATTCATCAGATTTCAAATTAGGCATTGTTGTTCTTAACGTGCTGTGCAGATGCAGTAGTTTCATGGTTGTTGAAACTACGGAAGAAACGACTGCAGATGCAGTAGTTTACGACTGCAGATGCAGTAGTTTCATGGTTGTTGAAACTACGGAAGAAACGACTGCAACAGTTAAGTTACTGTCAGTTCTGCGCGATAATTATTGAACATGTGCGCGTGTCTAACCAACCCTAGAGGATCTGATTCGTGTTTCTGAGTTTATATATATGTGTTTAGATCCTCTGTAATTAGTTTTTAGAGTTTTATTGAGTTGTAAATTTTCATTTTGAGAGATTTTGTGAGTCGGTTACTCTCTAGTGTTCATAGATTGATTCTCGGAGAGATTAGAAAATCCCTTGATGAGATTTCTGCACTTTTAGAAGATCTTTCATTCATCATCAAGGTCTGGGCTGAATTGGCTTCGACGGATTCATCTTGTTAAAGAAATCTGTTTCTACATTTTCATGTTTTCAAAGTCGTCTTGGCGAAGAGACTTTGAAGGAATCTGAAGGAGAGTATTCAGGATATCTGCTAAACCTAATTTCCAAGACTTGAAGATCAGAACAATCGGAGGTTGCTTGTTTGGCCTGACTGTCTGAGGATCGGTGTTGTGGAGGAGTCCAGACAACGATCAATCTGCAGACTGTAAGTCGTGTGAGATAGAGTCGGTTTCTTGATTGTTTGATTGTTTTAGTCTTAGTTTTCCTTGAGTGATAGTATTAGAGCCTGGATTGGAATCCCCCAGACGTAGATCCGTTTGGATCGAACTGGGTCAACAAATACTTGTGTTTTTACTTTCCGCTGAACACTCTGTGCACACACATATCACTTGTTATTCGGTAGTTTAGACCACGGCTCGATGACGTTAGTTTTATCAAGATTTTCACGTAATATCTGGGACCAACACTTGGTATTAGAGCGTCAGACTCTGATATAGTAGAGGCGATCTAAAAATCTTGACAAGATGAACAGAGAAGGCGCTTCTTTGTCAAGACCACCACTGTTTGATGGAACGAATTACAGATATTGGAGAACTCGGATGAAGATCCACCTTATGGCACTTGGAGATGAAGTTTGGGACGCAGTCGAGACAGCCTGGAAACCACCCACTCGACCACGAGCTACAGCTGAAGGTTCTACAGAACCACCTGGTAGTCGACCAGCAACCAAGGCTGAATACACTCAAGCTGAAAAAGACGCCAAGAAAGGGAATTATACGGCCCTAAATGCGATTGTTAGCGCCATGGACGAAACGCAGTTCCAGCTAGTCACAAACCACACACTGGCTCATGACGCATGGAGGACTCTAGAGGTTATGTATGAGGGTTCGGAGGATGTTCGAGCTACTAAGCTACAGCGAGTTGAAACAATGTTCGAAAACTTGAAAGATGAACAAGGACGAATCGATCTCAACCTATTACGGGAGGTTCAAAGATATTGTAAATCAAGCCTATTCTTTGGGATTGATTTATGATAATCAAAAATTAATTCGGAAGATGTTGAGAACTCTCACCAAGAAGTATGCTCCGAAGGTTGCTACATTGGAAGAATTGGATAAGTTGAACACTATTACCTCGGATGGTCTAGTAGGAATTCTTCAAACTTATGAAATGAACCACCTCGAAGAAGAATCGTCAAGGAACATTGCCCTCAATGTGGAAGAAGACGATTCTGGAAACTCTTCTGAAGATGATGTATCTTACATTTCCAGAAAAGTTGCAAAGATGTTGCAAGATAGACGTGCAAGGCAGTTCTACAAACAACAAGGTCGTAGTTCCAACGCTGTTCAGACGACGGACAAACAACCTCGCAGAGATTTCAAAAGAAAGGACAACAGCAAAGTTGATCGTTCCAACAACAACAAGAAAGACTATGACAAGCCAGACAAGTTTTCCTCGGTGATCTGCTATGAATGTGGAGGCAAAGGACATGTTCGATCTGAATGTGCCACTGCCAAAAGGAAGGAAATGAGAGAAAAGAAGGCACTGCAGGCTACTCTAGGTGATCAGGACGATGACAGAACCACTGAAGCACAGATTTCAGATTCTGATGAAGTCGTTGCATTCACTCTAAGAGAAACCAGTCCAACTATAAAAGGTATTGTCAAGTCAATATGTTTTTCATCTAACAATAATGCTTATGATTCATGTGAAAGCGATGATGAGTATGATCAACTACTTGCGGACTACAATGAGCTCAAAGAGGATTTCGAGGTTGCTGTTCAGGAAAACAAGAAGTTATTAGGACAATTGGCAGACGTCGGAATTGCTTATGATCTTGAGGTTGAAAAGAATGAAGACTTGCAAAAGGCGAACAATACTCTTAAAGACAGAATTCATGTAATGGAGAAAGAGCTTGATGATCTCAAAGCAAAGAACAATGAACTTCAAAAGGTATCTAAAGGTAAAAATCAACTTGATGAAGTTTTATCTTTGGGAAAACGTGTTGGAGATCAAACAGGTTTAGGTTATAAGAAGCAAAGCACACTTAGCAAAACAAAGTTTACAAGTGGAGGTTTCCTCACTTCAACTACTGAAGCACCACCTGAAGAGTTCGTTGGAGAGTCGTCCAAACGACGGAAAGATTGCCTGTACTGCAATTTGCCTGGACACACCGCTGAAACATGCATGCGGATTCCAAGAGATCTCATGAACGCTAGACCAGTCGTATGGCCTGATCAAGAGCTTCGAAAGAAATTCAAAATGCAGAAGGCATGGATACCTAAAGGTAAAACTAATAATAATAAAGATTCTGCTTGTTTTGTAGTTCTTTCGGTGCAGGAACAACATCGAAACGAAAAATGGTATTTTGATTCGGGATGTTCAAGGCATATGACGGGAAAGAAAAAAGTCTTAAAGGACTTTACTGAGAAGGATTGTGGAGCCGTCATGTATGGTGATGGTACTCGAAGCAAAATTGCGGGTTATGGTAAATCTAAGGATAATACTCTTTCTAAACTTTCTAGAATTTACTTTGTAAATGGTCTTACTACTAATCTTATCTCTATTTTTCAACTTTGTGATGAAGATTTAGTGGTTAAGTTTACTAAACACACATGCATAGTATATAATGATCAAAAGGAGATTATCATGATGGGAGGCCGTAGCAAGAATAATTGTTATATCTTGAAAGATTAGATTCCACAGGTTCTACTAACTAAAGATGATCAGACTACTCTATGACATAAGCGACTTGGACACCTCAATTTTCAGTCACTGCATAAACTGAGTAATTCGAATGCTGTTCGCGGGTTGCCGCAACTACAGAAGAATGACCAAACTATCTGCAGAGATTGCGCCAAAGGAAAGCAAACCAGATCGAGACATAAGAAGACTGATGACATTAAAATAAAAGAATGCCTCGACCTGATACATATGGATCTTATGGGTCCAACCGAAGTGGAGAGCTTAAATGGTAAAAGGTACATTTTAGTATGTGTTGATGATTTCTCTAGATATTGTTGGGTTTTCTTTCTTAGGTCAAAAGATGAGACTTTTGAGTACTTTGAGGCTCTGAGTAAAAGACTCATGAATGAGAAGCAAAGGAAGATTGCACGAATCCGAACTGATCATGGCAAGGAAATCGAGAACCAGTCGTTCGATCGTTATTGCGACGACAATGGAATTACGCATGAGTACTCAGCCCCCAAAACACCACAGCAAAATGGTGTTGCTGAAAGGAAGAACAAAACATTACAAGAGATGGCCAGATCAATGCTTTACACCAGTTCAATGAGCAGAAGATTTTGGGCGGAAGCTATTAACACTGCCTGTCACATCATCAACCGAGTGTTGTTGAGACCACACTCCAACTGCACACCTTATCAACTTTGGAACGGTAAAACTCCCACGGTAAAATACTTTCATGTTTTTGGATGCAAATGTTATGTTTTAAATAATAGAAATCAATTGCATAAATTTGATTATAAATCTTTGGATGGATATTTCATTGGTTATTCTAACAATTCTAAAGCATATCGGGTCTATCTTACTAGTAATAAGAAGGTTATTGAATCTACTAATGTTCTCTTTGAGGATCTTGATCTATTAGAAAACAGGGTAGATGATGATGAGTTACCTCTTACTCAAAATCATGAGAATGCTAATGGTGTTGAGCAATCTGTCACTGAAGAAGAACATGCTAGTCCTAATGTTCCAGATAAAGGCCCTGATAAAGATTCTGAACCGGAAAAGGATGCTGATACAGACACTGTTGTCGAGACTACAGCAGAACCATCCTCTGAAGTTCAGAACAACAGAAAAGGATCTAGAGTGCATAAACATCATTAAACTCAGGATATTATTGGAGATCCACAAGGTCAGAGACAGACTAGGCATAAAGAGATTAATTTCAAGGATTTAGCAAGCTATAATTGTTTTGTTTCTATGGTTGAGCCAAAGAATACCTCTGAGGCGTTGAAAGATGAGTACTGGATTGCTGCAATGCAAGACGAGCTACTGCAATTTGAGAGGAATGCTGTCTGGGAGTTGACAGAACCACCGCAGAACGCCAACATTATTGGAACCAAATGGGTTTACAGGAATAAGACGGATGAGAAAGGTAATATCATAAGGAATAAAGCAAGGCTAGTAGCACAAGGTTATACCCAAATTGAAGGTTTGGATTATGGCGAAACATTTGCTCCCGTGGCAAGGATGGAAGCCGTAAGGATACTACTTGCATTAGCGTGCTCTTTGAATTTGAAGCTGTACCAAATGGATATTAAAACAGCCTTCCTTAATGGCAAAATCAAGGAAGAGATCTATGTTGCACACCGATTGGATTTGAAGACCCGAAGTATCCAAATCATGTTTATCGAGTCAAAGGCGCTTTCTATGGATTAAAGCAGGCACCACGAGCCTGGTATGAGAGATTGTCGAAGTATTTGGTGGACAATGGATTTAAGAGAGGAAATGCAGACAAGACGTTGTTTGTGAAGCGTCAGAACGACCACTTAACGATAGCTCAAGTGTATGTTGATGACATTATTTTTGGATCGACTTCAGTCAAACTCAGAAAGGAATTTGTTGATGCTATGAAATCAGAGTTTGAGATGTCTATGATGGGAGAATTACATTACTTTTTGGGATTACAGGTTAAGCAAGAGGATGATGGTATTTTTCTATGTTAGGAGAAGTATGCAAGGAATATGTTGAAAAAGTTTGACATGGATGATTGCAAGGTAGTCAGAACTCCGCTAGGACAACAGGAGAAACTGAGCAAAGATGAGAATGGAAAATCAGTGGATCAAAAGACTTATAGGAGTATGATTGGAAGTCTACTGTACCTCACTGCTACAAGACCAGATATTTCATTTAGTTTAGGTGTATGTGCAAGGTTCCAATCCGATCCTAAGGAGTCTCATATGAAAGCAGTAAAGCGGATCATGAGATATGTTAAAGGGACAATGAATATTGGAATTTGGTTTTCAAAGAGGTCATCACTTGACTTGATTGGATTTACAGATTCTGATTGGGCAGGTTGTTGCGACGACAGGAGATCTACCACTGACGACTGCTTCTACTTGGGAAACAATCTAGTAAGCTGGTATTCCAGAAAGCAAAATATCGTAGCTCTATCAACAGCCGAGGCAGAGTATATTGCTGCCACATGTTGTTGTTCACAACTTCTTTGGATGAAGCAACTACTCGAGGACTACGGTATTCATAAGGATAATTTTTTAGTTTTCTGTGATAATACTAGTGCAATAAATATCTATAAAAATCCTGTTTTACATAGTAGGAGTACGCATATTGATATTCGTTATCATTTTATTAGAGATCTTGTAGAGGATAATGTTTGCAGGATTGAGTATATAGCGTCCTTGGAACAACGGGCGGACATCCTTACAAAAGCTTTGGATGGAGAAAAATTTGAAGGCCTAAGAAGCACCTTGGGTCTTTCCTACCACAATTAAAATACTTATTAGATCGGGGCTGAATGTTTTTAGTGTATATGTATCATTTTTGCAGGCTCAATTCAAATTTGAATGGAGACAAGCCTATCCGGAAGACCATCATTACGCACGGTAGTCTAGGTGACGTCATAGCTGCAGCTGTAACCGTTGCACCTCTATCAGTCACGTCGCACGTCCTTGAAACTGCCGCACACCCTTTTATTTTCCGGCTACTCCTCCATTTAAGGTCCAAATACTCTCCATTTTCATTCAAGCTTTCCCTCACATTTTCGAATTTGAAGCTTTGCAGAAAATTAAAAAATGGCGAATACTTCCGACCCCGACGCTCCTCACTCCGCCACCTCCTCCGCGACGAGCTCGCCGTCTGGATCACCCTTAGACGCCCAACCTATTTCTGTCCTACCCCCTGTTCTTTATCTTCCTGCTCCTACTGCTGTTGCAACTTTCGAGCAGCTACCCACTGAAAATGAACCAGAAACCCAAAATCAGCCTAACCCTAACTCCGAAATTACTGTTGATCCCTCATTTGTTGATCAAGTTGTTCGAGAAATTAATGCTGAGCATCAAACTCCACCACTTTCCCCCCTGCAAAATCAAGGTTTGCACGGCATGAGTCAAGAGGAACTTGATGATGTCACTGCTTCACAGCAAACTGGAGGTCCTACTGCTGTTGCGACCACGCCAGAACCACGGAGGAAATCAACCAGAAAGCGAAAGGAGCCTACTCCTATGCCCACTCCAGCACCAGCAGCCACAACTACGAAGAAACCACGCAAGGAACCAAGGCCACCCCCTGCAACTTTGAAAGCTGAAGATGCCTACAGTCTCAAGTTCTAAACTCGAGATATGAGGACATTTTCTAAGGAAGTTCTTAAAGGGAAGGAGTTCACGCCCGAGGAGATTTTCACGCACAATCATTATGACGTTCTAGGTTTCTCGGACCACTTACAAGAACGCCACTTGATCTTTTGGGCTAAGGGTCTCACGCACTACTCACCAAGCCATGTTCACGAGTTCTATGCGAATCTACATCATGAGATCCTCACTCCACATTCTGCCTGGTTCGGTAAAATCTATATTCGTGGTAAATTTCATGAACTAACCCCTGCTGTGATTCTCAAGTTGTTAAAGCTACCACCAAACGACGACATGAGTGACCGTTTGGATCTGATGCCGGAAGACACTCTCACTACTGCACTGGCGATTTCTAATCAGAAGGTCAAGAGTTTTGGCCGCAACAAGTTCAGTGTTAAAGAACTTACACTGAAGTACTACTGCCTGTACCAGTTTTGTAGTGCCAACATCCTTCCGACGTCTAATCAGTCTCAAGATAACCTCTGGGAGAATCAAGAAGACGACCAATCTACCCTACCCAGCACTCATAACCGAATTCCTCCTATCCATTGGTGTAAAGATCAAAGACAAGCACATGGTTGCTCTCAAGGAGTACAAACCACCACCGAACTTGATGGACATGCATAATGACTTTAAGAATGGTCCCCCTTTGACTGGTCCTGCTCTTGTTCACCAGCTGAAGCAGAGAATACTTCGTCATAACGAGAGGCTGACCACCTGGAGCCAGGAAGCAATGGCTATAAAAAGGGAGAATCTTAAAATTCTTCATATGCTTCCTTTGTCTTTTGATGCTGCTGATTTGCAGGATGAGGATGAGGACATTGCTCTTGATGATGAAGAGTGATAATTCATCATGGGGGAGTTTTGGTGTTGATGGTGAATTCTGACTAATATTTTCTGGTAGTCATGACAACTGGGTAACGATATTTTAAAATTTGACTGTTTTTGGATGATTATTGCTGGACAATATTTGTGGATGATTGATGACTGTTTTGGTTTTTGAATTGTTTTGGATGATTACTGAACTGCTGGATTACTTTTGAACTGGATTAACTATTGGTCTGTAATAGTTAGGTAATCCCGATAACTGCTGAACTACTTGTTTTTATTTGCTCTGATGTTTTTATGTCTGCACTGTGATTATGCTCTGAATGCTTAATGGATGTTGTTTCTGATTCGTTTTGATTATTCTTTGACATCCTATTTGTGAATCACATGTATTTTTGCTCTGATATGATCTCTTATACTCTTTGGACTTAGATAGTTTCAACACCATTTTGGTGATGGAATTATCATCTCCACAAGAGTGGGGGAGATTGTTGTTATTAACGTGCTCTTGTGCAGATGCAGTAGTTCCATGGTTGTTGAAACTACGGTAGAACGACCGCAGCAGTTACTGTCAGTTCTGCGCGACAGTTATTGAACCTGTGCGCGTGTCTAACCGACCCTAGAGGATCTGATTCGTGTTTCTGAGTTTATATATATGTGTTTAAATCCTCTGTAATTAGTTTTTAGAGTTTTATTGAGTTGTAAATTTTCATTTTGAGAGATTTTGTGAGTCGGTTACTCTCTAGTTTTCATAGATTGATTCTTGGAGAGATTAGAAAATCCCTTGATGAGATTTCTGCACTTTTAAAAGATCTTTCATTCATCATCAAGGTCTGCGCTGAATTGGCTTCGACGGATTCATCTTGTTGAAGAAATCTGTTTCTACATTTTCATGTTTTCAAGGTCGTCTTGGCGAAGAGACTTTGAAGGAATCTGAAGGAGAGGATTCAGGATATCTGCTACACCTGATTTCCAAGACTTGAAGATCAGAACAATCGGAGGTTGCTTGTTTGGCCTGACTGTCCGAGGATCGGTGTTGTGGGGGACAGGGGGAGTCCAGACAACGATCAATCTGCAGACTGTAAGTCGTGTGAGATAGAGTCAGTTTCTTGATTGTTTGATTGTTTTAGTCTTAGTTTTCTTGAGTGATAGTATTAGAGCCTGGATTGGAATCCCCCAGACGTAGATCCGTTTGGATCGAACTGGGTCAACAAATACTTGTGTTTTTACTTTCCGCTGAACACTTTGTGCACACACATATCACTTGTTATTCGGTAGTTTAGACCACGACTCGACGACGTTAGTTTTATCAAGATTTTCACGTAATATTTGGGACCAACATGCATGAATGTAATACTCGGGATTTTTATCGGCGTCCAAAGGAATAAAATTTATTTCTTAATCCAATCAAGGTCGAAATATCTCCGAGAAGAAGAAAATAATTTATCACAATAAATTATTGCTCGGAAATGAAACGCTTATAGATTCAAAAAAAAATTCAAAATGGAATAAAAGAGGGAAAGGAAGCCCGAAGACATTCCATGAATCGAGTCAAAAGAATTGGAATTAAATTCAAGAAAGAAAAGAATTTTAATTCCAGGAACCCGTGAAGTCGGAAATAATTTAATTAGATAAATTGCTGCATGGGAGTCAAAAGACGACGAATTAGAAGCCGACGAATCCAGACGCGACAGACTCAAGATTTCGAGTACGAGATTAATTCGAGACGAGATTAATTTAAGATAAGAATTTATAATCCGAGAATGTCCCGAAAAATCGAGCCCGAAAACGTAGGAGCACAGAAGTACGAAAGAGAGGAGAAAAGGCCCGACGGGATCGCACGGCCCAGTCCGAACGCACGGCCCAGACCAGGCCACGCGCCTGCCGCGCGCCCATTGGCCTTGCACCGCGCCAGTGCAGCAGCAGCTGCCAACTTGCGCGATTATGCGATTTTCTTGCCATATTTTCGACCCCCGACTTTGGAAACTCAATCCCGGGCTATGGAAGGATATGGGGGACGACCTCAGACTGCTCCCTAGCCCTAAATTCGACACACAAAACCCTAGAGCAGCTCTCTTCTCCTCACATTCTCTCAAACTCCTCCCAAAAGTCGAAAACCCCAAAATCCCTTGTGTTATTGAAGTTCCGACGACGAAATCCGAACAAGAAGGACTTGAGAAGGAGAAGACAGACCCCTTGGACGTTGGTAAGTAGTTTTTGAGTTTATCTACACCCCTTGGACGTTGGTAAGTAGTTTTTGAGTTTATCTACACCTTTTGAAATCCAAAAATCGAATCTAACTAAGGATTTTTACTTGCGGAGTCGGTTCGTGGACGTTGGAAGAGGAAACCGACTTGAGGAGATTCGTTCGTGACATCCCGTGGATTCCGGACGACCCGTGACCTCCTAGACATCATCCCCACTGTAAGTTAATGCTTACATGGTTTTGGGTGACTTAAAATGCAACCAAACATAGAGATTTAGAGACTCAAAAATCTGTCAACACGAAAAACCCCCGGCGCAGCGATTTGGTGCGAATTTTTTTGAACCCTTAAAACTGCTCAAACGGAAAAATGCAAAACATGAAAAACGTTCTTAAGACGTAGATCTAGTTTGTGTAAAAGTTTCATAAATTTTCATTGTATTTTGTTATCCGAAATTGGCCTCCAACGAACCTGCCCTAAAAGTCAAACTTGAAACTGTGACAGATTTGAAATCGGACCAAAACCCCTACTTCAAGAATTCAAACTGAAAAACTCAAAACTAGACTTTTGATCCTAACACATTAATCTATGTTGTGTAAAAATTTCAACGATTTTCATCAATGTTTGCTATCCCAAATCGTTCCGAACATAAACTGCGATCTAAACCCTTTTTGCGAAATCTGACAGTGCAATGGTCCGAACTTGATGAGCATGGTTCTATATTTTCTAGTCCGATTTGATCTTTACAATCTAAATGAAAGTTGTAGGAAATCATGTCTAGTATGAGCATATAAAATTTCAGAATTTTTGGAGTCCATTTGATATGTTAAAAAGTCAAATCTTTGAACGGTGTCGAATCTGAAACCTGACAGCACCCTATTTACGTGAAAGACTTGATTTTTGACTCATTTTCTTAACCCGGATCGAGAAACTTAAAATACGAAACTTTTTCGTCTCTGTGTTTTCGAGTTACCGGTGAAATTTCAGAATTTTCGGACTTAAAATGAATTTTTAAATAATTACGGAGTAAGACAGCGACTTGTGTAAAGTTATATTTTGAGAAACTTGTGAAATTGAAAAATGTAAGTTTTCCTGCAGGTTCGATTCCCCAGGATGTGTGTTGATTCCTACGGGTTCAATTCCCTTGGATGTATTTGAGTTCTTGCAGGTTTGATTCCCCAAGGGCGATCGTTTGTTTTCCTGCGGGTTCGATTCCCCAGGACGTGTGTTGATTCCTACGGGTTTGATTCCCTAGGATGTGTTTAAATTCTTGCGGGTTCATTTCCCCGAGGACAAATTACTAGATCATATCGACAAAAGTGGAAGAGTGAAATCCTTAAAAGACCAAATCCTAAAGTCATGAGAAAATTTAGAGACTTGAACATTTTCTTTGTTTTAATTATACCTTTAAATTATGTCTTGCAATTATTTTACCATGTAAGTTGAATTATGATCACGTGAAATCCTTGTTTTAAATTATGCCATTTATTTATTAGTGGATGGTTAACTTAAATTGTGTATTACCTACAAGCATGTTTTTATTAAATTTAATTAAAGGCTTTGAAACCCCTAAATCATGCTAGGTGTTAACTTACTCAGCACGTTTTGCTGACCCAAACCATTTTCCCCCTTTTCTTTCATAGTATGAGGATTATGCATCATCATATGCATACATGGGAACATTTGGGGAAAAACTCTATTTTAAATTCCTACATTTAGTTACGACTTGCATGAACGGGCCTGTTTAACCCGTGTTTTGGCCATGTCGGCCCTATATTTAAATTCCGCTGCAATATATGTATTTAAATATTATTCTCCGCTGCAACTTTGATATTATTAATTTTAAGTTATACTACAATGGGCTGTTTGAATGTTTTAAATTCTGAAAAACCATAGCCTTGCATCTCTTTAGCAAGCTCGGAGAAACCGTGTCTTGCTAGGGAGGTGTGGCGGTGGCATTCCGGCCTGGGTTACCAAAACCGGGGTGTTACAATGAAGGGATTTAGTGAAAGCGACAATTCCAGGCGAAGGGTACAGAGGCGGTGGGAGGCTCGTCGGAGGGTTTGGAGACAAAGATTGAAAGAAGGGGAGTCGCTCGTGAGGGCGTGCGATTGAGAAGAATCGGAAACGAAGCAAGAATGGATGAAACGAACGTGGGCTGAATTTTGATCCGATGGGCACCGATCGATTCTAGCTGCAATGTCCAATCCAACGGCAAAAATTCAATTAAGCACTGAACGGTGGATATTGAAATTGAATTTGGATCAACAATGAAGAATTGGATAGAAGTTTTGGAGCTTCTCTTATAAGATATAAGAGATATATATCATATATATATAAATGACACTTTGGTTTGAATAGTACTATTTGTTTTGCTTAAAATTACGCGCACTGCCATTCCAACTTCGGATTGTAAAGACCCGTTTGCCCGATTTCGAGAGACGGAAGAATCAGGATAATTTCTTCGACGCTTTGCCGCTGTGCCCTCCGTCCTTCGTCGCCTCCAGTCGCCGTCGCCTTTGCCCGCTGCGCCCAGCCTCCTTCCTTATTCTGCGCGTTCGGTTTTCGCTCGGCTCGCCGTTCCGCAGCGGTCCTCAACGCGGCGCCACCCACTGCTGCCGTCCCTGTGTAGTCGTGCCCGCCATCGCCGTCCGGCGGCGCGCCCGCCCCTTCTCCGCCGTCCTCGCGTCTTCCCTGCTCCCGCGCCTTCGATTTCGCCTCCAATCGGCGCTGTGCGCCCGCCTTATCCATCTGCCGCTCGCCTCCCTTCCGCGCGCCCGGGTCACCAGGTAACGCTGGTTCCTTTCAATTCCCCTTTCTTTGATTGCTTCACTTGCTATTTCTTCGTGTTCTGCTTCCGTTGGCCTGCCGTCCCTCAGTTGTAATGTGAATCAAAGCCCCTAATTTTGCTATGCTTGATGCTTGTATATTCCGTTTCATGTACCTGTGCCCTAGGTTTATTTCGTTTTCCAGAAATTAGATGCCTTTTCCACAACTTCTCTCTTACTGTATCGGTATTTGATTCAAATGCAAAAAAAATCCTGCCGTTGGAGTATAATGGCGTGAGATTGTGTTCTGGAAATCAATTCAGTCTTCTCATTGTTTCTGGAGACTAAAGAATCGTTTAATTGGTTGCGCTTTAGGGGTTTCATGAAGTATTGTGATTGAAATTGTGGTTTGGTGGATATTTTCCTCATTCTCAAATTCATCTGCTCTGTTGCCTGCCGTGATTGAATTTGTGGTTTGCTAAACTTATCTCATTCTCGACTTGATCTGTGTCTTTGAATTTTATGTGTGGATTTTACATATGCCTGTGATTTTCCCATTCATTTAAAATGTGGTTTTCGCATTTTCTGATTGTTTGGGGAAAAAAATAAGGTTTCCCCTTTCATTTTCTCCTCTATTTGAGTATTTTTTTGGGTCGGATGTTTGGATGGGCTTTGTTGTTGCCAATGGTTTAGGTAAGTCCAAATGATCTCTATAATTAGCATTTTCCTCCTATTTTGCTTGTCGAATGATTTTGGGAAATGATTTCCTATGTGCGACTTCTTGAAATAATGATTCCTGTATTCCTTTCGCCGTGTACAGTATTTTTTATACTAAAAAGGCTTTCCTTTTAGCTAGCCGCAGCAGCACTAACCGGGTGAATGCTCTTTCTTCTCTTCGCTTATGGTTTCTGTGTTGAGCTGAGAATGTAACACCTATTTTTTTCCCTCTCAATTGTTATATATGGTTGAATGCAGGGGTGCACTTAAAGTGATATATTTATTTGATTTTATATGATTGCATTATTGGAATGACTGTTTATATTCGCTATCCCTGTACCTTGATAATTTATAAGGGTTGCCTTTAGAGAGTGAGAGAACGTTTTACATCAGGGACGTTTTACATCTTAATGTGATATATAATGCTGAGTAGATCAATCCATGCTTCAATTCCATGAATTCCATTTTTTTTTTGTAGTTGTTTAGATTCAAGTAATCTTGATTCACTGTTGTGGATTTCATTGAACTTTGTTTTCCACCGAATTATTGGGAAGTCTTTGTTGATTTAGAAAGGTATCCATTTTCAGAATCTCTGTTCTTATTTAGAACTTTTGGTTTCCTGTTGCTGCTTTCTTCCCTAACTTTTCGCTGTACTGTTCAAACATCCATTTAATTTTTATAGATTAGTCATTCGGTTTGTTGCCTTTCTGCATACCTGCTTTTCCACCTCTTTTGTTTCTTCATGATGCTTGATGTTTTTATATTTGGTTTTTCCCTTATCTGTTCCTGTTTTTTGCATTACATTATTTGTAAAGGTTTGTTTAATTGAAGTGGGCTTTTTAGACTATGCTAGGGTTCTACAGGTCTGTTGTCAGCGTTCTACACTGTTATAATAATTTCCAGATGTAGCCACTATAATTAACGTTTTACACTGTTATGTTTAAATATTTTCTGTTGATTGATTTTGTTGTGAAATAGATCTGTTGATCTCTAGAGTATCCATTTGTCCAACAGATCTTGCTATTTTAATTGCCTATCGTGCTCCAGCACTTCGGGTTCCTTGTACCATGTCCGGTGAGAGTGTCGCACCCCGTGTCAGCGCCTGAGCAGCTCGCGTGGCCCGCCGGCGTGCGTTGCAGTCATCGCCCATCTCTGCATCGGCCGTTGCCAGTGAACCATCCACGACTGCAGCCGAGGTTTGTGTGCATGAAATTCCTTTTTTTTATTCCTTTATTTCCTTTCGGCCTAAAACACTGGTCACACTAATTTCATCTCTGCGCCGGCGTGCGTTGCAGGCATCGCCCGTCTCTGCATCGCCCCTTGCCGGTGAACCATCCACTACTGCAGCCCAGGTTTGTCTGCATGAAATTCCTTTTTTTTTTATTCCTTTATTTCCTTTCGGCCTAAAAGACTGGTCACACTAATTTCACTGCTTCGCCAGCAACCTAGCCTTTTAAATGTCCTGTTTGCTAGCTATTTTTCTTTGCAATTCACCAGTCCTGTTTACATTTCCCGCTTCTGTTGATGATTCCTGTATTTACACCTTTTTTCTACTACATCGATGTTCCCTGTGGTGACTCGCCCTCCCTTCAGGATTCCTTAGAAAGCCCTGTTGCAGAACATCCTCAGCCCCTTGCGCCCAATACGTTGGGCCTGCGCTGTGGCCAACAGTCCAGGAAAAGCAAGGCCCGAAGGAGCCATGGCCAGTGTTCGTCACAGCCCCCACAGGTACGCAGAAAAAATCTGTTCGCTTCACCTTGGACGCCTCCATCACCTACCATTTGCAATGCGTGCGGTGCTTTACTTTTCAATGATGAGCCCAAGGGATTGTGCTGTGCGTTTGGGACCTTTTCTTTGGACCCATTACTCACACATCCTCTTCTTGAACAGCTCTTCCTTCGAAAACATGATTTATCGGATCATTTCCTCACTTATATACGTACATATAACAACTCTTTCTCTTTCTCCACTTTAGGTGTCAAATATGATGTTAGTCTACAACGGAATGAACAAAATGTGTATGTATTCCGTGTGAATGGAATGATGCACCACTATATTAATTCCATATTCCCTTCTTCAGATACCCCCAAAAATCTTCAACTCTATTTTCATGATGCTGGAATTGAACTATCAAAGCGGCTGGATGAGAATCCAAATCTTAACAAAGATCTCCTTGCCCTATTAATAAATATTACAGAATCAAATCCTTATGCACAATTTTTTAGACAGCTCCATCAAATGCCATGCTTGGATGAATATAAAATCTTTTTAAAAACATCTTCGCGCTTGGACAAACGAGTCTATAACCTTCCAACAGTTGATGAAATCTCTGCTATATGGCAAGAGGGACAATCATCTGATGCTGATTTAACTAGGGATATACAAGTTTACCCATTTACTGGTCCGCCCAAGAAAGTCTCCTATTACTCTTTTGCATATGATCCTGTTCAATACCCTTTCATCCATCCATTTGGCCAGCCTGGCTGGCAGCCGGACCTCATTAAGCGAAAGCGTGCCACACGTAGTTCTATTGGCACCGCAACAGCTGAAGATCTTTTTGCTAGCCTACATGAACCGCTTCCTGACATGCGTGAAGAACGTATGCTCTTTAAACTCCTGCAAATTATTGTATCTGACACATTTCTTTTCTTCAGTTAATGTTGTTTGTTTAACCTTTCCTCTAGCACTCCAAAAAAGGCAACGGCGTATGGATAAAAGCCATGTCTCAATTCGCGAATATTACTCCTATCGGATGCAGATCCGCCCATCAGATCCTGGCCTCCTGCTAAACACTGGTCGATTGTTCCAGCAATATATTGTTGACCAATATATTAAAATTGAAACGCAACGCCTTGACTTTTTCAGATCAGAACAGAATAAAAAAAAACAAAGAATTGAGACGATGCAGGGAATTCAAGATGCATTCAATCTACAAGGGATAGATGATCTAAATCAAATTGGAAAACCAATTGTGCTGCCCTCTTCTTTTATTGGTGGTCCTCGTGATATGCACCGTCGTTATATGGATTCTATGGCGCTCGTTCAAAAGTTTGGGAAGCCTGACTTCTTCATTACTGTGACATGTAATCCTCAATGGCCTGAAATTACGCAATATCTTTCTGATAATGAGAATTGCACTAATCGGCCAGACCTCACTTCCCGTATATTCCGTATGAAACTTCAAGAACTTCAAAATGAACTATTCAAAGAACATGTATTAGGCCAGGTTTGTGCTTACTCATATGTTGTTGAATTTCAAAAAAGAGGCTTGCCCCATGCTCACATACTATTAATCATGCATCCTGAAGACAAAATGGAAGATCCATCACAATATGATGATTTCATTTCTGCTGAACTTCCTGACCCTGCTTCGCAAAAATATCTACATGATTTAGTTACCAAACATATGCTTCATGGACCTTGTGGCCCAGACAATCCAAGCAATGTTTGTATGCGAGATGGAAAATGTAAAAACCATTACCCAAAAGATTTTAATGATCTTACAACACATGCTTCTAACGGATATCCTCTATATCGCAGGCGAAATGATGGGTTGGTTGTGTTTTCGCGCAATCGATTATTGGACAATAGATGGATTGTGCCTTATAACCCATTTTTACTATCAAAATTTGATTGCCATATAAATGTTGAAATTTGTTCTTCCATTAAATTGGTCAAATATTTGTACAAATATGTCTACAAAGGTCATGATCGTATAGCTTTTTCTGTCCGCGCTCCTGATCAACCTGAACAAATTGATGAAATCACCGCTTTCCAGACAGGCCGGTGGGTTGCCCCGCCTGAGGCAGCCTGGCGTATTTTTGGGTTCCTTATGAACGAAATGCGCCCTCCTGTAATATCACTTCAACTGCATCTGCCAAATTACCAGTATACAAGTTTCTCTACAAATTCTTCAATTGCAAGTATAGTGGAGAACAGTGAGTCCCATCGTACAATGCTTACTGAGTTTTTTCGAAAGAATAGGGATGATTCATTTGCAAAAGAGAAAAACCTTTTGTACAAAAATTTCCCTGAATATTTCGTATGGCATTTGAAAGACAAAACATGGTATAAAAGAAAACAAGGAATTGTGGTGGGACGTATTGTCACAGCACGCCCAAATGAAAATGAAAGATATTATCTGCGAATCCTTTTACAAAACCGTCGAGGTCCTACATCATTTGATGACATTGCAACTGTTGATGGTGTCTTGTATGAAACTTTTTGAGCTGCATGTGTGGCCTTGGGTTTACTCGAAAGTGACACAGCAATCATTGATTGCCTAACTGAAGCCTCACAGTTCCAACTCCCAAATTCATTCTCTCAACTCTTTGCAACACTTTTAATGTTTTGTAGTCCTTCAGAGCCTCAAAATCTTTGGAACCAATTCTTTGAATTCTGTACTACTCCAGCATCACTTACTACTAATCCTGCTCGTACATATATTGAGGTGCAGGCCGCTATGAATGTTAATAGGCATCTATCTGCAACTGGTAACACTTTGACAGACTTTGGCATTATAGTGAATAATGATCCAGTGTCAAATGCAGATGAGAATATTTTTGAACATGCTGCTTCAACTAATTCTTCAATATATGATGCCCTACCGTTACCAAATACTTTGAATGACGAACAATATCAGATTTTTCAGATTGTTGCAGAAAAGTTAGAAAAACAAATGCCTTTTGTATGTTTCATTGATGGCCCTGCTGGCACCGGAAAAACATATTTGTATAATACTATTCTTGGCTTTGCCCATAGATCAAATCTAATTTCAGCTGCTGTAGCATCATCTGGTGTTGCAGCTTCTTTACTACCAAATGGACAAACTGCACATTCAAAATTTAAATTACCTTTGGATATTCTCGAGCATAAAACATGCAGCATATCAAAACAATCAAATCTAGCAGCACATTTGAGAGAAATTGCATTGATTATTTGGGATGAAATTTCTATGTCGCGTAAAGAACTTATCGAGGCATTGGATAATACATTAAGAGATATCACCGATGTTGCAGAGCCTTTTGGTGGCAAAGTTGTCATATTTGGTGGTGATTTTAGACAAATTACCCCAGTTATACCGAATGCTACCAAGGACATTTACATTGAGGCCAGCGTTGTCTCATCAAATTTGTTCCGCGATGCTCAGAAATTCCATCTAAAAAAAAATATGCGGGCGCAAAATGACCCTACTTTTGCAACATTTCTTGATGGTATAGGGAACAATACTTGTATCAACTCAGATAATGGTGAGGTGCAGATTCCTCGGAATAATTTAATTCCATATGAGGATGATAACATTCGTGCGCTGATTCAAAAGATATATCCTTCTGATATACTCCAGTTCCCTTGTAATGAGAGCTTTGTTTCGCGTTCTATTCTTACAACTACAAATGAAATTGTTGACCACATTAATGCAGTTATCTTAGATCAAATCCCTGGTAACATTATGACATCTATTTCAAGAAATACAACTAAAGATCCAAGTCAGCAAGCTCATTATGAAGATTTGCTTTCGACAATGACTCCTAATGGAATGCCTCCTCATATCCTTACCTTGAAGAAAGGCGTCCCAATAATGTTGTTACGAAATCTATCCCCATCAAATGGCTTGTCAAATGGAACCAGACTTATTTGCAAACATATGACAAATAATCTTCTTGAAGCTGAGATCATTACTGGCCCATGCTCTGGTACAACGTGTTTCATACCTAGAATACCCCTTATACCAAAAGAAACGAATAAAACAGCGATTGAATTCACTCGGGTTCAATTCCCGGTTAAACTGTGCTTTGCAATGACAATAAATAAATCCCAAGGCCAAACACTGCAACACGTTGGAGTATTTATCAAAGAACCTGTTTTCATGCATGGCCAATTATATGTAGCTTCGTCTCGTGCGCGCTCATTTGATACTCTATACATAACAATTCGTCCGCCTGATGAAATCATCACACAACCAAATGTTTTTGTTGAATGGACCCGGAATATTGTTTATCAAGAACTTTTAGAGGCAGCAGCTCTTTCAAATTAATTGTTCTAAATGGAGTCATCACAGGATGTTGCGTCTTATTCCAAGTATAATTCAAATTTATATGTAGTTTAAACTTCTATAATTTATTCTATTTACATACATGCTCTAATCCAAACAACACTTTTCACATTCAGGTACACACAGAGAGGACCTCGCACCCATTATATCCATACACAATGTATGGGACGTGTTGGTGACCGCAAAATACTCCAATATTTTGGCCATCATTTCTAAATTTAATAATAGGTAAATTTTACAATAAAAATTATTTGACTAATTATAGTACATTTGTCGTTATATTTTGCAATAATATGTGATGAAACTGTTAGAAAATGCTATTGAATAATCTAGAAATCTACACTTGTGAGAACTGCTAGCCTGCCAGGTGCTTTGATAGAATTTTTATACTACTTGATTAGTTTTATGCAATTGGGATTAGAATTTTTGCCTGATTCCCAAATTCCTGTTGATCATTAAAATCCATCTAAATGCTTCGATATACCTCACAAAATGCTTGTCTTTGTTGCGTGACACTTAACATGTTTTATGATTGGATTGGGAGAATGAAAGTAAAGGATATTTGGGAAATAGAATTTGTAAATGTTGATTATGTTATTTGGAAATAATAGCTATTGTTGGGTTTGGGACTTAATTTCTTTTCGATTACATTTTATTATTATGGGCAGTAGAGTTAGATTGCTACCATTATGTACAATTTAGAAATTGTAGTGGGGAAATGGGCAGAAAGCCTGTAATAGTACGAAATGCTTAATTCTATTTTGGCCAACTTTTTCGTTTTAATATGGATATGGCATTTCATTCTCTCAAGAATTTATGTTGCATTATTCTATTTCCACTAAGTCCTAAAACGTAATTTTCCTATAATACTTTATCTCAAGTTTATTGATCTAGATAGATTTTTTAGTCTTAGTATAAAGTATTATATTTTGTTTTGTAAGATTGATTTCGTTTATTTTATGCATATTAGGTGTTTTTGTTGTGCCGAATCAATCTTCCGTGAAACTGTTTTCTATTCTACACTGTTGTTCTCTATTTTTCTCTTTGATGGGGATCCAGAGTATCAACAAAAAACTGTAACACTATCAGAGAAGGAGTTCTTGGAGTTCTCCTTAAAATATTAATAACAAGTTATCTCTGAAACAGACTAATGTGCGTGAATTCTGATTCAATTCTAGCATGTGGATTTTCTTCAGATGATACACAAAACTGAAATTCATATTTTATTTTTTGCAATTATGAATTTCAATCGTGGAAAAGTTTAAAACCTCTATGGACTGAGAAATCTTAGAAATCGAGGATAAATGCAGGAATGACAGTAAAGGTCATTGTTCATTGAGCAGAAGTGTTGGGCAATTAAATCTGGCCATCCAAGCGGACTCAATTTCAGTTGGGCTTGCACTGGACACTCGCCATTCACATACAGAGTTGCTCTTCTAAAGGTATGGATTTATCATTCTCAGTTACAACTATTGCTTCGCATATTAAGGTCATTTCAATTGGGCCTGTTCAATCAGTACAGTATTCACATTTTTATGGCATCAATCTGTTTAATTCCTTAGCTAAATAATGCATCGTTTAGTTAATGATGCATCGACAACACTTCTTTAATTACTGACATACAGCACACACCTTTTCGTGGATTAGCGTAAATAATCCAATCCTGCTACATTTCTTTGGTGGATTCACAAAAGCTGTCAAATGTTAACCACAATATATTCTGCACATTAACATTCATGCTATACTATTGTTGAACAATATCTTGGAATATTAAATAGTTTAAACAGAACTTTCTTAACTACTGTTAATTTTGCACGACACATTTCGATACTTGCAGAAAATATTTTTAAAAGAAATGGCCACTGTCCAATCTACTGTTAGTAAACAGTAACACATACACTGTTTAATTGTTGGACGTATTGATTTATACTTCTCAATGAAAAAATCCAATGCTGCTTCTTGATCGATTCCCATTAGCAATTACACATTTAACCTCACAGTATTTGATGGATTCATAAAAAGAATCCAATGCTGCTTCCGAAGGTATTGATTTAAAATTCTCAATGAAATGTATTGTTTCCGATAGTATGGTCATTTGAGCCACAAACTATTCACTCAGTACATTATTCACATTTTTGGGCCATGATACCTTCTCACAAAAAGAATCCAATGCTGGTACAGGTTCTCACCTCTGACACAAAAAGACAATCTCAAAATACCTATCAATAAATATCAATATTTTAAGTGTTGTTCCTATACTTCTATACTCCATTATTTTCCCTATTTAAATGACCCTTAACTCTCACAAACACAGGTGCAATAACAACACTACTCCATCAAGAAAGCCAACCATCAAAAAAGGTAACTAATTTTTTTGCAAATAATTTCATTCTTTCACTTTTTTACTAGAAATTCTAGAAATTCCTTTAATAACCAATTTCTTTTCAAATTAATTAGCAATGGAACACAACATGCCGCCAAATGAAGAGGAAATGAATTTCGGCCAGCCTCCTCAATTCCCAACAATCCATTCAATACAACAATCACCAAGGGTTACTACAAAAAATATATTCAATACCTTGCCTATTATAAGACTGACTGATTTCCTTTAAAAACCTTTCAGGTAGGCCAATTTCATTGCAGAGCAACATTCCAAATCCCATACAATGCTGAAACAAGATTCACTTACACAGCATGTGTGCAGTGCAATAAAGCAACCAATACAAAATCCACACGCATGTTTTTCTGCTTCTCCTGCTCCACATTTGTCACTTCATACCAAAGGTAAAACATAAAACATAACCCTTATATTACTCCATTTGCTGCCATACAGTAGCTTAAATACTATTTCACTCCAGGAAGATGCTCCACATCGAACTATCCGATGCGACAGGAACTATTTCTGGTATCGCATATGACATTCTCGCATATACGCTTTTGAATGAAGACATTGAAACATTATCCACAAAATCACAGCCTGTACGCCACTTCTCTAATTATACTCATTTAATCCCCATTGGCTTAGAACTATTCAATTATCTTAGGCTATATAAATATATCCTCAGGAAATCATGGAACACTGTATCAACCGAAATGCAACAATCAACAACGTACAACACATTTTCGGTGTTCGCAAACAAGTGCGTGAATCAGCACAAATTCTAATATCAACTTACACAATAAATGCAATGGAACCAGTTCAACCGCACCACCTTTGATGCTTATGCTCAACTATAATATCATATCTCATCGTACCGTTACCTCATTGGGTTGCACTCAGGCAAACTTGATGGATTGAATGTTCTACCTATTCTACCTATTGAAATGCTTAAATTCAACAGTAGATTCTGTCATCGTACTATATGTGAAACTCCCATTATTTTTTTTTCCCGAAAATGTTTCTATATCTTTGTTTAGTACTTGTTTGCTGTTCTCTGTATCATATGAACCCAATCATGTGCCATTGTTCATTGTTCATTGTATAATATCAACTCCCATAATGCCTTCGTCCAGGGTTTAGGGTTTCATTGTTTTGCTCATTGCCGATTAGCCCATGTCTGCCATGGGGATTAAGTTTGCTTAGATTTTACTATTCGCTGACAATTCGGGAATAATTTGCTTTGTGTAAGATTTGAGAAGAGTAGAAATTATACATTGATAAATTCTGAAGCAGGGGTAGCGCTGTGCTCCCTTAAATCTTAGCAGAAACA
Source organism: Hygrophila difformis (assembly GCA_030278955.1). NCBI lineage: Eukaryota > Viridiplantae > Streptophyta > Magnoliopsida > Lamiales > Acanthaceae > Hygrophila > Hygrophila difformis. Next base: position 46,477,198 of record JAOANR010000006.1, on the reverse strand, counting down.
TGAACAGAAGCACAGCCCAATCAACAACCATTACTATGGGTGAGGAATGATTGTGAACACCTAGACATTAATTCATGCTTAATTCCTTTGAGCTCCAGTTCGAAGTCAAGATGCAAAAGAGTAGTCAAAAATAGTTTAGTTAAAATATTAAAATGAATAATTTATATATTTAATTGTTTAGTTTCTAAACTTAGGCAATCTACTGATTTATAAGTTTATTTTATTTTATTTATTTATTTTTTTCATTTACATCAAGCATGTTGGAATGCTTGAGTTTGAGATCAAACTCCATCAAGCTTAGTTGACAAATTTGCATTCACGTCAAGCTCACCATGGTATTTGAGGTTGGCTTAACTCAATTCTATCTCACCCTGTTTGCTCAATTCATAACTAAGAAAACAGAACTACATCCAGTACGTTCAATTCATGTCAAACAATTAAGGAAGGAACGACCTGAGATTTTAAATTATTCTGGCTAATTTCATGATTGAGAGGTTTAACTGATGTAAATGTTGTTCCCTTTTGAATGTCGGCCTTATGATTCAGATACAAGTAGAATGACAGCTCAATCAATTTCGGATTTTTTCTAATGTGTCATTCCAATCAGCTTACGTTTTTTTGGGGTTCAGGAGCCTAATTACCCGTATGTGGAAATGGTTTTTTCAATGCTTGATAATATCGAAGAGATTTATTATCATCATTTTCATTTGATACTTAGTTGTGGTTTGCACTCCATTAGTTTTATTATTATAGTACTATTAGATAGCAAGTGGCTGGAAAAAAAATCTGATTTTTTTGACAAGGGAATGTATTATTTGGATGCTTTACATAATATTTCATAATAGAACTTGGCATTTGATCAATTGTTGTGTTTTATATTGTTTTACTTGCCAATATGCTTGTTAACGCCCTAAATTAGCTTCGGTACCAATATCCTCATGTTAACGCCCTAAATTGGTTCGAAAGAAGGAGGTCCAACAGGTTCTAATTATCCATGTATAATACTATTGTCACTATACTTGAAACTTATGGTTTGATTTTTGAACTGCAAATGCTGAGCCACTTCCGTCAAATTGTTTTGGGTTCCTGATTGGTGTAGTGGATTTTCGGTTTCGTTCTTGCTGTTTTATCTATATGAACTTGCTTTACTCATTCAAAGTAGAAAAAATATCCGTTTCAATTTATAGCAGGAATCCTCTTGCTCAATAGTGTTAGGTTTGTGTTGCTAGCACTCTGTCCCTTTTCCCTTGAAGTTTTTTTCTTGCTTTACTTCTGTGTCCTTCAACGTTGAAAAATATCAGTTTCACTTTATAGCATCATTTCTCTTGTTTAATAGTATTAAGTTTGTGTTTGGTTGAAGTTTGTCCGTGAATTGCTAGAACACTGTCCCTTTTCCCTTCCCCACTAATCTCTTGGAGTTTTTCCCCTTTTTTCCCTAGCATGGCTGAACAAAGTGCCGGACCCGTCCTGCCCTTTTTGGAGCGTCTGCGGACACAGGTACCTGCCAACCCTTTTTCCCTTTTCCTTCAAACACATGCTCCATTTTATCTCTATTGTACAAACCGTTCCTTGCAGGGAGTGGCCCCTGGACAATCCAGCAATTCTGGCCAGCCTGTGAGCAATCGTGCAACTCGAGCACCCCGGCGACGTGCCTTGAAACGGCCTGCAATGCAAGTGGCCGAACTATCAAGTCGGCCAAGTGAAGATAGTGCAACAGCCCAGGTATGTCTCCAATAAGTTGCATTTTTTTGCCCATCAAGTGAACCTTGTCAGCTTACCGTAATTGTTTGGCCCTCCTTGTATTGTTTATGGTCTATTGTTTATAATGTATTGTTTCGCGATCAAGTGAAACTTTCAAATGGCTTGTTCTTTTCCTGCCATTTTTCCCACTTGAAGGGTTCTGTTTGTGGCCTAGTGTTTATAAAGTTTGCATTCTTTATGATACAGCGAATGGTACTCATTCCCGATTAAGTCTGCTTTATTTATGATTTTCTCTATTCGTAAATCTATGCTATCAGGACCATGTTGCCTTTACTGTACTGCTATCTTATGGTATTTGTGTCTAGGTTGACGATCACTGTAAAAGTGGGTCGCTTCTTTTTCCTTTTTGTTGATTCATTTTCATAAATGTAATGATAATTTTATTTGCAGAACACGTTTCTGATTGGACCAACATTGTCTTGGCCTATGAACCTGTCTGGTCCATTGGAACAGGAAAAGTCACCATCCCTGCTCAGGCTCAGGAAGTGAGTCTGCATTACATTCGTTTCACCTCATTCGTAATAGTTATTACAAGCTTGAACAGTAACAAAACTTAAAGTTCAAGCCCGAATTTAACTAGACTAGATAGTATATAATTTGAATTTTAATGGACAATTTTACTTATTATGTTGCAAAATATAAGTTTGTTAGGCTTAAGAAAGCTTAAGTTGTATCTAACAGTTTTTCTATTTTTATATGTTTAAAATTTAATAGTCTAATCGAGTATCGAGTCGAGTATTCCTCACCCCTACTCTGTTTAAGGAAATGAACTAAATGGTTGTCTATTTTGGAAAATGGTTGTCCCTCAGAAGTGGCCTTTTCCCTCTACAAGTCTCCAACTTTGATCGTTCTTGATTGCCTTCACCTTTTCATTACTGCTCATCTGTTTGTGAGCACTGTTTATGCGTTGATCACTATTGCATATGGGTTTATTTGTTGGCTATTCGAAATGTATAATGCAATGTTTGCTTGCTCCATTCATTTGGTTGTTTATGCTCCCCTGTCTTGCTTGCCATATATCTCTGTCCTTATAATTTAGTTATTTTCATGTGAACCCAGCTGTGAACAATTGAGAACCAGGCAGTTACGAAGGGCTCGTGGGCGATGTACTTCACAACCCCCACAGGTACGTAGAAAAATAATTTTGGATTCACTTTGGGCACCTCCTGCACCCACCATTTGCAATCAATGTGGTGCGTTACTTTTCAATGGTGAGTCAAAAGGATTTTGTTGTGCATTTGGAACTTTCTCTTTAGATCCATTGCAGACACATCCTATTCTTGAAGAGCTTTTCCTAGGCAGACATGCTTTGTTTGATCATTTTCTCACATATATACTTACATATAACAACTCTTTCTCTTTCTCAACTTTGGGCGTAAAATATGATGTCAATATGCAACGAAATGAACAAAATGTGTATGTATTCCGCGTGAATAGAATGATGCACCACTTCATTAATTCCTTATTCTCCTCTACACCAAAAAATCTTCAACTTTATTTTCATGATGCTGGCATTGAACTTGACAAAAGAATGCATGACAATCCAAAGGTAAACAAGGATCTCATTGCTTTGTTAATAAATATTACAGAATCAAATCCTTATGCAAGATTTTTTAGACAACTCCATCAAATTGCATGCCTTAATGAATATAAAATCTTCTTAAAAACAGCTACCCGATTAGACAAACGAGTGTATAACCTTCCAATAGGTGATGACATCTCTGCTATATGGCAAGATGGACAATCCACTGATGCTGATTTAGTTCGCGATATACAAGTTTACCCATTCGATGGCCCTCTGAAAAAAGTGTCCTATTAATCTTTCGCATATGATGCTGTTCAATACCCTTTCATCCATCCATATGGCCAGCCAGGCTGGCAACCAGGCATCATTAAGCGAAAACGTTGTGTGGTTGCTCACGCTGCTACTGCAACGGCTGAAAATCTTTTTGCCAGCCTACATGAACCAACTCCGAACATACGGGAAGAACGTATGCTCTTTAAACTCCTCCACTTTACTATCTTTGAATAATTTCTATTCTTGCTTTACTATTTTTGCGGTGTTATTTTTGACCTTACTTATCTGTTGAATTTTATGCAGATGGTGAATTTTAAAACGAAAATAGAAGAGGAAGAAAAGGACAAGCTCCTGAAGTTGCAACAAAAGTATGTTATTTTTTTATGAAAGTTTAACATCATTCATTTCAATTTCTATTGTGTTGCTAATACCATATATCAATTTCTTATTTCATGGTGTACCGAGGAACTTCAGTTCCAGAACTTGAAGAAATGGAAAATAAAGCCAGACCCTCGATTGTCTTTTCCTGATGATTTTGTAAATCATTGCAATGCCGATGACGAAGAAAATAGTAAGAATTTCAAGTTAATTGATATGCCTTATAAATTCAAATATATGAGTCTGCAAATGCAAGTAGAATGCCGCCCATTGGAAATGACATTATTTAGAATGTTTGAATGTGGTTATATGTACATTATTGAAGGGTTAAATTTCATTTTTTTATTCCAAGGAGAATGCTTCACATGTATTCATCAGAAAGTCTTCAATCTATGCTTCATGCTCCATTCTACTATTTTAAATGCTTTTGAAGTGCTGCATTTTCTGAATACAAATTTATTTTACTTGAATAGAGCAGAGTCTTCAATCTAGAGCAGAGTTTACTTGAATACAAATTTATTTTCAGAAAGTCATCGGCATTTTCTCTATTAACAATAATTTGTGAATAGACCAGAGTTTCTCAGATCCGGAGGATTAAATTCATCTTTTATATGTTTTTTAAAATTAATTTATTATCTTGTTTCTTAGAGTTTGTGAACGTGTCAGCCAAAACCAGGAGAACATTATTTTAGTGCACTGATGTAGAGTAGGGATTTGTTGCTTCCTCCAGTATTTTTTTGGTAGCTCAGCACTTTATTATATTTATCTACTATTTTTGTGTCGGGTGTAGTTTTATAAGCCGGAAACTATATTTGCCAAAAACAAACACTTACTACCATGCTTCGCTGCCTTATGCTTACGACTTTAGCTTTTACTTAATATGCAGAACAACACCTCCAAGCATTTCTAAGGTCTTTTTAAAGTTTTTACTTCCTGATATTAAGCTCATGTTAAAGAGGTTCTGAAAATAAAAAAGGAGTTGTGTGTTTTCTTGCTATAATTCTTGTGCTATGTTGCTGGGATGAATTGAAGTTGGGTGTTTTCTTGCTATAATTCTTGTGATAAATGTTTGTGGGTGATTGGATCTAATGTGGAAGTAATTACCTGAGCATAAGTTTATTCCCGCTGCATTATAGATCCAAGTGAATACCTAGACTGGAAGTACTGATGAAGTTTGATGCTGATGTGTGGAATATGGCCTGTTGGCAAATTAAAATCTGAATTCACAGCATTAGAATTAGATGACTGACATATGAGGAGTTTAGTAATGAGGTATTGATCATTTTTGTGAGTTTTCAATTGTTTTGGCAAGGGTTTGATGCTTGCTGTCATAACTCATACATTGTTAGTGTGTTGAATGTTTTCTTTTTCGTTATAGATCATCGCAGAGCAAATTTATGTTGGATCATGCATTCAGACGGGAGCAGATGTACCAACCCTGGCTACTACTGCGGTAAGAGTTATAACTGATAGAGGAAATTCCTGCTGTGATAGAGGAATTCCTGCTCCATCTGGGAAGAGTAGCTCGCCTCTACGTATGCTTTTGCTAGATTCGTACTATGATGAGTATAAAGGTGTTATCTGTCATGTAATTGGCAGATGTTGGAATTGGCTTTGCTTTGCTGGAATTGCCCAATCTTATAAAGTTTTAGATGTTGGAATTATGCACCCAGAGCTCACTCAGACTGGAGTCCTTTTAACAGGGCAAACAGGCTATGTTGTCACAGGTATGCGATCAACCAAAGAGGCGCATGTTGGGATACACTTTTCCAGGCTTGAAGCATTGTTGAACCTCTTCCAGGTAAAGATTTACCATGCTTATGAAACTTGGATACAAAATGGTTTGGTTGAGCATAATGTCCTTCATTTTGGTTTCAATTACTACTATTTTGAAACTACTTACATGGTTCTTCTGGTTCTTGATGATGAAAGGTTTCAAGACTATAAAGCATATGGTATTCTCGGGTCTATATCTTGCTGATGGATCTGATTTTGAATCACTTAATAATGCGATTGAAAGGCTCACTTGCAATGATGCAAGTGTGGCTGTTACAAAGGAGAGTAGCACAACACTTGGCATGGGTTTCAGTTATGGTATGGATAATTTAGAGTTGTAGCCAAATGTCATTATTTGTGTTATGACAGTTTTTGGTATCCAACAGCTGTGGTTTCTTGGGCTTACTTCACATGGATGTCTTTCATCAACAGCTTGAACAGGTAGACTTTACATTTAGAATGTCTTTCTTTATACACTGAGCAACAATATGGATATAATATGCATGTTAATGAAGATGCCAACAGATTATGCACTGCTTCTTCATCACGAATCTTGTTATAAATTTATAATAGACAATTCATCAGATAGTTATTTGATGCTGATAACTCCATAGCCCCTGTTTTTCTTATAAGTTATGTCATACAATCTACAGAGAACAAATTCTTGACTTCTATTCAGTTCTTCTTATAAGTTATGGCATACTATGAATATGCACTCCTATTCAGTTCTATTTACTCAAATTTTGTTTATTGTGCCTGCATGAAAGTGGAATGGGATTCAGGAGCGCAAATAAAGAAGCAGATGGTTGAAGAAATATGGTTCCAACAAAGCAGCTTCAAAATATATATGGTTTCATCATTTCCTAGGGAATATGCATGCACATCTGTCAGACTAGACAAATGTGGTATTGTTTGATTTTAAATGTGGAGTTTATGCATTGCATGTTGGAATTCATCTCTAATTTTTTTTCCCCAATCACATTCAATTCAAAATAGTACTGTATGTCATAAGAAATCCGACTTCAAATTCAACAATTGCCCCGCGCGGCGTCGCGCGCGCTCCGCGAGTTCTAGTATATATATATTATACTTATATATATATTCCTAACAAAATTTATTCGTGTGAACCATTAATGTTTTTCCATCATTTACAATATGCATAATTTCATATCCCCAAATTTAAGAAAGAGATGTGTATGTGTACCCTTTTGGAGATAAAAGAATACAATTTAAACTAGAATAAATTATTTCAAATTGAATATTACATAGTTTGCGAAGAAGCCAGACATATGTAACAAATGGAAACAATACATAAAATTGGAGACCATTGGATCTTCACAACATTAATGCATACTATGAACTGCCCTCCCATATTGTACTTTCAACGGATTTGGAGTCCATCGGATTAATGTACTGACCTGTGAATTCAATGAAAAGGCAGGAAAAATTAAATTATTGTTTTACCTATAATTTAATTTAATTTATTTCATATATATACCGAGAACTAAAAAAGATTAACTTGTATTTCGTCGGAAAATTATAAATTGAATATAAGATACTTGACTAAACAATTACAATAATTTCATTAATATTTGGGTAAATGTTTTATATTGCCGAATGTATTATGTAATACGAAGTATAACTTAAAAATTGTTTAATTATTTGAGTTATTTATCTATAAATATCCTATACTTTTATAATAGATGAATCATGTTATTGTTGAAGATCCCACGTTGAGGAAATGTTGGGATGTAGTCCCCGAGTTTGTATGGGTAAGGGCTAATCCACTAATTGCTAATTGATTTAAATTGAAAGCCCATTGGCCTATGTTTAACAAGTGGCATTAGAGTCTTGCGACAAGCAAGAAATAATACAACAAAATTCCGCTGTCACGTTCCAGCGAGATTTTTGTAAATAATTGTGAATAATAATTTTTTTTTTTGGTGAATTGAATAATAATTTTAAATTGAGATAGTTTTAAGAATTTCATTTTATTTGGTAACTTAAAAATTTAAGTTTAGAATTTGGAATGTAAAAGTAGAAGTTGGGAGGAATAACATTTAGAATGTAAATATATTTATTATTCATAATAGTTTTTAAATTTCAAAAGCTAGACAATAGCATTTACCTAAACGCACTCAATCAAACCCTTTTTTTTAAGGAGCCGAAACTAAAGAAAGGGTGGTGGGAGTCCATACCACACAAATTACAAAGAAATAAAGGGAATGGATAGAGAGCGGTGGGGAATTGAACTCCCAACTTCATAGTTGGAAGGCTTGGACTTTAGCACTTGAGCAATTCCTCATCCCCACATTTCAATCAATTTAATGTACATATAGTTTAATATATAAGTATAGTATTTTATATTTTGATTACACGAGCCATTTTTTTTTTTTTTTTTGTGTGGAGCCCAATGCTTTTTTACTTAGTTTTATAATTATTTGGCACCATGCTACTAATTTTCCCATGATTTCGACGACAATATTAGCACAAAATGTCCATTTTAACGATCGTTTTCTATTGAGCTTTATTATTTTACATAAATATTTTTTGTTTAAACAAACCCAATATATAAGCATGTTTGTGATGGGACTGACCCTAATGGTCAACTCCCCCGACTCCCAACCTATAGGTTGGGTTTGAATCTTCACCCGGCCCCTATCCCTCATTTTTTATCCCTTTGTAATTTGTGTGGCATAAGCCCCACTACTTTTTCTTGTGCTGTTTCACAAAAAAGAAATATATAAGCATGTTATAATCCAGCAGCACCTCTACTAGCTTAGGCTTTTAATTCTTTATTTTATTAAAATCACATATACTTTTGAATACATTTTCTCTTCCAAAACATTACTAAAAAACAGAAGATATAATTTTCGCGATTCTTAGTGAAGCAAAACATTCTTCCACCATTGATCACACCCTCAACATGATTTTATTTTATTTTGTCAAAGTCACTCTTAATTAGTTTTTCTAATACTATTCTAGAAACCCAGAATAGTGATTTCTTAAAATATAGTATTTGTTAATAAGCATATATTAACCTAGTTACCAATATACTACTATTTTCCATCCTTTGATTCAACGTTCATTTACCACATTAATTTAATTGCTGATTTTTCTTTTCTGAAAAAAAAAATAAAATTATGGTCTTACAAAATGTTGATAAAGTTCCCAAAACCCCATTATCTCATTATTGTGGGAATATACAAAAATCCAGTACTTGCATATGATATTGAAGGAATTAAAAATTAAAGGGCCATATGAGCAACATTTATTAGTTCTTACATGTAATAAAAGGGTTACCTTTGGTAAGAAAGTAGTGTTGGTTGAAACCATTGCCCAAATGCTGCTGAGGCAGAATCAAAGCGGAACCATTATCACTATCAGTCCTAAGGGTGCCTCCACTTGGATCCTGAACATGATGAAAATGAGGAGTGCTGCTATTGTTATAAGCAATATTCACTCCTCCACCGGCCCCGGCCACCACTTTCCCGTTGCCCCATCCGGCCACAAGCCCGTGCGTTGTTGCTCCCTTGTACACGATGTTCCCTTGATTCGGGATATGCTGCAATTGTTGGAACTGCCCTTTGTACATCCTTAGCTCTTCACAAACTCTTCGGTACTCTCCATAAGGCCCAAGCACAGGGTCCTTAACTCGGCACAGGGCTTCCCATATGAGCGAGTCCATGGCTCTTTTCCGGTCTTCTTCCTTGAGATTCGTGACTATCTTCGTGATGTTGCTCACGCCAAACACCTTGTGCACGGCTTGGAATTCCCGGGTTCGGTCCACCGGGAAGAACGGTGCTAGCACGCACTTGTCCACGCACTTCTTTCGTTGGTGCTTGCATGGTGCACATGCAGACGAGCCGTTGCCACGTTGCATCACTATATATCCAGCTTGAATCGAGGGATTTGATCCGGATCGGTTTGTTGTTTTTTTTCGCTTAAATTAGTGTGGTCATGCTTGGAACAAGCATTTGGTTTGTTAATGGTGATGCAAATAAAAAATGGAGCAAGTTTAATACACATTGGTTCCCTTGGAAAGAATGGAAAGATTGCCTGCATAGATTAGATGTAAATTGCAAGTAGAAGACTAGTATTGGGGATATTGTTAAAAATTGAGCATGGAAAGATGGCTACTAAAACTAAACTTCTTTGTGCTATGGAGTTCAGATTGACTTGTAGGTAGATCACAAGGAGAGTAAGTATAGGAAATGAATTAATTTGTAAATAATAAATGGAAAAATGTATATATAGATATGAATTATTAAACTTCCATTGTTTTGATTATACTATAATACAAATTTGTCATATTTTCCTCATAATGCTTAATTATTAATGTTATACAGGAGGAGGACCATTATATTAGTACTTTGGAATGATTATGGAGAGGAAAGTCAAAAGAAATATCTTCCATCTTTACCAATAATGTCAACAGATTCTTCAATTTTTGTCTTTAAAAAAAAATAGCAACCAATTTTCCATCGCAAAACTCATAAACCGGGTTCGGCGATGATTATGTGGGTTCAGCGATGATTATGTGGGTTCCCGTCCCATAACTTCCCTAATGGAGGGATGTGTTCGGCGATGATTATGTGGGTTCGGCGATGATTAGTGAAAAAACCGGGTTCATAGACGGTTAGGCTATGATTATGGTAGTTATAAGACGAATTCGTCTAATTCGATATTTGTGGGACTGTTTTGGGAATTTTTTAAAATAATGGGAGGATATGATTTTTTTCCCCTTCTAGCGGACAATGGATGTCACAGCAACACGGTAACAACCACTGTTGGACTGTACCATGCATCCAATTCAACGAAAATGATGATCTGCAATTAATACAATGAATTGAATTAGATTCTATCTAATTTACACTTTGAATGAATAGTCTACAATGGCATCTCCGATCCAAACATTGCAATGCATCAAACAATCTTCAACATCTTCATAAACATTGCATCAAAGAACTAACCAATAAGCGCACACCAATACTCAATAAATAAATTTCTCACAATGGAGAATAGCTGGTGATTGGTGAATAATGAAAAAAGAAATAAAAATACGACCATAAAAATCTCTCATCAACTCAACAATAATTATCTCTATTTCATTCAAAACTCCTTAGATCTTCCCAATGAATTTCAAATTTCTCTTATCGATTTCATCAAGGAACCATGCATGTATATATAGGTGTTATCCCGAAGTTCTCTTCAGCTACCAAAGAAATGACATAGGGAATGTTTGGGAGTGAGCTAGCGTATCCGCTAGCAGATAGCAAATACGAACACCATATTGTCTCACAATTTTTTCTCCGAATCCACTATCCGCTAACTCCCAAACATCCCCTATTACGAACTTTAGATGTACAGAATGAACAGTAAATTTGTTATTTAGTCCTCCTACAAAAACGGAATTCACATATCTTCCAGATTTTCTGATGTCTTCTTTTCTTGTTTTTTCTTCGTTGTTATCCACCTCTTTTCTTTAATATTGTTAACTTTCTGTGGTGATACTTTTTATTTATTTAATCGTTTTAATTTTTTAAGACTGAGTTATCACCAATCAAGATGATACATATATAGTTGCTATATAACCTAGCAATAAAACAAAAGCTCTTATGGCCACCATAAAGTACTTTAAATATTAATGATAGTAATATTCCTAGGTGGAAAAGAGAATTATCCACGCAATAACATCCGGCTGTTTAATTAAACAAATCACACCACATTTTCCCCACTATAATCGATCTGTATTGTGCCCTTTTTCTTGAAAAGCATATGCCTCGGTTCTTCTATAAATAGCAACCAACACACTATTCATTATCCACAATTGATCATTCCATATACATGCAAACCCTAGTTCCCATTTTTAATTAATACTGTATATATACATATATTAAGTGCTATTCTAATTTATCTTCCCTTTGCAATATAATGGCTCAATCAAGGGTTTTCTTCTCCTTACTCTTCGTCTTCCTCTTCTTCCTCAATTTGCTCTTCCCATCCGGGTCGGACGCTTTTCCTAGGATGCCCATGAAAGCCGACGGCAATGTGGTTAAGGGGATGCCAGGGTTACGAGGGATAGAGTTCGGGCAATACAGGAGAATATTGAGCGACAGGGTCGCACCTGGTGGCCCGGATCCTCAGCATCATTCGGCACCTAAAATTCACTGAAAATTAAACGTCATTGTATATCGGAAGCTTTTCGTTTGCGTGGAGTTCTGGTTTTCTTTCTTTTTTCATGAATATTGACTCTGCGGTAATTCGGCAGTGTAAAAAATAAACAGAGGACATGTGTGGCTATCTCTATTTCATGAATTTCTATTGATGATAATATATAATGTTGTTTCCTTGAAATGAATGTAATAGATATGTTCAAATCAAGTGGGGACTAAACCCGTATATGGCTTTTACATGAACAAGTGGATCGCAAAGTTTACGTCAATAACTAGAGTGATCTTATACGTGCATGTTTTAGGGCCCGTTTGGATTGGCTTTTGAAAAAAGCAGAAGCCAAGAGTAGAAGCAGAAGCAGAAGTCAAAAGCAAAAGCATGTAACTTTTGTGTTTGGATGGAATGTTTGAAAAGCGGCTTTTTCTAAAAAATATGTTTGGATGAATAAAAATGAAAAGTGCTTTTGGAATGTAGTAATTACCAAAAAGGACGTGATACTTAATATGATAATAAGATATATTTATTGTGTAATTTATATTATGTAGTGGGGGTATTTAAGTCCTTGCACATTTTACGAAGTGCTTTTGGCTTCTGCTTTTGGGAGAAGCACCCCTGGGCTGCTTCTCCCAGAAGCACTTTTTTGGCTTTTCGAGGTGCTTTTGCTTTTTCTTAAAAGCCAAAACAAACACCTAATTTTCATTAGAAGTGCTTTTGGCAGAAGCAAAAGCCAAAAGCACCTCTCTAGAAGCCATTCCAAACGGCCTCTTAGGGCTTTAATATGAAACATGCGTGTAGAACTGCAACTCATCGGACTTACTAGAGAAATGATATGAATTCTAAAATTTTAAATACTAGAATAAAAACTTAAAACCAGGTTTGAACCTAGAGCTTCAACCCAAAACCAATTGGTGATAGTTAGAGTGACCATGTCCATATAAACAAATGAATAACCCAACATATAACCGATATGGGACATTATAACACCCCTCCTCGATCGGAAACAATGAAGACCCAAATGGGTACTCATGGCTCCGATACCAAGACCCAAATGGGTACTCATGGATCTGATACCATATCAGAAATAAGATGGACCTAGGGCTTCAACCTAAAATTAATTAATTGGTGATAAGTAGAGGGCCTATGTCCATATAAACAGGGCAATAACCTAACATATAACCAATGTGAGACTTTAACACCCCTCATCGAGATGATATTCATCTAGGAAACAACGAGATACCCAAATGAGTACCAATGACTCTAATACCATATTAGAAAAAAATGGACCTAGGGCTTCAACCTAAAACTGGTTTTAGGTTGAAGTCCTAGGTCCATCTTTCTAACCTATGCAATGTATAGAAAATCATGAATTTTACAAAATAGAACCAAGGCAAAAATTAAATACTTCACACGACCACAAAAATAAAACAATAAGCAAAAAAATCGCTCAAAACTTAAAGTCCAACAATTCAAGTCTGAGAAATAAGTAAAACCTGCTAATGACTACATGATCACATGTGAATAGTGATCACCTTTTAAACCTAAATCTATGGCATTCAAGATTAATTAGATATCTTATTAACTCTTATCGTTTATTGAATAATTTTTATTTTTATTTATTTTTATTATTATTATTATAAATAAGTGATAATAGTCTATTTTCTCTTATCATAAGAACACTGTTTTATCCTAATGAGAATCTTTTTATTGAACCACCCTCTTCTCGATCAAACACTACCAAAGTCATTTTTCATATAATTCAAATCTTCTACAAACAAATCATCATCAAATTCATCCCTCAATGCCTAAACCAGTTCAATTCTTTGAACAAGCCCAGCCCTATCTAGCTACTGTCCAAACCCTCACCGATCAATGGGGATCTCATATTATTGTTTTCTACTGTCCATCATATCCCTCACTTGTCTGTTGACTCCAAAATCCATTGCCCGCCATCATCTTGTTCATCGTCGTCTCCCATTCGGCCGCGTACTAGCGCTCTTACCAGCCCCCATATAGTATTAGTTTTGCCCTACTTATGGTGCTTGGAAATCCATATTTAATGTAATTGTTCCATTTGTATAGTGAGATACTATACAATTAACTTTCGTTTTCTGTTATTGCTTCTTTATGGAGTATTACTTTTCTATCCAAAATTAAGGATCTTACGTTCAACTACAATGGAGCCACACCAATATATTACTTGTAAAGATAATGCTAAAATGCGCAGGCCCAAAAGGGTAGATCCCATACCCTAATTAACACAATTTCACTTAACTCAAACCCTTAACATAATTTGTGTGTCAGTTCTCTCATTATTACTTATTTCAAGTTCCAATTGACCCTAAAGAACAAAGAAAAAACCCTCCTAGCTGACTAGCTCCTTTCTTTAATAGTACTATTGTTTACTTTATGTGAAGATTCTTTTATTTGTTTAATTAATTGTTTCATTCAGACCGACTGATCACCAATCAAGATGACTTGTTCATATAATGCACCAATAAAACAAAAGCTCTTATCGCTACCATCACTGTTTTAATTTTTTATGTGGAGTATAATATAAATAATATAATATTGATACCAGTAATTATAATATTCCTTTAATTTGTGGAAAAGAGAATTATCCACGCAATAGCCTTCGGCTGTTTAATTAAACTAATCACACCACACATTCTCCACTAGAATCTGTACCCTTTTTCTTAAAAAGCACATATATAAAAGATATGATGACCCAATTCCCCTATAAATAGCAATCACCAGTCGCCACACTCATTATCCATACGCATGCAACCAAAAATTACTATACCAATAACTACTTGCTATTCTCTTCAACTTTTTTCTTCCCTTTTCACTACCATGGCTCAATCCAGGGCTTTTTTCCTCTCACTCTTTGTTTTCTTCTTCATCTTCCTCGGGTTGATATTCCTATCCGGTTCGTCCACGATGCCTATGAAAGGCGATGGGAATGCAGTTAAGGGGGAGGTCGGGTTAAGCCCGAGAGAATTCGGGCAATACAGGAGAATATTGAAGGACAGGGTCGCACCTGGTGGCCCAGATCCTCAGCATCATTCGGCACCTACAATTCACTAAATGTCACTTGAACCTTTCGGCTATATCCATCTATGCTTATCTCTTGTTGTGTGTTGCTTTTTTTTTTTTTTTTTTTTTTTTTTTTCCTTCATGTATATTTACTCTGTGGTTCTTCTGCAGTGTAAGAAATAAAGAGAGAAAAAGTGTGGTTTCATCTATTTCTTGAATTTGTACCGATGATGGAATATAATGTCATTTGTACCTCTTCTTCCAATCAATGAATGTATAAGCATTATATTTATGTTGGTGTTGTTACATGTGCCAATAAGAAAACCTTCCATTGATAGATTTAATAAGTAAGAATGAGATTTTCTTGCCAATAAGAAGTATACATGTGCCAATCCTGGGAAGAAAGAAAACACCATTGATCCCATAAGTTTCACCAATTTTCATTTTAGCCCCATATTAATTTCATTAACACAATCAATCAATTATTTTTGCCAATTTTTGCGTAATCCATCCCAAACCCCTTAATGACGCATTTCTGCTGAGGTGGCGCCGCGTAAGTTTGCTTAATCTGGCACCATTGGTCCCATAAGTTGCTTAATCCGGCGCCATTGGTTCCATAAGTTTGATTAATCCAGTGCCACGTTAGCAGAAATGTATCATTAAGGGGTTTGGGATGGATTTTGCAAAAATTAGCAAAAATAATGGATTGATTGCGTTAATGAAAAAAATATGAGATTAAAATTGAAATTGGGAAAACTTATGGGACCAATGGAGTTTTTTTTTTTCTTTTTTTCTGCCAATCCTGTTGGGATAAATTCCGTATTGTGTGGGCTTATGCTTCCACGTGTAAGAGATTATATCACAAAGTTTATGACAATTAAAAGTGATGGTATAACTTAATAAGTAAGAATATTTTACTGCTTTAATATGAATCTTCATGTGTATAGACTTCAGATGATGGATCTAAATTAATTTTCAAATAAATTTGTTAGTACCCATATTTTGAGATAATGTGTTCCACCTCAATGATGAACACTAGATAGGTTTCCACCCCTTAGTCTTATCCGCGTGATATTATTGGCAAGAAATCTCTGTGATCGGATAAAGCCGACCCTGCTTGGCAAGGAGCGTCTCCCAACAGTCATCCATCATTTCCTTACGATGAGCGTCTGAGATTATGGCAAGTACATCATCTCATCCGAGAAGGGAATGTGTAACACCCCGGATTTGATAACCCAGGCCGGGATGTCACCGCCACATCTCCCTAGCAAGACACAGCTTCCCGAGCTCACTAAGGAAATGCAAGGCTTATGGGTACGTAAAAGATTTAAAAACATTTCAACATTGAGCCCGGAATTTAATAATATTTAATTCAAAATACGGAAGTAATAATCATCATGCGCGAAAATAGAGTAAATGCAGCGGAAAAGTAATCACGGCCAACACGGCCAAAACCTCGGGTTTAACAGACCCGGTAAAACAGTAGTACGATGCAGAAATAAAAATTGTTCATAAATGTTTCCCCCCAAGTGCAAGTGCATGCGTCACTCGACATACTCTGTAAAAGAAAAATGACAACGGTTTATCAGTATAAAAATATACCGAGTAAGTTAATCCCTAGCTAAACAATTTAAGGGGTTACATGCGTTTTAACTAAAGATTACACTTTTCATGCATTAATTTAAAAATCCATATTTTATTCGCAGCGGAAAAACATGATTAAATTATTCAAGACGAGAATACATAATTAAAGGACTTAATTTAAAAGCGTTATTTAAAAGCATAATTTAAGAACGTAATTTAGAAGCATAATTTAAAAACATGGTAAATAAGATTTAAACATAATTAAACACTCACACAAGTCTTTTATATTTTATCCCGCAAACTAAGAAGAGGACACCATACCGGGAGATCACTAACGAGGCAATCTCAAACGTAGGACCACTAACTAGGCAGTCCAAATAATGGGAGACCACTAACGAGGCGATCCAAATAACACAGCGCGCGAGATCACTAACGAGGCAATCTCAGATAGTAAGGAGACCACTAACGAGGCAGTCTCAAAGATAATGATAGCATGAAGATCGGCTCAGCCTAGTGAACGGGATTTTTCGAAAATTCGTATTTCAATGTGACCAAAATATTCGATATCGCGTTTTGTAGTTCGAGTTTTCTCAAGTTCGAAAAATCCGATTCGACGCAGTTCACGCCTTTCTTAATTAAAAATTCATCTTTACACCAAAAACTCTGAAATTTACACAGTAGCTCAAAAACACACATACGAACAACTTTCATGTTTTAAGTTTTTGGAAATAAGGTTACGAAGTGAGTCAAATTTCAAGTTCTTTGCAAAGGATAATTCTATCCCAAAAACCAATTCTGACACAGTTACGTGCGATGCCGATTAAAAATTCATTTCAAAGCCAATTGGTCCGAAATTTTTACAGAATGTGCACAACACCTTAATGAACAACTTTCATGTTTTACGATTTTGGAAATAATGAATTTTAGATGTTCAAAAATCGACCACAACACGCTGTATACGCGCGGACTCAAAAGATGGTTTAAAACAGGTTCTGAAAATCGTCCGTTTGACATATCAAATGAACTCCAAAATTCATGAAATTTTATATGCATAATCTAGACACAATTATCTACAACTTTTGTTTAGAAATGCAAAGTTGAATCATTCTAAAAACGGGTGAAAAACATGCATCAAGTCGAGTCAATAAATCTGTCAAAAATTCGAACGTTCGGTTTTATCACAGAAAGTTTACGGCGCGATTTGGAATAGCAAATCATTATGTCAATGGCTGAAATTTGGACACAAGGTAGATTAGGATCTTAGGAACAAAATCTATGTTGAAAAGGTTTTGGTTTGAATTCCCGAAGGTTGAGTTTTAGGCGAGTTTATGAAATTGGACGAAAATAGGGTTTTTGAAAACCGATTTTTGTAACGGGTCTAGATCTTAAGTTTTAAATGACAATAAACCACAAAAATTGAAGATTAAGGTCTTAACTTACTTAGTTAGAGAATAGGATTGTTGGAAGGGGTTTCCGAATGTCCTAAGGTCGCGACGAATGTGCAACTTCTCCGATCGCTTTTTGTTCGTCCCCCGACGTGAAATCGTAGTAAAAGGAAAATGGTTAGATTTCGAGTTTTTAAAACTTATGGACGACTTAAACACTGTAATACTTCTTACCAAGGTTCTAGAGGGTAGAGGCTTCGTCCCGTTTGCCTTGCCGTCGCCGGAATACTCGCCGGAAAGTGGTCTCGAGAGGGTTTCGGCTTGGAGAGGAGGAATGAGGGAGTGTAGGGTTTGTTTTCTGAAAAATATGGGGAGGGGGAGCCCCTTATCTGTTCTTAAGCCTTTCCCAAGGCTGGGATCCGTTTACCATCGAAGGGAAGGTTAATTTTGGCAAGAAAATCATCATGGAAGGAAAGTTTACACCTTCTGCACCTCTGGCGCGCTGGTGACGCGCACCTATAGCTTTGCCCGCGCGGAGCACGTGCGACCAGTCCTGGAGGCGCGTCTCCTCCTTCCGCGTGGTGGCCGCACGGCGGCGCGCGGCGAGCGCGGGCCGGCCGGACCGGCTGGTTCGGCGGTCCGCGTGGTTCGTCGTGTCTTTTCTTCTTTTCTCTATCGGTTTTCTACCCTCTACGTGTTAGCTCGGCTCCTCGTATCGTTTCCGGTTCGAAATCTTTACCTTAAACTTGTTACGAGTTCGGGCTTAACGCTCGTAACATTTCCGTGCCCTAATTAGTCTAGTTAAATTAGTTCCAATTCCTCCTATCGTTTTGGTGATTGATCTTGTGATTTATTTTGTGATTTAATTTGTGACTGAACTTAGAATTTAGTTCCAAGCTGCCTACGTACCCTGTGAAGGGATCAAGTCATGACGTAGTTCAAAACAATTTGAATTTTTTTTATTTTTTTTATTTTTTTTATTTTTTTTCTCGGGTGTTACATCCTCCCCCCTTAAGAATATAGTTATGTCCCCATAACTGTGGCCGGTTCATCTTGGAAGAGGGTAGGGTAACGTTGTTTCATGTCGGCTTCCAATTCCCATGTCGCCGTCTCCGTCTCGTGATTGGACCAAAGGACCTTGACCATTCTCACGGTCTTATTCTTCGTTACTCTCTCCTTCGTGTCCAGTAATCGTACCGGAAATTCCTCGTAACTCAAGTCATCCTCAAATTCAATTTCTTCCGGTTGGAGCACATGGGTCGGATCGTGCACATACTTCTTCAATTGGGAGACGTGGAATACATCGTGAACACGAGCAAATTGTGGTGGCAACGCTAGCCGATATGCGAGATTTCCCACTCTTTCCAGGATTTCATATGGTCCTATGTACCGTGGACTCAGTTTTCCTCGTTTTCCGAAGCGCATCACACCCTTCATTGGTGATACCTTCAGCATGACTTTATCGCCGACTTGAAATTCCAAGTCTTTCCGTCTCACGTCCGCGTAACTCTTTTGCCGGTCCTGAGCGGCTTTCATCTTCCCTTGGATGACCTTGATTTGTTGAGCCATGTCCTCAACAAGTTGTGGTCCTACTATCACCGTCTTATCGTTCTCTTCCCAGATTAATGGACTTCGGCACTTACGTCCATACAGTGCCTCGAAGGGTGCCATGCCGATTTGTTATGCATATATGGATATGTTGCTTGTTATTGTTGTCTTGTTCCCTTGGTTTGTTGAGTTTCTATGAAATAAAATGTAAAGACTGCGTATAGAATAGATGCTTGTGAACTTATTGCTTAATAGGGAACTTTATTCGGTACAAGCGATAGGAATAAAAATGCTGAGAATAGTTCGGGAAAATAGAAAGGAGAACAATAGGAATAATGTAGCAAAAATCTCTAAGCCTGGGGAGGGTAGGTGGTCGGGTCCTCCATGGGGTCATCCTCATCACTCGAATCCTCGATGGTGCCCATGCCAAGGGGCACATGGAACACTGGGCTTGCTGGCCAATTGGGCCCAGCAGCAGGAGCAGGATCAACGACAGCAACTGGAGTTTGGGCGGCTGCAGGGGCAGCGACAGGATCAACAACGGGGCTAGCTACCGGAGGAACTCCCGGGTCGAGAGGGGCATGTGGGAGCAGGACATCCTTCAGATTAAGCAGTTGATGTCCCAAGACCCCTGCTTGGGTCTCTACGTCGTCGATCTGGGTCCGAAGCTCAGTCTCGCGGGTCTGGAGTTCGTTGATTTGAATTTGGAGTTGGGTTATATCTTGATGCCCTGCTTCCGCCCGATTAGTTAGGTGGCCCAGGTTAGCCTCCATTTGTTCTACCCTTAGTCTGAAGTTGTTCACGTTTTGAGGGGATTCGAGGTATACTTCAATCAATCTCATTAGTAGGTTGATCATGTTCATGTTTGGTGCGGCCATCTAATGTTAACAAGGTAGGTTAAGGTTAGAATATGTTTTAGGCAAGATTAGTCATGCACGAATTTAAATCTATATGCAACATGCAAGTGCAAGTCCCCCTTTCCCCATTAAAAATTTTAATTTATCCATGTATTTAAAATAAATTTACTACATGGGTAGGAATAAAAGTTGGGCCTCTATAATGGGCCAAAAATTTAATATTTTCTTGGCTAAGATATTGGGCTATGTAAAAATAATCTTTTGGGCTAAAAATAATACTAGTAGTCAAAATAATAAATTTAAAAATAATACTTGGGTTTAAAATAATAGTAGTAGTTTTAAAAATTTTCCGGGCTCTGATACCAACTTGTAACACCCCGGATTTGATAATCCAGGCCGGGATGTCACCGCCACATCTTCCTAGCAAGACACGGCTTCCTGAG
This sequence comes from Hygrophila difformis, assembly GCA_030278955.1. Lineage (NCBI taxonomy): Eukaryota > Viridiplantae > Streptophyta > Magnoliopsida > Lamiales > Acanthaceae > Hygrophila > Hygrophila difformis. The sequence continues at coordinate 46,456,461 of JAOANR010000006.1, read as the reverse complement.
CTCACTAAGGAAATGCAAGGCTTATGGGTACGTAAAAGATTTAAAAACATTTCAACATTGAGTCCGGAATTTAATAATACTTAATTCAAAATACGGAAGTAATAATCATCATGCGCGAAAATAGAGTAAATGCAGCGGAAAAGTAATCACGGCCAACACGGCCAAAACCTCGGGTTTAACAGACCCGGTAAAACAGTAGTACGATGCAGAAATTAAAAATGTTCATAAATGTTTCCCCCCAAGTGCAAGTGCATGCGTCACTCGACATACTCTATAAAAGAAAAATGACAACGGTTTATCAGTATAAAAATATACCGAGTAAGTTAATCCCTAGCTAAACAATTTAAGGGGTTACATGCGTTTTAACTAAAGATTACACTTTTCATGCATTAATTTAAAAATCCATATTTTATTCGCAGCGGAAAAACATGATTAAATTATTCAAGACGAGAATACATAATTAAAGGACTTAATTTAAAAGCGTAATTTAAAAGCATAATTTAAGAACGTAATTCAGAAGCATAATTTAAAAACATGGTAAATAAGATTTAAGCATAATTAAACACTCACACAAGTCTTTTATATTTTATCCCGCAAACTAAGAAGAGGACACCATACCGGGAGATCACTAACGAGGCAATCTCAAACGTAGGACCACTAATGAGGCAGTCCAAATAATGGGAGACCACTAACGAGGCAGTCTCAAAGATAGTAGGACCACTAACGAGGCGATCCAAATAACACAGCGCGCGAGATCACTAACGAGACAATCTCAGATAGTAAGAAGACCAGTAACGAGGCAGTCTCAAAGATAATGATAGCATGAAGATCGGCTCAGCCTAGTGAACGGGATTTTTCGAAAATTCGTATTGCAATGTTACCAAAATATCGTGTTTTGTAGTTCGAGTTTTCTCAAGTTCGAAAAATCCGATTCGACGCAGTTCACGCCTTTCTTAATTAAAAATTCATCTTTGCACCAAAAATTCTGAAATTTACACAGTAGCTCAAAAACACACATACAAACAACTTTCATGTTCTAAGTGTTTGGAAATAAGGTTTCGAAGTGAGTCAAATTTCAAGTTCTTTGCAAAGGATTAATTCTGTCCCAAAAACCAATTCTGACCCAGTTACGTGCGACGCCGATTAAAAATTTATTTCGAAGCCAATTGGTCCAAAATTTTTACAGGATGTGCACAACACCTTCATGAATAACTTTCATGTTTTAAGATTTCGGAAATAATGAATATTATGTGTTCAAAAATCGACCACAACACACTGTACACGCGCGGACTCAAAGGATTGCTTGAAACAGGTTCTGAAATTTGGCCGTTTGACATATCAAATGAACTCCAAAATCCATGAAATTTTATATGCATAATCTAGACACATTTATAAGAGAAAAGACATGAGTGCAGGTTCGGTTTAGACCGAATTGCCTCAAATATTTTTGAACTCATGAGTGCAGGTTCGGTTTACAATGTGTGGTTCATGATGGATAAGATTTACCAAATCCTTCATTTCACATCAATGTCACCTCACAGCCACACTAATGAGTGTTTTAAGGAAAATAGGCATAATAGGTTACGTGGCTAGCATGTATTGGCATGAAACAAACCTTAATACTGCAAACAAGCAATCAAAGATCAAAGACCTAAACATCTAATGAGTAATAAGAACAAATGCATAAAAACAAGAACACCTAATATCTAAGGCAACAATAAGCTAATACAAAGAGACTAAAACAGCACTGAATAACATGGAAATAAATTCTAACAAGCCTAAAATCGTCTAAAACCAAAGAACACTTATTTGAATCACTAAGGTGTAAGAACAAGCCAAAAACCCACTAAACATGCATTTATTGAGAATGTAAGTCAACTAGAACATAGTAAATGTAACCTAGTTGAAACAAACAAACATTCTACATTTATTGCTAATGAAAGCATTAAATAAATGCCAAACACTTGAAATAAAAACCCATTTCTGGATTCTTCCTTGTATTGACACTTGAAAGCAACAATTAACCCTAAAACCATCATTAGCTTGAAGGTAGGGTTCATTATAACTACAAAGCATTTAAAGTTTATGGTAATGGCTACACTAAGGGTGGTAACAAACTTCTAATGAGAATAAACTGAAATTAAAAGCATTAAAACTACACTACAAGCATGAAAAATAAACTAACTAACTAAACTACCTACCTAACCCTTAAGGGGTGGAGAACCTTCTGCTCCTTCTTTTTGTCCCCAGCAAATGTCCAAGTGTTCGGATTCGGAATTTTTCTTGTGTTGAGGAAGGTCAGCTTTTATACTTCTTCTCGAAACCCTAGGCCCATCAGGGCCCATCCACAGTGCCATGCATTTCTCACGTGCTCAAAGCTGCAATTTCGAATGTGGTTCGGTCTCCTCAAGTAGTTCGGTTTAGACCGAATTGGTGACATGAGGTCTTTCTCCTTGATCTTGAGCATGAAATGTGGTGGTTCGGTCTATGGGTAGACCGAATTGGCCTTGTCGAATTGATGATGGCTCCTGCTTGGCTTCCTTGTTTTGAGGCAATTCGATCTATACAGTCAATTCGGCCTAGACCGAATTTGCATAGATAGAACTCCTTCTTTTCCTTTCTGCTCAGGGTTTTCTTCTTTCCAAAGTGCAATTCGATCTAGGGGTCGATTCGGTTTAGACCGAATTGCCACAGACTGAATTGGTTGCTCTTCTCTTATCCAACACTTCTCTTCAGTAATTCGGTCTATACGCAATTCGGCCTAAACCGAATTAAAATTTTGGTTAAGTGTTGAAGATTTTTGGTTAAGTGTTGAAGATCAATTCGGTCTATACGCAATTCGGCCTAAACCGAATTGCTCATTAGACCGAATTGATCTTCAACACTTAACCAAAATTTTAATTTGTGGGATTTTCATTCTTTTCCCATCTTTTTGATTCATTTCTCTTTTCTTTTTCCTTTTTTCATGTTTTTGGATTTTTCTAACACAAATGCAATTAAAATTGCAGATTTTTGTGTCTTTTATTACCAGCTCATTATTCGTACAAACTTGCATCAATCTGTCGAATTCAACTGCTTTCTCATTAAAATAAGATCGGAATACGATCAAAATGTCCGTCTCAGACACGGAAATGGATTGGAAATAATGGACAATTTTGGCCATTATCAACATCCTCACATCTAATACTGATCGTCCCCGAGCAGTCAGAGTCAGTGCTCCTAAGAGCATGGACTCTGCATATTTAATCCATTTGCGTGGCTTCAAAAATTTCATTCTTGTTATATTGGGATAATACAATCAAAATTACAAGTATTAAACTCTCTTGATTGCAGTGTTTAATGAAATGATACTTCTCACTTGGATAGGTATACAAATCAATCATTATTGTTAATTTTTCTTGAATATATGTATAGAAAATTTCATTGGTTTTAATTCTTGAATTCAAGCATGACATGAACATTAATCAATTACAGCAGAGCCTCACATATAGTAGAATCGGAAAGTTCACTCACTCTCAAAGTTGGCTTTTAGACAATATGCTCATAATCAAATTCAAATAAATTCTCCCATAAGCTTGCAATTAGACCAACTCGCCACCTACTCATTTCTTCAAATCGAGATCCCGAGGTCTTATTTAAGGTTATAGCGGGGCATACGGTTGTGACATTGGTATGGAAGGGAATTATTAGGCTAAGGAGTGACATGAATCTATTCCATCTTAACTTGGCATATTTTTATTTAAAACTTATGATCATCAATAACTCTTTCTTTCTTTTGTTTTTCTTTTCTATTGCATGACATTAGACTTTGTCGAATTTGCTTTGTCAATTGCAATTTATTTTTGTTGAATGAATTTCAACATTTTTTTTTGATCGGTTTATGAATACCGATTGATATTTTTGATGATCATAAACTATGATGCCTTGATGGAATTGATTCGTGTACACTTGGGTTTGATTTTCTTGGTCTTTTTATAAGGCTAGGAAAATATAGTGGTTTCACAGAAAAATTAGGCTTAAAGGCTCAACTTGGTTAATCCTAAAGGGAAAATATTTTTGGGTTTGGAATTCAAACGAAGGCCAAAGTTTTGGGTTTTTCTAAGTGCCTCGATCATGTACTCGATTTCGGGAATATGGCATGGTCTTTAATCGATCCCAATTGCAAGTTCTAATGTCTTTTAATCGAATTGATTTTCACACAACAAATAAATAATGAGTAAAAATGACTCGGCTCAGGTCTCACATGGACGGTTTGGTCATGTCATACCTTTATTCTTAAATTTAGCCTTTGAAAAATTCTTGCAATTTATTCAATCAAATTCTCAACATGAAAATTTTGTTTTTCTTCCAAGTGATCATATCATTGGATTTTTATAGCTCAAAACCTCAAAAATTTATATCATGCATATTTTTAATTGTTTTATCCCAATTTAATAGTTTGAAAATTTCATCCTTAGCCTAAATTCAACATGTGAATTTAGGTGACAGATTTATGCTCGTTTTGTGCTGGTTATTTAATTGAAAGCAGTAAAAAGACACTGTGAACATGCAAGCATGTCATAGCTTGTTTTTGGCATGACAGTCACTTATTCATCTTGGACTGTCACACATCTTTTTCAAAATATTTTTGAGAATTCAAAACGAAATTCTCTTTGTGGAAAGCAGTAAATACATCAGTTACAAAAGATTTCCACAGTATGAATGAAAGTGTACTGAGTGAATGGAAAATCTAATGCATGATGTTTACATTTAAGCTCGTAGGAATGTGATCGCGTTGACTCAATCTTTCTTCTTTGAATGGTGCTTGGAGGGTCCGGTGTCGTCTCTTGGAGGTGAGGGTAGCTTCCTGAGTAACGTCTCCATCAGGTTGGTTTGCTTGGTAAACATCATTTCGAACATTTTTCTTGTCTTCTCTTCGCTCTCAACCCTTTCCTGATGCTGCCTTTTCTCTCGTTCCGCCGCTTCCTTTTTGAACTCCTCTTCTCTCTCAAGTATTCTCATCCTAAACTCTTCCTCTCTCTGCATTTGCTTGTCTTGAGTCGAAACAATGACGTCGGCCAAGGATTTGACACTCTGCATCATTGATTCTCCCATTCTGCTCACTGTTTCTAGAGTTTGAGAATTGGCTGGATACTGAGATACAGTCGGGCTTCTGCGAGAAGGTCGGACTGGATGTCTTCGTGACTGGCTTGGAGTGGAAACATCAGTTCTAGGATGACTCGGAGTGGGGGCATCACCTTGAGGGTGTTCCTCTGCAGCAGGTCCAGTTGAGGGGACTCCAGCTTCTTTTGTTGAAGGCACCGCTTAAGTATGGGCCTCTTTCTTTCGTGACTTGCGCTTAGCCGGTTGTCCAGGAGTGTATCTGGATTGGGCATCTGATTCATCTGGCATCGCGTATACCACCGGATCAGTTACCCGTGTTTTTGGAATTGGAATTGGGCGACTCATATCAATGGTGTCGTTCCCTGAGAAAACAGATAGATCTACTCCTTGGGCTTCGCAGATTCTTCTAATGAGGTTTGGATAGCAGAGAGCGGCTGCCCTGCCGGAGGTCCTTGAAGTCATGACATGGAAGATATGCTCCCCTACGTTGATCTTCAGTCCATGCCATAGCTTAGCAAAACCCTTCAGCATTCGACCAGCTGTCTCATGTGCGTGAGGGTTGGGCCTGATTTTTGACATGTAGAAGTCATATGAGGGTTGGAACTCCAGCTTCAGGTGCTTGGCCTTGAAAGAGAATTCGCCAGTATAGCTCTCGGCAGTGAGGGACCTTGTGATGTTGTCATAATATGACCTCTCAACTGCCTTACATGCTCCCTTCTCAAAGTGCTCAGCTGTCGGGAATTCTGATACCCAGTTGGGTGTATTGAGGAATCTGTTCAGGTACTCTCCAGATATATCTACATCAATTCCGCGTACCCAACTCCTCTTTTGGGCGACGTTGATATTGCAGTAGAATTCCCGAACAAGCTCTGCTATCCCTGGTTCAGCATGGTGTGTAAGGAATTCAGTCCATCCATGGTTTTGTTGTAGGAAGACCAGCATAGGATGATTCACCATCTCTGAACTGAATCCTTTATCAGGTACGAATAGCTCTCCTAGCGGCATATAACGCCCCGCATTCTGCTCGTTCCCGTTGAACCTCCTGTAACACCCCGGATTTGATAACCCAGGCTGGGATGTCACCGCCACACCTCCCTAGCAAGACACGACTTCTTCGAGCTTGCTAAAGAGATGCAAGGCTATGGATTTTCGAAAATAATTTAAAACAAGTCCGGAATTGCTTAAAATAATAATAATACATCATCCACACATGTAATAATAATAATAATAAATTTGCAGCGGAAATTTAAAGATAGGCCCGACATGGCCAAAACTCGGGTTAACAAACCCGTATGCAAGTCATGTAGAACAAATAATTAAATATCCAAAGTGATCCCCGATGCATGATCATGCTCCGTTCTCTGTAATGGAAAAATTGAACAACAGGTTTATCAGTATATAAAATACTGAGTAAGTTAACCCCTAACAAAACAATTTAAGGGGTTACATGTGTTTGATTAAAATTACATTTTTCATGCGTTACGAAATTAATTTAAAATTCATAGTCTGCTTGCAGCGGAAAAACATGATTAATTTATCCAAGACGAAAATGCATAATTTAAAAGACTAAATGTTAAAGGCGGAATTTAAAGGCATAATTTAATGACGTAATTTAAATGCGAAATTTAAAAACATGGTAAATAGGATTTAAGCGTAATTAACACTCACACAAGTCTTTTATAATTTATCCCGTAAACTAAGAAGAGGACACCACACAAGGGAGATCACTAACGAGGCAATCTCAAAAATCATAATCAGTTAGCCGGTGAACCGGCGGCCGCAGCCATATCAGTATTGACTGCCGTTTTGGCTAGCCATGTATCTCGATTGCCATTTCGGCAAGCCGTGTGTATCTACTGTCAATTTGACAGGCATGTATATCAACTATCATCTGACAGGCCTTTCAAGCGGTTTCACTGCCACTCGGGCAGGCCGTGTATTTCTCACTGCCGTTTTGGCAGGCCATGTGCACAACTGCCATTTTGGCATAATAAGGAGTTCACTAACGAGGCAATCTCAGATAGTAAGGAGACCACTAACGAGGCAGTCTCAAAGATAATGATAGTATGAAGATCGGCTCAGCCTAGTGAACGGGATTTTTCGAAAGTTCGTATTTCGAGTGATCAAAATATTCGATATCGCGTTTCATAGTTCGAGTTTTCTCAAGTTCGAAAAATCCGATTCGACGCAGTTTACACCTTTCTTAATTAAAAATTCATTTTTACTCCAAAAATTCTGAAATTTACACAGTAGCTCAAAAACACACACACAAACAACTTTCATATTTTAAGTATTTGGAAATAAGGTTTCGAAATGAGTCAAAATTTGAGTTCTTTACAAAAGATAATTTCTGTCTCAAAAACTGATTTCGTCACAGGTTCGTGCGACACCGATTAAAAATTCATTTCAAAGCCAATTAATCCGAAATTTTTAGAGGAGATACACAACACATTAAGGAACAACTTTCATGTTTTAAGAAATTAGAAATAATGAATATTATGTGTTCAAAAATCGACCACAACACACTGTACACGCGCGGACTCAAAGGATTGCTTGAAACAGGTTCTGAAATTTGGCCGTTTGACATATCAAATGAACTCCAAAATCCATGAAATTTTATATGCATAATCTAGACACATTTATCTACAACTTTTGTTTAGAAATGCAAAGTTAAATCATTCTAAAAATGGGTGAAAAACATGCATCAAGTCGAGTAATGAAATCTGTCAACGGTTTCAAATGTTCGGTTTGTCACAGAAAGTTTACGGCGAGAATTGGGATAGCAAATCTTAATGTCAATGGCTGAAATTTGGACACAAGATAGATTAAAGTCTTAGAAACAAAATCTATGTTGAAAAGTGTTTAGTTTGAATTCCCGAAGGTCGAGTTTTAGGCGAGTTTTTGAAATTGGACGAAAATAGGGTTTTTGAAAAGCGGTTTTCGTTACGGGTATAGATCTCGAGTTTTAAACAACAATAAACCACAAAAATTTGTGAGTAAGGTCTTAACTTACATAGTTAGAGATTAGGATTGTTGTCGGGGCTTTTCGGACGTACTAGAGTCGCGACGAACGGCCAACTTCTCCGGTCTCTTTTTGTTCGTCCCTCGACGTGAAATTGTAGCATGGAATAGAGTGTTAGATTTCGAGTTTTTGAGTCTTATGGACGAGCTACACACTATAATACAACTTACCAAGGTCCTAGAAGGCAGTGGCCTTGTCTCGCTCGTCCCGTCTTCGCCGGAATACTCGTCGGGAGGTTGCCGGAAGTTCGTCGGAGAGGTGCTCGACTTTAGGAGAGATTGTGGGTGTTTGGGGGGCTGCTCAATGGTGAATAGAGTGGGGGAGGCAGCCCTAGGTCGGGTAAAAGCTTCCCCACTCGTTCGATTTAGTTACCAAAGTCGGGAGGCGTAATTTTGGCAAGAAATCGCCATGATCGCGCGATTTGCAGCTATCTGGTGCTTGGCGCGCTCGTGGCGCGTTCCCGCGCGGCGATCGCGCGGCTCCGGCCTGGGCTGCGGCCTGGGCCGGGTCGTGCGATCCGTCGGGCCTTTTCTCATCTCTTTCGGACTTCTGTCCTTTTACGTTTTCGGGCTCGACTTTTCGGGCCGTTCTCGGGTTACGATTCCTTTCTTAAATTTATTTCGACTACAATGAATTTCATATTCGAAATCTTGAATTCGTCGAGTTCGAATCCGTCGGCTTGAATTCGTCGTCTTTTGGCTCCCGTGCAATAATTTATCTAATTAAATTATTTCCGACTTCACGGGTTCTCGGAATTAAAATTCTTTTCCCTCTTGAATTTAATTCCAATTCTTTTGGGATTAATCCATGGAATGTCTTCGGGCTTCTTTCCCTCTTTCATCCCATTTTGACTTGACCAAAATTTGGGTTCGGATTCTTTGAATTTATCGGTCACGCCATTTCCGAGCAATAATTTATTGTAATAGATTATTTTCTTCTCGGAAATAAATTTTATTTTGTTTCTTTGGGCGTTATAAAAACCCCGGGTATTACAGTCTACCCCCCTTAAAAATCAACTTCGTCCCCGAAGTTGTACCCGCACCTTAACTTTTTGATTCAACTTTATTGTTGGGGTATTTCCATTTACCCTTCTCAAGGATAAACGTCTTCCACAAGAAATTAATTCCATTCCTTTGAACGTAATTTAAATTTCTCGGGTGTTACACCTCCTCATTATATCTGCATCGTCCTTAATGGGGAACCTTTTGCATTTCTTTGTGGATACCCCCAGGCGCCCCTTTGAGGTAGAGGTCACCCAATACCCAGCGGATCGGACTGACCCCATTGATTCTTGGGTGTCCTGAGGGTATGCCTGCTCCCAATCCGAATCCGATTTCTCCTCAATTTGCTCCTGCTGTTCATGATGTTCACCCTCTACTTGATGTTCAGTTTCAGCCTGCGTATCTGTCTGCGGCTGTCCTTCAGGCTGTTGTTCGGGTTTCGCTTACTCGCCTCCTTGAGATATTCCCTGTTCAGACGAATTACAAGGAAATTCATGAAGCACAGCTTTGAGAAATTCATCAGAAAAGACGGGATCAACAACATGTTGATGTTCTTTTTGTGGTACCTCCTCGTCCCTCCCTGTGTTTAATTCCCCCAATTGTTCTATCATATTATCTCCTTGATCTCCAGTAACATCATAATCCCCTCGGAGGATTTGTTGATACGCCTTATCCTTGAACAGGTCATCAATGTTCTCCAATTCTGCTTGAGTGCTGCCACCGCTGCCCTCGTTTGCCACTGCTTCTCCTTGGTTTGCCTCAACTTGTGGACCCGCTTCAGCATGCAAGTCTTCCAATTCTGTCATATTCTCGTCAGGTGCAGTGGGTTGGGATTGGGCAGCAGCTGCAGCCATTGCATTTGCAGCAACTTGGTCCAAACTTACCAAAAGTTCCGCAGTCTTTTCCTTCAATTGTTCAAAACGCTCATTGCCCTCCTGCACCATTTCCTTTATCTCTTCTGTGGGTTTGAGTCCTTCACCGATCTCATTCACTCTCTTTCCACTCTCACTCCTCCTAGTAGCTATCTCCTTCTGTTGCTGCTTTCGATCTTTAGCCCATTCAGCCGGCTCTTCTTTTACTTTAACAGGCACGATGTTGGTTCCGCTGATTATCTGACAATCATCGTCCCCAACATCGGCCTCTGTTGGGATCCCTTTCGTCTGCTTCTTCTCTAGCTCGGCTTGAATTTTCTCAGCAGCCTTTCTATTCTCTTCCTCTTCCCGGGCTTTTCTAATGTTCTCTTCCATTTCAGCCTTCTTAGCCTCTTCCTCAGCTTTCTTGGCCATCTCTTCCTTCCACAGCCTGTCTTGCTCGGCCCTTTCTGCTTCTCGTTGTTGCCTCCACTCTTCTTTTTCTTTGGCTATTTCAGCATCGGCCTTCTCCTTCTCCCGCCTTTCTCTTTCGAGTTTTCGGGCCTCATACTCAGCAATTCTTTTCTTTTCGGCCCTATCTATGTCAGCTTCCTCCTGGACTTTCCTTGCCACTTCAGCATCAGCCTGTTCTTGGGCTAGACGCTGCTGCTCTTTCTTGGATAGATCAACGGCATGCTCCTTGCCTCTGTTCTTTGGTTTGGAAGGCTTGCCATCGAATTTGGGCACTGGTGGAAGAGTCCTTGGCTGACTGGGAGGTTCTTGAATTTTGACTTGAGGTTCAGCAAGTCTTCCAGCCTTTTCTTTCTCAGCCAGTTTTATCAGTTTCCTCTTTTTCTTTGGTGGCTCTGGCGCAGATTCGGTTTGGAGGGGCTCCGATTCGGTTGACTGGTGGGGTTCGGGCGTCGGGTCCACATAATCATCGATCATCTTGTCATCAGCTTCGGTCCACAGCCCCAACTCTGGCCCCTTGGTTTTCAGATACTTCTCTATGAAACTGGGCTCAGTCATCGCTGTAAGCTGGGCAGTCCATTTAGCTGTGAAATATCTACCCAAGACTCTTTGGAACCCCGTGTTATATCGTAATCGCACTTTCTTTTCTTGGCAGTACCTCAGGGCTTCCCTGTCCATCTCTCGTAGTAGTTCGAAGAATCTAGTCTTCATGTCTGCGTAGAGAGTGTCCATGATGTCTGCCTCCTTCTCATTTAGCCCTGACAAGTCCCGAACCGGTGGAACGTTCAAGTACTCCAGGCATTTGGTCTGGCTCATCAGTGGTATCTGCTTTTTCTTTCTGCCCATCATGTCCCAATTTCTGGTTTTGTACATCGCCGTGCACTCAGCTTTCATTAGTGCAAAGCTAGGCATTCCAACCATTGTGGTTTCTTTGGGCTCAACCACCGGGAATCTTGTTGGTAGAAACCTTGGAATGATTTCCTCATTTCCCGGGGGTATCACCACCCCTGGATTTAGCACAGATTGTCTGATGTCCTTTTCCCATCTCCCCCATGCCTTCATGTATTCCCCCCCACAGCTTCCGTATTGCTTTTGTCTTTTCTAGTATTGAGTCCAGCATCGGAGTGTGGTGGGCTGCTCCATAATTCAGCACAGGTTGAAGGGACTCCCAAAAGTTGTATGCCATCTCAATGTGGCGTGCCTTGGCGTGCTTTGTGAGCCACAGTTGCTCTTCCGGTCCGCAAATGGTCCCATTGTCAAATAGTTCTTTCTTGTACGTGAATGGGAAAGCGTCTGGCATGTAGACCATTCCAGACACCGGCACTTTGTGTACTGGAGGAGTTTGTCTGTCAAAATGACTCCTGGTTTCTTTTGTGATGGCTGGTTGAATGGGGATTGGCTCGAAGGCTGCTATTTTCTTGTCCCCGAGGTGCTGCTCAAGCATTCGATTCCACCTGGCCTTTTGTTGAATCATCCTCCAAACCATTCTCTCATAATGAACTCTCGGATCGTCGAACCTTATGTCATATCTTGCCTGGTCGAATTCGTTATTCCAGAAGTTCCACATGTGCTGGCAGAGGTCTCTTTCAAGGCTTGTAGCCTTAAGGTTTCTCTCATCTTCTGGAATATCTCTCCACCAATGATCTTTCATTTCAAATCTCCATTCGATCTGGTGGTCCATGTTCAGATTAAATTCGTCCCTGATGGCCCTTCTATTTGCTTCGATCTCCCTTTTCAGCCTTTCGATTTCCAAAAAGGCGAGGTTTGGAGTGGTCGTTGGAAGACTCATTATGGAGGTTATCACGTATTTGTCCCTGAGAGGAGAGTTGAAACTATTTTTAACAAATTTTTGATAAACATATTCAAGTTGGAAAATCAACATCCTCACATTTTGAGCTGAGCTCTAAATGTGAGTTAATTGGTTTTTACTTGAACTTATTAGATAAAAAGACATGGAGTTGGATTTTTAAATCCAACTCTTATTGCAACAAAATAGAGAGAGAGGTGAGAGAAATAAGGATCTGGGATTGCAAGGGATCATGCAAAAATTTGCCAATAAATCATGCTTCAAAAACATAGATTCGGCAGTACCATCAACATGCATATCCAACAACAACATCAAATAACCAGTGATTGTAAGGGAAAAACAAACCACTGTGTTACCCCATTCACAGATTTCACAAAACAGACACAGTCAATACAAGCATGTTCACATACAACAAAAATGGAACAACTCAACCAAATAATGAACAAGAACCATATTTTTGAGGGTTTTGAAACCATCATTTTCAAAATAAGACATCCCCCACACCTCAAAAAACTCGAACCCACAACAATGGCAGTTTAGAACAAAAACGCCCTAAAGCCCTAGGTTCGCACTACCCTGTTCTTTCCTATTTCCGACCACACCTAAACCATTCCGGCCACTTCCCGACCATTCCTAACACGAAAACAGGCTTCATTCCCCACCCCTTTACCGATTTCGCAAAAACAAGGAAAAACCAAAACTGGAATCGCAAAAATGGGAGTGCGAAATCAAAAATAGAGCACTTACCCGACACTCCCAGTAGGATTAGATGAAGAAGACGCCATTTTTACGCACTTTGAACGGAGTTGATCAAGGTAAAGCTCTGGCTCGAGCTCTGGTTTCGCGAGGAAGACGAAGTTCGCGAGAGAGGATTCGGGGAAATATCGAAGTGTTGGAGGGTGAAAGTGAGGGAAAAAAGGGGAAAAGGGAATATAAAGGGTTAGGGGAGTGGGTTAATTCGGTCTATTGGAGACCGAACCATCAATTCAGTCTAGACCGAATTGATGTGGTCTCCAGATGTTTGTGAGAGATTTGGTCTCTTAGGCCAATTCGGTCTAGACCCAATTGGCATAGAGACCGAATTGCAAAGGGAAACAAACATACACTTGCTGCAATGTGGTCTTTTGAAGTCAATTCGGTCTAGACCGAATTGGTCTAGAGACCGAATTACAGCAAAAAGACCGAATCTGGTTACTTAGGAAAATTAATGGGGGATGCTATAGTGAGGCAATTCGGTCTATATGGGCAATTCGGTCTAGACCGAATTGCCTTATAGATCGAATTGCTCACTTGCAGAAATAAAACTAAGGAATCACAAATGCCTTTTGTAGATCAATTCGATCTCTTCAAAATCAATTCGGTCTAGACAGAATTGCTATAGACCGAATTGCTACTTGGCCAAATTTACACAAGGATGGAGTATGTGTCTTGGGAGGCCAATTCGGTCTCTTAGGCCAATTCGGTCTAGACCGAATTTGCTTGGAGATCGAATTGGTTAAAATTCCCAAGGTACACCTCCAATGCGCTCTGTTTCAAACAATTCGATATAGATCGAATTGATTTGAGAAATACAACAGTTCGCATTCAACACTTAGAAAAATTTTGAACATTTTCAAATTTTCAATTTTCTGAAATTATGGATTTTCTTAAAAATTAGCATACTGAAAGCACACATTTAAACAGAAATATTACTCTATTATAAATATTGCTTGCATGAATGAGGTTGGATTAACACCCTCATTTTATGGATTTATTCCGGATTTTAAATTTTCTCTAAATTCCGAAATTACTATCCATTAAATACAGTATTAATCCAACCGGGAATCTGGTTTTCAAAGCTTTATCCTTCTTTTTGTTGGTTCCATGAATTCCTGCAAGGCAAACATAAGAAAATTATTAAATTTTCTCCAAATATCAACATCCTCACATTTAGAGTCTTAGTACTCTAAATGTTTAGTTGATTTTTGGATACTTATCGTTCGAGACGAATAAATATGTAATAAATAATTATATAGATATATATATATATATATTTATTGAGCATAGGCCGGCTCTGATGTCATTTGGACTTCTTTTTCGGGGTCAAGCTGTCCTAGATACTCCTTCAATCTGTGTCCATTCACCACCAGCTCTCCTTTGTCAGTTTGAATCTTGACAACTCCATTCTCAAACACGTGCACCACTTCGTATGGCCCTTCCCATCTGGATTAAAGCTTTCCGGGGAACAGCTTTAACCTAGAATTGAATAACAAGACATTTTGGCCAACATAGAAGTGTTTAGACTTTATACGACGATCGTGTAACTTCTGGGTCCGCTCTTTGTAAATCCTCGAGCATTCATAAGCCTGCGCACGTATTTCCTCAATTTCATTGAGGTCCAACTTGCGCTTACTTTGAGCAACTCGTGGATCAAAATTAAGCGTTTTTACGGCCCAGTAAGCCTTGCGCTTACCCCGAGCTCACTAAGGAAATGCAAGGCTTGTGGGTATGTAAAAGATTTAAAACATTTCAAGATTTAGTCCGGAAATTTATAATACTTAATTTAAAATACGATAGTAGTAATCATCATGCGCGAAAAATAAATAGAGTAAATGCAGCGGAAAGTAAATCACGGCCAACATGGCCAAATCCTCGGGTTTAACAGACCCGGTAAAAACAGTACGATGCAGAATTTAAAAAGTCCATAATGGTTTCCCCCAAGTGCATATGCAATGCGTCACTCGACATACTCTGTAAAAGAAAAATAACAACGGTTTATCAGTATAAAAATATACCGAGTAAGTTAATCCCTAACTAACAATTTAAGGGGTTCCATGTGTTCAAATCCAAAGATTTTTACCTTTTCATGCATTCATTTAAAATTCATATTTTATTCGCAGCGGAAAAGCATGATTAATTTATTCAAGACGAAAATGCATAATTTAAAAGACTAAATTTTAAAGGCGGAATTTAAAGGCATAATTTAATGACGTAATTTAAATGCAAAATTTAAAAATATGGTAAATAGGATTTAAGCGTAATTAACACTCACACAAGTCTTTTATAATTTATCCCGCAAACTAAGAAGAGGACACCATAACGGGAGATCACTAACGAGGCAATCTCAACATAGGACCACTAACGAGGCAGTCCACAACAATGGGAGACCACCAACGAGGCAGTCTCAAAAGATAGTAGGACCACTAACAAGGCGATCCAAAACACAGCGCGCGAGATCACTAACGAGGCAATCTCAGATAGTAAGGAGACCACTAACGAGGCAGTCTCAAAGATAATGATTAGCATGAAGATCGGCTCAGCCTAGTGCATGGGATTTTTCGAAATTTCATAATTCCAGTGATCAAAAGATTCGATATCGCGTTTCATAGTTCGAGTTTTCTCTAGTTCGAAAAATCCGGTTTGACGCAGTTTGCGCCTTTCTTAATTAAAAATTCATTTCTACACCAAAAATTCTGAAATTTACACAGTAGCTCAAAAACACACACACAAACAACTTTCATGTTTTAAGTTTTGGGAAATAAGGTTTCGAAGTGAGTCAAAATTTGAGTTCTTTACGAAAGATAATTTCTGTCTCAAAAACTGATTTCGTCACAGGTTCGTGCGACGCCGATTAAAAATTCATTTCAAAGTCAATTGATCCTAAATTTTTATAGGAGATACAAAACACATTAAGGAACAACTTTCATGTTTTAAGAAATTCAAAATAATGAATTTTAGGTGTTCAAAAATCGACCACAACACGCTGTACACGCGCGGACTCAAAAGATCGCTTAAAACAGGTTCTGAAATTTGGCCGTTTGACATATCAAAAGAACTCCAAAATCCATGAAATTTTATATGCATAATCTAGTCATATTTATCTGCAACTTTTATTTAGAAATGCAAAGTTAAATCATTCTAAAAATAGGTGAAAAACATGCATCAAGTCGAGTAATGAAATCTGTCAACGGTTTCAAAAGTTCGGTTTGTCACAGAAAGTTTACGGCGAGATTTGGGATAGCAAATCTTAATGTCAATGGCTGAAATTTGGACACAAGATAGATTAAAGTCTTAGGAACAAAATCTATGTTGAAACGTTTTCGGTTTGAATTCCCAAAGGTCGAGTTTTAGGCGCGTTTTTGAAATTGGACGAAAATAGGGTTTTTGAAAAGCGGTTTTCATTACGGGTATAGATCTCGAGTTTTAAACAACAATAAACCACAAAAATTTGTGAGTAAGGTCTTAACTTACTTAGTTAGAGAATAGGGTCACTGGATTGGGTTTCCGGACGTCCTAGGGTCACGACGAACGGCCAACTTCCCCGATCGCTTTTCGTTCGTTTTCCGACGTGAAATCGTAGTAAGGAAAAAGGGTTAGAATCCGAGTCTTGGAGACTTATGGACGGATGGAACACTATATTAAGACTTACCAAGGTTCTATGAGGCAGTGGCTCAGTCCCGTTCGCCTCGTCATCGCCGGAATGTTCGCCGGAAAGTTTCGTCGGGAGAGTTTGGCTTGGAGAGGAAGTTTGAGAGTATTGTGGGGATTGGTTTCTGTGGGATTAGGGTTTTTGAGGCTCCCCAGCCGCCGTTAAGCCTTCCTTAAGGCTGGAATTCGGTTTCCCTCGAAGTGAATCGTAATTTAGGCAAGAAAATCACCCCCGAATAGAAAGATTACACCTTCAACTCCTCTGGCGCGGAGGTGGCGCGCACCCACGCCTATGGCCGCGCGGAGCACGCGTGCCAGGTCTAGCGTCGCGACGCCTTCGTCCGCGCGGTGGCCGCGCGGCGGCGCGCGGCGGGCGCGGGCCGGCCGGACCGGCCGGTTCGGCGGTTCGCGTGTCCCGTTGGGTCTTTCCTTGCTTTCCTCTATCGGTTTTCTACCCCCTATGTGTTAGCTCGACTCCTCGGGTCGTCTCCGGTTCGGCATCTTCACCTTAAACTTGTTACGAGTTCGGCTTATCGCTCGTAACATCTCCGTGGCCTAAGTAGTCTAGTTTAAATTAGTTCCAACTCCTCCTATCGTCCTTGCGATCGATCTTGTGATTTATCTCTTGATTTATTTTTTATGACTTAATTTTGTGATTTATTTTGTGACTGAACTTAGAAATTAGTTCCAAGCTGCCTACGTACCCTGTGAAGGGATCAAGTCATGACGTAGTTCAAAATAATTTGAATTTGTTTTTCTCGGGTGTTACATCCTCCCCCCCTTAAGAATACAGTTATGTCCCCATAACTGTGGCCGGTTCATCTTGGAAGAGGGTAGGATAACGTTGTTTCATGTCGGCCTCCAACTCCCACGTTGCCGTCTCCGTCTCGTGGTTGGACCAAAGGACCTTGACCATTCTCACGGTCTTATTCCTCGTTACTCTCTCCTTTGTGTCAAGTATCCGCACCGGAACTTCCTCATAACTTAGGTCATCCTCAAATTCAACTTCTTCCGGTTTGAGTACATGGGTCGGATCGTGCACATACTTCTTCAATTGGGAGACGTGGAATACGTCGTGAACACGAGCAAACTGTGGTGGCAACGCTAGCCGATATGCGAGACTTCCCACTCTTTCTAGGATTTCATACGGTCCTATGTACCGTGGGCTCAGTTTCCCTCACTTGCCGAAGCGCATCATACCCTTCATTGGTGATACCTTTAGCATGACTTTATCGCCGACTTGAAATTTCAAGTCTTTTCGTCTCACGTCCGCGTAACTCTTTTGCCGGTCCTGAGCGGCTTTCATCTTTCCTTGGATGATCTTGATTTGTTGAGCCATGTCCTCCACAAGTTGTGATCCCACTATTACCGCCTTGTCGTTCTCTTCCCAGCTTAATGGGCTTCGGCACCTACGTCCATACAGTGCCTCGAAGGGTGCCATGCCGATACTGGCATGGTAACTGTTGTTGTAGGAAAACTCTATCAAGGGTAGATGACTCTCCTAATTCCCCTTAAATTCTATCACACATGCCCGCAGCATATCCTCCAGTGTTTGGATTGTTCGTTCTGTCTGCCCGTCCGTCATGGGATGGAACGCGGTACTCATCTTTATTTGCGTACCGAGAGCTTCCTGCAGTTTGGTCCAGAACTGAGAGACAAATCTACTGTCTCTATCTGAGATGATGTCGTGTGGTACTCCATGCCGGCGTACCACATTGTCGACATACGCTCTTGCCAATTGGTCCATCGACCAAGTATCCTTCATTGGGACAAATATGGCGGCTTTTGTCAATCTATCCACGATCACCCAGATTTTATTCTTCCCCTTCGGTGAGCGTGGTAACCTCGAAACAAAATCCATTGAGATGCTATCCCATTTCCAGCTTGGGACCTCTAATGGTTGCATTAGTCCTAGGGGTTTGTGTCGTACTGCCTTGATCTTCTGGCAGGTGAGGCATCTTGCCACAAACTCGGCTACCTCTCTCTTCATGTTCGGCCACCAGTAGTTCTTCTTCAAGTCCTTGTATAGCTTGTCCCCTCCGGGGTGAACCGAGTAAGGGGTGTAATGGCCCTCCTCCATCACCCTTTTCTTCAGATCCGCGGATTCCCGTGGTATGCACCACCTTCCCTTGAACCGGATGCTTCCGTCCTCATGAATTTTGAAATCCATTGCCTTTCCTTCGGCAATGTCTCTCCTGATTCCTTCCAACTTCTCGTCACCCGGTTGGGTGAGCCGTATCTCGTCGAATATTGTCGGTCCCACTACCATCGCAGTGACGACCTCGGTTACCGTGCCAGGATGCACTAGCTCTAGACTCAATTTCGCCAAGTCCTTGTACAATTCGGATGGTATCACAAGTGGGTTCGCGACATGTTGAGTTTTTCGACCCAAGGCGTCGGCCACGACGTTGGCCTTCCCTTCGTGATACGCGATCTCCAAGTCATAGTCCTTAATCAGTTCTAACCATCTCCTCTGCCTCAAATTCAGCTCTTTTTGCGTGAATATATACTTGAGGCTCTTATGGTCGGTGAACATTCGACACCTCCGCCCATAGAGATAGGGTCTCCAAATCTTTAAGGCGAACACGATCGCGGCCAACTCTAGGTCGTGCGTCGGGTAGTTTTCCTCATGTGGTTTTAGTTGGCGAGATGCGTACGCTATAACCTTTTGATCTTGCATTAGCACGCATCCTAGTCCCTCCTTCGAGGCGTCACTGTACACCTCGAAGTCTCCATCCTCTGATGGTAATGTCAATACTGGCGCCGTGGTAAGTCTTTTCTTCAGTTCCTGGAAGGCGGCTTCACACTCGCTGGTCCAGTCGTACTTCGTCCCTTTCTTCAACAGTTGAGTCAACGGGCGGGCAATTTTCGAGAAACCCTTTACAAATCGCCTATAGTATCCCGCCAATCCAAGAAAGCTCCTTATCTCCGTTGGATTCTTCGGCGGCACCCACTCGGTCACTGCCGAGATCTTTGCTGGGTCTATTACCACTCCGTTGGCGGATACTATATGCCCGAGAAATGCCACTTCCCTTAACCAGAAGTCGCACTTGGACAGTTTACCATACAGTTGGTTCGCTCGTAAGATCCCTAGCACTTTGTGTAAGTGCTCGGAATGTTCCTTTTCACTTTTAGAGTAGATCAGGATGTCATCTATGAACACCACCACGCATTGATCTAACAATTCTCGAAATACGTTATTCATGAGATTCATGAACATGGCTGGGGCGTTTGTTAGCCCAAAAGATAGCACCGTGAACTCGTAGTGTCCATAGCGAGTCCTGAACACCGTCTTTGGGATATCCTTTTCGGCGATCCTCAATTGATGATATCCCGAGCGTAAGTCGATCTTTGAGAATACCGTAGCTCCCTTTAGCTGGTCGAACAAATCTTCGATCCGGGGCAACGGGTACTTGTTTTTGACGGTAACTTGATTGAGTCCTCTATAGTCGATGCACAGTCGTAACCCTCCGTCCTTCTTCTTGACGAACAAGACCGGTGCTCCCCATGGGGACGTGCTCGGTCTGATGTATCCCTTCTCTAGCAACTCCTCGAGTTGCTCCTTTAGTTCCGATGGGGAGACGTGCTCGGTCTGATGTATCCCTTCTCTAGCAACTCCTCGAGTTGCTCCTTTAGTTCCTTCATTTCCAGTGGCGCCATGCGGTAAGGAGCTTTCGAAACAGGCTCCGTCCCCGGGATGAGGTCTATTGTGAATTCAAGGTCTCTCTTGGGTGGCATACCGGGAACGTCTTCAGGGAACACATCTGGGTATTCCCTCACCACTGGGATGTCGTCTATCTTGACTCCCTCAGCTTCCAGGTTGTGAATGTAGCATGCGTATAGCGCGTAACCCTTCCGCACTAAGCTACATATCTTGAGGGCGTTGACTATTTTGTTAGACTTCTTAGGGGGTTGGGAGTAGAAGATAACTTTCCTCCCCCTACTCTTTGATAGCGTGATCTTTTGCTTTTGGCATTCGATCACGGCCTTATAACGGGTTAGCCAATCCATCCCTAGTATAACGTCGAAGTCTCTGACGTCGAATTCTACCAAGTTTGCGAAAAATTCTACATTTTTTATTACCACAGGTATTCCGTTATAACGCTTAGAGCAGGCTATTACTTCTCCCGAAGGCAGTTGGATTCCTAAGCTAATCATTTCGCACTGAGGTAGATCTAGTTCAGCTACAACCCTCGAAGATAATATGGAGCAACTGGCTCCGGAATCAAATAAAACTCTAAGCGGAGTACTTAGGACATGAAAGGTACCTGCCACCAAATCACCCTGCGCAGGTATGTCAGCCTGGTTGATCATGTTCAACCTTCCCATCGGCCTCCCCTGATTGGCCGGCTGGTTCTGATTCGGATTTGCGTTTTGTTGCTGGTTCGGAGGGCGCTGGTTCGGGTTTGGAGGGGGCCGATACCCTTGATTGTTGTTGTTCCTGCCTCCTTGATTGAACGGCTCATTGGGTCCAATGACCAAATCTTCTCTCTTTGTGATGTTCTCGAGTCGGGTTCGACATTCCTCCCTCCTGTGACCCATGCGGCCGCACCGGAAACATTCGCCCACCTGAGGACATCTCCTCACCAAGTGCGGCCTGCCGCACCTCGGACAGGGTGGCACTCGCCCTCCTTGGTTGAAATTCCGATCATTGTTGTTCTGAACATTCCCGTTCAGCCCTCGCCGAAAGTTGTCCCCACCAGCAGTGTTGCCCGTCCTATTGTCCCGGTTTCTTTTGTCTGGTCCCTGTACCCCTCGGCTAGATTCTCCTGCAGTCTTTCTCTTTAGCAGTTGTACTCGTGCGACCGCCACCGCACGGTCGTAGACAGCTTGTAAGTCTGGGTAGTTAACTCCGGTGATCACCTCCCGAATTGACAAATTCAACCCCATTTCGAATTTCTGCGCCTTCTCCCCGTCTGTGGGTACCATCCGAGGCGCAAATCTCACCAGTTCCTTAAATCGAGCATAATACTCTTGCACGGATTTCTCCCCTTTTTTCAGGGATGAGAACTCTTCGTACAGTGCTGCCTTAGTACTCATTGGGTAGAAGCGCTCCCGGAGTAACTCCATGAACTCGTTCCACGAGTACGGTTCATCGTCTTCGCCAAGTTTCCCCTGAGTAGCTTGCCACCATTCGTCGGCCTCGCCACCCATATAGTACGAGGCCACGTGAACCTTCTCCCCTTCCGGGCATCTCACCGCATTCAGTAATTTGTCAAAAGTCCTCAACCATTCCTCAAGCTTAGATGGATCCTCCTCCCCTACATAGTAGGGAGGTCGGTAGAGGTTTACCGAAGCCAGGTAATTGATCCTTGCTTCCGGCGGGGGTGCCGCGGCAGCTCCGCCCTGGTTAACGTAAGCATTGCCCAGTGCGATCAGTAGTTCCTCCATGTTCCTCATTCGCGCTTCCGCAGGGTTGGGCATCGGGCCCGCTGGGTTTGGCGCCTCAACGTTAGGTGCTTGCTCATTGGGTTGTCCTGGTGTGTCGTGGGTGTTGGGGGTGGCAGGGAAGGTCCTTCCTCGTCCTCTAGGTGCCATCCTGTTATCACCATACGAGCACAAGTAGGTTTAGAGTTCTGGGGATTTGATGGAGTGTTGGGAGAAAATGTTTTGCTAGATTGAGCGATGCCTACTAATAGTTGGTTAAGATTTGTATCTATTCCTTCAGTCATTTATGTTAAGGGTGTAAAGGTTGAAGCGTCGAGACCCTGAGTTTTAGGATTTAGGGTTCTAGGTACTTTGTCGATTTGTTGTGCGTATGTTGCTTGTTTGTTGTTGTCTCGTTCCACTGGTTTGTTGAGTTTCAATGAAATAAAACGTAAAGACTGCGCATAGAATAAATGCTTGTGAACTTTATTGCTTAGTAGGGGACTTTATTCGGTACAAACGATAGGAATCAAAATGCTAAGGATAGTTCGGGAAAATAGGAAAGGAGAACAATAGGAATAATGTATCAAAAATCTCTAATCCTGAGGAGGGTAGGTGGTCGGGTCCTCCATGGGGTCATCCTCATCACTCGATTCCTCGATGGTGCCCGTGCCAAGGGGCCCATGGAACACTGGGCTGGCTGGCCAACTGGGCCCAGCAGCAGGAGCAGGATCAACGATAGCAACTGGAGTTTGGACGGCTGCAGGGACAGCGACAGGACCAATAACGGGGCTAGCTACAGGAGGAGTTCCTGGGTTGAAAGGGGCAGGTGGAAGCAAATCATCCTTCAGATCATGCAGTTGATGTCCCAAGACCCCTGCTTGGGTCTCTACGTCGTCAATCCGGGTCCGAAGCTCAGTCTCGCGGGTCTGGAGTTCGTTGATTTGGATTTGGAGGTGGGTTATATCTTGATGTCCTGCTTGGCCCAGATTAGTTAGGTGGCCCAGGTTAGCTTCCATTTGTTCTACCCTTAGTCTGAAGTTGTTCACGTTTTGAGGAGATTCGAGATATGCTTCAATCAACCTCATTAGTAGGTTGATCATGTTCACGTTTGGGGCAGCCATCTATTGTTAACAAGGTAGGTTAAGGTTAGAATATGTTTTAGGCAAAATTAGTTATGCACGAATTTAAATCTATATGCAACATGCAAGTGCAAGTCCCCCTTTTCCCCATTTAAAAATGCAATCTATCCATGTATTTTAAAATAAATCTACTTCATGGGTAAGAATAAAAGTTGGGCCTCTATAGTGGGCCAAAAATTTAATATTTCTTTTGGCTAAGATTTTGGGCTAAAATAATACTAGTCAAAATAAATAATTTTAAAAATAATACTTGGGTTTTAAAAATAATGGTTTAAAATACTAGTAGTAGCTTTTAAAAAAAATTCCCGGGCTCTGATACCAACTTGTAACACCCCGGATTTGATAACCCAGGCCGGGATGTCACCGCCACATCTCCCTAGCAAGACACGGCTTCCCGAGCTCAGTAAGGAAATGCAAGGCTTGTGGGTATGTAAAAGATTTAAAACATTTCAAGATTTAGTCCGGAAATTTATAATACTTAATTTAAAATACGATAGTAGTAATCATCATGCGCGAAAAATAAATAGAGTAAATGTAGCGGAAAGTAAATCACGGCCAACATGGCCAAATCCTCGGGTTTAACAGACCCGGTAAAAACAGTACGATGCAGAATTTAAAATGTCCATAATGGTTTCCCCCAAGTGCATATGCAATGCGTCACTCGACATACTCTGTAAAAGAAAAATAACAACGGTTTATCAGTATAAAAATATACCGAGTAAGTTAATCCCTAACTAACAATTAAGGGGTTCCATGTGTTCAAATCCAAAGATTTTTACCTTTTCATGCATTCATTTAAAATTCATATTTTATTCGCAGCGGAAAAACATGATTAATTTATCCAAGACGAAAATGCATAATTTAAAAGACTAAATTTTAAAGGCGGAATTTAAAGGCAAAATTTAATGACGTAATTTAAATGCGAAATTTAAAAATATGGTAAATAGGATTCAAGCGTAATTAACACTCACACAAGTCTTTTATAATTTATCCCGCAAACTAAGAAGAGGACACCATACAGGGAGATCACTAACGAGGCAATCTCAACATAGGACCACTAACGAGGCAGTCCACAACAATGGGACACCACTAACGAGGCAGTCTCAAAAGATAGTAGGACCACTAACGAGGCGATCCAAAACACAGCGCGCGAGATCACTAACGAGGCAATCTCAGATAGTAAGGAGACCACTAACGAGACAGTCTCAAAGATAATGATTAGCATGAAGATCGGCTCAGCCTAGTGCACGGGATTTTTCGAAAGTTCGTAATTCCAGTGATCAAAAGATTCGATATCGCGTTTCATAGTTCGAGTTTTCTCTAGTTCGAAAAATCCGGTTTGACGCAGTTTGCGCCTTTCTTAATTAAAAATTCATTTCTACACCAAATATTCTGAAATTTACACAGTAGCTCAAAAACACACACAGGAACAACTTTCATGTTTTAAGTTTTTAAAAATAAGGTTTCGAAGTGAGTCAAAATTTGAGTTCTTTACGAAAGATAATTTCTGTCTCAAAAACTGATTTCGTCACAGGTTTGTGCGACGCCGATTAAAAATTCATTTCAAAGTCAATTGATCCGAAATTTTTACAGAAGATACAAAACACATTAAGGAACAACTTTTATGTTTTAAGAAATTAGAAATAATGAATTTTAGGTGTTAAAAAATCGACCACAACACGCTGTACACGCGCGGACTCAAAAGATCGCTTAAAACAGGTTCTGAAATTTGGCCGTTTGACATATCAAAAGAACTCCAAAATCCATGAAATTTTATATGCATAATCTAGACACATTTATCTACAACTTTTATTTAGAAATGCAAAGTTAAATCATTCTAAAAATAGGTGAAAAATATGCATCAAGTCGAGTAATGAAATCTGTCAACGGTTTCAAATGTTCAGTTTGTCACAGAACGTTTATGGCGAGATTTGGGATAGCAAATCTTAATGTCAATGGCTGAAATTTGGACACAAGATAGATTAAAGTCTTAGGAACAAAATCTATGTTGAAAAGTTTTCGGTTTGAATTCCCGAAGGTTGAGTTTTAGGCGAGTTTTTGAAATTGGATGAAAATAGGGTTTTCGAAAAGCGGTTTTCGTTACGGGTATAGATCTCGAGTTTTAAACAACAATAAACCACAAACATTTGTGAGTAAGGTCTTAACTTACTTAGTTAGAGAATAGGGTCATTGGATTGGGTTACCGGACGTCCTAGGGTCACGACGAACGGCCAACTTCTGCGATCGCTTTTCGTTCATTTTCCGACGTGAAATCGTAGTAAGGAAAAAGGGTTAGAATCCGAGTCTTGGAGACTTATGGACGGATGGAACACTATATTAAGACTTACCAAGGTTCTATGAGGCAGTGGCTCAGTCCCGTTCGCCTCGTCGTCGCCGGAATTTTCGTAGGGAGAGTTTGGCTTGGAGAGAAAGTTTGAGAGTATTGTGGGGATTGGTTTCTGTGGGATTAGGGTTTTTGAGGCTCCCCAGCCGCCCTTAAGCCTTCCTTAAGGCTGGAATTCGGTTTCCCTCGAAGGGAATCGTAATTTAGGCAAGAAAATCACCCCCGAATGGAAAGATTACACCTTCAGCTCCTCTGGCGCGGAGGTGGCGCGCATCCATGCCTATGGCCGCGCGGAGCACGCGTGCCAGGTCTGGCGTTGCGACGCCTTCG
This sequence comes from Hygrophila difformis, assembly GCA_030278955.1. Lineage (NCBI taxonomy): Eukaryota > Viridiplantae > Streptophyta > Magnoliopsida > Lamiales > Acanthaceae > Hygrophila > Hygrophila difformis. The sequence continues at coordinate 46,430,616 of JAOANR010000006.1, read as the reverse complement.
TCCGCGCGGTGGCCGCGCGGCGGGCGCGGGCCGGCCGGACCGGCCGGTTCGGCGGTTCGCGTGTCCCGTCGGGTCTTTCCTTGCTTTCCTCTATCGGTTTTCTACCCCCTATGTGTTAGCTCGACTCCTCGGGTCGTCTCCGGTTCGGCATCTTCACCTTAAACTTGTTACGAGTTCGGCTTATCGCTCGTAACATCTCCGTGGCCTAAGTAGTCTAGTTTAAATTAGTTCCAACTCCTCCTATCGTCCTTGCGATCGATCTTGTGATTTATCTCGTGATTTATTTTTTATGACTTAATTTTGTGATTTATTTTGTGACTGAACTTAGAAATTAGTTCCAAGCTGCCTACGTACCCTGTGAAGGGATCAAGTCATGACGTAGTTCAAAACAATTTGAATTTATTTTTCTCGGGTGTTACATAAGGCGTGCCGATCGTGTGGAGAATCCCACTTCTGCTAATGAGATTTGCAAAAGCTTTGTTGGCAAAGTGGGTCCTCCATCAGATATGATTACCCTAGGTACACCAAATCTATTGAAAATGTTATTTTTCAAAAATTTGATGACTTGATGACCATCGTTGGTTGGCAGCGCAACCGCCTTGACCCACTTGGACACGTAATCGACAGCTACCAAGATGTAGTGATTCCCATCAGATGTTGGGAATGGTCCCATGAAGTCAGTACCCCATACCTCGAAAATATCAAGGATGAGAATTCCTTTTTGAGGCATTTCATCCCTCTTGGAGATATTCCCTAATCTTTGGCATCTGTCGCAAGCCTTAACAAACGCCTTGCAATCCTCGTAAATGGTAGGCCAATAGAAACCACACTTGAGCACCTTGTGAGCTGTTCGAGTGGGGCCATGGTGACCTCCATATTCCGATTCATGATATTTTTTAGCGATTTGATAAGCCTCGTGCTCAGTTACACAACATCTAATAATCGAATCTGCACAATGCTTAAAGAGATAAGGATCTTCCCAGAAGTAGTTAACTACCTCTCGGTTGAAACTTGCTTTTTGTTTCTTGCTCTGGAATGGTGGAGTTATTCCACATGCTAAAAAGTTAGCAATGTCGGAAAACCATGGACAAGCTTAATCATGAAGGTGCAAGGCAAACAGTTGCTCATCCGGAAAATTTTCATTGACGGCTATCTCATTTTTATCATTTTCTATTCGAGACAAATGGTCAGCAGCACCATTGTCTCTGCCTTTTCTATCTTTTATTATGATGTCAAATTCTTGCAACAAAAATACCCACCTGACTAATCGAGGTTTGGCGTCTTGTTTGCTGAACAAGTATCTCAGTGCAGAGTGATCGGTGTATACTATGGTTTTCGTACCAATGAGGTATTGTCTGAATTTATCAAATGGAAAACCACAGCATACATCTCTTTCTCCGTGGTGGTGTAATTGACTTGGGCTTCAGTCAGGGCATGGCTGGCGTAATGAATTAGCATTGCCTTCCTTCCTTATGTTGCCCAAGAACTGCACCCACGGCGAGATCACTTGCATCGCACATGACCTCGAAAGGCATTGACCAATCGGGTGGTTGCACTATTGGAGCAGAAATCATCTTCTTGAGCGTGTCAAAGGCTTGAACACACGCTTCACTTATTACGAAAGAATTTTCTTTACAAAGCAAATTAGTGAGCGGCTTGGCAATTTTAGAAAAATCTTTAATGAATCTCTGGTAAAAACCGGCATGCCCTAAGAAACTCCTAACTGCTTTTATCGAGTTTGGTAATTGAAGGTTGGAGATGACCGAGACTTTGGCCCTCTCGACTTCGATGCCTGCGCGCGAGATGTGGTGACCCAACACTATTCCTTCGGTGACCATGAAATGGCACTTCTCCCAATTTAAAACTAGGTTAGTGTCCTCGCATCTTTTTAAAATTTTTGCAAGATTTGTCAAACATTCATCAAAAGTATCTCCATACACAGAGAAGTCATCCATGAAAACTTCAATGCATTTTTCGATAAATTCTGAGAAAATAGACATCATGCATCGCTGAAAAGTGGCAGGTGCATTGCAAAGTCCAAAAGGCATGCGCCTGTACGCAAAAGTTCCATATGGGCACGTGAAAGTGGTCTTATCATGATCTTCACTAGCTATTACAATCTGATTGTAACCAGAGTACCCATCCAAAAAGCAGTAATACTCCCTCCCGGCCAACCTCTCCAGCATCTGATCAATGAATGGCAAGGGAAAATGATCCTTCCGCGTAGCAGTGTTAAGCTTCCGGTAGTCGATGCAGACTCTCCAACCGGTCACTGGACGTGTCGCCACTTCTTCTCCTTGATCATTAGTCGTTATGCACATCCCCCCACGCTTAGGTACTACCTGCACTGGGCTAACCCATTTGCTGTCAGATATAGGATAGATGATACCAGCATCTAAGAGCTTGATAACTTCTTTCCTTACCACTTTTTGCATATGGGGGTTCAGACGCCTTTGTGGTTGCCTAGAGGGCTTGTACTCCTCTTCCATTAAAATTCTGTGCATGCAAACAGAGGGGCTTATTCCTTTTATATCAGAAATGGTCCATCCAATTGCATGTACATATTTCTTTAGAATGTCTACCAGAGCTTTTTCTTGTTCTTGTGTCAGCTTGGCTGACACAATTACCGGTAATCTTTTATGTTCAGCGAGAAAAACGTACTTAAGATGATCCGGAAGTATTTTAAGTTCAAGCTCTGGCGGACATTCAACGGAAGGCAGTAATTTGCGAGAAATGGTTGGGGGTGAAAGATCAGATTTACCTTCAGGACCCTGTGTCAGTACAGGGTCCACTTCCTGTTCCATGGTGCTCTCTTCCTCCTCCGGAGTGAATTCAACACCGTCAAACTCTTCAAGATCCCCTGTGATAGGGTCTTCGAAGTGAACAGCGTTGCAGCTTCTTTGTTGCTCAGCACCTCCAGGCGTCAGTACCTGTTTTGAAATTTTGTCTGTCATCACAGTCATAGAGTCTATGCTCTCGTCCTCACACCTACTTTCTATTACATCAAAAATGGAACAAGATCCCTCATTCGGGAATTTATGCAGCTCCTCCATGTCAAAAGAGATTTCTCGATTTTCCACCCTCAATGTGACTCTTCCAGATGTGGCATCAATTAGTGCACCGCCAGTGGCAAAAAACGAGCGTCCCAGGATAAGTGGCATTTCAGAGTCCTCTTCAATGTCAAGGATGATGAAGTCAACCGGGAAAAGAACTTGTCCGGTTTTAACTACCACATCCTTGAGGATTCCTACGGGCTTAGTGATTGATCTGTCTGCCAGTTGCAGTTTCATCTTGACCGGTTCAATCTCTCCGAGCCTTAGGCGAATTGCCATGGCTAGAGGCATCACGTTAATGCTGGATCCTAAATCACATAACCCCATGCTCACTTTGGCCTTTCCAATCTGTACTGGTAGCGTGCAACACCCAGGGTCCTCTTTCTTTTCGGGTAGCTTCCTCTGAACTATGGCACTGCATGTGCTGTTGAGAATGATCACCTCCTCCTGCTCTACCTGCCTTTTCCCTGAAATCAATTCTTTCAAGAACTTAGCATAGGTGGGCATTTCTGAAATCATTTTCACGAGAGGAATGGTTATCTCTAAAGACTTTAACCGTTCTAGAAATTTCTTGAATTTAAGGTCATGTTCCTTATTTTTAAGACGTGCAGGGTACGGCACCCTTGGCATGTACTTATTATTATCAATTTTTGGTGGTAAAGAGAAGGAAGTTGTACCTTCACCCATACCCTCTTCAGCTTCATTTGCAGCTTCAGCCTGCGAGTTAGCTGTATCTGATTTATCCTTTACCAGCTCAACACTTTCATCTCCTTCAACCTTTTCCTTTTCCTTTTCCACCTCCAATGAAACCTTTACTTTCATAGCTTTCTTCTTTGCAGATCCAACATTTCCCTTCAGAGTCTTGCCTCCCCGCAATGTGATTGCCTTGCATTGCGGGTTGGCTTCAGTGCTGCTTGGCAGTGTTCCTTTCCCTCTGTTCTGCAATTCCTTAGCCAACTGGGTGACCTGCGTCTCCACATTTTTGAATGATGATTGCAATTGCTGGTTTATCTCCCTTTGATTGGAAATGAACTCAGTCATCAAATTTTCCAGGCGAGATGGTGGCTTTTGGTTGTATTGCTGGTTCTGATCAGGTTGGGCTTGGAAGTTTTGGAAATTCTGGCCTTGGTTTTGGTTGGGCCTCTGTTGGATATGGGGTTGAAAGTTCTGGTTCTGATTCTGGAAGTTCTGAACTCTCTGCTGAATGAATCCTTGGTTTTGAGGTCTGAAGTTCTACTGAAGGTTCTGGTTTGCAAACTGGTTAGGCTGGTTTGGCTGTGTCAACAAATGCGCGTTGAGTGCATTGTTGTTGGAATAGGAGAGGTTGGGGTGGCGGTTCTAGTAGTTCCCTGCGTAATTGTAGCTTTCGGTAGCTAGTTGTTGGCATGTGTCAGTTGGATGTGGTCCTTGACATAGCCCACAAATTGCTCCTGATTGCTGTGCTTGCACTTGGCTAGATGAGGCTCCTGCCTGAGAAGTACCTGCTCCCTTTCCTTTCTCCTGCCCTAGCTGTATCGCAGCTACCTGTTCCTGCAATTTTTCGAAATCTGTTTTTCCTTCACTTATAGCAAAAACTTTTCTAGGAGGGTCTGCCTTCTTGTCACTGCTGTTCAATACAGATCTGTTGACAGACATTGTCTCAATCTTTTCCCAGGCTTGATCCATGGGCAAATGGAGCAAATGTCTTCCGCCTGCAGCGTCCAGCATCATTCTCCATGGATGAGTGAGTCCTCCATAGAATTTCCTCAGTTGCTCCCACGGTTGATATCCGTCTTGGGGGCATCGCCTCAAGAGGCTGGCGAACCTCTCCTTTGCGTCGTATAATGACTCGTCCGGCTTCATCTTGAACTCTCCAATTTTTTCTCGTCCCTCGTCTATCTTAGATTCAGGAAAATACTTTAACAGAAAACTCCTCACCAAATCTGCCCAGGTACCCCTCTGATTTATGGGCAATGATTTATACCAATCCCTGGCACCACTAAACAAAGGAAAGGGAAACAACATTAGTCTTATAGCATCAGGTGAGACTCCCTGATTTTTCATTGTGTCGCAGAGCTCCAGGAAGGTTTGGATATGATCATGGGGATCCTCATGATTTGCACCGCAAAATTGGTTGTTTTGCACCAAGTTGATGAGTGCCGGTTTGAGCTCAAAATTGCGTGCAGGGAATTGTGCTCTCCCAGGCCTATCCAGATAGGGCTCCACGATGGGCTGCATAAAATCAGCTGCTGCTTGCTGCTGTTGATTTCCTTGCTCTGCTTGGTTTTGATACTGCTGGTGGTAATTGGGATTCTGTTGGAAAATATTATCGGGATCATGAGGGTTGTTTTGGAATTGGTCCTGATTGAAGGCTTGATTCTGGTATTGCTGGTTTGGTATATTTTGGTTTTGTTGGTTATATTGGTTGGAGGGTGGTGGTTGTTGGTGGAATTGTTGATACTGTTGCTGATTTGGATTAGGTAGATTTTCCTCCTCGTTGGCACGATTCGGGTGTTCTACCATACCCCCATCAGCTCCATTACCTGGATTATTGGGTGGTTGGTGTAGTGGTAAGATCGGGGGAATGTCTTGGTTCTCTGCCATATCGGATATTTCACTGCTTGTGGTTTCGGGTGAGGTATGAGTCCGGGCTTCTTGCTCTTTCCTTCGTCTGGCTTGCACCCTCAGTTGGCGAGCGGTCCTTTCTATTTCTAGATCGAACGGTAGCTCAGGCAATGTGGCCTTTCTCCTTTGCATAAGCAGTGTGTATCAAGATTTGACAGCACCTGCACAACCCCCAGGTTAGTAATGGTTCAAGAATATATACAAAAACTATCTATGAGTAAATCAGGAGTGTAGTTCTCTTAATAAACGGCGCTGCATCCTCCCCGGCAACGGCGCCATGAAACTTTTAACACATATTTCGTAAACACGAGTATTTTCATAAGATATCCCAAGTTAAATTTATTAAATGAAAAGAGTTATGATTCGTGGGAAAGGGGTTTAAGGATATATTCCACTTTTTATTACTCTTGTGGATACTTTGATTTCAAACGGCGCTGTGGACCTCCCCGGCATGAAACTTTTGACAAATTTCATGGTGCAGCCGGGATATACAGTTTAATCTTGACCTTCAGTCTGTCACACTGAAGGTCCCCGGCAACTGCGCCATGAAACTTCTCATAATTTTATGTCATGAAGATCCTTGCCATGAAACTTTTGGCAAGTTCCCACTATATGAGTATTTTCTGAAAAATCATAATCCTGGTTTTCAATTTTATTTAATGAAACCAATTTATGAAGATGGAGTTGGGATTAGGGATATACTTATAGGTTGTCACGTTTTTATTACTCGTGTTAAGAAACTGTGCCCCTGAAAGCGCACGGTGTCAAAAATTGCAGTAATTTATAGTAAGACCGGATCGTTCACTGGAGGATGTGCGATAAAATCAGGGCCCACGTCGTTTACTAAGATTTTCCACTCGGTTACTCGATTCAAGTTTTGCAAAGGTTTCTAACAACTACTTGACAATAATTTAAACTAGACTATGAAAGCAATTAAAATATTATTCTACAAAGCATGATAAATTTAGTCTAAAAAGCGATTAAATTCTATTCTAAGAAAGCAATAAGAATTATGCTAAGAAAGCAGGTAAAATTATTCTATGAAAGCAAATTTAAAAATGTGACAGAAGGGACAGGGAGAAAATAATAAAGATTGGACAAGATTCAGATGAAACACAATTAAACTTCCATTTTAATACACAGATCTTTGCTTGGGCTAATCCTTCTAGTTAGCTAACTCTCATGCTTCCTATACCATGTTCTCTTTAACAGACAGGTACTTACAGCAAGGATTTACATGCCTTAAGACCCCAACCTCTAAGATACCACAGATTAATAACTGCCCCTGCTGAGGTATGTTATTCCTCCATGGTGGATAAGCCACACCTAACATATCATTAGTTGATATGCCAAGTACTCCTATCATCCCCCTTGTCACACCCAAAGTCCAAATCTAACCCCGAACTAATCCATAACTCTTAAACCTTACAACCGGCGGCCAACCTCTAATTCTTCCGAGTGACATCTATGAAAGCATTTTAAAGAAAGCGATAAAGAAAGCAGTAAAGAAAGCATTTAAAACTTATCACTCGGAAGTCTTAAAAGATCATCACATTCCGTTAGTATAAAAGAGCCCCTAGTCTTGGTGACCAGATGCAAATTTAGAACTTCCCAAATATCAGTAAGCCACAGGGCTTATAACATCCGGTTAGTTACGAGATACAAACATGAGTGGAACAGACCTATGAAGATCTATTCCGAATGTACTCACTCGAGACTCAATTTTAGGCTTTGGCGGGAGAAAATAGTAGTTGAAAGAATACTCAACCCTATCTTAGAAATTAACCAAGGCCTATATGTTGTTCCTCCAATATTATTTATCACATCTTATTCCAATCCAAGCGGACACTGATTCGATGCAACACTTAATACAAGATTTCCAACACACAGTAATTTTGAGAAACAAATAGATATTTGAAAATCATTCCCTAAACAGGTACTAAACTCTCAATTAAAACACAGACCCTTTCAGTCTAGGTGAGGCCTAATCGCTGACTCTGCTTCTAAGTTCTCAAAATCAACCCCCAGTAGAATATGAGTTAGTCATAACTGTCGAATTTATCCCTTACTCAGATCCGGATTTTATAAATGAATTTTTGTTGGAAATTTATTATGTAGCATCTGATTTAGATCAAGACTTCTATGTCCAAGGGAAGGATCCCAAAATAATATAGACCATAATATCTACATAATAATATCATGCATACATGTATATGAGAAGCAAAATAAATTACCCCAAAATATATGGTGGGGTTAGACAGAATTTGATACACAAAGATGGATTAGCCTGAGATAAGAAGAATTTGGCTAAAAAGAGTGCCAGAAATAATTGGGGTTATCCGGACTGCAAACATCTGCTATCCGGTTCCCAAATATTCCAGATGGAATGATTTTTGGACAGTGGAATGCCATAAGTGACAATTGCCGCCGTCATCTTAGGCTACACTATCTGTGAATTTAGCTGAAAACCCACATGTTCTATTACAGTAATAATTATTAGATGACATTGGCATATATCATCTATCATTACTACAACTCTAGATTCAGGTTTGAAATTAAGGTAAAGAAAAGAAAACTGTATCTAATTAGGAGTTGGCTGAGTGACTAATCGTTATCTCCATGAAGAGACCTTTTCGCCGTAGCTTCCACCAACCACTAATCAGACCATGCAAAATAACGAGTAAAAATTAATACACAGAAAACGAGCTAATCGTTATCCCAGTGAAGGGACCTTTTCGCCAACATTGATCTGTGATATTTCTTATTACCCATTCATACGCACAATAAACAGAAAAGATTAAATTAACAAAATGTTTTTGGTACTGTGTGAGTGTTAATCACACAATAATTTAGACAATGAAGGGTTGAGACGTGTAATGGATAAAATTAGATGTATTGGGCCTAGGCCCACTACACCCATGCAACTTACACAACTCAAGTAATAAAATATTTTTGGAGTTTTGAAATAGAAAGAAGAAAGCAATTCGGTCTATTGGGCAAAATGCAAAAGAGACCGAATTGAGGATGCATGAGGTATGAAGTAACACCATACCCAATTAATCCTTGTAAAGTCATGAAGCATCCTCTAATTCGAATTGTCAAAGCAATTCGGTCTAAACCGAATTGGACAATTCGAATTGATGAAGTCATTCCTTCACTCAAATTTGGCTAAGGCATTTACACCAAAATGAGGGTAATTCGAATTGCCAATTGAATTCGGTCTAAACCGAATTAGACAATTCGAATTGGCAAGACAGAGAAAATAAACTAAGGCATGAGGGGATGGCATGCATGCAATATGGTGTACAAGGTCAATTCGATCTATGGGAGGAATTCGGTCTAAACCGAATTTGCACAGACCGAATTGCTTGTGCACCATATGAGAACAATTTTTGCTATGCAATTCGGTCTCAGGGGCAATTCGGTTTAGACCGAATTGCCTAGATCGAATTGCATATAAATTTTTAGATAAGGCATTCAACAAATATTTTTGCCATGCAATTCCATTCTCATGGGCAATTCGGTTTAGACCGAATTGCCTCAAATCGAATTGCATGTCTTTTCTCTTATAAAAGATATTTTTTTGAACTCATGAGTGCAGGTTCGGTTTACAATATGTGGTTCATGATGGATAAGATTTACCAAATCCTTCATTTCACATCAATGTCACCTCACAGCCACACTAATGAGTGTTTTAAGGAAAATAGGCATAATAGGTTACGTGGCTAGCAGGTATTGGCATGAAACAAACCTTAATACTGCAAACAAGCAATCAAAGATCAAAGACCTAAACATCTAATGAGTAATAAGAACAAATGCATAAAAACAAGAACATCTAAATTATCTAAGGCAACAATAAGCTAACACAAAGAGACTAAAACAGCACTGAATAACATGGAAATAAATTCTAACAAGCCTAAAATCGTCTAAAACCAAAGAACACTTATTTGAATCACTAAGGTGTAAGAACAAGCCAAAAACCCACTAAACATGCATTTATTGAGAATGTAAGTCAACTAGGACATAGTAAATGTAACCTAGTTGAAACAAACAAACATTCTACATTTATTGCTAATGAAAGCATTAAACAAATGCCAAACACTTGAAATAAAAACCCATTTCTGGATTCTTCCTTGTATTGACACTTGAAAGCAACAATTAACCCTAAAACCATCATTAGCTTGAAGGTAGGGTTCATTATAACTACAAAGCATTTAAAGTTTATGGTAATGGCTACACTAAGGGTGGTAACAAGCTTTTAATGAGAATAAACTGAAATTAAAAGCATTAAAACTACACTACAAGCATGAAAAATAAACTAACTAACTAAACTACCTACCTAACCCTTAAGGGGTGGAGAACCTTCTGCTCCTTCTTTTTGTCCCCAGCAAATGTCCAAGTGTTCGGATTCGGAATTTTTCTTGTGTTGAGGAAGGTCAGCTTTTATACTTATTCTCGAAACCCTAGGCCCATCAGGGCCCATCCACAGTGCCATGCATTTCTCACGTGCTCAAAGCTGCAATTTCGAATGTGGTTCGGTCTCCTCAAGTAGTTCGGTTTAGACCGAATTGGTGACATGAAGTCTTTCTCCTTGATCTTGAGCATGAAATGTGGTGGTTCGGTCTATGGGTAGACCGAATTGGCCTTGTCGAATTGATGATGGCTCCTGCTTGGCTTCCTTGTTTTGAGGCAATTCGATCTATACAGTCAATTCGGCCTAGACCGAATTTGCATAGATCGAACTCCTTCTTTTCCTTTCTGCTCAGGCTTTTCTTCTTTCCAAAGTGCAATTCGGTTTAGGGGTCGATTCGGTTTAGACCGAATTGCCACAGACTGAATTGGTTGCTCTTCTCTTCTCCAACACTTCTCTTCAGTATCGGTCTAATGAGCAATTCGGTTTAGGCCGAATTGCGTATAGACCGAATTGATCTTCAACACTTAACCAAAATTTTAATTTGTGGGATTTTCATTCTTTTTCCCATCTTTTTGATTCCTTTCTCTTTTCTTTTTCTTTTTTTCATGTTTTTGGATTTTTCTAACACAAATGCAATTAAAATTGCATATTTTTGTGTCTTTCATTACCAGCTCATTATTCTTACAAACTTGCATCAATCTGTCGAATTCAACTGCTTTCTCATTAAAATAAGACGGGAATACGATCAAAATGTCCGTCTCAGACACGGAAATGGATTGGAAATAATGGACAATTTTGGCCATTATCAATCTCCATAAGGCGCGAGTGGGTTGCTAAATATTCTGCCAGATGTAATGTTGCCTTCTTATCCTCTAGACAAAAGGATAAGAGTGCAACTTGGTACTTCGATAGTGGTTGCTCGAGGCATATGACAGGAGACAAAGATGTCCTTAAACCATTCAAAGACATTGATGGTGGATCGGTGGTCTTTGGAAATGGTAAGAAAGGTCGTCTCTCTGGACAAGGAACTCTCCACGGAAATGGCCTGCCCAAGCTCAACCATGTCTACTATGTGGAAAGACAACATGCTAATCTCATAAGCATAAGTCAACTATGCAATGAGGACTTGACCGTATCCTTTAACAAGAAATATTGTGAAGTTCTTGATCCTAACAATGTGTGCGTCATGAGAGGACTGAGATCCCGAAATGACTGCTATTTACTTGTTCAAACCTGTAATTTTGTGAAGGATGCAGGAGGTTCCCGAAATCTAATTTGGCATGAGAAATTAGGTCATCTGAACTTCAGAGATCTAATCAAATTGAGCAGAACAGGAGCCGTTCGTGGACTTCCAGACCTTAAGAAGCACGCCTCGGACTTCTGCGAAGACTGTGCCAAGAACAAACAAACTTGTGTGTCCCATCCAGAGACTGAACACAATGCGCACATGGACCTCATTGGACCAACTGAAATTCCTAGTCTGGGAGGTAAACGGTATATATTCGTATGTGTAGATGATTTTTCCAGATATACGTGGGTTGATTTTCTCAGGGAAAAGAGCGAAGCTTTCAAGGCCTTTATGAAACTATGCAATCAAATTATGAATGAAAAAGAATGCAAAGTAAAGAGAATTCGCAGTGATCATGGGAAGGAATTTGAAAATCAAGCATTTGATGATTATTGTTCCAGCCTTGGAATCAAACACGAGTTTTCAGCACCAAAAACTCCCCAGCAAAACGGAGTGGTAGAAAGGAAGAATCGCACCTTGCAGAAAATAGCACGTGTCATGATAAACTCCAAGAAGGTTCCGGAGTTTCTCTGGGCAGAGGCCATCAACACGGCGTGCTATATGATAAATCGAGTGTACATCAGGCCCAAAACACTCATGACCCCATATGAATTGTGGAAGGGTAAAAAGACTTCATTATCTTACTTTCACATTTTTGGCTGCAAGTGTTTTGTGCTTAATGACAGGGAACACACCGGAAAGTTCAAGGAGAAAAGTGACGAAGGGATCTTTGTTGGTTACTCAACTTCAAGCAAGGCATTCCTAGTGTACAAGTCTAGAACAAGGAAGGTAATCGAATCCACAAATGTCGTTGTGGAAGATGCACCCAACAAAGGAACGCCAGTCGAGACTCATGAGGAGGATGGAGAAAAAGACACCCACAACTCTGATCAGTTACGACCTCTAGCAGAAGACAAACTGGAAACCACTACTGCTGAAAGTGACGAGGTCCAACCCAGTGTTCAAACACCAGTTGGAACACCGTCCCAGTCAGAAGCTGCGGAACCCCAAGTCAGAATCCACCGTAATCACAATCCAGAGGATGTGATTGGGGATGTACTCAAAGATTGGAGAACTCGAGTTAAGAAGAAGATCGACTATAGAGAGTTTGCAGGGTTGCATTGCTTCACCTCAAGGATCGAACCTTCAAGAGTTGAAGAAGCATTACAAGATGAAAACTGGATTAACGCCATGCAAGAAGAGCTAGTTCAATTCAAAAGAAATGAAGTATGGACCTTAGTTGAGCGTCCAGATCACACCAACGTCATTGGCACAAAATGGATTTTCAAGAACAAGAGTGACGAGAATGGGAATGTGATTCGAAACAAAGCCAGGCTCGTAGCTCAAGGGTACACCCAAGTGGAGGGAGTGGACTACAGTGAGACCTTTGCTCCTGTGGCAAGACTCGAAGCTGTGAGACTACTCCTTGCCATTGCATGCTCGATAGGTTTTAAACTCTACCAGATGGACGTCAAGAGCGCCTTCCTGAATGGTTGGTTGAAGGAAGAGGTGTATGTGGAGCAACCCAAGGGCTTCGAAGATGCAGACTTCTCAGACCATGTTTTTCGATTGAACAAAGCTCTCTACGGGCTTAAACAAGCACCAAGGGCATGGTACGAGAGGCTTTCAAAATACCTGTTGGAAAATGGATATAAAAGAGGGAGTACAGACAAGACCATGTTCATCAAGGAAGACTCCAAAGGAATCATCGTGGCTCAAGTCTATCTGGATGATATCGTGTTCGGATCAACCTCCCATGTGCTCAAGGACAAGTTCATCGAGACTATGGGTAAGGAATTTGAGATGAGTATGGTAGGCGAATTAACATTCTTTCTTGGCATGCAGGTTACTCAGAAAAAGAAAGGAACGTTTTTAAATCAATCGAAATATGCCAAAAGTATTGTGAAGAAATTCGGGCTGGAGTCCAGCAAACCAGTTCGAACACCGATTGGAACATCGGACAAACTTCACAAGGACTCAGCAGGGAAGAGTGTTGATCAAAAGATGTATAGAGGGATCATTGGAAGTCTTCTCTATCTCTCAGCAAGCAGACCCGACATCAGTTACGCTATAGGGGTATGTGCCAGATATCAAGCAGATCCAAAGGAGTCTCACCTCAAAGCTGCTAAAAGGGTGATCCGATAAATTGCTGGAACACCTTGGGCATATGGTACTCCAAGGAATCCAACCTACAGTTGATAGGATACACTGATGCGGATTGGGCTGGTAATGTCGACGACAAAAAAAGCACCACAGGAGGGTGCTTTTACGTTGGAACCAACTTGGTAAGTTGGTACAGCAAAAAACAGAACTCTATATCTCTCTCCACGGCAGAAGCGGAGTATATTGCAGCAGGGAGCTGTTGTGCGCAGCTCTTATGGATGAGGCAGATGATTAGTGACTATGGCATTGATCAAGACAAGCTAGTGGTTCTCTGTGATAACATGAGTGCGATAAGTATTTCAAGAAACCCAGTGCAACACAGTCGAACCAAGCACATCGATATTAGGCACCATTTCATCCGAGAACTTGTGGAAGATGAAGTAGTGTCCCTGGAGTATGTTGGAACACAAGAACAAAACGCGGACATCTTCACCAAAGCCCTTGAGGGAGAACGGTTCGAAAAGCTAAGGCGGGAACTTGGTCTGTGCACCATAGTCTAAGTTCCAAGAGGATCTCGATGGATCTCATCCGTCCATCCTAAATGGCTAAGTTTCTCTTAAACTTATTTAAATATTATCTTAGTCTTATTTTATGGGATCCCAAATCTTGTATTAAAGTAATTGTTTTATTACAGGGAATAAAATCTTCTCCCGTAGGCAGCCGATTGACTATGCTATCCAAAAGGACGTTATTATTTTATTTGGTAACCGGCTACCTAGGTGAAGTGTAATGATGATCACGCGCCTCTCACACAAAAGGGAACTTCCTTTTCAAGCAGTCTGCACACGTTCCTTTGGGAAGTTTCCCTCATATTCTATGTTCTCTTCTTCCTCTCACTCTTGCTAGATTTTCAGAATCCACCTCTCCCGCATTGCTTTCTCTCTTTGCAGGAATCATGGTAACGACTCGCAATAGAAGTTCTAACACTGTAACTGCACCATCGCAACCAAGAGAGAGCCCTCGTACCAGAGGCGGCGGACATGGTGGAAATCAAGGAGGTGGACGGACTCGTGGAAGAGCCGGACGTGGCCGTGGTCGTAATCAAGCGGAATCCTCACCCTTAAATGAAGCTCCGGTCACCATCGCACCTCCAGTGGCTCCTATCTCTGACCCGCTTGACATTCGAATGGAGATGCAGCATTCGATTGAGAAAACTGCTACGAGCGATGCCCTAACCTCGGTGCAAATGGAAAAGCCACAATCGACGGTTGTAACTGCTCCGCCTCAAGGGGAAACTGCTCCCAGCACGTCGCCATCCTCTCAACCCCTTGAGCCAACCATTCAAGAGCCCTTATCTACCCTGGCGGATGCGGCAATTCTATCTCAGAGCCCTCCGAAAGGTAAAGGTAAAATGGCTTCTCGAAAATCCTTGGTTTCTGACAATGTTGATGCAGGGAGTTCAAATCCCATATCTGAGCACCAAGATAGCACTCAGTCCGGCCCTCAATCCACCACCCCTGTTTCTGGCTCTGGCGCTCATACGCCCTCTAGGGTTTCCGGTGAGAATGCTTCTGTGCCAGGTCATGTTCCGAAGGTTGCGATCAAAAATGCTGGTGGTGGGAGTTCTGGGAGTTCAGACGAAGCCTCTGAACAATCATCAGAGTCCACTGATTTGTCTGATGAGTCGGACAAGAATGTGGAGATTAATCCAGATGAGGAAGGTTCCAGTGAAGACTCGGAAAAAGAGGATGATCCAGTGGACAATCGTGCCTCCATCTCTGCTGAAGAGTTTCTCAGGCGTGAAGGTCTTACAGAGGATGAACTGAGAAGTGATGACGATGATCAAGAGGCAACTGACAATCCTGAGGCTGGACTTGAGGGGGAGAAATCACCCACTTCTGATGATGTTCCCCTCCGGACACTTGCACCGAAGAAGGCCACTACTAACAAATCTAAGAGGAAAGCAGATCAAGCTCCCTCGAGCTCTCAGACATTCTTTGAGAATGTGTTGCGGGAAAGGAAACTCAAACCAGAGGTTGCTTTTCGAGGCCCAAAATGTGATGAGATTGGATGGACTAGCTACCTTGAGAAAAGACATCTCCTTCGATGGGCATCCGATCTCCAAGGAAGCAAGCAATCAATTGTGAAACTGTTTTATGCTAACCTTAGAAAGTCCGTGATTGTCCCTAGTAGCAGCTGGTTTGGGCGTGTGTTTGTCAAGAAGCAGCTTGTCCCTCTCAAAGATAAAGACATATGTGAATTCCTTGGTGTTCCACAGTGTGACTTTGACACTGTATTCAGACCAGACACCAAGTTCAACAATGTCCAGATTGCCAAAACGCTGACTAAAGATAAAGATAAGAGCATCAAAGGCCGAGGGTTTAGGTCAGGACGTCTCACTCAGAAATTCTTTCTGCTCTACAAGTTCATATCTTCGAATGTGATGCCTACTGCAAACCATTCGGTTGTCTCGAAAGAAATGTGTCAATTGATGTTTGCCATTGATGAGAACAAGAAAGAGATCAATTATGGGAAGCTAGTGCTAAATCAAATGGTTGAGATTGCTGAGAACCTGAAGGAAGATAGCTCTACTCTCATTCCCTTTCCAGCCCTGATCTATGGGTATTTGGAGTCTGTGGGCATTGGAGGACACCCCAAGGAACTGTTGGACACCACCAAAGTGTTAAAATTCACAGCCAAGCTGCAAGACAAAGTCCAGGACATACCAGGCCCATATGGTCCTCTCATTCCTCAGTCAGCCCTTGATCAACTCAGAGACATGCTTGCAGAACGCCAGGATGCAATTAGGAGGAAGAGAGAGGAGCTGGATGAAGAGGAAAGAGCCCTAGCTGAGATGGCAAGACTTCTCCCTGAAGTCTGGGACACTGATCCGGAGGATGAAGTCACTGAAGCAAACACTGATTTTTATGCCTCCACGGACGATGATGACTCCTCTCAGGAGTGAGTTGTGTCTTTTTGACACACTGTGATCCAGAGGGGGAGATGGTGCATGATCAAAGATGGACATCTGCATGGACACCGGCCTCTGGTAAGTTCTTTATGTTCAGTGTTTCTGTTGGACCTCTGTTACTGAACTCTTGGTATGATCTTTTTGTAATTGAACTGGATTATTATTGTTTCTGTTGGACTCTCTTTATTGGTTTATTGTACATGCTCCTTTGCTTTAGTTGTCTCATTTTGTACGGAGCATTAGATAGATTATTTGGGACTCTTTTGCTATGTATGGTGGTTGGCGCTGTTTACTTTGTTTCTCTTGTATTAATTCATCATTGGAAGATCTTTGACCCTTCTGGCTCACATTATGTCAAAAAGGGGGAGATTGTTAGTACCCATATTTTGAGATAATGTGTTCCACCCCAATGATGAACACTAGATAGGTTCCCACCCCTTAGTCTTATCCGCGTGATATTATTGGCAAGAAATCTCTGTGATCGGATAAGGCCGACCCTGCTTGGCAAGGAGCGTCTCCCAACAGTCATCCATCATTTCCTTACGATGAGCGTCTCATCCGAGAAGGGAATGTTTCGGCTATGGAAGGAGGAAGATTTCGTGGGACTGATTATTCCCTTCCATAGCAGCAGGATTTCGAACATCCCCTTAAGAAGGACAAACTGCAATGGAAGACTAGACACTCGACCCATCTTTCTTGAGAAGCATTTGCAAGCGTGTGAGAAATCTATAACCAATCTCTCCACTTGTCCGAGAGCTGCATCTATTGTGTGAGAGAGATTTCTGCTTGAGTGTTCATTTGCTTCATCGTGCACATCGTGCCCTTGATTGATCTCGACACTTTCAATCAAGGGCAACACTCAAGTTCGTGTCAACAAGATACTGCCCTTCATTGCTACATCAAAGGGAGGATCTTTTACAGGTTCACTCAAGAGAAACTTGGAGAGGGAGTCTTCAAGGAGTCGAAGAAGAATCGAAGCATTCTCACCAGAAAGTGGAGTTTCTGGTACCATCGATCATCTGCTTGGGTGTTGGAGTAAAAGATTACTAGTTCACTATTGTTCGTGTGTAACGTGGTGTTCGAACACATAGTGGAACACTCCTTGATTGGTATCCCCCAGACGTAGGCCTTGGGCCGAACTGGGTCAACAACTCTCTGTTTGTTCTTGTTTCTTTACTGCACTTATTTACTTTCGATAACTAACCTACTAATAATATATTTAAGTGTGTGGTTGAACAAACAGTCGTGGTTAAAGAACTCAGCCTTGACAAAAGTGGGACCAACAAAATTGATAGATGAAAGTTAACGTTAACTGATAGTATCAATCAATATATTACTACTACATACTCTTCCGGGAAAATTATGATATATTATTGGGTATCCTCAGACCATATTGGTAATAATACTAATCTTTTGAAGGTCTGTATGGGCAATGAAGGACGGTTCTCCCAAAGTAATTTTTTGCATATAAAAGACTCGAATCTGAGACTTTACTTAAGTCCCTATAGTCTCAATTCACTCAAGCCAACTGATGTTGGTTATTATCTAAAATTTTGATACTATGTTAATTTCTATAAAATATAATTTTTTAGGCATAATTTTAAACAGCATAAATGTTTTAATTGGTTATCCTCCTCAATCGACCACATTGAACGTTAGCTCTAATTAAATTCTCAAATCCGACTCCCCAAACTATATCAACCGTAAATCCGACAACCAATTTCGGGAATATAGGGCTTGTGATTGGAGAGGGGAAATAAATTTTGGGTGGAAAATATAATTCATAGACCTTAGTGTATATGTGTGGCCCCTATAATTTTAAATCGTATCGCGCGGTATTGCAGATTTATTTTTATTTCCCAATTAGGATGATTTTCTTCAAAAAAATTAAAAAGACAAGTATATAAGCCACCCGATACATAAGAACAATATATGTTTGGATAGACGATTTGGGAGATTATTTAGAATCAATAATAACACATCATTCCACTTGTTTATATTACTGAAAAGATCTCTTCTATAATTTTATATTGCTAAGCTGAGGTGGATTTCCAATCTAACGAGAAATGGTAACGGATAGAAGACGGATAACGATATTGGTACGTGAATAATTCACACACTTTGCCAAACCCCAATATCCAATTAGGGTTTTTGCTGGTATAATACATCAATATAAAAGAAAAGAACAGCACTTATCTCCACCAATTAATAAGCTCTTATATAGAATACTTCTAATGTTCCTAGGTGTAAAAGACAATTATCCACGCAATAACCTTCGGCTGTCGAATAAACTAATAAAACCACATTTTGTCCACTATAATGAGTGCCTTCTTTCCCTTAAAAAGCAGATGCCCTAATTCTCCTATAAATAGAAGCAATGTGCATGCAGCCCCATCCTCACATTTTCACTTTCATATCATCTGCTATTCTGCCTTTCTTGTTGCATTTGCACAATAATGGTTCGATCAAGGGTTTTCCTCCTCACACTCTTCAGCTTCTTCTTCTTCCTCAGTTTTCTCCTCCCGTTAGGGTCCGACGCCTTGCCAGTGAAAGCCGATGGCAAGGGGGTTCGAGGGTTAATAGGGTTAAGCCCGATAGGGTCGACTGGATGGAGTAGGAGAACATTGAAAGATGCAAAAGAGGACCGAAGTGTTCCCGGTGGACCGGATCCTCAGCATCATCATTCAGCACCTACACTTGAATGAAATTAAGAAGATCATTGAAGAATGAAGGCATTCAGCTCTTTCTGAATTTGCTTTATATATCTTGTGTGCTTTATGGCGTGTTGATTTTCTGATCTTGCTTATATTGATTCTGTGGTTCTTCTGCAGAATAAGAAACCACAGATAACATTTGGGGTATGTGGTTTCATCTATTTCATGCATTTCTGTTGATAATAAATACAATAATATCTTGTTATTGTCTCCCAATGACTGAGTATAAGAAATCTCAATTTTGGTTTTGGGTTTTGCCATCTCCTGTTATTTAACAATGGATATAAGGTTCCAGCCTAAAATCAATTGACAATTGGTGAACTAGCTCTTATCCATATAAACCAGAAAAAGAGAAATCCCACTCTATAACCTATGTGGGACACTCAACATCTTCCAAAATTTTTCTCCTCCTATTGGAAAATCTCATTGTGCTAGTGTGATTAAGATCTAACGTATGAAATTTAAAAAATGGAGTATGGTATGGGTTACATATACGTCCTTTTTCATCATGGAATATGGCTTGATGCTCTTAATAAGAGATTGGATTTGACAAAAAGAAGACAAGGTTGTAAGAACTAAAGAATTAGAGAAGCCCAAGCCTTGTGCAACTTTGAATAGCTTCATCATACATTTCTCCAAGTCCAAACTTAAACTTGAAACCCGTCTCAAGAAGCTTCTTCGATGAAACTTTACACCCTAGTAAATCCCCTCGCATCTCCCCCACACCGCGATACGATGCTATTCCATATTCGGGGTATTTGGTGCCAAGAAATTCGAATAGTTTCTCAACCGTGATTCCAGTAGCCGAGCAAATGTACCTCCCTTTTGCATCATTGGCCCTTTCCAAGAGGAATATGTGGGCGCTCGCCAAGTCATCTACGTGCACCATATCCATATAAGATAGATACTTGTACTGCTCTGGATCACCGAGGAACATAGACATTAAGACGTGGACAGAGGCAGGACAACGTGGATTAATGAAGGGGCCGTGTATCCAAGTTGGAAGGATGGAGACGAATTCCATCCCATGTTTCTCTGCAAATTCTAGTGCAGCCCTTTCCGTTAATGTCTTGGTTATTGTATACGAAGCGAGTAATGGATTGGTCTCATGAACCATATCCAAGTTGCTCCAAGTATTCTCATCTGCAACCACTGTGGTTGGATTCTTGTTCCCGTACATCACAGTGGATGCGGATGATGTGTATACGACACGCTTCACTGTTTTGGAATCGAGGCAGGCTTGCAGGATGCCTAATGTAGCTGTGATGGAGAGCTTCGTCGCTTCCTCCTCGGTTAGTTTTTTGTCATAGTTCATTGGATGAGCAACTAAAAAGACTCCAACACACCCTTCAATAGATGTTTGAAAACTATCTGGTTGGTTCAGATCAGCCTCGAATATCCTAAGCCTTTCGGATGCACCCGGTAGATTCTTGAGAAATTCAATACCTTGGAAAGGCAATCAACAGATTAGAAATTTAGCTAAAACATAGTACAACATTTCTATGATGCTTGAACTGATGTATTTAGATTTGGGAGGTCATTTTGAAAAATAACTTGACACAATGACTTATTTTATGTGATTATGGGCTCTGACTACTTAATTAAGCAAAGTCTCGAAATCTACCCACTACTTTAAAAGGGAAAAAAAAAATTTCAAATCATCCCATAAGTTTGAACAATTTCTTAAACAGTCCCATATTAATTGAATTATCATAATTCATTCATTAAGTATGTTAATTTTTGTCGAAACCATCTCACCCCCTTGATCCCGGTTCAAGCTTACATATCACCCGAATAATGGTGGGCACTGGTATTATTTATCCTAATTCAAGCTGGCGTGTCACCTAATCTGGGTGACATGTCAGCTTTAATCACGATTAAGGAGGGTGGAATGATTTGAGCGACAATTAACATACTTAGTGGATGGATTATGATAATTCAAATAATATAGGAATGTTTAAGAAATTGTTTACACTTATGATTTGGGTTTTTTTCCCTTTAAAAGGTTACTCAGCAACCTAAAAAAAGGTTGGCAAATCCCAATCTATCACCCAAAAAGATCCATTTGTAAATTCTCTTAAGCCTTATGAAATCCAAAGTATGGTAGGGTGTTTGGTTTTGGAAGGAAATTGATTAAGTTCTTTGGATTGAAATCATAGAGTTGACCAAAGTAGCAAAGAATGATCTGTCTGTAATTAAGGGCCTGTTTGGATTGGCTTTTAAAGAAAAGCAGAAACAGAAGTGAAAGCCAAAAGCAGAAGCGGGTAACTTTTGTGTTTTGATGGAATGTTTGAAAAGCAGTTTTTTTTCAAAAGTGTGTTTGGATATGTAAAAGTGAAAAGTGTTTTTGAAATGTGTAAATTACCAAAAAGGATATGCTATTTATATATAGTAGTATATATTTATAGTGTAATTAAAATAAATTAATAGGGGCATTTATGACTCTGCACACATTACTAGGTGCTTTTGGTTTCTGCTTTTCGAAGAAGCACCCCTGGGCTGCTTCTCCCAGAAGCACTTTTGCAGCTTTTCGAGGTGCTTTTGCTTTTTCTAAAAAGCCAAAACAAACACTTTTTTTCTTCAAAAGTGTTTTTGGCAGAAGCAAAAGCCAAAAGCACTTGAAAAAAAAGCCATTCCAAACAGGCTCTAAGAGCTCGTTTGGAATGGCTTCTAGGGAGGTGCTTTTGGCTTTTGCTTCTGCCAAAAGCACTTCTAGTAGAAATTAGGTGTTTGTTTTGGCTTTTAAGAAAAAGCAAAAGCACCTCGAAAAGCCAAAAAAGTGCTTCTGGGAGAAACAATCCAGGGGGTGTTTCTCCCAAAAGTAGAAGTCAAAAGCACCTCGTAAAATGTGCAAGGACTTAAATACCTCCACTACTTAATATAAATTACACTATAAATATATATTATTATCATATTAAGTAGCACGTCCTTTTTGGTAATTACAACATTCCAAAAGCACTTTTCATTTTTATTCATCCAAACATATTTTTTAGAAAAAATCACTTTTCAAACATACCATTCAAATACAAAAGTTACATGCTTTTGCTTTTGACTTCTGCTTATACTTTTACTTTTGGCTTCTGTTTTTTTCAATAACCAATCCAAACAGGCCTTAACTATAATCTGGACTAGAAATCCCATCATTCAAACATGGGGTTTGGTTGTGAATCCAAATCCCTATTGCAAAACATCCTTGAAAGGGTTTGGTTTTAATCTCACTCCATCTCACTAATTAGATTAGGTACATAAAATATATATAGCTACCATCAAGATTTCAAACCACAAGCTAAGAAATTTCTTCCTAAACTCATCAAATAACCCAAACATTAGAAAATAAAGGGACTACTAACCTTTATTAGATCTTACAGTAGTGTTGACAGAATAACCTTGTTGAAGAAGCTTCATTACCAGCCATGATCCCAGATAACCTGTCCCTCCAGTGACACAAACTGTCCTTGTCCCTGTTTCTCTTCTTTCCATGCTTTTCGTTTTGTTTTCTTTCTCTACCACTGATCGTCTTTTCAACTTTCGAGATTTATAATGGGTGGGGACTGGGGGCGGCTGTTTTTGTTTTTGGCATTTATTAGGAGTTCGAAGTTCAACTCTAGTCTCTATATATGACAAATATGACTGAAAGTCAACCATGTGAAATAATGGAATCCAGAAAGACAAATACTGTATGATAGCTGGATTGCCACATTATGTAATTTGAAGGTCAATTGTTAAAATACAAAATACAAAATTGAACAAGTTCACTCAGTGATTGGTCAATATAGAATCACAAATTAAAATAATACTATACTCATTAAGATTTGTGAAATTGGTATTCCTATGTTTCAAACTTTCA
The DNA here is from genome assembly GCA_030278955.1 of Hygrophila difformis. Classification (NCBI taxonomy): domain Eukaryota; kingdom Viridiplantae; phylum Streptophyta; class Magnoliopsida; order Lamiales; family Acanthaceae; genus Hygrophila; species Hygrophila difformis. The sequence goes on along the minus strand of JAOANR010000006.1, from coordinate 46,407,622 downwards.
ATGATGATAGAATCATAGAAATTCAATACATGTTGTAGGTCCCTTAATGCTTCAAGATTCTGTTATGGATGTTATTATGATGTTCTAACTACGGTTTGACAAAACAGTAAAGAACACAGTAATTTGATAACCCAGTTCGGTCCTTCCGACCTACGTCTGGGGATACCAATCCAGGCGACCTTCACTAGACAGAAAAACCAAAACACAAAAACGCTAACCAAAGCCTAACACCAGAATCCAAACTCTACCACTAGATGATACAATCCAGTCGAGCTAGCGTTGTTGAAACTCCCCCTCAACACGCCAGTAGGGATCTCACCCTAAATGGAATCTTCAAAGGCAGAAACGCTGTTTGTCGTTCACCATGGCTTTCTTCTTTGATCGCATGAATTCCTCCAAAACTTTCTTGAATATTGAAGATCACAATACCTTCAGATATTCCTATGTAAACTCAATCTAATCTTGCTCTTCTAAAATATCTCTTTCTATGAAATCTTGAAGAACATTTACAAGATTCTCCCAAAACTCTCTCTCTGTAATCTCTAAGAATGAATACAAATAAAATTGCTCAATAAAACTCTACTTTTAGATTACAGACTCTGCACTATATAAAGAATACAAAATACATAACTACCAGCAGAGTTAACTGTCGTCGTCAACCTGATGTGCCAACACCTGAGAAACATCTCAATGAAAAGTACAAGGTTAAGTTGTCATAACAATGTATTAACAATCTCCCCCACATTTCATGGAGTTGTTGATCCATCAAACAAGGTGTCTATAAAAAATGCAAACAGTAAGTAATTCAGATAATGATAGATAAGCACATTAAACAAAATAGCAAAATATCAACAAAGTAAAGTTCCAAACAAGACGACAGTTTTAGAGAGTCAAAAGTCCATCACAGTTCATCCAAAACAAACAAACACAATCAGCAAAATATTGTCATCAGCACAAAGTTCAAACATCCATCAGTCATCAGACAATCACCAAAAACCATTAAAAAGTTTAGTCAGAAATGTGTTACCAAAAAGTACCAACAACCATACCACATCGAGACGACCTCCAAATAGACATCACCACACTTGTTTCTCCCCCTTGATGGATCAAACAACTCCATCTGAAGAATCCTCCTCCTCATCAGCAAATGGATTCTGCTCCTCAGAACGAGCTCCACTAGAAGAGGCCTTGCGGGTTGGGGAAAGAGTTCCTGGAAGCATACTCATTATCTGTGCAATCTTGCGTTTGGTGGCAATAGCTTCCTGACTGATCTTGGTCTGCTTGTCACTAAGGGCAAGCAACTCAGACTTGATCTGCAGAATGAGATCAGTGCCAGACGGTGGTGGTCCTTCCTTAAAGTCGTTATGCTTATCACGAAGCTCATTGGAAGGGGAATGTGCATTTATCTTGATCAGGTCATCCTTCTTAGTCTTAATGCCATTTTGATGCAGCAACAAAGTGATAAGACCGGGGTATGGTAAACTAGCAGACTTGGTGATTAGATCACGAGTAAAACCTAGCATACGCTTCAAAACCAGAAGACCAAAATTCATAAGTTCTATTCCAGAATCAATACAAAACAAAAGTTTACCCATTTCCAGTGAAGGCTGTGAGGCGTTGGATGTTGGTAAGATGTTTGCACGACATAGATAGAACAAACAGTGGAACTTCATGGTCATGTTTAAAACACTGCACTTGTTCCGGCCAAAGTCAAAAGCCCTCTCATTTGAAATAGTGTAGGCTATATCTGCAGGCGAATGAGGCAAATACTCCAGTGGATCACCAAGATCATCGTTTGGTGCAAGTTCCAACAACGCATTGATAACTCCAGGGGTTAAATCAATAAACTTGCCTCTAATGTATATCTTACCAAACCATTGAGACTTCTTGTTGAGAACATCAGGGTGTAGGTTGGCGTAGAACTCTCTGACCAGTGTTGGAGAGTAGGCTTTAAACACCCTTGCCCATTTCAGTAGATGTCTTTCTTCAAGGAACTCAACGAACCCTAGGTCGGTGTATGTAGAATGGACAAAAGTCTCCTCTGGGATGAATTTTCTGTTGACAAGGTCTTTGGTCCCGAACAGCATCATTTCCTTGGTGAAATATGTCATGTTGAATGCTCGTTGTGACAGTAAATCCCTCTGTGTTTTCTCCGGCGTCCTCCGGGTCCTTGGTCGTTTTGCAGGTGTACCAACATCGCTGGTAGAAGTGCTCCGCTTCTTTTTCTGTGAAGACCTAGTAGTAGGTCGTCGGACCTCTGTTCCAACATCAGCTTGTTCTAGAACCTCTGGTTCATCATGTGGCAGAATATGATCATCCTCTTCCTGGAAATGTTCGGCTTCAGCATCAGCAGGATTTGGAGTATTTTCAGTGGGGTTTTCAGTGGATTTGCCAGTAGGGTTTGAAGTAGGATCCTGAGGAGGATTTTGCACTGGACTACGAGGAGGGGTAGGATACATAGTGATAATAGGTTCGGCATTCTCAGCAAACTCTGTAAGTTGGGCTTCAGTAGTTTCTGTGGAGGTTTGAGTAGGGTTTTCAGGCGTGACATTTTGTTCCTCAACTACATTCGCATAAAGATTTGGGTTATCTGAGGTAATCGGAGGCTCTGAAGTAGTTTGAGTTGGTTCAGAGGCTTTTTCGGGTAAATTGGTTGAAGAAGATGAAGCCATAGGTAGAAAATCTGCAAAACTCAAGCTAGAAACTGATATGAGGTAAAATGAAAACCCAAACTATCGATTATAAAGAGAGAAAATGAAGATGAAGAGGCGAGAGAGAGACGATGGTTTCGCTTTGACGTGCGACGTGACTGGGGGTGTCAGTTTGCAGTCATCATGACCCCAAGGACGACGGTTGCAAAAACTTTATCCAGAATGAATTGGGCCTGAAAATCTTATGGGCTAGATCAAATGTAAAAGTGTAAAATAAACATAAACATGCATCAAAATTTAACTTGAGTAACAAAGGCCCATAATAGATCTAAGTGTTTCAAACCTTTCACCGTCGAGTGCTTTAGTAAGGATGTCAGCACGTTGTTCCAACGTCCCAATATGTTCAATGTTGCACACACCCTCTTCAACCAAATCTCTTATAAAATGATACCTTATATCAATATGTTTGCTGCGACTATGTAGAACAGGGTTCTTTGAAATGTTAATTGCACTTGTATTGTCGCAATACACCTTGGAATCATCCTTCTTGATCCCATAATCACACAAAACTTGTTTCATCCACATCAATTGTGAGCGGCAGCACGTTGCAGCTATATACTCTGCTTCCGCTGTAGAAAGTGCAACTATGTTCTGCTTTCTAGAAAACCAACATACAAGATTATTTCCTAGATAGAAACATCCTCCCGTTGTTGACCTTCTGTCATCACAACAGCCAGCCCAATCCGAATCAGTGAACCCTATCAAATCCAAGCTTGATCTTTTAGAGAACCAAATCCCTAATCCAATAGTTCCTTTCACATATCTCATAATGCGTTTAACAGCTTTCAAATGCACTTCCTTAGGATTTGCTTGAAATCTAGCACAAACTCCAGTGCTAAAGGATATGTCAGGTCTAGTAGCTGTTAAGTAAAGTAAACTTCCAATCATACTTCTATATAGTTTCTAATCTACACTTGCTCCTTGATCATCCTTTGAGAGCTTCTGTTGTTGACCTTGAGGAGTTCTAGCAATCTTACTGTCTTCTAACTTGAATCTCTTTAGCATATTCCGAGCATATTTCTCCTGACTAAGAAACATTCCATCTTTCATTTGTTTCACTTGTAGTCCTAGGAAATAAGTCAACTCTCCCATCATGCTCATCTCGAACTCTGATTGCATAGCTTGAACAAAGTTGTTTCTGAGATGTTCTGACGTCGATCCAAAAATTATATCATCAACATATACCTGTGCAATTATGAAGTGGTTGTCTTCATGCTTCACAAACATCGTCTTATCAGCTTCTCCTCTCTTATATCCATTATGAATGAGAAATGAAGACAATCGATCATACCAAGCTCTAGGAGCTTGCTTTAGTCCATAAAGTGCACCCTTTACTCGATATACATGATTTGGTCTAGATGGATCTTCAAAACCAGCAGGCTGTGCCACAAATATCTCCTCTTTGATCTTCCCATTTAAGAAAGCTGTCTTGATATCCAGTTGATACAACTTAAAATCCATAGAGCATGCAAATGCTAACAAAATTCGAACAGCTTGCATCCTTGCAACAGGTGCAAACGTTTCACCATAATCCAGACCTTCTATCTGTGTAAAACCTTGAGCAACTAGGCGAGCTTTATTCCATATAATGTTGCCTTGCTCATCAGTCTTATTCCTAAAGACCCATTTTGTACCAATAATGTTGATGTTCTGTGGTTGTTCCACCAACTCTCAGACATCATTCCTTTCAAACTGAACTAACTCATCTTGCATGGCTGCTATCCAGTATTCGTCTTTAAGAGCTTCTGAAACATTCTTATGTTCCACTCTAGATATAAAGCAGTTTAATCCAGCTAATTCTCTGTAATTAACCTTCTTGCTTCTAGTCAAACGTTGAGCACTAGGATCACCTATAATATCTTGCTGTGAGTGATGCTTTAGAGTCCTTGGACCTTTTCTCTTATCAGATACAACATCTTTAGAACTTAAATCAGCATCCTCTAAGTTATCTTCATGATTAGCATCTCCTTCATCATCAATAACTATTCCTTCAGACTGTTGTTGACTGGATGTACTAACATCAGGGTTGACTGAGGCAGTATCAGTACTAGGAATAATACTATCATCATCCTTTCTAGGTAAAGCATACTTATCCTCAAATAGAACATTTACTGACTCAATAACCTTTCTGGATTGAATCAAATAAACTCGATAAGCTCTAGAATTGTTAGAATATCCCAAAAACCAACCTTCCTCAGCTCTAGCATCAAACTTCTTAATTTGCTCTCTATCCCTGTAAACAAAACATTTACATCCAAAAATATGAAAGTATTTAACAGTAGGAGTTTTACCATTCCAGATTTGATATGGAGTGTTGTTAGTGTGAGGTCTCAACAACACGCGATTGATGATATGACATGCTGTGTAAATTGCTTCAGCCCAAAATGACTTCCCAAGAGCACTAGCATGTAGTATTGAACGAGCCATCTCTTGAAGTGTTCTATTCTTTCTTTCAGCAATCACATTCTGTTGAGGTGTCTTTGGGGCAGAGTACTCATGAAAAATTCCATGGTTGTTACAGAAAAGTTCAAACTCCTGATTCTCAAACTCGCGTCCATGATCAGAACGGATTCTTTGGATTTTGGTTTGCTTTTCATTCATCAACTTCAGGCTTAGCTTTTCAAAGTGTTGGAAGGCTTCATCTTTGCTCCTGAGAAAACATACCCAAGTGAATCTCGAAAAATCATCAACACAAACTAAAACATACCTTTTGCCATTTAGGCTTTCAGTTTCTGTTGGACCCATAAGATCCATATGAATCAGTTCTAAGCAATGATCTGTAGAGACTCCATCAGTCTTCTTATGTTGAGCTTGGGTTTGCTTTCCTTTTGAACAGTCCACACAAGCAAGGTCTTTGTTATTCTGTAGTTTTGGCAGACCTCTAACAGCGGCTGAACAACTTAGTTTATACATGGTTTGATAGTTGAGATGTCCAAGCCTTTTGTGCCATAGGTTTGTGAGATCATCCTTGCTTACTAGTGTCTGTGCCAGATTAGCTTCCAAAGTATAGCAATTATTTTTAGATCTTTTGCCTGTCATGATGTTATCTCTCCTGCAATCAAACACTTGACAAAAATGTTTGTTAAAAATAACAAGGGAATCTTCATCACATAATTGACTAATTGAAATGAGATTAGTAGTAAGCCCTTCAACATGATAGACTCTAGAGAGTTTAGAAAGTTCACCATCCTTTACATTACCATAACCAGTGATTTTGCTTCTAGCACCATCACCAAAAACTACATCTCCACAATCTTTATCTGTAAAGTTGTTTAGAATCTCCTTACTACCTGTCATATGCCTTGAACAACCTGAATCAAAATACCATTTTTTGGACCGTGGTTGTTGCTGTGATGATAGAACAACAAGGCATTTACTCTCCTTTCTCTTAGGCACCCACTCCATTTGAATTCTGATCTTTTTCTTTAAATCTTCATGGGGCCAGACTACTGGACGACCATTCATGAGATCACGAACAATCCTCATGCAAGTTTCAGCTGTGTGACCAGGTAAGCTGCAATAGATACAGTCTCTTTGTCGTTTGGGTGATGTAGAAACATCCTGATGTGTCAGTGAATTTGCTTCAGCATTCAGATTTCCACCACTGACAAATAGTCTTTTTCCAGTAGATGCTTGATTCTTATACCCAATACCAGTCATGTCTCTGTAACTCTTTCCAATAGACAGAACTTCATCAAGTTTACCTTTCCCTTTGGTCATCTTTTCCAAATCAGCAACACGAATTTTCAATTTAATAGATTCCTCTCTGAATGATTCCTTCTCTTTAGTCACAGTAGTAATCTGAAGCTTCACTTCATCATACTTTCCCTTAAGAACTTTTAGATCATCAATAGCCTTAATCTTTTCAGCTTCTGCTTTATCCAAAGTCAGACGGATGTCAGTGAGTTGTTTTGACAACTGCTCATTCTCCTGTACAGCTTCGTCATACTCCTCTTTGAGTTCTTCATAGATATCAACTAGTTCTTTATAGAGGCTACCTGATTCAGCTGTAACAATAGAAGAAATGTCAGTAATTAATTGTATTGACTCACAGTTACCTGTGGAAGGGGTAGGACTAGCTTCTCTTGTCACAAAAGCAACGACATCCTCATCATCACTTGATTGTTCATCCTCAGCTTCAACTTCAGACTCATCACTCAAAGTAGCTTGAAGTGCTTTTCTACTCTTCTTCTTTGCAGTAGGACATTCAGCTCGCACATGGCCTTTTCCCTCACATTCAAAACATATAATCTCAGAAGATTTATCAGACTTATCAACATCTTTGTCCTTCTTGAACTTTTTGAACTTCTTATCAGATTTCTTTTCAAATCTGTTGTTCTGCTTCTCCGTTGTCACTGGGTTGTCCGAACTACGATTTTTCTTCTGAAACTTCTTGAAATGCTTATTCTGAAGCATCTTTCCAATCCTTTTGGATAGTAAAGAAACTTCTTCCTCAAAATCATCAGCAGGTTCATCTTCGGCCTTGAACGCAATGTTCTTGTGCGATTTTTCAGAGGCTAAATGATTGATTTCATAAGTTTGAAGAATACCAACCAATTCCCTCAAGGACATTGTTTTGATCTTCTCAACTTCTTCAAGGGCTGCCACTTTTGCAGAATATTTCTTAGAAACAGTCCTAAGAAATTTCCTCACAAGCTTTGATCCTTCAAATGACATTCCAAGAGCTGTGGCCTGATTCACGATATCTTGAAATCTTCCAAAATATGTTGTGATATCCTCATCATTCGTCATTCTCAAACTGTCAAAGATCGATTCAATGCGTTGTAGACGGGTTGTCTTGACATCTTCAGAACCTTCATGTTGAGTCTCCAAGAAATTCCAAGCTTCATAGGCGGATGTACAGTTAGCGATCATCCTGAATTGCGCTTCATCCATAGCACCACTGATAGCGTTGAGAGCTGTGTAATTCGCTGATCTTGCAGTCCTCTCGGCCTGTGTGAGTTCGGCATTTGTCGCTGGTCGAATTGTTGTTGTGGCCGTTTCTCCTTCTCCAGTTCGAACAGTTCTTGTTGGCTGAGTCCATGGCTCCAAGACTGAATCCCAAACACCATCTCCTTGTGCCAACAGATAATTGCGCATTCTAGCTTTCCAATAGACATAATCATTTCCATCGAACAATGGCGGACGAGTGTTAGACGCTCCTTCTCGACTCATGATTCTTGAATCTTGAATGAATGGATTTTCTCAGTTGCGTTAGAGAACTCGCTCTGATACCAATTTGTAGGTCCCTTAATGCTTCAAGATTCTGTTATGGATGTTATTATGATGTTCTAACTACGGTTTGACAAAACAGTAAAGAACACAGTAATTTGATAACCCAGTTCGGTCCTTCCGACCTAAGTCTGGGGGATACCAATCCAGGCGACCTTCACTAGACAGAAAAACCAAAACACAAACACGCTAACCAAAGCCTAACACCGTAATCCAAACTCTACCACTAGATGATACAATCCAGTCGAGCTAGCGTTGTTGAAACTCCCCCTCAACACGCCAGTAGGGATCTCACCCTAAATGGAATCCTCAAAGGCAGAAACGCTGTTTGTCGTTCACCATGGCTTTCTTCTTTGATCGCATGAATTCCTCCAGAACTTTCTTGAATATTGAAGATCACAATACCTTCAGATATTCCTATGTAAACTCAATCTAATCTTGCTCTTCTAAAATATCTCTTTCTATGAAATCTTGAAGAACATTTACAAGATTCTCCCAAAACTCTCTCTCTGTAATCTCTAAGAATGAATACAAATAAAATCGCTCAATAAAACTCTACTTTTAGATTACAGACTCTGCACTATATAAAGAATACAAAATACATAACTACCAGCAGAGTTAACTGTCGTCGTCAACCTGATGTGCCAACACCTGAGAAACATCTCAATGAAAAGTACAAGGTTAAGTTGTCATAACAATGTATTAACACATGCAATCCGTTTCTTAAGGATAAAGAATGAAAATTGAAAAGGCACAAAAGATGTATAAATAAATTCAACAAAATCAGATTTTTTTTCTTTTAAATATACTCCCTCGGTCCCGCGAAGATTGAACCCTTGGTAATTTAGGTAGTGGAGTTTAGTAGTTAAAGTGATGTGGGTATTTGTGTTTAAGATTCTAATGAATTTTGATACTATTTATTGTTTAACTTTAACTGAATATTATCGTAATGATGTAATTAGAGAAAAATATGCAAGTGAGATCTTGTTAGAATCGTCTAATCGTATAGTTGTATAATATATATATTTAATACAATTTTTATTTGTATCAATTTGTAATATTAAGAATTAAAGAAATATAAGGGACTTTGTGTAGGAAAGTAAAAATGCGTTGGAATTTGTGCAGAATAGTAAAAGTAAATATTTTTAATGGGATTTGACAACAATTAAGATTCTAGTCAAACTTATATTAATTTAATTTTTCTAAAAATGGAAAGTGATCAAACTTTCGTAGGACGCTCCAAAAAGGAATAGGGTCAAACTTCGTGCCACGAAGGGAGTATGTATTTTGTCAAGGGACAAGGATTAATTGCAGAAAATCCGTTCACACTTGGAGTTGGGTCATCGTTCCCATGCACCTATAATTTGAAAGTACAAATATTTGGGTAAAACGGCTTCGGCCCTCTTCCATCAAAAAAATGAATTGAAATTTGTGGTATTTACTATTTAGGCGGTATGATATGAGTGATAAAATGATGGAAGCAATAAGCCAATAAGTCATTTATTATGGCCATATGCCAAATCAGTTAAATCGAATCAGTTAATTTGTGAGATAAATGTGAGAAAAAATAGTTTTTTAAAGTGACAAAATAATTTAAATTAGTGTCTAATCAGCTCTTTTTGAAATCGCTGCAAATAAAAACATTTTGGATTTCAGCTTATTGTAGGCAAAAAGTTGTCCTCGAAATCGCCAAATAGCTCATTTTGATTAATTTATTACTCAAATCAGTTAATAGGCTAACGCCTAATTCTAAAACATGCCCAGTGTCAAAAACTTTTAATGTAATGAAAATAATTGGAAATCATTTGGGTGCTGGCGGCCTGTAGGTGCTGACACATTCAAAAGTGATGGATATGCGTATATGGAATGATGTGTGAGTATAAAAAAGTGATGGATGGAGGTTATAAACCAAAAACTAATAAAAAACAAGCTACAATCTATACATCACTTTATAAGGCTTATACATCACTTTATAAAGAGTTACACATCATTTTTAGCGCTACCTGCACCTGCTGGCATTGTTATGCCATTACAGAAACCGGATTGAAAATAATTGTACTAATATTGTGTAATCAAGATTGGGACTAGATTAAGCTACAATTGTGCCATTTTTATCGGTCTTGTCTTGTTATGCATAGAAGCCACAGTTTTAGAATGGCATGCAGGTGGATACTGGATAGAACCGAGGTGATATATTGTGATATTTAATTAGGAATTAATATTAAAATATACTAATATAAAGGGGTTAATTTTTTTATTTTAAGCCGCTAGTTGACCAAACATTTGGGGAATAAATTAAATACTCAAATGCTCCGTAAGTTTTACCATTATCCAATTTGGTCTATAAAATATTTAATTATTTCAAATGGTCCTATAACTTACATATTTTAGCCGAAATAGTCCTAAATGCATTTAATTTTTAATTTTAAATCCCTAAACTTGTATATTGTTCACTTTAAACCCAAAAAGTTTCTAAATTTTGCAATTTAGTCCATATTTTTAAAAATATAAAAATGTAATAGGGCCTAAATTGCAAAAAAATAAAAAAATTTTGGGGTAAAAATGAATAATTGGATATTAAATGCATTTGGGACCATTTGAGCTAAAATATGAAATTTATAAGATTATTTAATTTGAGATAATCAAATACTTTATGCACCAAACTGAATAATAGTGAAATTTACATGACTATTTGGGTATTTATTCCAAACATTTGGGGTTAAAAGTTGGGCATTTTGCTTATTTTTTTCAACAGACACTAAATTTTTTTTTTCTTTTTTAAAGTGTGAAAATTTTGGTTGCTGAATCCAAACTTCGGTCGTTAAATTCACAATTTCCTCCCATTCTATTCACTACATTTTTATTTAATTTTATGTATATATGGCTGCTAATCAAGGACAATAGTTCTTAATTAGTTTAATGCACCAATGTTAATAAAGAATGCCCTTAAGGGAATTAGTTAATTTATTTATTAGTTAAATATTATAAGTACATATACTATAATGCCTAGGTGGAAAAGAGAATTATCCACGCAATGACATTCGGCTGTCGAATAAACTAATCCCTATTCAAGAATCACATCTTTTTCGTTACCCAAAATTTTTTTTAAAACGTTACCCAAAAAAGAATCACATCTTTTTTCCATTTTATATTCTGCAGCAGTATCCTTTCTCTTAAATGATAGTATGTCGCAATTGTGGCCATCTGCTATATATCATATATTGTGCTTATAACATTTTTATCAACATACCATATCAATTTCATTTTAATTAGTTTCAAAAATATCATACCATATTAAATCGACTTTTATATTAATAATTACAAGAATATTATTTAGCTAACGAATTCAGTAGCTAAATTTTTAATAGCTAACGAGTTTCAATTACTAATTTGGTTCCTAACTTCATTAACAATCGAATTTTGAGATTTAACAACTGATTAGGATTTAACAATCAAAAATTTTTGGTCATTAAAATATTTTTTTATAGAGAATAATAATTAAAGAAATGCAGCACTGATAATATTTTATAAGTTCTATAAATTAAAAGAGTGTTTTTTGATCAAGTGGTGTGTGACTAAATTGGAATTATTATTATTATTATTATTATTATTATTATTATTATTATTATTATTTATGTAGCTTTAGTCATTCGTGTCCAATACGTGTCGTGTAAAACTCTTCCAACCTTGCCTCTTTACGTGCACAAGCTTCCGCAACTTAATTTTCTTCGCGAAATATATGACCGACTACACAGCCCTACATACTCATGATGTCATTCATGATCTCTAGCATATCCTTGATAAGTGGCCAAAGGGAGTCATGTCACGGCTGCTCATCTCCATTATATTAATCAACCTGACGACTTCAGTTGAATCAAGGAAGCAACAATATTTCAACGTGAAATTCATTCCCCTAGCCATCCTATGACCCCTACAAAATGCCGTACTGTGTTTCTACCTCCTGCAGGATAACCCTATATATTGCCCAATTGACCACCCCTTCTAAGGCTCTAATCCATCCTCAATCCAAGTAACCATATAGTATATGCACCGCCCTCTCTCCAACCCTCCTTATGCGACCTAGCTCTATCAATGGCTCTCCTTATACTAAAATAAAAATGACATTTAATATGAAATGAAAAATATTGATACTAATATTTCTCCGAAAAATAATAATAATAATAATAATGATACTGATATAACCGTGCATCCTACGAGGTTATTATTACATATTTTCGCAAACTGTCATAACATGTTTTAGCATTTTATATGTTTAATTTTTAAATTAATTAATGTTAGATTTAGTGCAAAACTATTTCAGCTCGCATAAGATGAACAATTTTTTGGGACGAGGACTTGGTCTAGCGGTCAAAGTCCCATAACTTCCAATCCTATGATTGGGTTCGATTCCCCACCTGACCCTTATCTCTCCTCTTTATTGTTTTGTAATTATGCAGTTTAAACTTACTCACTCATTTGCCGTCGGGGTTAATATTTACCCAAAAAAAAAAAGAAAGGGCAATTTGAATATTTCCTATTTTATAGTAGTATTTTTTAATTAATCCATGTGATTTTGATAATTGGGCCCTATTTATTTTGGTTTGTAACATAATTATTGGGCCCAATTAATAAGTCCATAATTAATCGATAAATTAGAGCCCAATTCCCTTTCTAATTTCTTTCATTTAAAAATGGCCCTGTACCTATATTCTTACACTTTGCGCCCCATCTAATAGTTTGACTCAGATATTACTCCCCCACAAATTCCTCTAATCTAATTAGCCGTATAATCACCATCATCAACGATAGTGCAGAGGGCGGGAAAGACGAATAAGAGATGGAGAAAACCCAGGGAGAAGGAATCGTACCGAATCGTTCCAAAACTCTCACATTTTCAACCAACGATTTAAGTGAAGAAGAAAGGGAGGACGAAACAAAAGAGGAGAAGAGGAAGAGATCGAGCAAGGGAGGAAGTGCTTGCGCATTTCCAGCTTCTGCTGACTGCTGAGCTGCGTGAATCGGGACTACTGCAGTAGATCACAAAGGGTCTATGGTTACAGAGTCGAGAGGAGACAAGGATCTCAAGTTCTCAACGCAGATCGGCGTGCGGCCATGGCGAAAATTGAGCAGGCCATCAAACCCAAACCTCGCCCAATTATTCGCATCGTCCTATTTCTCATTGCCCACACTCTTAGTCAGGTATAAGAGTTTTGTGTATTTTTCTAAATTCTTGACACTTTAACATAAGTATAACAGACGAAACAGACGAAATAAGGTATAGTGTATGCTTTTCCCTTTTGTGCCTTTTCTCTGATTAATGTTGTTGATGACTAAAAAATTGATGATTACCCAGTTCACTTCTGGATAAAATGGAATTAATGAATTTGCATAAACATATTAGTTATATTGATATTCATAAATTAATTATCTATTTCTTATTTAGTGACGAAGGTAGTAGTTCAAGCATTGATTCAATATATTATTTGAACTAATATACAATTTTAGTGTTTAAAACTTATAAATTTTCAATGTAAGTTTAATTAGTAAGTGACAAACTTATAATATGTTTTACTTGCTAGTATAAACTTATGTCTATCTTGATATATATTTTTTACTTTTGCATTTACAATCCTATGGACTCCCCTTTATTTGTGAAGCTTGAAACTCAAATTTGATTACCTTTAAATAAGTTTTAATGTTTGCTGCAGGGTCTGCAAGCCCTATGCTCTCCGGTGACGATGCTTCTGGAGGGCATAGATTGCTGAACACGATACTGATTTTGGGTTCGAAGTGTGCTAGTACTGTCATGTAGGTATTTTCATAAACCATGTATGTATATAAACCCCTTGTGTTGTCCTTGAGAACTATTTGAGCGCCAGTGTGGCCATAAAATGGTTCACTTGGAATGTCTGTATAGACGAGTTCTTCTGATTGCAGTATGTACATATATATGACATATCTACTGGTTAAGAAATCTAGTGTCTTCAAATTTTTCCAATTTCACTAGTTTATTGACTAGTTATAGTGATAATGATTAATTCACAAACCTTGCATATCATTGAGTACGACATATGCTTTATGGAATCACCATTACAATTGCTCTCTTCGAGCTGACCACTAATTATATGGATGTGCAATTGCGTAGGTGGATGTTGGTTTGTGAACCAAGGATTTCGGTTTGTGTATGTGGCAATTGGTCATTGTTATTGGAACTTGTATGGGTATTTGGATGTTTATGTTGGTTTTGTTGGGTGCAATTTCATGTTATATAATGGTAAGAATTCTTTAAGAAAGTAGGTAAACTGTTATTGCCATCGTGTATTTGGATGTTTGAATTGTGTAACTGGTATGTTTGCTACTATTTGGATGTTGAATTTTCATTTGGCGATTGACATATTTTGAATATTTTATATATGGATGTGGAATTGCGTAGGTGGATGTTGAACTATTTTGTATATGGTTGTGGATGTGCTAAAGATCCGAATGTTGGTTTTGTAATTGTAAGTTGTATGTGTACTTGGATGTTTATGTTGATTTTGTGGGTGCAATTTCATATATTATAAGATGGTAAGTATTGTTTAAGAAAGTAGGTAAAGTGGTAATGTCAACTTGGTAAATGGTATTAGTATAAGTTGGTAAGAAAATACATGTAAATATGGTAAATAATTAAAAACGGTGAAATGGACGGTGGGTGGAGGCGTCCCAGAACCGTCCTAGGTGTGTTTACCAAGCAGAGATGCACAGACGATCTTGGAACGGTGGTGTAGAGACCGTCCTGTGGCGATCAAGACTGTCCAATTTCAAAACAAACAACTTTTTTTGTTTGGTAAATCACATATGAAAGCCTTGGTAATTTGATATAAGGACTTGGTAAATGACATATGAAGGACTTGGTAAATTACATATGAAGGATTCGGTAAATTATATATGAAGGACTTGGTAAATTGCGTATGAAGGACTTGGTAAATTACATATGAAGGACATGGTAAATTACATATGAAGGACTTGGTAAACATACATATGTAGGACTTGGTAAACATATTTGTGGTAAATCACATATACCCAAGATGGTGGGACGGTCCTGGAGGCCAATGGACAGTCAGGTTTACAACAATTACCACTAATAATAATATTAAATCAAATAAAATATTTAAATAAAAATATTTACATAAATATATTTAATTAAAATATTTTTTCTATTTATTTAAAATAATTAAATATTTCAAAATATAATTATATATATAATTAATTGTTTTATATTATAAATATAATTTAATTGTTTTAATATTATATTATATATAAAATTAAAGATAATATAATTATATCCATTAAATCACATTGCATAATTCATTACCATATTGATGGATAATATTTACCAGGTAAGAGGCTAATTAGTTACCATATTGACACTTGTGATTGGACTTGTTGTGGACGGTATGTTTCTACCTTGCAATGCACTGTCCTCCACTCCTAAACCCTTTCAATTTCTCCTTTACCAAATCATTCGTTAGTCTTTACCATAATCAGTAAACGGTTATTACCAATATATTGGTTCCAGGTTACCACTTTCATGAAGTGTTAGTTACCACGTTAAAAAAGTATTCACTATTACATTTGTGTATAGCGTTAAATACCAAACCATGAGATATAACTCCAAAAAGAGGTTACTACGTGACGATAAATCATCTAGAAAACCATAGGGGTATGGACTTTAAGCATCGTTGAGATAATTTAGTGAAACATATAATCCTTAAGTAGACACTTTGAACATTACTATGACTAAACCAACTAAGCAATAAAAAACTTCGAATTTACGCTTCCCAATCACCATCCGTCCGCTAAGATACGATTGGATGAAGAAACGAACACCTTAAGTACAAACGTGGAAAATTACTACGAGTACTTAGACTATTCTCCTAAAGAAAAATTTGATCTATAAATTGAACTAAATATTAAGTTCAATAATTAAAATTAATTTTATTAGTTATTAAATTACCTTATAGAATAATTCAATTCGATTCAATAATATTTGAAAAACTTATCAAATCAAAGAGAATACTATAGTATTCGGTTCGTTTACTACCCTAGCCTGGACTTGGTAAATCGTCCTATTTATATGTGGTAAGCTCATATGCATAATGTGATACGATTTGATGAAGATATTGACGAATAAATACACATTTGGAACTTTATTATGAGTACATAGTGAAACATATAACAGTATTCAGATATACGAATGAGTTCGAAGTGACGTTGACCTTGTTACTAAGGAAGAACTTATAATTCACTATCTGTAGTCACCATTACGATAGTAAGATACAATTGGATGAAGATATTGACAGATAAATACACATTTTGAACTTTATTATCAGTATATAGAGAAACATATAACATATTTGAATATACAGACGAGTTCGAAGTGACTTTGACCTTGTAACTAAGGAAGAACTTATAATTTACGATCCGTAATCACCATTATGATAGTAAAATACGATTGAGGACCATTTAGTGAAACAAGTAACAATATGTGAAAAATAACGAACAAGTTCGAAGTGATCTTGATCTTGTAAGTAAGAAGGAACTTCGAACAAGTAATAATGACATCGGTTTTGAGCCCCAAACCTTTAAACGGATAAACTTACCACGTTCGCTTATGTGGTTTACCATATTTTTATACATAGCATACCATAGATCTAGGATAAAGTTACCACGATCTTCATCCACTAATTAAATAGAAAAATAAATTTATTTTATGTTTACTTAAATAAAATATAGATAAATAAGTAAATTAAATTAATTAAATTTATTCTCCTTGCTTCATTTTTTTTTACCACATCTCTTCATACATTACCAAGCATACAGTTCTTGTTACTAAGTTTCTTTGAATTTTTTTACCGATTCTCTTCAAAGAAAGTTGACACACATACTAACCAAATGGAACAAGAAACCTACATAACCAATTTAATGTGCATCAATTTACCAAGTGCTTGTTGTGTAGTTTACCACGTTGGAGGAAGTTTAGGTCATTTGGGAGTATTTCAGTATTTTCTCATCTTTGTCTTAATTAACTTTGGTGTTTTATTTTTGTTTAAGTTTGCTAATTGATAGGGCCTAAACTCTAATAATTTAGATTTTGGGGCTTTGACTCTAAACAATGGCAATTTGAATTTTTCCTAGTTTATAGTAGTATTTTTTAATTAATCGATGTGAATTGATAATTGGGCCCTATTTATTTTGGTTTGTAACATAATGATTGGGCCCAATTAATAAGTCCATAATTAATAGCACATGTGACGTGGCGCGCGGGCATTGGCGTGATTCTAACGTTAGGCCTTAAGAGTTGGGGACTCTAAAATTAAAGAAAAAGAGCCGTTGGAGTTTCCGTTCCAAGTTCCAACGTTTGCTCAAAAATAAACTGTGTGTGTGTGTCTCTGCAGTTAGCAGCTCCACCACAGGTACCACAAAAACCAACAAAACCGCCATACAAGACCTGCAAACCACAACCATTCATCAATTTTCCCCATTCTCATCGTCGTCCATGGCGGAGGACTTCCGATCTGCGGTGGAGGACGGCCTGCGTCTCTCCACGCGGATCTACTTCGGCAATGAGCGCGTCCCGCCCAAGCCTCCCGCGGCGATGGAACGATCTTCCGCCGCCGGCTCCACCTCCCACCTCCCCACCTGTCCCATGCTCTACGCCGTCATTTCTAATCCGGAGATCGTCGACAATCCGGACATGCCCAGTTACCAGCCCTACATCTACGGCAAGATGGATCCGCCGGCGCTCATGCCACTCCAGATGAATCGGATATCTATGGAGGTCGATTGTTATATGGACACCGCATTCGTCACCGTCGTCGGCTCCTGGCGCGTCCACTGCGTTATGGGAAGCCGTAGTTGCGATTGCCGCATCGCCGTCCCCATGGGCGAACAGGTTCAATTCAATTTCAATTCCATTTCTGAAATTCCCAAATTCCTCTTTTTAACAATCAGAATTCAAAGATTTTGTGCCAATATGAAGCCCTAGTTGTCAAATTGTTAACTAGATTGAGAAATTTCCCTTATGTATCTCGTATTCTAAACCTTAATTTGATCGATTTCATATTTCTGACGGGTTAATTCACATGCAGGGCTCAATTCTGGGGATTGAGGTTGAGGTACCAATGAGATCATTATGTACTAAATTATCCGCCACTGACAACCCAAATGACCCGGTTTCAAAAAAGGGTCACCATGGGAAAGAAAGGGAAAAGATTGAAGATGAACCCTATCTGACCCCTCATATTTTTACAGTTACAATCCCGAAGGCAAGATTCGATTAATGCTCCCAGTGTTTTTTTTTTTTTTTTAATGTTATGGAGTATATATAATTACATTTAACACATTTTTGCCTTTCCAGGTTGATGGAGGAACAAATCTCACAGTTAAAATCAGATGGTCTCAAAAGTTAATCTATCGCAACGATCAGTTTACCTTGCAAGTTCCCTTCACCTTTCCAGATTATGTGACACCTGCAATCAAGAAGATTGCCAAGCATGAAAGCATACAGATGAATGTCAGCCCTGGAAATGGGACAGAGATGTTGTGTTCCACATCGAGCCATCCCATGAAGGTGAGATACATAACATGTAGAGTTAGGTTATATTTTGATCAATTTAGGTTCTGAATCATAACACAGCAACGAATATGATGATGTATTTTCCTGAAATTTTAGGAGCAATTCAGAAAATCAGGAAAGTGGGGCTTTGTATATGATGCCGATGTTCTTTCATGGTCAACCAGTGACTTCGTGTTCACATACACTGTAAGAATTGATTTCGTTGTCATGTGTCTATGGTCCACTGTCTAAAAATGTACTTACATATACAATTTTATGAGAATTTATTATTCTGATATGCACTGTTGCAGTTATCAACCAGCAGCAGTCTTGGTACTGTGCTTTTGAGTCCATCATCATCAAAGAATGTTGATGGAAGAGGGATGTTCTATTGCTATCTGTTTCCTGGAGCCAGGCAGAATGAAAAGGTTTTGAGGAAATTACAGAATATTCCCTTAACAGATTTTTAAATTTCTATACTTCATGCTTTCCCCAATTCTGGTTTGCTTCTATTTTTTTTATATGTATTTTTTTCATCCATGTTTATATTACATTCTACTACATTTTTCATGTGCTAAATGTGAGTATGTATTCATATATACGTAGTTCGCTTTTCATCATGAACAGGAGCATGTGTGTATGTGTTTCTTGGAGAACCTTGTGACCCCAACAAGAAAAAGAAGAAACTAGAAAAAAGATCTGTTCTAAAAGCTCTTACGGAAAAGGCAAATGCCTAAAGTTATTGATGTAGGACTATTAAAGAAAACATTGACTTTCCAATACTCATGATCAAATTTTCTTGATTTGTGTTTCTTCCAATTCCTAGCATATTGTTGAGTCATTCACTTTGAATGCTTGAATATCTTAATTACTTGTTCCATACTTTTCAGAATATCACTCCCATTTAAACATTCTAATTTTTGTCAGTCATTTCCACACTTGACCAAAATGATATAAACCATGTTTCGTTTTATATCTATGGTGTTTTCCTATGAACTTTGTCATCGTTTAGTACAGAGCACATCTTAATCCTTTCATTTATCATAGATGCTGCATTCTTCCCTTTGTCTTTTTTGATTGATTGCACTTGGCTGAGGAGGAGTTTATCTTCCCTACTTTCTGGGTAAAACTATTTTGTTGAACATGTACAGGCCTTTAAGAGGGAAATGGTGTTTGCTGTTGATATAAGTGCAAGTATGAAGGGTAAACTGCTTGAGAATACCAAGAAAGCCATCTTAGCTGCTCTAGCAAAGCTTGATCCTCAAGACACATTTAATATAATAGCATTCAATGACGAAGCTAACCTGTTTTCAACGTCTCTACGGTATGCCAATGCATCGTGCATTGAGGAAGCCACTCAGTGGATCAATGCAAACTTTGAAGCCAATGGAGGGACAAACATTCAGCTTTCTTTAAACCAGGTAATTATAGTCCGGCAATACCAGGCATTTTTTGTTTTCTTTTTAGTAAAATTCTTTCTACCTCCCATATTTAATGGATTTTGTTCTTTTAATAAAACATTCAATTGTGGTAATCCAATTTGGTGTGCTTCAAATCATAATTCAGTCACATCTCAATGGAGATGGTTACTTATCTCACAAATTAACATAATCTAAAGCATTCCAGATTTAAGGGCCTTAATTTTATACAGTATACATTATTTGTGTTCATCCTAACCATTTAAAGAGAACATGTCCTAAAGTTGATTGATACAACATTTTAAATCTGTGCATTTCAGTCTCACCAGTCATTTCCATTGTAGTATATTAATTTTTCATATTTAACAACCAACCTAACTGAAAGTAAAAACAATCTAATTGAAATTGAACTTATTAATTCTCCCTCTCACTTATTTCAGGGCATGGAGATATTTTCTGATAGTTACAACTCCATTCCACTCCTTTTCCTCATCACTGATGGATCTGTTGAAGATGAAAAACAAATTTGCAAAAACATGGAGAGTCATCTGACGAATTTCAAAAGCGTTGTCCCTCGGATCCACACTCTTGGCCTAGGTACAACTATCATTTTGCCTGTTTCTATCTAACGTTTTCTTTAAGAATAGCAGGTTGAAAAATTAATTCTTCAAGTCAAAATGTTAGGTGGTTTTGCAGGACATTTGAGAAACCTAAAAGAATTAAGAGTGAATATACAGCAAAAAATGAGGATACCTGATATGAAAACAACTACGTACATTGTATAGAGAACAAAGACTCCTCTACTCATATGGAAAACGGGGATAAGGAAGACAGATTGAATTCCTTGAAGAATTGCACTCAAATAGTTAAGAGATGTTCTGCTAATGAGGATATAGAGAATTAGGAGTGACTATACACCAAAATAATGAGGATACCTAATATGAAAACAACTTGGTACATTGTATAGAGAACAAAGACTCCTCTACTAGAGAGAACAGATTGAATTCCTTGTAGAATTGTATTCAAGTAGTTGGTGAGATGTTCTTCTAATGAGGATATAGAGAATTAGGAGTAAATATACACCAAAAAAACGAGGATACCTAATATGAAAACAACTAGGTACATTGTATAGAGAACAAAGACTCCTCTGCTCATATTAAAAAGGGGGATAGAGAGGACAGATTGAATTCCTTGAAGAATTGTATTCAAGTAGTTGGTGAGATGTTCTTCTAATGAGGATATAGAGAATTAGGAGTGAATATACATAAAGAAAAATGAGGATACCTAATATGAAAACAACTGGGTACATTGTGTAGAGAACAGACTCCTCTAATGATATTGAAAAAGGGGATAGAGAGGATAGATTGAATTCGTTGAAGAATTGTATTCAAATAGTTGATGAGATGTCCTGCTAATGTTAGGAAGCTTCTGCAATCAATATTTTCTTCGGAAGCTTGCACTACTTGGTGGTGGGCATCATGAAGCTGTTTATGATGTGGGTAAGGTTTGCTCTTTATGTTTTGAAAGATGATTATTAAAACAAATATTCTGCCTCACGACATAGCTAACTTCTGTGATCTACTAGCAGATTCAATAGAAGATCGAGTGGGAAGATTAATTGACAGAGCATCCTCCATCTTTCTAGCTGATATTGCTTTTGAGAACCTTGATGGGCTCAGTGATCTCGAGGTATTTTACTGTTTAACTGTTTGAACCTCTGACTTGTAATTGGAATAAATGATTGTCAGCGATAAAATCTGTCATAAACTTGCTCTGTAACAATGAGTTCATGTCTACATCAGGTTTTTCCTTCTCGAATTCCAGACCTTTCGTCCGGAAGCCCCATGATTGTATCAGGCAGATTCCGTGGAACGTTCCCAGAGATCCTTAAAATTAAAGGCAATATTTCGGGAGATCTCAAAGTGAAAGAAGTAAATGAAGATAGCATGCCTATTCGCAAGGTGTGTGATATAGTCACTCTAATGCTTTTATAATGATATTAAAATCAGTGGATTGCTTGTTTTCGTGAACCAATTTACTTCTCTGACAAGTTTAATTGCTGGATTCACACAAAAAAGGTTGAGAGTAATCGGTATTGTGTGGCCTCTTACAAATCTGATTACTTCAAAATATGTTTACAGCTGGTGGCGAAGCAAGAAATCGAACAACTTGCTGCAGAGGCGTGGTATAAAGATAGCCAAGACCTCTGGAAGAAGGTATACTAACACTAATCATCTTGTAATTCTTCGTAACTATACTTGCCTTTGGTTTCTTTTTAAAACTAGGATCACTAGTTGAGAAAATTGTGAGCATGCGACTCAACATTTCAGATAGAACTCTTCATTGGCATTAAATCTTCTGAGATATAACTTGCTTTCTAGCAAAAATAAAGAAAGCAGAAGATAGGACATAGGTGAGAATAACAAAGGAACGTGTAATGGGTCTAACTTCTTACGACAACCTATTTATGAAAAAAGTGCTTCCTACAATCATGGAACTATTTAGTTTACTTCATTTATTTATATTTTAAAAGTAGAATGCTAGTGCAAGATGTGCAAAAAACTCTCAACCTATAGAAGTGGAGCCATTTGTAGAAACTTACTATCTGATCTGGTGGTGGTGTCTATCTTTATACAGATAGCAGATATCAGTGTCCAAAATGGCCTTGTTTCGGAATTCACAGAAATGCTCCTACTTGAGACAATAAAAAAGAGACCTAAACCAGAAAAAACCAGTACGCCAAACAAGCAAAAGGTTCGTCATCTCTTAAATTCGAATGCTAATGCTAATTCCTTACTCAATTGGTGGGAGCAATAACAGCTCAACTTGCCCACAAAACCTCTTACGTCTTTTGGTGTTTAAAATTATGATGACATCATCTCAGGTTCCTCCTAATAAGGTAGTTGATTCTCATGGGGCAGAAGAATCAAAACCTCAAAAGATACTAGTGGTCCGTAACATTGGAATAGGTTTCGGGGACTTGCTCGCCACAGCAGACAACATTTCTCCTGGAGGTGTTTATTTAACTGGAGCAGAAACTTTAAAGCGTCGCCGTTCAAAATGCTTGGGAAGGCTCTGTAACTATTGCTGCTGCATGTGCTGTATAAATATGTGTTCCAAGATAAATGACCAGTTGGCAACTGCACTCGCGCAGCTGTGCTGCGGCTTCACATGCTGGGGTTGCTTTGAGTGCTGTACATCTGATGCATGCGAAGCCTGTTGTTGCTGCTGCGAATGATAAGTTTGTGGCGTATTTCTTGCGCGTACCTATTGAAGTCTTTTGATAGAAGGTAAAAGTG
The DNA here is from genome assembly GCA_030278955.1 of Hygrophila difformis. Taxonomy (NCBI): domain Eukaryota; kingdom Viridiplantae; phylum Streptophyta; class Magnoliopsida; order Lamiales; family Acanthaceae; genus Hygrophila; species Hygrophila difformis. The sequence continues at coordinate 46,384,365 of JAOANR010000006.1, read as the reverse complement.
CATTCATCTGTTGTGATATATACATCATACACACATTAATGTGTCGTACGGGAAATTTGATTTATTCATTTTAGGCTCATCAAGACAGCCTTCCGAAGCTCCCAAAAGCTTGTAAATGAATGACTATGAGTAGTTTGCTTGGGAAGCAGTATATACACAAATGTATTGAACGTTCAAATGATGTACGAGATATCTTGGGAGGGAGTATATAATAAACATACTGTATATGACAAGCATTATATATAGAGAACTAATAGAGTGGTTTTGTGTTTAGACGCTGTCCTGATGGAGATACCGTATATCCTATGGTTTGATACAATTAGGACAAGTTTACTTGAGCGTTTAGTATTTTCTTCTATTATTATGGCTAATGACACGTTTACTTTAAATAATTGAGGTTATTGATTAATTAAATGTCGTTATAATTATGTTAAAATGATTGTCAAAGAGTTGCATCTAATTAGTACTTAAATTAAATAATTATCCATCATTTTCTGTGATTATTAAACATGCCCTGCGAGTAACTAAATGTGACTGCGTTTGGGATGAGGACCTAGCCCAAGCGGTTAAGTCCCTTGACTTCCAACGAAAGGTTGGAGGTTCGATTCCCACCGGCCTCCTATCTCTCCCTTTATTTTCTCTTTGTAATTGTGTGGCATGGGCTCCCACCACCCCTTTCCAGGCCTTCAATGGCTCCTCCAAAAAAAAAATGTGACTGCGTTTGGCACATAACGCTAGCATTTGGCTTTTGAAATCTAAAAACCACTATATACTACTATTACTAAATTTCTAAACTCTTATATTTCTTAACTTTAGTTTTTCAGACACCAACCTCTATACTCTAATTATAGCTAATTCTTGTGAATAGCAGGTTCATGTAATTCATTTACACCTGTTGTTGAATTGAATGAAATTGTACTTTGAGGTATCAATCAAAGCTTTGTGAATCTTCTTTTGGAAATTCTCCCCTATGAGATTCAAAGCTATCTGAAATTGTACGGGGATCATAAATGGTGAGGAATCGGGAGATCGAAGATGGGCCATTATAGCTAGAGTGACAAAGGATTCTTTCTCAATCTATGTCTTCTAGTGTAACTTCAATCCCTATCTTCTAATTTTTGTTTGTCTGTTCTTGTTTTCATATTAGTCACTCCCTCCGTCTCGGTTAAAGTGTCCTCATTGACTTTTTGACATTGTTAATTGTTCAACTTTGACTCAATATTATTATAATTATATATATATATATATTTAAAAAACTAGTCGAGTTCGATTTTGTTAGATTCGTCTAATCGTATAGTTTTATAATATATATTTTGCATAATTTTTAGTTCTATATATTTTGAGGTATTAACGATCAAAAAAGTGAATTGAATTATGTGCAGAAATGAAACATGACATTTTATGTGGGATGGAGGGAGTATATTATTGATTGATCCGGTAAAAAACTGTCCATACTTTTTTGTGATATTTTTATAGACTAGAGTGATAATCTTTTATTCTAATTTGATGGATTCGACGACGTGTTTAATTATGTACTACCTCCGTTCTCAAATAAGTGATCAATTTGCATAGTAGTAACTCTTAATTGAGTAGTTTTGATTAATATTTTTAACATAGATATATAAGAAAAAGAACATAGTCAAATGAGATCTTGATAGATTCGTCTAATCACGTAGTTTTATAATATCAAATTTTTATAAATTTTATTTATGTACAATTTGAGTTATTAACCTTTAAAAATGTGTCTTGGACGGCGTGAAACGCAGGAATTGTGTATTTAAAAGAGAACAGATGAAGTATATTTATATAATTTGATATTTATTACTATCTATTCTATTCTTATATGTATGCATATTCCAGTACAAAAATAAATAAATAAATAAATAAATAAAAGACTTTAACACGTGCAAATTAAATAAACCTAATGCACTTCAGCTCCAATTCCCCGACAATACATTACACGAATTGAAGACATACAGCATACATAAAGGCGCATAATATAATTATTCAATTGACCCACCAAAAAACTTGTCACCCGAGGAACACGGATTAAAACAGAGGGTTGCCAAGGCGGACGCCGAAATCGCTCAAGTTCTCTCCGTTGCTGATTCGCTCGAGCCCGAGTATCGTCCATCGCCGTCGCTTCTCCCTTTCAACTGCGGCTTCTCCGGTAGGCCGTTCCCTTCTCTGCATCTGTATTCCCCCTCCTTTTTTTGCATACTTCCTCATCCAGGAGCTTCCTTCTTCACCGGACTACCCACCCATCAACATGCCCAACTCTGAAAAAGGAGTCGATTGTTGAAGTTCTGTTTGAATCAAGGAAATTCAGAGTGAAAGATGTCTGCTGATTCTGCTGGAGGTTCTCTGCCGCCCGTGTGCCCTACGTCTTCTTCCGAGGCCGCCCCGGAGGTGGCTCCGACCAAAAAACCGTCCTTTCGTGATATTGCAACCCCCCGTGCGTCTCCTTTCGTTCCGCCTGCTGCTTCCAATGTCCCCTTGAGTGAATTGGTTTCTTTTGATTTGGTTGATGATAACCCTTTGCTCCCGAGAATACAGATTCATGATGCAGCGATTCAGCGCCTTAGCCTCCCTTTTATGGATGCGTTGGTGGTTCGGGTCTTTGGTAAAAGGATTAGCCATGCTGTTATGCAAGATCGCCTAATAGCGCTATGGAAACCTAAGGGCCATATGCACCTTGTTGATGCGGAAAGAGGTTACTTTATTGTGAAATTTGCGTCGGCGGAGGATCGTCGCCATGCTCTTTATGATGGCCCCTGGTCCATCTTTGATCATCTGCTGGCCGTAGCGCCTTGGTCGAAAGATGCTCATGCTACTGCCGGAAAGATTACGAAGACGTCTGTGTGGGTTCGTTTTCCGGATCTGGACCCGATTTACTATGAGGAAGAGATGATGTTACTCATTGCCAGCATGGTTGGTCGTCCGTTGCGAGTAGATATTAACACCAAAGATTTGAAACGTGGCCGCTTTGCGCGCGTTTGTGTGGAAATTGATCTCAAGAAACCGGTCATTGGCCGTGTCATGGTTAATGCTGAGTGGCAAAATGTAGCCTATGAAGGCCTACACCACATATGCACTACGTGCGGCCGCTTTCGATTCTCTCTTGCTGCATGCGAGCACCAGGATCATAAGCACTCCATGGAGAAGGATGGCTCGGAAGTTTCGCCGGGCGATGATGCCAACCAGACGCCGGCTTCTTCGGGCGGGGGACAGGATTCACCAAATCGGGAAAAAGATTACTTACCATATAAGGAAGATTCGGTTGATACTACCCCTATACCGATGGATACGGGCGGGGGGGAAGATTTGGATGTAAATCAATTACAATCTAACCCTAAGTCAACTAGGGTTTTGAACCTTCCTTCTATTAAAAAAGACAGTGGCCCAGTCCAAACCCATGGGGATTGGATCATGGTATCTAGGCCACCTCGGCCCCCACAACGGATCGGGGCAGAAAGGGTGAGATCGGGTCAGGATCATAAATCCGCCCACAAACCGGACAACAGGCAACACAAGTCGGATCTCCGAAGTGTGGTGCAGCCTCGTACAGCTATGGTAGGGAAAGGGAAAGGCGTGGCTATAGAGAGTTATGGCGACGGAGCTGGGGATCCGCAAGAGGCGATTCGTTCAGCTAAAAGTAAACGTTCACGTCGAACGATGGAGGTCGGCAAGTCATCGAATTCTACTACCTCGGCCCAGCACAACACTTTCTTGGCGTTGGCCTGGCATGGGAATGACCAGGATGTTGATGGGAATGGAGTTGGGGATCAGGATCTTGTTGATGTTGTTTCCCAATGATTGAGTTCCGAGATTTTACAGTCCTTGCATGGAACGTACGTGGCGCCATGCACGTCAATACACAACGCCACATTAAAGATGTTTTACGTTTGCATAAACCTATGGTGTTTATCCTAATGGAACCAAGGGGATTATTTGAGAGGCTTCGTGTTTTTTTCTATCGACTGGACTACGACGCATTACTTATTTCGGATGCGGTGGGGCAAGCGGGGGGCTACTGGATTCTAGCTCGAATTGGGACCCCATTTACATACACTTGCCTAGGGGGTTTTCCAAGGATGACTACGATCAAGGTACAGCGGGGGCATGCGTCATGGTGTCTCACTGCGATATATGCCAATCCGAATGCATCTCAGCGTGAGAGTGATTGGATGGATATGCGGACTATTAATAATTCTATTGTTGGTCCGTGGCTTGCTCTCGGGGATTGGAATTCTATTACGTCTTCGGAGGAGAGTATTGGTATGCAATTTGTATTGAGACAATCTGAGCAGTTTTGTGCAATGTTAGAGGATTGTGGGCTGCAAACAACTCATACGATTGGGGATTTCTTCACTTGGCGACGTAATAATTCAGGTGGTGCCCTTGCATGTCGACGTTTGGATCGTGCAGTGGCTAATTCTACTTGGTCGCAAGCTTTCCCGGAGGGATATGTGGAAGTCTTACCTCGACGTGCGTCGGACCATAATGGCATCTTACTTCGCTGCTTCAGACCATATGAGGCGCGGGTGGAGCGGCCTTATCGATGGGAAGCCATGTGGGCCTCACATCCTTTATATCCGCACGTAGTGGAGAATGCTTGGCTACTGGGAGGGGCGTCGGTTCAAGAGAAACTTGCGCAGGTTCAGGAATCCTCGGTCGCCTTTAATAGATCCACCTTCGGTCATCTTCGACGCAGGAAACAGAAGCTTCTCCGAAGACTTGCGGGTGTTCGACGAGTCTTGACTCGCTGGGATTCCGCTTGCATGCTGCGTTTGGAGGGCGAGCTGCTTCGGGAGTTGGATGTGGTTTTGACCCAAGAGGAGATGATGTGGCAACAAAAGTCGCGGGACAATTGGCTTAAATTAGGCGATCGCAATACTCGCTATTTTCACTCTCAAACGATGATTCGGAGGCAACGAGGAAAAATTCTTGGTTTGGAAGTGGAGGGGCGATGGACGACTGAGGCTTTAGAATTAAAGGATCATATTCTAGCTCATTTTGGTCATGCATATGGTCACCAGAATGTTTCGAATAACCAGCATCCTCCTTTGGCACTTCTGCCACAGTTGGAGGGTGGGTCGGCACTCGCTACTGAGATTGCTAAGGATGAGGTCAAGGCAGCGGTAGACCAAATGAAAGGGCGTTCGGCTCCCGGGCCAGATGGGTTCCCACCTTTGTTCTATAAGAAGTACTGGGAGTTGGTAGGCTCTTCGATTTTCAAGCTTGTTCATGATGCCATGCAGGATGGTAGGTTTGATAGTTCTATTGCTGCTACCTTCGTTTGCCTTATACCGAAGGTGGAGGTTCCAAGGGAGATTAGACAGTTTCGGCCAATTAGTTTGTGTAATGCAAGCTATAAAATTATTACTAAAGTTTTAGTCAACAGACTAAGGCCGTTTCTTCAAGAGTTTATTGGTCCCTACCAGTCGGCCTTTCTGCCGGGGCGTGGCACTACCGGGAATGCTATCATTCTACAGGAGGTTGTGAATACGTTTCATATTCGGCATCGTAGGAGGCAAGAATTTCTTTTGAAGGTGGATCTGGAGAAGGCGTATGATAATGTGAGCTGGGATTTCCTTGAGAGTTGTCTTGTGGAGATGGCTCTACCTGCGAATTTATGCCAACTGATCATGTTTTGTGTACGTTCCCCGAAGTACTCGATTCTTTGGAATAGCGTGGCTCTCCCTGCTATCACGCCTGCTAAGGGATTACGACAGGGTGATCCATTGTCCCCCTACCTATTTATAATTGTTATGGAGAAGCTCTCGCAAACTATTCTAGCCAAAGTACGAGAGGGACGGTGGCGGCCGGTGGTTCTTGGTCGCGGGTCTCCTCTGATATCTCATCTCATGTTCGCGGACGACCTTTTGTTGTTCTCGGAAGCTACGCTTGACAGTGTTAGGTGCATGGATGAGGTCCTCCATAATTTTGCTATCCAATCGGGGCTTCGTGTCAATCCACATAAGTCGCATGCAATGGCCTCCGTTTCTGTCTCGCCTCCTCTTTGGCAAGGCATTGCGAATATTTTGAATGTTGAGTTCACGAGCGACCTTGGTAAGTATCTTGGTTTCCCGATGTTTACTGGGGCTGCTAGGCGACACCATTTCCAGTTCCTAACTGAGACACTTCAGGCACGGCTAGGGACGTGGAAACGGGCTTTATTGAATAAATCTGGAAGAGTGACTCTGGCTCGCTCGGTGCTGGCATCTATTTCGACTTATGTCATGCAACTGGCTTGGCTGCCCACGTCCATTTGTGAGAAAGTCGACGCGATTATTCGGTCCTTCGTCTGGAAGGATGCGGCTGGTCGGGGCCTATTTCTTGTCGGATGGTCTAAAACAGCATTGCCTAAATGCATGGGAGGTTTGGGCATCCGAACAAGTAGAGATATGAATGTAGCCTTGTTGGGAAAAATCTATATGGACTTCATTGGTTTGGCTTCTAAGCCTTGGGTGAATATTCTTGCTAAGAAGTATGGGTCCTCTAACCCTATCATCCCACAGAAACCGGTCGCGTCTGCGACTTACCGTGCCATGGTGAAGTTGGGGCCTCTGTTTGCTTCTGGATTGAGAGTGCGCATAGGGCGGGGCGAGTGCAACTTCTGGAACTCGGCTTGGTTACTAGGTGGTGCGATCGGCCTTCGTGTGCCTGCCATCCATGCGACAGAAACCACCCTGAGGATCAAGGATGTCTTCTTTAACAATCAGTGGCAGTGGAATAATTTGGTTACCCATATCCCAGACTCCATCAAATCTGAGGTACGGGACTATGGGTCGTTAGTGTTGCATGCATCGAGTCCTGATGTTACGAGGTGGCGGGGTACTATCGATGGGACCTATAAAGTGAAGGAGGGTTTTCATTGGTTGCTTGCACAGCGTGGATTGAGTAGAGACGCGACGTGGTCATGGATTTGGCGGATCTGTGCTCCGGAGAAGGTTCGCTTTCTCGTTTGGCTAAGTGTGCATGTGTCTCTCCCAACCAACATGCTCCGCTTCAGGAGAGGCCTCTCGGATACAGATGTGTGTTCTGTATGTGGCCTGCACCCGGAGTCCATTCGACATGTCTTCTTTCAGTGTGCTTGGGCGGCGGCTGTCTGGGTGAGATGTGGGATAGACATTGCAAGGCTGCAGCATGGGGATGATGGTGATATTGCAGTTGATCTGTATCGAAACTGTAGGCGATGGACTGGGCGTCATTGGGCAACATTGTGGACTATCTGGAAAGGGCGAAATGCAGTGGCCTTGAGGGGAGAGGACGTGGACATGATGGGGGCCGTTCGAGAGGCTCGGCATTTAGGTGATGCCTTCATCTGAAGCCTTGGCAAGCCGCCCAGGAGTGTCAGCCCGCGATGGGTGTCCTGGAACCCTATGGGTGCTCATAGCTACTTTCTACATGTGGATGGTAGCTCACTAGGCAATCCGGGCCCGGCAGGGTTTGGGGGTGTTATCCGAGATGCGAACGGGCGATGGATTGAGGGTTTTGCGGGTTCGGTTGGAGTTGCTTCTAATCTAGTGGCGGAGCTTCATGGTATCTTGAATGGTCTACAACGTCTCCTTGCCTTGGGATTGGAGGATGTCATTTGCTATTCGGATTCCATGGAAGCTTTACGAATTCTTCACCAGGGGACTTGTGACGGCCATTGGTTACAACCTTTGTACCGAAGAATTGCTGAGCTTAATTCCCAGATTCCGAGGGCTCAATGGTTCCACCTCCTGCGGGAAGGGAATATGGTTGCTGATTCGTTGGCAAAGATGGGAGCAAGGATGGAAGAGTTCTTCACGACATGGGCTTTCCCTCCGGATGAGGCGTCTGCAGCTTTGGCGGTGGATAGATCGGGGGTATGGTTCCCGCGGTTTTGATCGACTGATAGCCTGGTTTTGTTTCTTTTTTCTCCCTCGCACCCCCTTTCTGTAGTTTTTTTTTAGTTTTCTTTCCTTTCCGACGCTTGGCGTCATGTTCACCCAAAAAAAAAGGCGCATAATATAAATATCATCAGAAAATTAATTTCTCAAAGATGAAGCACACTTGTACCCTTTATTCATTTCTTAAAGATGAAGAACTAGTACATAATTGCAACACGCACAATAACATCTGAGCAAACATGCAATAATTTAGTTACTTTGTCCGATAACTGATTATATATATAAATGATCATTTTTTTTTAAATTTAAACAAAAGTCGATATAAACAAGATTAATTCTACATATGAGCATCAGGTGTGATTCCCACTTTGCATAATGTAGATAACCGTGGTTATATTCGATTAATAAGTGTTTAAATTTGAAATGACATATATATATATATATATATATATACTATATATGTAAACGAGGACTAGGCGGCTGTAGGCACCGAAAGATGGTGCTGCGGATTCGGTCCACCCGGTGCAGCTCGATCCTGTGCTATGCCCTTCAGTTGCCTCCTATATTGATTGCACTCCATTCGGTTAGACCCTATCCCCTTGAGGGTACCTCCATAATCGTCGGTTGCAATAATGGGCTTGAGCGCGAGAAGCAAAATGACGAAGAAAAAGGAGAAGAAGAAGAAGATTGAGAGGAAAAAAGGTTTGGATTTGGCCATTTTGGTGCAATGGGAAGAAGAAACTCGATCGAAATGGTAGCAATTTGGATGAATAGGAAAATTGTGAAAGGAAGAAGTGCATGAAAATTATGGGTGTAAATTGTAATGTAGTAGATTATATTTATGTTGCTATTTATAGGAAGATTGGATCGAATATGCTTTTCCAAAAGAGGGAACTATTTATGGTGGAGAAAATGCGTCTGATTTGACATTTATATTTGTTTAATCAGCAGACAAAAGTTCTTGCGTGGATCATTGTCGTTTCCATTAGGAAGGGATCGGATTTTTTTTAAAATTAACATTTTGTTCACAGAAAATTCATATAGTCATTTTAATTTACCAGCATTTTTCCGTTTATAATACATGAATTGAAAGATTGGCGATCAAATTTTTAAATCTACGTTCACATATAAGAGCAATAACATTTTACAAAAATTACCATGCATTAAACGAGACGTGTAGAATCCAAAAACGTAAGAAATCCATTGCCTGGAGTTTAAACAACTGGTGCCAAAAATTGAACAAGCTCTAAAAAACCCTAACTCCCAAATTCAAACACAAGCACATAGCTCACAAAACCCTAATTTCAAAAGCTAAATATCAGTCAGTTTGAACTCAAATTGATCGATTCAAAAGCCAGATATCGAGTATTCCACGAGGGCTACAACTTATGTTTGGATTAACTAGCTAGTACTTCCTCCGTCATTTAATTAGTGTTAACATTAGCATAGTTTCCACTATTAACTTAGTAACTTTCATTCTACTTTTAAATATAGTTATACAAGATAAAACATATTCAAGGGAGATGTTGTTAGATTCGTCTAACATATAATTTTAGAATATTAAATTTTTATAATTCTATTTTTATATAATTTAAGATATTAATCATAAAAATTTATATTGAATTACATAAAAATCAGGAATGTTAACATTCTCTAAGGACATAGAGATTACGTTTTATTAATTACAGAGTTGTACGGATTTGGATTATCTATGTATAGACGAATATAAAATACATTGTGCAAACTTTTGTGGCATAAATAGACCATATAGACAAAAAAAACATTAAGGCCATATTTGTAGAAGTTGGATCCTAAACAATCAAATTATGATTTTATTTAGTTATTAAATCACAACAGACAACTGCCTGAAATAACTATAATTTATCCACAGTCCACACGCCCTATTTTCAATTCTTTTTAACCATTGATCGCTCTTTTTGAATGAATTATGGCCGGGGATGAGGATTTATTCAAGCTGCCAAGTCCATACCTTTGAAGGTTGGAGGTTCGATTCCAACCTTAGGGTTGTGGTTCGATTCTCCACCCGGTCCCCTATCCCTCCCCTTTATCCATTTATAATTTGTGTGATATGGGCTCCCACCACCATTTCTCTGGCTTTGGCTCCTATAAAAAAAAAAGGAAAAAAAAAAAGAATGAATTATGACTGTGCTCTGTCGGAATCAACTGCCATTTGTAATTAATGATTTAACTGTCCTCCAATTTTGTTCATTTTTAATCGATAAGAATGGAATAGGTCATACAGAATGTATACTCAACCCTAGATGTTCTCAGTTAATACGCTGAATTCTCAAGAGGTTGTCAATTGACATTTTGACATCTTTATAAAAAAGAGGAACAAATATGTAGTGCTGAATGGATTCGACAATTATTACATGTCATTTGCCCATTATATATGCCTCGTTGCTTTTATTGGTCCGTGTAAGATATAATTGAAAGTTGGGAATGGAATGAAGAAGACGGGAATAAAATGAAGAAGACTCGCACACCCTGACTTGGAGTGGCGTGTTGCTTATATAGAAAATATTCCAGTTACAACAATTGCTAGAATGATGCCAAGATATCAGGAAACAACCTAACTGATCTACTGAATACAATTTACAAATATAATGGACTAACGGACTACTGACTATTTCAAAGTATGACTATTTCAAAGTATAACTATTTCAACAGCCTCCCTCAATCTTAACCTCTGACGACCAGATTAAGATTGCTTGTGAGATCTGAAAAGCGTCTGGCTGGCAATGCTTTCGTTAGAATATCTGCCACTTGATCTTTAGTAGATATAAATCTAATTTCAAGCATCTTGTGGGCAACTCTTTCACGGACAAAGTGAAAGTCCACTTCAATATGCTTTGCACGGGCATGGAAAATAGGATTTGCTGAGAGATATGTAGCTCCAAGGTTATCACACCAAAGGCAAGGAGGTCTAGACTGGAAAATTCCAAGTTCCCGAAGAAGTGATTGAAGCCATATAACTTCTGCAGTAGCATTTGCTAAAGACTTGTATTCTGACTCAGTGCTTGATCTAGATACAGTAGCTTGCTTTCTAGAGCTCCATGAGATCAGGTTTGGACCAAAGAAAATTGCATGGCCTCCTGTAGATCGCCGGTCGTCAAGGCAGCCAGCCTAATCTGCATCAGAAAATGCACTTACAAGAGTCGATGAGGACTTTTGAAATTGCAGGCCCATTGTAGTAGTGAACTTGAGATACCGCAAAATTCTCTTTACTGCTGTCCAGTGGGAATCAGTTGGTGAGTGCAAAAATTGACAAACCTTATTAACCGAATATGAAATATCAGGTCTTGTGATCGTCAAATATTGCAAAGCACCAACTATGCGTCTATATTTAGATGCTTCAGTTGGATTCAGAGGTTCACCAATTGATGTGGAAAGTTTAGCAGCAGTAGTCATTGGTGTAGTAACTGGTTTGCAATGCTCCATATTAGCACGACGAAGCAAGTCCTGTACATACTTACGCTGTGTAAGAGCAATTGCATTATGTTCCATCTTGACTTCAATACCCAGGAAGTAGTGTATTGCTCCAAGATCTTTGACTGGAAAATCCTTTTGTAACTCCTCAAGTAGTTGATCAGTAGCAGCACCTGAAGAACTTGTTACTATTATATCATCCACATATATGAGAATATACATGATAACTTCAGCTTTCATATATATGAAAAGAGAAGTATCAGATTTCGCTGGAACAAAGCCCAATTCCTGAAGCTTTAGCTTTAGCCTAGAGTACCACGCCCGAGGGGCTTGTTTGAGTCCATACAACGCTTTATTAAGCTTGCAAATATAGTTTGGATATGTGGAATTCTCATAACCTGGTGGTTGTTGCATAAACACATCTTCTTCTAGGAATCCATGTAAGAAAGCATTCGTCACATCGAATTGCCTCAAATTCCAGCCTCTTGACACAGCTATAGATAGAATGAGTCGAATGGTAGCGGGCTTCACAACTGGACTAAAAGTATCTTCATAATCTAAGCCATATCGTTGTTTGAAGCCCTTGGCCACTAATCGGGCTTTGTAACGATCAATGGTGCCGTCCGCCTTCCTTTTGAGCTTAAATACCCATTTACAACCAATTACGTTAGTTCCTTGTTGAGGCGGAACTAGCTTCCATGTTTTGTTTCGAATAAGAGCATCATATTCTATATCCATGGCTCGCTTCCAGTTGATGTTGGAGAGAGCATCAATGTGACTTCTTGGTTCAACAACTTCAGTATTACTAAAGAAAGCTCGCCGATTAGGAGGATAAGGAATTGTACCATCAGTATATTGCTTCGGCTTCCGAATATTGTCTTTCAGTCGTGTGCGCATATGATGGTGTGATTGACCTCCTGTAGGTGTGATCCTTGGTTCAGTGTCATCAAGATCATGCCCTCTGTGCTCAGAACTATCTGCAAAAGACAAGTTAGAATCCAAGACAGGTGTGGTATTATTCTCCAATTGGCCAGACTCTGGGTTGAAGTTTTCAAGAACGGTTTGGTTAGGATTGGAGATGTGAGGAAGAAGCACTGAGGAGGGTGTCAAAGGGATAGCACGAGATGAGCAATTATTTCTATTAGCAAATGGAAAAATATGTTCATCAAAAATCACATTGCGGGAGATATAGACACGTCCTGTAGGAACATCTAGACACTTATACCCTTTGTGACGATTGCTATAACCCAAAAACACACATTGTTTCGAACGAAATTGTAACTTATGAGAATTATAGGGACGAAGGTGTGGCCAACAAGCACAACCAAAAATCTTAAGGAGATTGTAGTCTGGTTTAGATCCGGTAAGCTTTTCGAGTGGAGTGGAATAATTTATGACTTTGCTTGGGAGTCGATTAATGAGAAAAGATGCTACCTGGAAAGCTTCATCCCAAAATTTCATAGGCATAGAGGCATGTGCAAGCAGGCTAAGGCCCATTTCAACAATATGCCGGTGCTTACGTTCGGCGGATCCATTTTGTTGGTGAGTGTGAGGACATGAGACTCGATGGGTAAGTCCGATTTTTTGAAAGAATGAATTCAATTTTCGGTATTCACCCCCCCAATCAGTTTGTATGCATATAATTTTCTTGTTTAGAAGACGTTCAACATGAGCTTGAAATTTTAAGAAAGTAGGAAAGACATCAGCTTTGCTTTTCAAGAGATAAAGCCAAGTAAATTTACTAAAATCATCAATAAAGCTTACATAATACTTGTAACCACCTACAGATGTGTGAGCAGGACCCCAAACATCTGAGTGTACAAGATCCAAAGGAGCGGCAGAAATATTATTTGTGGAAGCAAATGGAAGCTGGTGACTTTTGCCTTGTTGACAAGCATCACATACTGAAAGGGTATCAGGTAAGTAAGAGGAAAGATTATTTGAATGCACGACACGATGAACAGTAGAAGATGAAGGATGGCCAAGCCGACAATGCCAATCTTCATGGGAGACCTTGGTGCTGTTGAAAGCATGTGGAGTAAGAGTATGTGGGGTCGATGTAGGAGGAGCAGCAATGGAGTAGAGACCACCTTTGCACTTGCCTCTAAGAAGAAGACGCTTCGTGATACGATCCTTAACAAGAAAGGAATTAGGATGAAGTTCGAGAAACACATTATTGTCAGAGGTAAAACGTTGAACAGAGAGTAGATTTCTATTTGCTTGAGGAACATGAAGAACATTTCTCAATCTCAAAAACTTATTGGGAGTGGTAATATGAGAATGGCCAATATGAAGAATATCCATACCTGTACCATTGGCTGTCTGAACTTGATCTTTGCCATGATATTTTTCTTTGGTCGTCAACTTGTCAAGATCACTAGTGAGGTGATCTGTTGCACCGCTGTCAATGTACCAACTAGGGTCAATGTTGTAGCTTGGAGTGATTTCAGCAGTAGCAGCTAACCGAGTGTCCTCAGGTTGATAAGAATGATCAAAACGATGGTAGCACTTGAGAGCAGTGTGTCCAGGTTTTCCACAAACTTGGCACCTTGGTCGATTTTCATTGTTGCTGTTAAAGTTTCCTCGTTGAGGGCCACCTCTAGAGCGACCACGATTACGACCTCTACCACCTCGATTTCCTCTAGAAGCCATGTTAGCTGAAGAGCTAGTAATTTGCATTGCTGAATTATTGTGCTCCATGCGCATCTCATAACTCAACAGGTGCACATATAAATCATTAAGAGATAGTGGATCTGTTCTAGTGGTGACTGATGTCACAATGGGGTCAAATTCTGAATCTAACCCAGCAAGTATGTAGGCAATTACCTCATCATCTCGAAGAGGTTGTCCAATGGCAGCAAGGGTGTCTGCAAGACCCTTCATTTTGTTGTAATAGTCTGACACCGAGAGATCCTTCTTTTGGGTAGTAGATAGTTGCAGCCTGATTTGCATGATCCTTGCTCTGGATTGAGAGGAAAACATATGCTCTAAGGCTGCCCATACTTCTGCTGAAGTGTTGAGGAGGAGAACCTGGGAAAGAACTTCCTCAGAAAGAGAGGATAACAACGCACTAAGAACCAGTTGATCTTGTTGTAGCCAGGTGTTGTATGCTGGATTTGGACTTTGCGTTGTTCCTGCTGTTGTAGTTCTTGTAATGGTTCTCGAAGGACTGGTAATTGTGCCATCAACATATCCTAGGAGTTGTTGACTCCGAAGGTAAGGCATAAGTTGGGCTTTCCATAGAAGATAATTGGTGCGGGTGAGTTTAACATTAATAAGATGGCTAAATGATGGGGATGGTAAGAGACCCGAAGGAGAAGATGAGGGTGAAGCACTGGTGGAGCTACTATCAGACATCTCTATGAAGATGGCTCTGATACCATGTAAGATATAATTGAAAGTTGGGAATGGAATGAAGAAGACGGGAATAAAATGAAGAAGACTCGCACACCCTGACTTGGAGTGGCGTGTTGCTTATATAGAAAATATTCCAGTTACAACAATTGCTAGAATGATGCCAAGATATCAGGAAACAACCTAACTGATCTACTGAATACAATTTACAAATATAATGGACTAACGGACTACTGACTATTTCAAAGTATGACTATTTCAAAGTATAACTATTTCAACAGTCCGGAATTGTTCTAAATGTCTGCATTCAACGAATAGGCCAAAGAACAAATTTAACATTCCAATAAACAAATTGTAGTATGATTTTGAATCCCACTAATTGCGTATTATGATACTATTTCTTTATCAGTGTTTGGTCACTTTATGCAACCGACAATCCATCCAGCATCCCTGCAACTAAATTGTTCTTCATTTTGGGAGGAGCAGGAGCCTGAGAAAGAGTGGTGGAAGCCCATGCCACACAATTTACAAAGAGATAATAAAGGAAAGGGATAGAAGACTGGGTGGGGAATCGAACCCCAGCCCTAAGGTTGGAAGACTTGGACTCTGCCGCTTGGGCAAGTTCTCATCCCCTAAGAGATAAGTACTTGATCTAGTGGTCGGGTTTTCAATTTCCAATTTTATAATTGCAAGTTAGAATTTCCACTAGGTCGTTCATGAAGAACTGGACAAATTGGTATATAGGTAAGGACAGGCTAGTGCAAGAAGATTTGTCCAAACTAAACCATATCAAAGTATGTGTTAAAGAAACGTACAGATTGCACCCAGTGACTCGTTTCAATCTCCCACATGTCGCAACAAGGGATGTTGTTGCAAATATTGAAAGCTAATAATGAGTTTCAGTTGCAAATTTGATCACTTATGTTTTAAGTGATAGAATTCTGGAATTTAGTTACCTAATTTTTCGGTGGCTAAAATGATAAATTCTTGTACTATGTGGCACTTGGATGCCGTTGCCACCGGATGATTTGCAATGCGCTTTGTCTGCATATATATATATATATATGATGGGAGCCATGTTTCTTCGCTCTTAGCCTTGATTTCACTTTCTGTGTTTTTTCTCTATTGTGTTTTTTTTTCTTTCTCTATGTTTGCCTGCGCTATCGCTCTATTGTTTAAAAATAGGAGGGAAAAAAAAGTTTATTATAGTTGAAATTTTTTAAGGTGTATTTTCTATGATTTTTTTTTAAAAAAAAAATGATGGAATTATGAAAATTCATAATAGTATATTATTGTAACTCTTTGTGTTGGGCATTTAAATGTTAAATAAAAATTTCTGGTTGAAAGCTTGAAATTATATGTTATTATTTTGTATTTAGATGATTTTTTTCAAAAAAAATACTACCTCTGTCTCTAATTTTATGCTACGGACGCACTCGACACGGATGCCGTTACACATTTTTAACGGTTAATAACTTAAATTGTATACAATAAAAATTATAAAAAATTTGATATTCTAAAACTCCAAGATTAGAATTTAAGAAGATCTCACTTGACTATTTTTTTCTTAGATAACTATGATAACAATTTGAATCAAACTTAAACAGTGAATTGTACCAAAAATCCAAATATAGCAAGTATTATATTAATATTTAATGATAAAATGGAAACATATTTTCTTTAAATATATTAGTTCCAAATCAATCAATGTACTATATTAGTAATTTCTTTATAAAGTTAAATCTAACTATAATTTAGAAAAAAACTTTCAATTGAACGCTACACCATACGGGTCTGATATGGATTAAGGTAAGGATAATTACTTACAATTATTAGCGAACAAAAAAATAAAGGACATAGAATGAAGACAAGAAAATAAGGCTTTGAGCAAGAAGGCCAATATTTTATCGTACTTGAAAATCAAGTCGAGCCCAATAGATCCAACACGGAAAAATAATTGTTTTGTCAAATAAAATTGATCACACTTGAGCTTAACCATATCAAATTTTGTGATTACACTATATCTCACTTTTTATAAACGATCCAGATCTTTATATAATCTTAAATTTAATAGAATCTCGATCTTGATCCTGAGTATGATTGCAAAATCCCGATCTTAATTGTAGGATTTTACAATCCTATACGATAAAATGCTTCCATAATATCATGTTTATTATAAAATTGGTCTTGAATATTATTTTCCGTTGTTTATAGTTCTTTATCACTTCACTTACATAATAATATTCTATGTTATGCTTTCACTTGTTAATATGTATAATTTTTTTATTTATTGTTGCAATTTTCGATAATATTCTATATTATGATCTAAATTCGATTCCACGATCTCGATCTTGCAAAGACAAAAATGATACAAGTTAAGATATCAATTTTGATAACCTTGGGTTGCACATTACACATATTAGTGGTGAAATTTGAACCTAGGTTCACATTGTATTACTTATTGCTTTGCATTATTAGGCTTGTCGTTTCGGCACAATTGGGGTTGGCAAACGGAGCAAGGTTATTGAGGGCGGGCAGTCGATACGCTTGCTAATAGCGGATTGTGGGAGAATTTCCGACAATTCGCTGCCTCATAAACAATCTCATTGGGTGGTCAAATATGCTAAAATTGCAAATCTGCTTATTGGATCATCAATCCGTTGGTTCTCGAACACCATCTATTTGTTATTACCAGTATTGTTGCGATGTTTATCATGGGAGGACCTTTCTTAAAGGTACGCTTACCCCTATTGTCCCCATGTTTCATTTCATGTATGGAGAGTTAGCATATCAATTGATTCAAACCGCTCGAGTCTATTATGATTTTATGGAGCAGAGGTCCATGTATATAAGTTATGTGACACCTTAGCTTGCGCTTGTATTAAGTTTAACAATTAGCTATTGGTTGTTCGCGGATTGTATAGCTAATAACATTGGCTAATTTTATAAGTTGATTTGACCAACTGTTTTGATTGCGCATTTATTGAAAAATGTTTGGTAAAACTTAGTTGATAATGAATATTTAATTGAAGTAAAAAGATATATAATTAGGACTTGATAATTTTATTTGTACTTAATATTTATTGAAAATATATGAATTTTTAAATTGATTGAACTCTTAAATATATTAGTATTATTTTATTTTTTTTATTATTTTGTTGAACAACAACCTATATAGACTAGTAAATGAGTGTTGGCTGTTGGGAGCCCATACCCACAAACTACAAGGAACAAATTGGAAGAGGCCGGGAGAAATTGAACTCCCAAGCATTACGAGATTTGATCACTTAGCAAAGTCTTCATCCACATTAAGTATATTATTATTATTATTATGATGTGAAAATAATAATAAAAATTATATATTATATAGGTTTTATATGAGTAGGAAAAAAAAGAACATTTTTTGTCAGTACTTCACAATTGTCAAACTTACCTTTTTAAAATTAAAAAAACACAAAAATCGATCATTCTTATAAAATTATTACAGGACCATCATGAATTAAATGCAACGCTTTAATTTACATCTTGCAAATTATATTAAATGATAAAGGTAAAGATAAAATGGAAAATATAAATAAATTTTCATTGAATTTTGTAAACAACATTTATTTACAAATATTTTTTTCTTTTAAAAAGATAAAGTAAAATAGTAAATACAGACTATAAGTTTTTGTTTTAAAATAATTAGATTAGTGTTTGGCTGGTGATGAGCCAATAACCTTTTTCTCCTCAAAGGAGGCTATCGGAAAAGGATCGAACCGATTACGGGTCCGGATTTACAATAATGCACCCAAACTTGACTAATTACGCCCAAACTTGACTGAATATTCTCTGAATTTATAATGGCAAACTGGATTCAATGGAGAATCTACCAGTTGTTAAGAAACAACGGCGAATTCACCGGAAAAAGGAACCAAACTACCAGTTGTTGAGAAACAACGGTAGACTTGGAAAGTAACCGCTACAAGCTAAGCTAGAGTCTAGGAAAAACTGTAAAGGAAAGCTGTAAAGAAAGCAGTAAAGATACAAAGAATTAAATTTGATAAAAGAATTTGGGGGTTGGATTGATCTCCCGGATTCTGTGCATGGCATCCCTCTTTATAGCCGGAGCTTGGTAATCGCTACTCCGGCCTATTCTCTTCAGCCGATTTTCGTCTTCCCTCAATCGGCTGACTTGGCTTCATTTCGGCCGAAATCACTTGCCTCTGAGATCTCCCTTTGTTTGGACTCTTCCTCTGTTTTGGATCGTCTTCCTTTAGTCTCTCGGCCCAATCAATTCTAAGCCCACTTCCTTTAAAATTCTTCTTTAGCCCATGTTGTATGGCCCAATTCCCTTATTGTGGCCCATGGCCCCCAACAGATGCCCTCCTTACTTGGGCGAATTTTCGTCTCTAGAAAGAGCCCAAGTAAACTCAATCCTCTCAACTTCTTCTTTTCGTGCGCTAACTCCTCCCTGGAATCCGGCCACACCTCGTCATATTCTTTATATTCTGTTATCTCTTAATCCTTGCCCTTCTCTCTTCCTCATTCTACTTTCTCTGTAACTTTTCCCTCTCTTTTCAATGACGCAACCGGCTCTCTCACCTTCTTCCCTAAAAATCAAGAACATTGAAGATTCTTTCGCCGACACCTCTTCCCTTCGTCTCACTGATGAAGGCTTTACTACTCTCGGTCCTCTCCCAACTTCCGCCGAGGCCGCCGCCTCTGTTTCTACTTTTTTCGGTGATTTGAGGACAATCCCTTTGTTTTCGGACTACTTTTCCGCTGAACTTTTCAGTCCCCTCAGTACTTGGCCCCTCGTGACTCCTGAACATGTTGTCTGGTATGAACGGGTACGTCCTCAATGTGAACCAATTTGGTTGTCCACCGGCATCAATCATTTGATTAAGTTGAGCGTTCAACCCTTTCCTTCTGAATATCAGCACATCCAAGCCCTTGTTTGTTTCTGGAATTCTTCTATCAACTGTTTTTTTGTTTTCCCTGGGGTATGATGACTCCAACTATTGAAGATGTTAAGCTTCTCTTGGATTTACCCTCTCTTGGAAAACACTTCTTGGGTGTTACTGGTTCCGAAAAGCCCTCGACGAAATCCACCGGCTACTCTTCGGGACTCACTTTTGCCTTATGGATTAATCGATATTGCGGTACCAAGCCTGGACTTCTCAAGCCGGAACCTGTGGCTTTCATGATGCATTTTCTTTGTCGATTTTTCTGGTGTGCGCCCGCCAAGAATGTTATTCTTGAGACTTATCCTTTGGCGAAGTCGCTTATGGATAATACCCATTTGCCTCTCACCGATTACTTTTTAGTTCATCTGTAGTCTGGCATTTCGTCCCAGGTACATGGGTGGGCTGATGGTCATCTTAATAGATCTCACGGCTCTCTTTGGTTTCTTCATCTTTGGCTTGCTTGGCACTTCAGAGATATTTCCGGTTTTGAGCCTCAGTCTCCTAATACTACTCCCCCTTCGGCCAATGATCTCCTTGGAATTCGTTTTCCCGATATGCGTATTGAACAATGGATCTACTACTTCATGAACAGATCCATTCTTGACTCTTCCTCTTGTTATCTTTACTCTGGTGCTCCTAACAGTTGGGTTTCGGCTATCGGTATTCCTCCCTTCGGTGTATCTCTCCCGCCGGCGTTGGCTCAAATCTGGAATGCTTGTATCATTCCTCGTCACATTTTCAACTGCTCATTGTCCGTTCTCCCCGATCATTCTATCCTTTCTGAAGTTTATAACCCTCACTTGGTCGGCCGGCAGTTTGGTTTTGCTCAGGATGTAGTCGTTCCTCTTCACGGAGACCCGAATCGGTTCAATAAATCTTTTAAAGGATTCGGTCCAGAGGATAGTCGATATCTTTGCCGAACATGGGCCGTCCGAATTTGTAAATTTGAAGTTCGCTCCTTTGACATCCGCCCTGGCTTGTCGACAAAGCGTTTTGACGACTGGTGGGAAAAAGTTTTTTCTCGCGCTAATTTCGGCAATGACTTGCGGACCTTCCTCATTTCTCGTGGTTTCCCAAGTGTTATGATGTTTTCCATATCGAATCGGCCCCCGGTTACTCCTGTTCTTCTCAAGAGGATGACCCTTTACTTCCTTTGCTTAGTAAGTCTTTTTGGTTCCTTATTCTGTTGTGTTATATATTTTTATTAAGCTTTTTCTTCCATTTTCCTTTTTTTCCCCCGCAGGAGCCTTTGACGACGCCTCGTCTCTTCCGCCTAGCTCACATATTTCGTCCGCTCTTGCTGCTCCTTTGAAGCGAAAGCGTCCTGCCCCGAGCTCAGGAAAATTGAAAGGCGAACATGCCTCCAAAGCTCGAAAACGGTCGACTCGCTCGCCTCTCCCTGGATCGGCTGTATCTACTGATCAGGTTTCCTGTGACTCCTTTCCTTTGTTCTTTTAAGTTATTCACTGTTGTTTTACTGATTCTTATCTTCTCGTTTCTTTTTTAGGCTCACCGAACTGCATGTTTATCTAGCCCTTCTGTATCACCTGATCCTTCACCTGGCCCGAATGACACGCCTCATCGTTCCGCCATTCCTCATCTGGCTTATGATAATATTGATGAGACTTCGGCCATTGTTTCCGGTATGCTTCCTGTTTCATCAGCTGGCCTAGGGCCAAGCTCGATTCCTACTACTTTTGGGATTGGTGATACCAATTTAACCACCCCTGATCCGACTGCTTCTCTGGTGGCTGCTCTGCCTTCCTCTTCTTCTGTTTCTCTTCAGGACCCCTCTCTTGCTCGTGTTCGACAAGAAGGGACAGCTCTTGTTGATGTTACTCATTCTTCTCCTTTTCCCGATAGGAGTACCTTGGATGATTTCTTTTCCCTTTCCTTTTCTCTCCCCTCGTCGGAATTTCCTAATTCTTTCAGGGCTTGTCTAGACAAGTTGGAACGTCTGATTTCCTGCCAATCGGATGCCCTCTCAGTTCAAACCAAGCCTATCCCCCTACTCCTCTCTCATATCAAGCGGTCTTTCTCTGAAGAACTTCTTGCTTCTGGATTGTCAGATGCTCATCAAGCAATGCTTACTTGCCTTTTACGGATGGACCTAGAGCTCCCCAACATTTTGGCCACTCGTAAAAGACTTGAGGATGAACAGGCTTCCCTTACTCTCTACAAGCTGAAGTTCGATAAACATGCCTCTGATTATCAGATATACATGGATAAATTGTCAGCCAATGATAATCTTAGACTCAAATATTCAGCCGATCTCTCTGTCATTAATTCGGAAATTAGTCGACTCTGGCGTGAGGCACAAGGTGTGAAAGATGCCCTGGTTGAGGTGGATAAGGAGTCGGTTCACCTGCAATACCTTGTCAAGCAGCTTCATAAATCTGCTCAGGCTCCGAGAGATAAGCTTGCCAGTCTTCAACAAGAGATTGGTTATCTTTCTCTGAGGACTTCCTTTAGTGACGAAATCATCAGTGTTTTTCGTGGTTTGTGGTCGGATACCCAAGCCGTGGCTGATAGAATTCGTTCTACCGCTGCTCAACTTCCTTCTGCACCGAATGCTTCCACGGTCTCAGATAACCCTGTTGTAGATCCTTCCGTAGGGGATAATCCGAAAGACTCTGGTAATATTTAATTTGTTCTTTTGACCTCGATGATATATGATGATTATGTCCTTCTTCTATTTTGATCTCTTTTTAGATGCTCAGTCTGGACTTCTTCAAGATGTTTCTGAACATCTTCTCTCGTCTCAGCCTGATGACCTTCCAGTTTCGGCTGAAGCTGAAGCTCGATCGTTCCAGGAATTTCAATCGGCCTTGGATTCCGCGACTGCCCGAAATTCAGCCGTTGTTCTTCCTAGTGGTTTCGACGATTATATCGCTTATGACTTGAGTGGAGATTGGGACTTTTCTATCATTGTTGTTATTCGAATATGGTTGTTATGACTCTTTGGGATTTTTTCCCTTTTCGGCTGGATTCTTGATGTATCATTTGATGTACTTTAACTTTTCTCTCTTTCTTTAGCCGATCCCCTTTCTTTTTCGTATACTCGATCGGTCTGTTATCAAATGTTTGTCTTTTGTGAATTACTGTATCCGTTTTCCCGTAATCTCAGGGATATCTTTTTTGGCAGGGTAATATTCTCTATAGCTTTATTGGGATTCCTGAAACGTCTCTCCTATGATTAATGCTTTCCTTTTTATGTCTCTATTTTTGCTATAAGTGACACTCCGTTGGTTCTCTATAAATACCGGCGTCTTCTCCCTTTTTCCTCAACACTTTGCAATGCTTATCATAATCCCCTTGATGTGTTTCATTCCTCTTTCTTTCTGGCTCTTTTGGCATGCTGAACCCTTATTCATGACCCAAAAATCTTTCCTTCATGCGGTACGAGTTCAGCTAATCTTTTTATCACCATCCACACGTGGAAGAGGATCTCTTAGCACTTTTCCTAACATATGTTTCGACGGTCATATCCAGGCTCCGTCCTGTCTCTTGATGTTGATATGACCTGTCGTAGCCTCGCTAATATCGGTCCCAAAGTCCTGGGCAGTCAAATGATAATCGCGCCTTTCTATGGGACCGAATCATCTTTTCTGTTCTGAAGGGCACACCCCTCGGATTTTACCCTTATTGTGCATAGGGGTGTCCTTGCTGGAGTAGAGACTTATTTTCTTTCTTTTCCTTCTCGGTCGGGGAGCTGGCTTTATTGGCACAACCATCTCTGATCTCGCCGGCGGGAAGAATTTGGACTTGGGAATGAATGTTGGGCATCTACCACTTGAGATCCCACTGTCCTTCATCCTTTTCCCGCCTTTTTAGACTAGGATGTTTCCCTTGTATATTGTAATTTCGGTCTATCGACGCCGCTTTCGGCCGAAGTAGTTCCTCTTTGTAATATTTCGTCCATGAAATAAAATCTTTATCTTTATGTCCACTTAATGTTTAATCCCAAACTGAAGCATAATACTTCTTCATATATCTTGCATTTACTGGATTCAACATTTGTTCTCCGTTCTCATCCACTAATATGTATGCTCCATTTGGTAATTTCGTCTGAACAATAAAAGGCCCCTCCCAATTAAGGCTCCACTTTCCTAATCGGCCATCCTTCTATTTGGGTGGCCATATAACTTTCCACACTAAGTCACCGACTTCAAATCGCTTAACACGAATTCGCTTATTATACCAATCGGCCACAATATCTTTATTTTTCTGTAAATTTTCAAGTGCCTGTACCCGATCGGAATTAACGTCCAACAACTCGTCTTTCATTGAACGATCGTATTGTTCGCCCGATATCAAGTCTTCTTGACCTGTTCTTAAAGTCGGTACCATTATTTCGGCTGGAAGTACTGCATCTATTGCATATGTCAACTGAAATGGCGTAAATCCAGTGGCTGTGGTCTTAGCATTTCGATAGGCCCACAATGCTTCGGATAACTTCTCATGCCATTTCCTCGGCTGATCTTCAGTCATCTTCTTTATAATTCCTATCAGTTGCTTGTTGGTGGCCTCTGCCTACCCATTTCCTTGTGGATAATACGGTGATGAATGCACGATTCTTATCCCGTATTCTTCTGCAAAGGCCTTGACTTTTTCTCCCATGAATACTGTTCCTCTATCTGTTAGAATTGTTTGTGGGATTCCGAACCTGTAAATCAACTGTCTCTTAATAAATTCAATAACTTCTTCTTGAGAAATGCTAACATATGCCTGAGCTTCGGCCCATTTCGTGAAATAGTCTGTTGCGACTAGCACGAACTCATGCCTTTTTGATGAAGAAGGATGAATCTTTCCCATAATGTCCATAGCCCATCCTCGAAATGGCCATGGCTTGATCATTATATGTAACTCTTCGGCCGGTAACTTCTGAATCGGCCCATGTTTCTGACATTCGCGGCACCCTTTGGCATATTTCTCGCAATCTGTTCCCATTTTCGGCCAATAATATCCTAGCCGAATGATACTCCATTTCATCGACTTTCCTGCCCGATATACGCCGCATATCCCCTCGTGTACTTCTCCCATCACTCTTTTCGCGTCTTCTTCTCCAACACATCTGAGTAGCACTCCATCGATGGCTCGTTTAAAGAGTAATCCTCCTATTATTATGTAGTCCATCACCTTCCGCTTTTCGGCTGGGTTAGCTTCGGATGGATCTTCCAACGTTCGTGCTATCTCTTTTATCCATTCGGCCTTTTCTGTTTCGGCCAAATGTATTTCCACATTCCCTGCTATCGGCATTAACCGATATCTGGCTGCATTTGAGCAAATTCATTAGCTAACTCGTTCCTTTCCCTTGGGATGTACTCAATATATACCTCGTCGAATTCTTCCAATAAACCGATTGCTTCCTCGTATAATTTTATCAGCTGAGAACTTTTTACCGAAAAGTCTCCTAACAATTGTTGAATAACCACTTGTGAATCTCCTTTGATTATAACAGCTTTCACTCCTTTTTCTATAAATCGTTGTAGCCCCGAAATTAACGCTTTGTATTCCGCTTGGTTATTAGTATAGGAATTCGGTAATTGTACGGAGTACCTGTATATCTTGCCCTCCGGCGTATGTAGTGTGAACCCTGCCCCAACTCCTGAGGTGGCTTTGGAACCATCAAACATCATCAGCCATGGGCGTGGATACACTATTTCTATTTCGTCTATCACTTTCGGCCGAACATATTCTTCAATATCGTCTGACATCGGAGGTATTGCGTGATCGGCCAAAAAATCGGCTACAATTTGTCCCTTCATAGCCTTGAGTGGTTGATACTTCAAATCATATGCGTTTAACCTCATGGCCCATTTAGTCATTCTTCGGCTATTAATCGGATCATTCATCAAGATTTTGACTATATCAACCGAAGCCACCACTATCACTTGCCTTGGTTGAATATAATATTCTAGCTTTCTGGCATGCATGATAAAGACTCAAACATATTTTATGAATCGGCGAGTACCTTAGCTCTGCATCCCTAAGTATTCGGCTTAGATAATAAATCGTCCGATCTCTTCCTTCATCGTCTTCTTGGGCCAGTAGTGCTCCAATAGACTCTTCGGCCGCTGCTATATATAGCTTCAATGGTCGGCCCAAAATCGGGGGGACCAAAACTGGTGGATTTATTAAAGCCTGTTTCAGTTGCTCGAAGGTTTCCTGTTGATCGACTCCCCATTTGAATTCCTCTTCTTTCTTCAATCTTAGTAAATCGGTTAATGGTTTCGATTTCCCGGCCGCATTTGCCAAGAATCGCCTCAAGAAACCGATCTGTCCAAGGAACTTTTGTAAACTTTTCTTATCTTATGGAGGCCTAGCTTCCTGGATGGCCTTAGTTTTATTTGCATCAACTTCAATGCCTTTGTTGTGTACCAAGAACCCAAGAAAATTCCTTGCTTGCACTCCTAAAGCACACTTGGCTGGATTCATTTTAACTCCGTGTAACCTCATTCTCGCAAATACTCTTCGTAAATCATCCAAATGGCTTTCCACATCTCTTGATCGGACCATGACGTCGTCGATATAGACCTCTACGCAGTCTCCTATCAGATCATGAAAAACATAATTCATAGCCCTCTGATATGTGGCTCCTGCATTCTTCAACCCGAATGGCATCACTACCCATTCATAAATCCCGATAGCTCCAGGGCATCTGAATGCCATTTTATGCACATCTTCTTCGGCCATAAAGATTTGGTTGTATCCTGAATACCCATCCATGAAGGATAACATTCCCTATTTTGCGGCCGAATCAATTAACAAGTCGACAATAGGCATCATGTATTCATCTTTGGGAGTGGCTATATTAAGATTTCTAAAATCAATACAAACTCTCAATTTCCCATTTTTCTTTATTACAGGAACAATATTTGACAACCACTCTACATACTTAGCTGGCCTAACAAATCCAGTCGCTAACTTTTCTATTTCTTTTATTTTTAGAACAATTTCGGGCGCTGCCCTCCTGGCCGGCTGTTTATGCGGCCTGAACCCTTCTTTGATTGGCAATCTATGTTCTACAATCGATCTTTTCAATCATGGCATCTCTGTATAATCCCATGCGAAACAATCTTTGAACTCTACTAACACCTGCTTGAATCGGTTCGTCGTCTGCTGATCTAAATTCGCACTCAATGGGATCTCCCTTGGGTGCTCATCTGTACCAACATTAACCATTTTCAATGGATCTTGAGCTTCGAAATCTGGTGTTCATTTTGGAATAGCATCCATGAGTTCACTCCAGTTCGCTTTTTCTCCCGACGATCCGAATTCTGTCGATTCGAACTCGACCATTCCCTTAGTTTCTTCGTTCATCATTTACTTTCTTCGACGTTCGGCCGTACATCGGCCTGATATCTGACCTTGAACCCCAAATCTGTCCAGTCGCATTTGACGACCTGCGGGTATCGTTCCCCTATCACTGCTAGGAATGGTTGTATGGGCTCTTCGTACAACCCCACATCAATTCGGCCGGCTGTGCTGACTGGAAACGGAGGTTGATCACCATCCACTTCTTCGACTGTGCCATCCTTTTTCCAGAGCCATATCTTCTAGTGAAGTGTTGATGGCAAACATCTAGCAGTATGGATCCAGCATTGGCCTAATAAGGCCGCATACGGGACCTTTGCATCCACTACAAAGAACATACTCGGAATCGAGATTGTCCCGACCGTTACATCCACTAAAATACATCCTTCGGCTGCCGTTTGAGCTCCCACAAAACTTAATACTTTCATCCTTGTGGGCAATAAATCATCCTTCGAGCAGCCTATTTTCGTCAGTGTGGATAATGACATAATATTGACGGTTGCTCCGCCATCAATAAACATTCTCCTGAGAGGTCTCCCGTTGACCCAGCCCTTGACATACAAAGGCCTCACATGTTGAGACATCTTTGCAGTCAGAGGTAAAATTGTGCTTGGCTGAGCTTCGGGGATGAACGCTTTATAACCTTCTTCCACAACTTTCTCTGCTTCGGCCTCAGGCCGAAGTGCTTCTAGTTTGGCAAAACAGAAGTCCACAATGGGTTCTTCATCGCCGAAGTATTCTCCCTCCTTTTGGCAGAAAACCACTGCTGGTTCCAAATCGGACCAGTACTCCTCCTCGGTTGTTGTGGTCATTCCTATCATATTAGCACTAGACCCGAAATCAAACTTGAACTGCCCGATTGAAAGTGTGTCACTATTCGGGACGATGCTTGTTTTCGACTTCCATTCCCTGGTTCGGACTGGTCTAGGCTTCCATTCCTCTTTTACTTTTGGCTGTTCGTTATCGGCTTTTGGCTGTATTAATTTCGGCCGAAATTCAGTTTTATTTTTCAGCCGATCCTGCCCTTCTTTCGGCTTTCTTTCTTCCTTCGCTTCGGCTGATTTCAGTCGAGCCGTAAACACCTTATTGAGGATCCTTCCTTCAGATGAAGGCAATCGTCTGGGAAATCCTCTTCCATATGCATCATTTCATATTCTTCTTGCTCAAATGCGCCGGCTGCTTTAAGCCGCTGCATTCTTCGTTTGAAAGTACGATACGATCCCTTTCCTTTCGGAGTCTTTTTCTCCCCTGCCCTCCAGGCTGAGTTCTCAAATTGGCGTTGACCGAAATGCCTTTCCTCTGGGGAATTCTGAATCCATCGGCCTACTGAGTATTTGCTGGTGGCCTTCTGAGTTTCTTCATTTCTGGAGACACATCATCTTCAGGAACTGTGATCTGAATCACAGTCTTTCCATTTCGCTTGTCGGCTGTCAACTTCATCTCTGAATCCCAACCATTGGTTATGATTTTCAACGTTGGTTTTTCACTCTCATCTCTGAATTCCATCTTTTGAGGTTTGTCCGATTGCTTAATCCATTCCTTAACCTCATAATTCCCCAGTCGGTCAAAAACATCCGAAATCTTCTCTTTCCCCTTCGGAGATCCTAACCGTCTCCACACTCCTGCCTTCTTCTGAGCCGATGGTTGATTTCCTAGCCGATCGTGCACAGAGCTTTTACTAGTCGATGGTTGGTCGCCCAAACGATCGTGTACAGACTTGTTTTGATCGGGGTGCACAATTACCATGTTAGCGACATGAAATGGATTCCTATCAATTGCCATGAGTCTGTCTCGGAATTTCAATTTCACGTCGTCCACATGCTTCTGGATCAGCTTTCTGAAATGTCCACAAACTGCTGTAGAATGTGTAGCCGATCCGTGAAATCTACACCACCCAGCTTCCAGTTGCTCTTTGGTTGGCTGTGGGTGATTTCCATTGAATTCCAATAATCCGTTCTTCTGGCAATAATCAAATATTTCATCCATCTGAGATAGATCAAAAGAATAGAACCTCTGAGATTCGTCCCTCACTTCTCCCTCTTTCTCCTTGCCTCTGACTGGCCGAAGAGCAGGACATGTCATGGGCTTCTTTATTACCAATTCGGCCCTTGCTACTTCGGCTAAAGCAGGAATATCATCCGTATTGTACTCTTCCTCAATTTCACATCTATCCAGAGATTCTGCAAATGATGCAGCCGACTGGATAGGTTGTGATCTGCCACTTTGACTTCAGCTTGATTTGAAAGCCGCTTGTTCCACTAAATAAGTCTCCATTCTTATAGCCTCGGCCGTTAATTCGGCCACAGTCCTTGGTGTTGTGACCATCAATCTGTCCTTGATGGCGAACTTTAAATTCTGCTTCAGGATTTGAACATATTCATGCTCCGGCAGCATTGTCTTCATTTGAGCTTTAACGGCATAAAATCTCTCTATAAACTATGTGACTAATTCCGCCGCTTTCTGTTTGGTTGATGTTAAATAAACCACTAATACCTCAGGACTGGTATTATAGAATCGGTCATGGAATAACCGCTCCATTTCGGCCCAAGTGTTAACCGATCCTGCTGGTAAATTAATGTACCACTCAAATGCTGGACCAGCTAACGATAAGCTGAACAATATCAACTTATGAAAATCATTTTGCGCAATTCTGGTGCATTGAGCTGTAAATCGGCCAATATGTTCTATCGTAGATCGGCCGACCTCTCCATAGAAAGAATTAAAATCTGGAACCTTCACTCCTCTAGGCAGTGTATACTGTTCTTCGATATACTCGGGATAAGGTTTCCTATACATCGGTCTGTTTTCCTGGCCGATGAGATTTCCAAACTGAGTACGAATTATCTCAGCAATCAATTCCCTGTCAACCAGTTGTGGCGGATTCGGCTGCTGTGGTAAGTATTGTTGTTGAACTACTGGAGCAGGCGGTTGCACTACTGGTTGAGGCGGTTGATTCTGCTGCTGATCGTGCCTTTGTTGCGGAGGGACGAAAGGCCGTGGTCCTTGCCCTCCTAGCGCCCGATAGGCCTGCTGTTGGAAGTTGTGAGGATTTTGCATCGCAGGTGGTGGATTTTGTGCCATCTGTACTTTCTGCGTTCCCATCGGATACATGTTCCTCGCTAATTCGGCTCTGAACATAGCTGGCATCGCTGCCAGAATATTGCCTTCTATTTGCCGAACCGAATTAGTAACCGCCGCTTCTACCATAAATTGGACATGATCACGGAACCGCGGGGTTAGATCGTCGTGTGGAAACTCCTGATTGTGGAAGTTTGATGGTCCAGGGAAACCTGGGGGGAATTCACCTGGTTCTGTTGTGCGTTCTTCCTGGATCGGCGGCAAATCGGTCCTTGCCGCCGTGTTAACTGCTGGAGTTGCCTGTTCGAATGCCATTTCTGGTCCCACTGGGCGTGCCACTGTTTGGCTGGTGATGAGCCAAGGACCTTTTTCTCCTCAAGGGAGGCTATCGGAAACGGATCAAACCGATTACGGTCCGGATTTACAATAATGCGCCAAAACTTGACTAATTACGCCCAAACTTGACTGAATACTCTTTGAATTTATAATGGCAAACTGGATTCAATGGAGAATCTACCAGTTGTTAAGAAACAACGGCGAATTCTCCGGAAAAAGGAACCAAACTACCAGTTGTTGAGAAACAACGGTGGACTTGGAAAGTAACCGCTACAAGCTAAGCTAGAGTCTAGGAAAAACTGTAAAAGAAAGCTGTAAAGAAAGCAGTAAAGATATAAAGAATTAAATTTGATAAAGGAATTTGGGGGTTGGATTGATCTCCCGGATTCTGTGCATGGCATCCCCTATTTATAGCCGGAGCTTGGTAACCGCTATTCCGGCCTATTCTCTTCAGCCGATTTTCATCTTCCCTCAATCGGCTGACTTGGCTTCATTTCGGCCGAAATCACTTGCCTCTGAGATCTCCCTTTGTTTGGACTCTTCGTCTGTTTTGGATCGTCTTCCTTTAGTCTCGGCCCAATCAATTCTAAGCCCACTTCCTTTAAAA
This sequence comes from Hygrophila difformis, assembly GCA_030278955.1. NCBI lineage: Eukaryota > Viridiplantae > Streptophyta > Magnoliopsida > Lamiales > Acanthaceae > Hygrophila > Hygrophila difformis. The sequence goes on along the minus strand of JAOANR010000006.1, from coordinate 46,353,394 downwards.
TTCTTCTTTGGCCCATGTTGTATGGCCCAATTCCCTTATTGTGGCCCATGACCCCAACAATTAGGTAGATCATGACAACAAACTCAATAAAACCAACACCTAAATATTTCGACAATTGATAAACATGGTATAATTAAGTTTTACATTATGGGGATGTTTGGGAGTCAGCAGATCCGCTAGCAGATAGCAGATTCGGAGAGAGAATTGTGAGAGAATATTCTGATTGAATCCGCTATATGCTTCTAAATATGCCGGCTTCCAAACAAGCCGTACATCACAACATTTAAAAGCTTAATTTCAAATAAAAATAGGATTTAGTTTGTGTCCAGATGCAATGTCACTCATTTTGTGTTATTCTTCTCCTAAATGTGCTAGATAATTTTTGCAGGATATAAATTACTTTGAATCTAGTTCTAGCATAAACCCAATAGATCCAACACAAACACAATGAAATCATCACATTCAAGACATAATAAAACTTAACATTTTGGAATAAAATATTTGATAATTAATGTATTATTATAAGTAGGCTACAATTAGAGCGCAATTTAATGATTGTGAAGGCATAGTTCATCCATGAAATCTATCCTTTTGGATGTCAACACTCTAATTTCTAGATACAATGAAAATACTAATAATCTCATTTTAAGGAAGAACAAAATTAAGGACTAGCTTTAATTTTGTAAATTTCACTTTTATTTGTCCATGAATTGATTATTTTCGTATTAGGAGTTCACTTTGAGTAACTACTTATTTCAAAGGTTAAATATAACAATCTTATAAATCCTATCAAACATTTATTCAATTGAAAATTAATTTATACGGTTAATTATAAACTTTAAGCTAACTCTAACATTTCTTATAAATTTGTAATGACCAATATATAGTGCTCGTTTGGCAATTAGCAGATGATAAATAACAAAATAGTATACTATTTGATTAGTAGATTTCAATAACAAATATCAATACTATATTTGACCAGCAGATAGTAATATCAGGTTCGATTAATAATGTTTGGTAACTTTAGCGTCTTAAAATTAGCAAATGGCATATTTGATATGTAAAATAGCGTTTGTGTTACAGTGAGGATGGAGCCAAATCCGGACGTGCGGAATAAATTTGCAGCCGTTGATTAATTTTCGATCAGATGGGAAATTAGCAAATTTTATACTCCTTCTGTCCCATTTGAAATGTCTCAAAACTTTTTGACACACATTCCAACGCATTGGTTTAACAGTTGATATCTTAGAATATAGAATAATAAAAATTATAAGAAATAGTCGATATTTCTTCTACTATACTTGTGATAGAATAAGACGTGCAACAATATTTCACATTTGATATTAAACATTTTTGGTATAGTAATAAAATACATCACTATAATTTTTTTTATAACGATTGTGAAATGAAAGAACAATATATTGTTATGCATTAAATTTTCATGAGGTGTTTATCTCCAAGGATTAAATTGTTGGTGAATAATTTGGGTACCCTCCTGTCATACTATTACACTAAAGATTAATTTATCGGATATGTATAGATAATAAAAAAAAATTTTGTAACATTGACGACAAAGGGGAGGGATAGGGGGCCGGGTAGGGATTGAACCCCCAACCTATTGGTTGGGAGCAGGGGACTTGGCCAGTCCCCAACCCTTATAGATAATAAAATTGATAAATAAATTTGTTTAATTTGATCGTAATTTATTTCTTAGGATTAGATTATAAGTTTATAACTAATCATGAACTCGGTATAATTATTCTTAATTATTTAATGTAATTATTTTAATATTGACTAAAGGAATAACTAATCATGAACTCGCCATTAGTTAGTAGTAATAACTAAAAAATATTTAAAAAATCATCAAAAGTAATTTATTTATTTTTTGATAAATAGCCTATGCTGCTGAGGTTGGGACTTGGGAGTATTCGAACCCGTTTCAAAGATATCCATTTTCTCGCCGCTGAATGCTGAATTGAAAAAAAGCCCAATACTTCCTCTATTCTCTTTTAAATGCATCATTCCTGTATTTCACGCCGTCCAAGACACATTTTTAAAGGTTAATAACACAAATTGTACATAAATAAAAATTATAAAAATTTGATATTCTAAAACTACGTGATTAGACGAATCTAACAAGATATCACTGGACTATGTTTTTTCTTATATAACCATGTTAAAAAAATTAATCAAAGTTACTCAATGAATAATAACTACTATGCAAATGGATCACTTATTTGAGAACGGAGGTAGTATAGTCCATTTTTTTTTACAAAAAAGCCAAATCAGTCCTTTTTTTATTTTTTGGCTCAATTGGTCCGCTACATATATTAATTACGTCCCAATCGGTCCTCCATCCAATAATTATGCCATAATTACATATTTTTGGCCAAATCAGTCCTTTTTTTCTTCAAAAATCTAAATTGGTCCGTTATTAATTTTTGCCCCCTTTCATGCAGTCCAATGCACATTTTAAACCACTAATAACTCAAATTCGATATAAGTAAAAATTCTAAAATTTCGATATTTATAAACTACACGACGTGACGAATCTAGCAAGATCCTACTTGGCTCATTTTAACTTTTATATCTATGTTTAAACTTTAAGTCAAAACAAGTGTATGAATAGTAGCAAATTAGATAATGTAATTATTAAAAAAATGGAGGTATTATATCGCATAAAATGGTGTTTCTCCATAAAATGTAGTTATTAAAAAAATGTAGTTATTAAAAAAATGGATCATCTTTTAGAGTTCGGTGGTTTTTAGTATTTCTCCATAAAATGAAGACCAATTGCGATATAGTCCCTCCATTTTTTTAATTACATTGTCTAATTTGCTACTATTCACACACTTGTTTTGACTTAAATTTTAAAAATAGATATACAAATTAAAATGAGCTAGGTAGGATCTTATTAGATTCGTCTCGTCGTGTAGTTTATAAATATCGAAATTTTAGAATTTTTACTTATACCAAATTTGAGTTATTAGTGGTTTGAAATGTGCATTGGACTGCATGGAAGGGGGCACAAATTAATAACGGATCAATTTAGATTGGAAAAAAGGACAAATACGTCCATTTTTTTTCTAAAAATTTAAATCAGTCCTTTTTCTATTTTATTACCAAAACAGTCCTCTACAAATGCTAATTATATCCAAATCAGTCCTTTTTTCACTAATTATATTCTAATTGCTGACGTGGCAAGGGTTTTAATTTAAACCTGACACGTGTGCATAATATTAGTCATTTTTCTTTTATCTTTTGCCAATTCAGTCCTAAACTTTTGTTTTGTTCTATTTATCCTCGACCACAATCACTCATTTTTATATTAATTGGCCTCCAACCTTTCAAATTATTTCATTTTGGGTCCAAAACCTTAAATTTTTTATTGTTACTAATCCATTTATCAAATAAATGCCCAACATACTTCCGTAAATAAAATTAAATATCAAACCTCATACATTGGGTTTGACCGCCTTGTTACCGGGTCTTCGAAGTTCCGGATTTTACGGACTCTCTCTAACCACCCGACCGTAACCGATGGTTCATTAGTTCTGGTTTCCTTCAGAAACAATCAGCACAATCATACTTAGTGGACAATAAAATTCAGGCTATTTTTTAATATTTTTAATAATATTTTTTAATATTTTTTTCAATAAAACCAAGGCTTCCTGTATCCATAACCTTCCAAAAATTCAAGTTAAATCATTTACTCAAACATTGCTACATCCTAAGGTAGGACGCAAAGTAAGATTATGTTGATTGTTGCTGAAGGAAACCAAAACCAATGAACCATCGGTTGCTGTCGGGTGGTTAGAGAGAATCCGTAAAATTCCGGTACTTGAAAGACCCGATAACAAAGCAGGCAAACCCAATGTATGAGGTTTGGTGTTTAATTTTATTTATGGAAGTATGTTGGGCATTTATTTGATAAATGAATTGGTAATAATAAAAAATTTAAGGTTCTGGGCCTAAAATGAAATAATTTGAAAGGTTGGAGGTCAATTAATATAAAAATGACCGATTTGGGTAGAGGACTAAATAGAACAAAACAAAAGTTTATGACTGAATTGGCAAAAGATAAAAGAAAAATGACTAATATTATGCCCACCTGTCAGATTTAAATTAAAACTCTTGTCACGTCAGCAATTAGAATATAATTAGTGAAAAAAGGACTGATTTGGACATAATTAGCATTTGTAGAGGACTGTTTTGATAATAAAATAGAAAAAGGACTGATTTGAATTTTTGGAAAAGATAATGGACATATTTGTCCTTTTTCCGAATTTAGATTTTTGAAAAAAAAAAGACTGATTTGGCCAAAAATATGTAATTAGGGCATAATTAGTGGATGGAGGACCGATTGGAACGTAATTAGTATATGTAGCGGACCAATTGGGCCAAAAAAAAAAAAGGACTGATTTGACTTTTTTGTAAAAATAAAGGACCATATTGGCTTTTTTTCCATGCTGAATTGCTAATAGTACTAGATAATTTCACTTTTGTCTTTTTTTTTTTTTGGTAAACAGTGACACTCATGTGTCGGCAAAGGTGTGTGGGAGCCCAAACCACACAAATTACAAAGGGGGATAAAAGGGAGGGATAGAGGGCCGGGTGGGAATCGAACCCCCAACCATAGGTTGGGAGAAGGGGACTTGACCACTAGAGTAAGTCCCATTCCCTTCACTTTTGTCTTTCATTTTACTGTACGAAGTATATTTATTTTCTCTCTCTCGATTTCTTTTCTTTTTCCTCCATTGCAAACCAAGCTTTCCTTGCATCCTCTTTTTCTTCCCCATCTCTCTCTCTCCCCAACAAATTCACAAATACTCCACCTACCATCGCCACCCAACTTAGCTTTTAATTAGCCTTCTCAGTTCTCCCACCTCTTCTCTCTTCTTTCCACCATTAAAATACCACCCCGCCCAGTGCCCACTCACAAAGATTGGATTTTTGTCTGGCATTCTTTCAGAAAACCTAAATAAAAGAAAATTACTTAAATAAATAATGGCCATTTCGCTTTGTCATTTGCATTATTGTAATGGTTTTCTTCAATTCTCTTTGGCCCACAGCAGGCTTTCTTGAATTCTACTCCTAATTTAATCCTCTTCTTCTGCTTTTGAGTCTATTCCTTTTCTCTCTTTAATTTCTTTCTTAGTATTTTTTTTTTTTACTTTGTATTTGCTTTAGTGGGTTTGGTCCTCCCTTGTCCTTAATTCATCTCGCATTGGGATTTATATGCTCCTTCAGCTTCTTCTGATTCGAAAAAAAGTGTCCTTTTTGGGGTTTCTTCAGGTCCCTTGCAATGGTGAGTGTTTCTCTTACTTGTTCATCTTTTGGAGGGTTTTCATTTATTTGTTGTTTTTATTTCTTGCTTGTTTCAAAGTTTCTGTTTTTAATTAGATGCCTCAAGATTTGGATTTAGGATTTGGTTTTGTTTATATGGCACTGTCTTGTTTCGCTGGATTTGGGGTGTTTTTTCACTGTTGCGATGATTTCGACATGTACATTTGTTTCTCTTGGATGGGTTTCTGGATTAATTAATTAGATGCCTTAGTACGTAGGGTGCACTGGGCTCTACTGTTCCTTTCATTTTCTAGGATTTAATTAGAGCTTAATTTGGAGATTGAATTATGCAGAGGCGCAGAAATGGAATGCAATTGACAGTTAGATTCCTTTTCGAGCAAGCTGTATTGGATGCAACCGGAATTTGACTTAGATTTTCAATGTGCTATTTTATGGTAATCCGAATTGTTTCTTGCGACTCAGATTCTTAATGGATTTAATTCTTGTCCAGAACTGAAGAGGATTCTGTGCTGAGATCTTATATTTTGCAAGAATGTCGTCGGGTAGTCTGAATACCGAGTTGTCGAAGAAGTATGGAGGGATAAAATTGTGGGTTCTGATCTGTATATCTATTGGTGCATTTGTCGTATTAATTTTGGGGATCCTCTCAATATGGGTTCTGTTTAGAAGAAAATCTCGAAGAAACTTGGACAAGTACACTCTCTCACAAATCCCTAATGTCTCAAAGGAAATTGGGGTTGACAGTGTTGGGGAACAGAGGACAAATGATCCTCCAGAAAGTTTTTCCTTGACCATAAATGATAAATCGGGCGATAAGAACTCGGAGAAGCTGCTGGAGCATTTGACAAGGAGTAGATCAAGTGATATTGATAATATCAGTCAATGCAGTTCAATGTATCGCCACGAAAGAGCAAATAGCTCTCAGTCAGGGGAGGAAGGAAGTTCAGGCAATGGCAGAAAACAGTCATCTTTGTCATTTGGTATTGCTATGCCATCTCCTCTAATTGGTCTTCCGGAAATATCTCATCTTGGGTGGGGCCACTGGTTCACCCTTAGAGATCTAGAAATCGCGACCAACCGTTTCTCAGCTGATCATATCATTGGGGAAGGCGGGTATGGAGTTGTTTATCGAGGCAAATTGGTCAATGGCACAGAGGTAGCAATTAAGAAAATTCTTAACAATATGTGAGTGTCTTACATTGTTCCATCTTTATCATATGTTAAAAAAATCACCATATATCTCTTTGTAACATTTGTATTATTTCCACGTTACAGTGGGCAAGCAGAGAGGGAATTTCGTGTTGAAGTAGAGGCTATTGGCCATGTTAGGCATAAAAACCTTGTCAGGCTTCTTGGCTATTGTGTGGAAGGAGTCAACAGGTTAGCTTCTTTGTTAGACTATAGTAAAGCTCATTCTGTTTTCCTGTTGTATTGTTTTAGCATTTTTGTTAGCTTAGACTGGGTTGTTTTTTTACTTTAAGGATGTTGGTGTACGAGTATGTAAACAATGGAAACCTCGAACAGTGGCTCCATGGTGCAATGAGGCAACACGGAACCCTAACATGGGAAGCCCGTATGAAGGTTCTTCTTGGCACCGCAAAGGCGTAAGTAGAACCCCAACTGAGCAAGAAGTTTACATTTTTCACCCGACATTCCAATAATTTCTAATAATTCAAATGTCAAATTCAAGTTCGTTGAAACATTGAAGTGCCGTATTCCATGCTTAATTGTGTCAAGCTGATTTTGCAGACTTGCTTATTTGCATGAAGCAATTGAGCCAAAGGTTATTCATCGGGACATAAAATCTAGCAATATCTTGATCGACAGTGATTTCAATGCCAAAGTTTCTGACTTTGGTTTGGCTAAGCTATTGGACTCGGGAGAAAGCCATATAACGACAAGAGTGATGGGTACATTTGGGTATACGAACCTTTGGCCTTGTTTGCACTTCCATTTCACTTTCTATGTGTCGAGGATTTTCTAAACTAGCTGTCTGTATGAATTTCAGTTATGTTGCTCCCGAATATGCAAATAGTGGATTGTTAAATGAAAAGAGTGACATTTATAGTTTTGGTGTTCTACTATTGGAATCTATTACTGGAAGAGACCCTGTGGACTATGGGCGTCCGGAAAATGAGGTGATCTGCTTACTGTTTGTGTCAATTATTGTATTTTTTTTTTTACTAATCTTTCTGCCAACGGAAGCTCATACTCTTCTGGGGTGATATATTATAAGTTTTACGTGCCTTATGATGATCCTTGATCATTTTTCGTAACAGGTTAATCTTGTTGAGTGGCTGAAAATAATGGTAGGGAACAGGAGAGCTGAGGAAGTGGTTGACTCTAGCCTTGAAGTTAAGCCATCGATACGCGCATTGAAGCGCTCCCTTCTTGTTGCACTTAAGTGCGTTGATCCCGATGCCCAAAAACGCCCTAAAATGAGTCATGTTGCTAGAATGCTTGAAACTGATGAATTTCCTTACCGCGAGGTGTGTGCTTCTTCACTTCCATTTCTAACTTGAGAATTTCTATGCCGGACAGTTTTTGTTAAGCATACTGCTAAAAGTTTTTAATTTGCTATAGCTGGTTCAAATTGTGATTTCAACAACTGTATAAGTCATTGAAATTATACTTTCAACAATATTTTTAGCAAACTAAACAACGTATAGCACTGCTTCTAGCAAGTCATCCCGTACGCCTTCTCAAGATTAATCATGATTTTGTTTTACCTGTCATTGTTGATAAGCATTTCATTTCTTTCTTGCAACACATGATATTTTTGTGACTTAGTTTTATTACCTGAACATTGAGAGTAGGCGACGCATCTGAAGATATGATATTTTGTTTGATTCAGGATCGAAGGAGTAGAAAAAGCAGAACAAGCATGGAGATAGATGAGCAGGCCAGGAAGGAGAGCTGTGATTCAATTGAGATAGGCCAATCATCCGAGACGAAAAATGGATACAGTTGATGGGGTCAGCTCCTGTCCTGAGGGTGATATTATTCTACTTCTAACCCTCCTGATTATATTAGTTAGTTGCTTTCGTCGACTGGTTATTCATTAAAGTAATTTTCAACAACCCTCATTACCCGTATATACGGATGCATGATATTTGTTGGATTTTCGAAATTTCTGTTCGGAGAGATTCCTGATGTGTAGGGTTGCCAGTTGAGGACTCTTGAGTGAATATAATTATTGTGGAGGCCCTTGGTTAGTTGTATTTACTGTTGTCCGAACCACAAAGTCGAATGAGTTGCTTGCTATTACAGCAAGGCGAGGTTGTACAGGCGTTCTGTGGAGCAATTGGGTTGATCCAAGAACTTTCTCGTGCCATATATCATGTGTCGTTCGGTTGGTCCTTCGTTTAGGAACTAGAGGGTGGGATAAATTCACAATCTCAATTTGTTTTTTGTCGTATATTGGCTTAATCGAGCGTTCTCAATCTGTGGAATGGTCGCATTTTTCGTCGTTGAATTTATCAAGGCCATCGTTGAAAGTTTGATTCCACTGCAGCTGACTAACTCTAGTTAAAATGCCCATGTTGAATAAATGTTTTGTTGAATTTATCATCGTCGTTGTTGAAATCAAATTTAAAGAGTTTAGTTTTAAGCACTTGGACCACTGTGATGGAAGCAAGAGTTTGGCAACAAAGCCTTAGGAGTACACGGTCTGCTACGATCATTTTGGCATTGTCGAAAAGTTGCAGAAAAATATTTTGGCATTTGTGAAAAGTTGCAGAAAAGCTTTTGTTATAACGATCTAAAAAAATGTGATGCTGAATCGTAAAACTATTAAAATTCAGTCAATAATAAGGGTGGCGACTAAACTCGCAACTTAAACTTGATACCTTCTAAAGGTATTTTGAAATGTGATCTGTCATGTGCTGTAATGGTGACTTGTGGATGTATTAATGTGGTGGTCATATGATTACTTAAACTTGTGGGTTTGACTTGTTGGCCTTAATAGGGTGGCAATGAACTAGTCAACTTCTAGTTGACTTTTGAAGAACATTCCAACAAATATTTAAGTCGCACATGATACATCGTACAAGGGTATTTCGGTGTATTGGGATGAATTTTGACCTACCTTATTTTTTTGAGATAGTGAAAATATTTTGATGTGAATTTTTAAATAAATTTAATGAATCAATGAAAATAATGGCGCACGATAAATTTTGAGTTATTTAATGATTAAAATAAAATGTCCATCACCAACAGCAGCTGACTTGAGTGGATGGGGTTTTAGTACCTTAAGCAAGGTTTCGGGTTCGAGTCTTGTGTATACAAAAATCTGTTTTGGGAGAGACGCCCTTAATTGCCCTTGCAAATCCTCGATGGATTAGTCTTGGGGATACCCTGGTATTCATTTAAAAATAAAATGTCCATTAAAAAAGAGAATTTTTTATTAAATAAACGAAAAAGAGAAGAGAGACAGAAAATTAAGAAGCTAAATTTAGGGGATTGAAAGAGTGAAGTTACCTTTTTACTACTCCCTCTGTCCAATTTAACTTGTCTTGTTTGATTTCTGCACACAATCCAATATACTTTTTAAATCGTTAATATCTCAAAATATGTACAATGAAAAATTATGTAAAATATATATTATAAAACTACACGATCATATGATTCTAACAAGATCAAACTCGACTATTTTTTTTTCAAATATATACTTGCAATAAAATTGAGTCAAAGCTGAACAATGAACAGTATCAAAAAATCAAACAGGACGTGTTACCTGGGACGGAGGGAGTATATGTTTTCTAATATATATAGGTTGTGCAACAAAAAAAATAATAGTGAAATTAGCTTATTATTCAGCCTATGAACCTATATTTCAACAATTTATTTTAACATCCCATAATCAATATGGTTCTATAATAGTAGTAATTAACTATACAGTTCAAAAAATTTATCACTTAAATTTAACCTTATCCTAAAAGAATTAAGAAAACAGTCTCAGACAACTAACTTGCCAGTATATCTAAACGATGAAGGTAAAAACTAACAATAGACATGTAATAATAATATGAATACAAAACTTAGGGCATATTATATTCTTTCTCGGAAGAAAAAAAGACCAAAGTTAATGGTACATTTTGTGTGAGGTGGAGACAATGCAAATTATTGATATTAGGACAGCTCACAGGTATATAAGCACACTATAAGAATTTTATGTTATAGCTATAGAAAGTTTTTGATAAAATTTAGTCACTAAAGAAATTAACGACTGAAATTTGCGATCAAAATTTGTTAGCTATCACAAAATTTTGTATGTAATTGCGTAACTGAAATTCGTTAGCTACGGATCAAAAATTTTGAGTACATAAATTGCATGCAATGGGGAAGCCAACCCCAACCCACAAAAGTCATGCGTAAAACAAAAGTTTCTCATTTACTCTTTGGTGCCCAAACTACCTCTCTTATTAGAATTAATCTCTTTATTTTTGGTCTTTATTTATTGCAGTCAACATCGCTCCACGTGACCTTACAATTACATTATTATGTACTGCTAGGAGTGCACTATAAAATCTTCCACCCAATCTATCCTCACCCTTCATTTCTCCTTCAATCTTGGCCCTTCGTTTAAAATCGATGCATATCCTATTAGGCTATTACTCATGTTTATCGCTTTGGTTTACATTCAATATAGTACTCCCTTATTTCCATTTCAAATGTCTCATTTGAACCTTTTGTATTGTTTATTATATAGTACTCCCTTATTTCCATTTCAAATATCTCATTTGAACCTTTTGTATTGTTTATTATACATATTTGACTTCAATTTTTATTACAATATTTCAGAAAAATATAATCAAGTGAGATATTAATGGATTCGTCTTTTCACATACTTTTAGAATATATAATATATATATTTTTTTATAATTTTTAATTCTCCATATTTTCAGATATAATAAATGATTAAATAAATATATTGGACTGTGTATAAAAGTTTTGGGACATTTCAAATGGGATAGAACTGGTATTATTTTGTGATTTGATCCTAAACTATTTATTAACATTATTGATTCTTGGAGTTCACCAAAAAAAAAAACATTATTGATTCTTGGATTATGAAAAATCTTTCATTTATGAGATATTTCAAATGCTAATTAGTTACATGATCACCAAAATAATTAAATCTATGACACTAGAATATAAGAATATTCTTCTTTTATTACAGGATTCGGTGGCTAGTTTTTTTCCCTTCTTTTTTTAGCTAATGAGTTTCGATTGGTTAGCAATTTAGATTCAGTGAATAACCATTTTCGTGATCGAAATTTAGGATTTTTTTTACCAAATTATTTCAGTCCCTACCAAAAAAAAATAAAAAATAAATAAAAAAATCTTGTACTAATAGATTTAAAACTTGGGGTTCAAATAATACTGTAAATGCCGACCAGCATCGACTCTATATATTTATATTGCATTTTCTCAAAAATTGATGTAAGCGACGATGTATATTTTAATTTCTTAGTAGTAGTAGTATGTTTTTTAAGGAAATCTAAGAGAAGTCATTGGCTATATATCCACACCACATTGGTTGGTTGTCAGTCAAACCTCAATGAGAGAAAAATAAAAATAAACGAGTAGTAGCTAGTGTAGCTCTAGCCTACTTCAAACAGGTTCAAATAAGATTAAACAAAGAAAAGGAATTAATTAGGGCCACATGATGTCTTCCTTTTTACAGGTAATTAATGAGACAATAACATAATGTTCGAAAGCATGCATCATGGCCGATCCACATAGTAGTAGTAGTACTGTATGTCACTCCCCACGTCATCAACTCGCCCTTTGCTTTTTGTTCCACGTGATTCTGAATAGGAATCTACTATTGCTTAGAATAATCGTCCAAACTGTGTATTTAGGGTCTGTTATGTATTTATAGCTAGCTGTGGCTGTGAGTTGTAGCTGCAAGCTGCAAGCTGAAGCTGTAGGGAGCTCTGTAGCTGTCAGTTTGTTCTATTTAAGTGTTATGTACAACTAGCTGTAAAAAAAGTATGAAATGACATAAAAAGACAAATATTTATGTAGACTATTGGATAGTGGGTTGGTTATTGAGTTAAAATTGTAATTGCTCAAGAATAAGCTACTAGCTTATTTTTTAAAGTTATTACAGGTAGCTTCTAAAAAGAAGCTTCCAAAAGCTCCCAAAAGCTAGTGTGCAGAACGGGGTTTTTGTTTTGAAATAAAAGCTAAAGCTACTAAAAGTTACCAAAAGCTCCCAAAAACTACATGCAGAACGACGCTATTCCTCTTTTTGTTTCAAGTATTTGGTAATAGAATTAACAAGTAACAACCATGATTTAGACAATAATGAGATTAACTAATTAGTTAATAATATCATATTGATCTATTACGTGATAGCTAGACTTGCTTAAACATATCAATCAATTCAACATAGGATACTTCAATAAAAAGAAAAAAGAATGAAAATAAATCTAACAATAAATTTTCTTTCCGGGTATTTTTTTTAAAAAAAAATTTAAGAAAAGTCGATGAGTACTCAGTGACAGGTACGTAAGTAGAGTGATACGAGGAGGATGAAGGGTTGATCGAGTAAAGAAAGATGATGCTCCAGTATTTTTTTCCATTTACAAAGTTCTGAAAATTAAAAGTATGTACATCCGCAAATGCTAAAATTTGATGATTTTTGTACTGATAACAAAGTTTGTGACAAAATTTTGAGAAGTTAACTGATAATGAAGATCTTGTCTAGGAGTGGAATAGGCTAGTCTTCGCTTTGAAATGCCTGGACCTGTATTAATTTTTCAAGGCCTGGACCGGGCCTATAATCTTTCATATGCCTAGTTTAGAGGTTTAAGTATGACTTATTTACTTAAATAGGTCAGGCTTAAAAAGTTTATTTAATCCTATTTAAATATTTAATAAATAATAGTAATAATAAATATTTTTTTGGGTGACACAGCCTGAGAAGGCGAGCAAAGAAATAGTAATAATAAATATTAATAGATACAGTATATTAATGAATTATATAAAAAAATAATAAAAAAATAAAATTATTTAAAAATGTTTAACAGATCGGCCTGACTAGTAGGCCTTTTATGAGGCACGACCTAGACCTATTTATATAAATAGGCTTTTAAAAGTACTCAAGCCTAACCTATTTAAAGAGGTCAGGCGAGGCCAGACCATATGATAGAGAGCAAGGGATGGATGGTGCAGTCAGGCGTGGGGCAGACATGCTTGAGGAAGAAGAAGCTGACCTGGAAATGGAGAAGCAGCATCAAGGAGAGCCTCGCCCTTTGGTGGTCTATCGTCGAAGGGAAAAAATGCAGTCTTGGAATTAATTATGGGCTGGAGTAGTGAATATAATAATGATATTATTTATGTTTTGTCTAATTCCATTTAGTGTTGTTATCATGGGCCGTAGGCCTTTTTCATTGAGTACATAAATAATTGTAATTAGGGCGAAGGGGACATTGAGAAATAACATTGTCTTGAGCCAGAGGCTGGCTGGCGGTGACTTCCGCTCGGAGTTTCTTTATTCCAATTTCAATATCTATCAAATTGGTCCGACCTGCCGGATCCCCCCATAACCCTATCATGACGTGTTCAACCACGGAAAGATTGGATCGTCTGGAATCGGATCAGGCGGAGATGAAAGGACAACTGGTGGCCGCGAACGCACAACTCACAGAGATCACGGCGACCCTAGCCGAGATGTCTCGAGCCATTCGACGACTAACTCCTAATCTCCAAGATGAGGAACCAGCACTGCAGGGCACAACGACAACGGGAAAACCATTGGCATTGCAGTTGTCGACATTTAATGGAACTGATCCGATTGGGGGGCTAGCGCGTGCAAACCAACAGTTTGAAATTCATGATACAGTTGTCGGGCAAAAGGTGGCATTAGCGGTTGTAGCAATGGAGGAGGCCGCCTCTATTGGGCCACGTGGTTTAGATCGTGAAAATCTAGCTTGACATGGGAGGAATTCTCGCAAGCATTAGTCGCGCGTTTTGATACGAGATTTAAAGGCGGTCCTTTTGAGAGGTTGGCAGATGTCAAACAGTCGGGCGCAGTGAATGATTATGTGAATTTATTTGTGCAGTAGTGGGTCAAGTGCCTGGATTGAGCGATGAACATTATTTAGGATATTTTATGAAGGGGTTGGCGAATCCGATCCGTAATTCTCTACGGGTGTTGCGTCCGAGTGATTTAGAGACAGAATGGAGCTTGCACGGGACATTGAATTTAATTTGTCTTCACAGGGGCAGGGACAACAAGGCCAGGGTTCTTATAGCACTCTTGCTCGCGGTCCGGGGTGGTCGCGGCCTTCCCAGGGACCTTCTTTGGATAGGGGAATGCACAATGCTTCACGAAGTTCGAATTCCGGTGGTTCTATAAACCGTTCTTTGAATTTCAAGGAGGCGGGCAACGTCCACGACCCCAATTTTCTCGTCTGTCTCCCCAAGACCTTGCCGATTTAAGGGCAAAGGACTTATGTTATCATTGCAAGAAGCCCTACTCCCCAGGCCATGAATGTTCAATGAAAACATTACATATCTTGTTGGCTGAAGATGATGAAGAACTTGAACTGTGCCGAGCAGAATTTTCAAAACTGGAAGGAGACCATCAGGAAGTTGATCCGGTGGATGAAGGGCTGGACGAAGTAGAGGAAACCGTTGGAGAGCTGCCTATGTATTCAATGGCGGGGTTTTCGGGATCACGAACGATGCGACTGCATGGTGAGTAGGGCGCACGGTTACTGTGCTGATAGATAGCGGAGCAAGTCACAACTTTATTTCCACCACTCTTATTGATGAGCTCCAGTTGATCCCTGATTGTACAATCCGATTTGGGGTGCAGCTCGGAAATGGTATGTGTCAGGAGTCCGCAAGAGTGTGCAAAGGCAATAAAATATTTTTTGAGGATTGTGTCGTGGAAACAGATTGCCACGTGTTTGCGTTGGGTGGAGTAGATATTATTTTAGGGGTAGCTTGGTTGGCGACCTTAGGGGAGGTTGGGGCAAATTGGGACAGGATGGTTATGTTGTTCGAATGGCAAGGGAAGCAGGTTACGCTTAAGGGAAATGTAGCATTATGTCGAGGCCAAGTGGGACTAAAAGCTCTTTTCTGCCTCCAAGAAGTGGAATTTCTGGCAATTGTGGTAGAATCAGAAATTACAAAACTACAGAAAACAAATGAGGGGGCGATAGAGGGTCTGTTGGCGAAATATGAGGCAATCTTTGATGAGTCGAAGGGGCTGCCCCCGAAACGACCTGCAGACCATCGGATTGAGCTTGTGGTAGGGACTGGACCGGTGTCGGTGCGACCGTACAGGTACGGACATGTCCAGAAAGATGAGATAGAACGGCTAGTGGAGGATATGTTGTTGGCAGGGATAATCCGTCCCAGCTCTAGCCCATTTTCTAGCCCTGTGTTGTTGGTTAAAAAGAAAGATGGAAGCTGGCGTTTTTGTGTGGATTATAGGGAATTAAATAAAGCGACGGTACCTGACAAATAACCTATCCCAATGATACAAGACATGTTGGACGAGTTAGCCGGAGTGAAGGTATTTTAAAAAATTGATCTACGCTCGGGTTATCATCAGATTAGAGTGGCGGAGCCAGACATCCCTAAAACAGCCTTTCGAACACACAGTGGGCACTACGAGTTTTTGGTTATGCCTTTTGGGCTCACTAATGCCCCCGCCGCTTTCCAAGCTACAATGAATGACCTGTTCAGACGGTTCCTTCGGAAATTTGTATTGGTATTCTTTGATGACATTCTAATATATAGCTCATCATGGGAGGATCATCAGCGACACTTGGAGGTGATCCTTGATATCTTGGAAAATAATAATTTGAAGGCAAATCGAAAGAAGTGTGTTTTTGGCAGCCCAACGATGGAATATTTGGGTCATATCATCTCTGAGAGTGGGGTGGCGATGGACTCTAGCAAGGTAAAGGCGGTTCTGGACTGGCCTCGGCCGGGGTCCGTATGTGAAGTGCGCGGATTTCTTGCTTTGACAGGCTACTATCGTAGATTCGTGAAAAATTATGGGTTGATAGCAAGACCTCTTACCGCTTTACTTAAGAAGACAGCTCCGGTCCCATTTTCTTGGAATAATGTTGCGTATGTTGCATTTGAACGGCTTAAGCAGGCTATCACCGAGGCCCCGGTGTTAGCAGTCCCTGATTTTTCTAAATCATTTGTGGTTGAGTGCGACGCTTCGGGAATTGGAGTTGGGGCAGTGTTGATGCAAGATCGTCGCCCCATTGTATTTTTCAGCAAATCCTTATCTGACAAGTCCCAGCTTGCGTCCACTTATGAAAGGGAAATGATGGGGTTGGTCATGGCAATTAAACATTGGAGACCATATTTGTTGGGTAGGAAGTTCACTGTACGCATGGACCATGGTAGTTTGAAATACTTATGGACTCAAAAGATTGGAACTCCTGCTCAACAGGAGTGGGTATCTAAAGTACTCGGCTATGACTTGACCATCGAATTTAAATCTGGAGTGTCTAATTCAGCGGCGGATGCGCTGTCTAGGCGGGGCGGTGAGGCAGTGTTGGCTGCCATGAGTAGGCCAGGATGGCTAGATATTGATCAGGTTCGACTGGAGAAAGTCTAGGATGCTTATGTTCAGGACATCATTCAAGCCATATCTCGGGACCCTGGCAGCCGAGTGGGGTTCTCTGTGCATGGTGATCTTTTATTTTTCAAAGGGCGGTTGGTCTTAGCTGCGAATTCGGAATGGATTCCACGATTCTTGCATGAGTTTCATGACACCCCATCGGGTGGACATGCAGGAGCATTATGATAATGGCCAAAATTGTCCATTATTTCCAATCCATTTCCGTGTCTGAGACGGACACTTTGATCGTGTTTCCATCTTATTTTAATAAGAAAGCAGTTGAATTTAACAGATTAATGCCAGTTTGTAAAAACATCGAGCCGGTAATAAAAAGACACAAAAAATGCAATTTTTAATTGTATTTTTGTTAGAAAAATCCAAAAACATGAAAAAAGGAAAAAGAAAAGAAAAAGGAAGAAAGATGGGCAAAAGAATAAAAGAGCCCACAAAAATCCAAAAAGATGGGAAAAAGATTGAAAATCCCACAACTGAAATTTGGCTAAGTGTTGAAGCACAATTCGAATTGTGCAATTCGAATTAATTCGAATTGCACAATTCGAATTGCTGAAGAGAACAAAGAAATGGTTAAGTGTTGGAAGGGATGCAGAAGCCTAATTCGAATTGTTCAAATTCGAATTAATTCGAATTAGGCAATGAAGAGGAGAATCCCAAAGGCAAGAAGAAGACGCAATTCGAATTGTCCAATTCGAATTAATTCGAACTGGCACAAACAATTCGAATTGCCAACAAATGCAAGGAAGCCAAGCAGAAACCCTCATCCAATTCGAGAAAAGACCAATTCGAATTCTTCACATTAATTCGAATTGATGACTGAAGGCCACAATCCCAGCTCAAGGAAGAGATCTCACAATTCGAGTTAATTCGAATTGATTGAGATAATTCGAACTTCACTCAAAAATTCATCAAAAGCTGTGGAGCATGAGCACAATATTGGTGGGCCTAGGGCTTCGAAGTTTGCCTATAAAAGCTGACCTCTCTCAACACAAGAAACATCCTTAGATCAAGAAATTAACCAAAAAAGCAGCTGGGACAAAAAGAACAGCAGGAGGTTCCACACCCCTTAAGGGTTAGGTAGGTAGTTTAGTTTAGTTTAGTTTAGTTTATTTTTCTTGCAAGTAGTATAGTTTTTACATGCTTTGATCTTAGTATAGTGTAGAAGCAGTTTGTGTAACCCTTAGAGTAGCCATTTCCAGAATTTTTACATGCTTTCTAGTTAGAATAAACCCTCCCTTCAAGTTAATGATGGTTTTGGGTTCTTTATTTTGCTTTCAAAGTGTCAATACAAGAAAAATTTCCAGAAATGGTGTTATTCATGTGTTTTGGCACTCTTTAATGCTTTCTTTAGAAATAAATGCTTAGCATGTTTGTTTGTTTCAACTAGGTTACATTTATTATGTCCTAGTTGACATTCAAATTTAATAAATGCATGTTTGATGGGTTTTTGGCTTGATTTTGTGCCTTAGAGCTTCAAATAAGTGTTCTTAGGTTTTAGATGTTTTAAGGCCTGTTGGAATTTACCTTTATGTATTATTTTTCCTGCCCTGTTTTTATTTTATGCTGCCTTAGATAACTTGAGTGTTCTTAGTTTATTCATGTAGTTTTTAGATAACTAGATGTTTTAGGTTCTTTGATCTTTGAATCCTTTGTTTGTAGAAATAGGGTTTAAATCTTGCCAATACCCACTGGACACGTGTTTGTTTAGTTCTTGAAAACCTCACTAGGGTGGCTGTGAAATGACATTGATGTGAGATGAGGGATTCGGTAAATCTAAACCCATCATTACAGCACAATGTACATCTAACCCATACTTGTGAGAACAAAAATTGTTATTGTTTGAAAATGTGTAATTCGAATTGAGGCAATTCGAATTATCTCGAATTGCCTAAGAAATTCGAATTGCACAACCAAAAATTTCATTCATGTGGTTTTCAACCAATTCGAATTCTCCAATTCGAATTAATTCGAATTGGTTCAACAATTCGAATTGGCAAGGAAAACCACATTGTATTGCATACCACCCATTCATGCCTTAGTTTATTTTCCATCTCTTACCAATTCGAATTGTGCAATTCGAATTGCTGGACAATTCGAATTCACCTTCCCCTTGAGGTAAATGCCTTAGTCAATTTGAGCAAGAAAAGGACTTCGCCAATTCGAGTTGTCCAATTCGAATTAATTCGAATTGGTCAATAATTCGAATTAGATGATGTTCCAATTTCTGGGAATGATCAATTGGATAAAGTATTACTTCATCCTTCATGCATTATCAATTCGAATTACCCCAATAATTCGAATTGAACTATCCCTTCTATTTTGAAAACTCCAAAAACATTTTCTTTCATGATTTGTGTAAGTTGCATGGGTGTGTTGGGCCTCGGCCCAGTTCATCT
Organism: Hygrophila difformis; assembly: GCA_030278955.1. Classification (NCBI taxonomy): domain Eukaryota; kingdom Viridiplantae; phylum Streptophyta; class Magnoliopsida; order Lamiales; family Acanthaceae; genus Hygrophila; species Hygrophila difformis. The sequence continues at coordinate 46,334,071 of JAOANR010000006.1, read as the reverse complement.
GATTTCTATCCATTACACATCTCAACCCATTAGTGTCCACTTATTGTGTGCTTAACACCCACACAATACCAAAGATATTTTCTTACTTTTATGTTTTTCTCTTTCAGTGTGTGTATGAACGGATAATGAGAAACACCACAGATTAATGTTGGTGAAAGGTCCCTTCACAGGGATATCGACTAACCCATCTTCTGTGTGTCAATCATTATCTATTATTTTGCATGGTCTGGTTAGTGGTTGGTGGAAGCTTCGGCGAGCGTTCTCTTCACTAAGAGTTTCGATTAGTCACTCAGCCAATTCCTAATCAGATACAGTTTTAATTTTCTTTATCTTAATTTCTCAACCTGAATTCAAGTTGCAATAGTATCAACTGATATCGACCAACATCAGTTGAGAAATATTACAGCAAGAAATATGTGGGTTTTTCTTCCACTCACAGACAAAAGAAAACTAAATAACGGCGGTCACCGTTGTTTGGATTTCTTTCTGTCTAAAATCAGTCATCTGGGGAAAGTGGGAACCGGACAGCAGATGTTTGCAGTCCGGAAAACCCCAACTATCTCTGGCACTACTTTTAGCCAATTTCTTCTCATCTCAGGCTAATCCACCTTTGCGTATCACATTCTGTCTAACCCCACCATATATTTTGGGGTGTTTTATTTTCCTTTTCATATACTTGTATGCATGATACTATTATGTAGATGTTCCAGTCATATAATTATTTTGGGGATCCTTCCCCTTGGACACAGAAGTCTTGATTTAAATCTGATGTTGCATAATAAATTTCCAACAAAAATTCCTTTATAAAATCCGGATCTGAGTAAGGGATAAATTCGACAGTTATGACTAATTCATCTTCCACTGGGGGTTGATTTTGAGAGCTTAGAAGCAGAGTCAGCGATTAGGACTCACCTAGACTGAAAGGATCTGTGTTTTAATTGAGAGTTTAATACCTGTCTAGGGAATGATTTTCAAATATTCATTTGGTTTCTCAGAATTGCTGTGTGTTGGAAATCTTGTATTAGATATCGCATTAAATCAATATCCACTTGGGTGTAGATGAGATGTGATAAATAATACTAGAGGAACAACATATAGGCCTTGGTGAATTTCTAAGATAGGGTTGAGTATTCCTTCGACTACTATCTTCTTCTGCCAAAGTCTAGAATTGAGTCTTGAGTGAGTACATCCGGAATAGGTTCATTGATGGATCTGTTTAATTTAGTTTGTATCTCATAACTACCCAGATGTTGTAAGCCATGTGGCTTATTGATATCTCGGGGGTTCTTGATCTGCATCTGGTCACCAAGACCAGGGGCTCTTTTATACTAACGGAAAGAGACGTTTTTAACGATTCCGAGTGATAGATTTAAATGCTTTCTTTACAGCCTTCTTACTGCTTTCCTTTAAAATGCTTTCATAGAGGTCACTCGGAAGAATTAGGGGCTGTCCATCTGTTAAAAGGTTTGAGATTTATGGAATGGTTTGGGGCTTGATTTGAAACTTTGGGTGTGACATGGGGGAATGATAGGAGTACTTGGCATGTCAACTAATGATATGTTAGGTGTTGCTTATCCACCACAGATACATAATGTAACTTCACAAGGCCTGTGAAGGGAGTTATAAGTCTGTGGTATATTAGATTTTATTGTCTCAAGAGCATGTAAATTCTCACCATAAGTACCTGTCTGTCAAAGGGAACATGGTGTAGAAAGCATGAGAGTTAGCTAACTAGAGGATTATCCCAAGGTAAGATCTGTGTATAAAAATGGAAGTTTAATTGTGTTTCATCTGAATCTTGTCCAATCTTTATTATTTCCTCCCTGTCCCTTCTGTCATATTTAAATCTGCTTTCTAGGTAGTGTAGCATAATCTTACATGCTTTCGTAGAATCAATTACTTGCTTTCCTAGATATGATTTACCATGCTTTGTAGAATAATTTTTACTGCTTTCATGATCTGGTTTAATTTATGTCAAGTAGTTGATAGAAACCCTTGCAAAACTTGAAACGAGTAACCGAGTGGAAAATCTTAGTAAACGACGTGGGCCCTGCTTCCATCGCACATCCTCCAGTGAACGATCCGGTACTTACTATAAATTACTGCAATTTTTGACTCCGTGCACTTTCGGGAGCACAGTTTCTTGACACGAGTAAATAAAAACACAACATTTTAGAAAAATACTCATGTAGTGGGAAGATGTTCAAAAGGTATTTAGACGATTCTTCACCACCCCGGCAGCGCAATGAAACTCGTCAAAAGTTTCATGGCGCCGTTGCCGGGGAGGATGCAGCGCAGTTGTAATAAATAATACTTTATTAAGTATTGAACACTGGAGTCTGGTAAGATTGAATTGTTCATCCCGGCAGGTATCTTCTTGACATGAAATTAAGAGAAGCATCATGGTGCAGATACTAGGGACTTTCAGGGTGACAGACTGAAGGTCAATCCCGGTTGCATCGTGATATTTGTCAAAAGTTTCATGATGGGAAGGACCACAGCGCCGTTTTAAATCAAAAGACCCCACATGAGTAATAAAAAGCGGGAATCATAACATATCCTTAAACCCCTTCCCTACATCATAACTCTTTTCATTTAATGAATCCACACCTGATATTTCAGAAAATTACTCGTGTTCGTCAAACTCGTCAAAAGTTTCATGGCGCCGTTGCCGGGGAGGATGCAGCGCCGTTTACTGGGAGAATTACGCTCCTGATTTACTCATAGATAGTTTTTGTATATACTATCAAACCATCACTAACTTGGGGATTGTACAGGTACTGTCAAAATCTTGATACCAACTGCTTATGCAACGGAGGAGGAACACATTGCAGGAGCTACCGTTCGATCTAGAAATAGAAAGGACCGCTCGCCAACTGAGGGCAGAAGCCAGAAGGCGGAAAGAGCAGGAGCGTCGGACCCGCACTTCACCTGAAACATCGAGCAGCGATCTATCAGACATGGCAGATAACCAGAACATTCCCCCGATCTTACCCATAGACCAACCACCAAATAACCCTAGTAATGGAGCTGACGGAGGAATGGTAGAACATCCTAATCGTGCCAACGAAGAGGAGAATCTACCAAATCCCAATCAGCAACAATACCAGCAATTCCACCAACAACCACCACCACCCTTAAACCAATTTCACCAAAATCAAAATATACCAAACCAACAATACCAAAACCAAGCTTTCAATCCAGCTCAGTTTCAGAACAACCCACAAGATCCACATAACTTCCAGCAATTTCCCAACTACCACCAACAGTACCAGAACCAAGCTGAACAAGGAAATCAACAACAGCAGCAAGCAGCAGCAAACTTCATGCAACCAATAGTAGAGCCCTATCTGGATGGACCTGGGAGAGCACACTTTCCTGCACGCAATTTCGAGCTCAAACCGGCACTCATCAATTTGGTGCAAAACAATCAGTTCTGCGGTGCAAATCATGAGTACCCTCATGATCATCTCCAGACCTTCCTGGAGCTCTGCGACACGATCAAAAATCAGGGAGTCTCTCCTGATGCTATTAGGCTAATGTTGTTCCCATTTTCTTTATATAGTGGTGCCAGGGACTGGTACAAGTCGTTGCCTATCATCAGAGGAGCACTTGGGCAGACTTGGTGAGGAGCTTTTTGCTGAAGTATTTTCCAGAATCAAAGATTGAGGAAGGACGAGCTAAGATTGGAGATTTTAAAATGAAGCCAGACGAGTCATTATATGATGCGAAAGAAAGATTCTTGGGCCTCATCAGGCGATGCCCCCAACACGGATACGCACCATGGGAGCAATTGAGTAAATTCTACGGAGGTCTCACCCATCCATGGAGAACAATGTTAGACGCTGCTGGCGGACGACATTTACTCCACCTGCCTATGGACCAAGCTTGGGAGAAGATTGAGACAATGTCTGTCAACAGCATCCTAAACACATAAGATAGGAAGGAGGATCCTCCTAGAAAAGTCTTTGCTGTAAGTGAAGGGAAAACAGATTTTGAAAAATTGCAAGAACAGGTAGCTGCGATACAGCTGAGCCAGGATAAAGGGAAGGGAATAGACGCTTCTCAGGCAGGAACCTCATCAGACCAAGTCCAAACACAGCAATCGGGAGTTGTCTGTGGACTGTGTCAGGGACCTCATCCAACTGATACATGCCAACAGATAGCTACCGAGAGTTGTAATTATGTCGGGAACTACCAAAATCGCCATCCCAACCTCTCTTATTCCAACAACAATGCACTTAATGCGCATTTGTTGCAGCCAAACCAGCCCAACCAGTTCGCAAATCAAAACCCACAGCAAAACTTCAGACCTCAGAATCAAGGATTCGTCCAGCAAAGAGTGCAGAACTTTCAAAATCAGAATCAGAATTTCCAACCTCAAATCCAACAGAGGCCTAATCAGAACCAAGGCCAGAATTCCCAGAATTTCCAATCCCAACCTGATCAGAATCAACAATATAACCAAAGGCCACCATCTCGTCTGGAGAACTTGATGACTGAGTTTATAGCCAACCAGAAGGATATAAACCAACAACTGCAGTCATCAATCAAGAATGTGGAGACGCAAGTCACCCAATTGGCCAAGGAACTGCAGAACAGGGGGAAAGGAACACTTCCAAGCAGTACTGAAGCTAACCCGCAGTGTAAAGCAATCACATTGCGGGGAGGCAAGATCCTAAAAGGAATTGTTGGACATGGAAAAGAGACGGCCGAGGAGGAAAAGGATCCAGTGGAGGGTGAAAAAGAAAATGAAAGGATTGAAGGAGGAGACGGTATTGGACTGGTCGAGGACAAATCAGAAACAGCTATTCCGCAGGCTGAAGCTGCAAAGGGAGCTGAAAAGGGTAGGGTTGAAGGTACAACTTCCTTCTCTTTGCCACCAAAAACAAACAATAATAAGTACATGCCAAGGGTGCCGTACCCAGCACGTCTTAAAAATAAGGAACATGACCTTAAATTCAAGAAATTTCTAGAACGGTTAAGGTCTGTAGAGATAACCATTCCTCTTGTGGAAATGATTTCAGAAATGCCCACCTATGCTAAGTTCTTGAAAGAATTGATTTCAGGGAAAAGGCAGGTAGAGCAGGAGGAGGTGATTGTTCTCAACAGCACATGCAGTGCCATAGTCCAAAAGAAACTGCCCGAAAAGAAAGAAGACCCTGGATGTTGCACGCTACCAGTACAGATTGGGAAGGCCAAAGTGAGCATGGGGTTATGTGATCTAGGATCCAGCATCAATGTGATGCCCTTAGCCATGGCAATTCGCCTAAGGCTCGGGGAGATTGAACCAGTCAAGATGAAGCTGCAGCTTGCAGACAGATCAATCACAAAGCCTGTAGGAATCCTCAAGGATGTGGTAATCAGAACCGGTCAAGTTCTTTTCCCGGTTGACTTCATCATCCTCGACATTGAAGAGGACTCTGCAATGCCACTTATCCTGGGACGCCCGTTTCTGGCCACTGGCGGAGCACTGATCGATGCCAAATCTGGAAGAGTCACATTGAGGGTCGATGACAAAGAAATCACCTTTGACATAGAGCAGCTGCAGAAGTTTCCAAATGAGGGATCTTGTTTCATATTTGATGTAATAGAAAGTAGGAGTGAGGATGAGAGCATAAACTCTGTGACTGATGAGCCAAACAAAGTTTCAAAACAGGTACTGAAGCCTGAAGGTGCGGAGCAACCAAGGAGTTGCAACGCTGTCCACTTCGAGGACCCTATCTCTGGGGACCTTGAAGAATTCGATGGGGTTGAGTTCATCCCGGAGGAAGAGGAAAGCACCGCTGAGGAGGAAGTGGATCCTGTACTGACACAGGATCCTGAAGGTAAATCTGATCTCTCTCTCCCATCCATTTCTCGCAAATTACTGCCTTCCGTTGAATGCCCACCAGAGCTTGAACTTAAAATACTTCTGGATCATCTTAAGTACGTCTTTCTCGCTGAACATAAAAGATTACCGGTGATTGTGTCAGCCAAGCTGACACAAGAACAAGAAAAAGCTCTGGTAGACATTCTAAAGAAATATGTACATGCAATCGGATGGACCATTTCTGATATAAAAGGAATAAGCCCCTCTGTTTGCATGCACATAATTTTAATGGAAGAGGAGTACAAGCCCTCAAGGCAACCACAAAGGCGTCTGAACCCCCATATGCAGGAAGTGGTAAGGAAAGAAGTTATCAAGCTCTTAGATGCTGGTATCATCTATCCTATCTCTGATAGCAAATGGGTTAGCCCAGTGCAGGTCGTACCTAAACGTGGGGGGATCTGTGTAACGACTAATGAGCAAGGAGAAGAAGTGGCGACGCGTCCAGTGACCGGTTGGAGAGTTTGCATCGACTACCGGAAGCTCAATACCGCTACCAGGAAGGACCATTTCCCCTTGCCATTCATTGATCAGATGCTGGAGCGGTTGGCCGGAAGGGAGTTCTATTGCTTTTTGAATGGGTACTCTGGCTATAATCAGATTGTGATAGCTAGCGAGGATCACGACAAGACCACTTTCACATGCCCATATGGAACTTTTGCGTACAGGCGCATGCCTTTTGGACTTTGTAATGCGCCGGCCACATTTCAAAGATGCATGATGTCAATTTTCTCAGAATTTATCGAAAAATGCATTGAAGTTTTCATGGATGACTTCTCTGTGTATGGAGATACTTTTGATGAATGTTTGACTAATCTTGCACAAATTTTGAAAAGATGTGAGGACACCAATCTAGTTTTGAACTGGGAGAAGTGCCATTTCATGGTCACCGAAGGAATAGTGTTAGGTCACCGCATCTCGCGCGCAGGCATCGAAGTCGACAGGGCTAAGGTCTCAGTCATCTCAAACCTACCATTGCCTAATTCAATAAAAGCAGTTAGGAGTTTCTTAGGGCATGCCGGTTTCTATCGGAGATTCATTAAAGACTTTTCTAAAATTGCCAAGCCGCTCACTAACTTGCTTTGTAAAGAAAATCCTTTTGTAATAAATGAAGCGTGTGTTCAAGCCTTTGACACGCTCAAAGAGATGTTAATTTCTGCTCCAATAGTGCAACCACCCGATTGGTCAATGCCTTTCGAGGTAATGTGTGATGCAAGTGATCTCGCCGTGGGTGCAGTTCTTGGGCAACATAAGGAAGGGAAGCATTGTGTAATTCATTACGCAAGTCATGCCCTGAATGAGGCCCAAATTAACTACACCACCACGGAGAAGGAGATGTATGCTGTAGTTTTTGCGTTTGATAAATTCAGACAATATCTTATTGGTAAGAAAACCACAGTGTACACAGATCACTCTGCACTGAGATACTTGTTTAGCAAACAAGACGCCAAACCTCGATTAATCAGGTGGGTACTTTTGTTGCAAGAATTCAACATTATAATAAAAGATAGAAAAGGCAGAGACAATGGTGCTGCTGACCATTTGTCTCGACTAGAAAACGATAAAAATGAGCTAGCCGTAAATGAGAATTTTCCGGACGAGCAACTGTTTGCCCTGCATCTTCATGATCAAACTTGTCCGTGGTTTTCCGATATTGCTAACTTTTTAGCATGCGGAATAATTCCACCATTTCAAAGCAGGGGCCACAAAGCAAGGTTCAACCGGGATGTAGTTAACTACTTCTGGGAAGATCCTTATCTCTTCAAGCATAGTGCAGATTCGATTATTAGACGATGTGTAACTGAGCACGAGGCTTATCAAATCGCTAAGAAATGTCATGAGTCGGAATATGGAGGTCACCATGGCCCCACTCGAACAGCTCATAAAGTGCTCGAGTGCGGTTTTTATTGGCCTACCATTTACGAGGATTGCAAAGCATTTGTTAAAGCTTGCGACAGATGCCAAAGACTAGGGAATATCTCCAAGAGGGATGAGATGCCTCAACAAGGAATTCTCACTCTCGAGATTTTCGATGTATGGGGTATTGACTTCATGGGACCATTCCCGACATCTGATGGGAACCATTACATCTTGGTAGCTGTCGATTACGTTTCCAAGTGGGTTGAGGCCGTTGCACTGCCAACCAAAGATGGCAACCAGGTCATCAAATTTTTGAAAAATAACATTTTCAATAGATTTGGTGTACCCAGGGTGATCATATCAGATGGAGGAACCCATTTTGTTAATAAAGCATTTGCAAATCTTATGAGCAAAAATGGAATTCTCCACAAGATCGGCACGCTTTACCATCCCCAAACCAGTGGTCAAGTCGAGGTCTCAAACCGCGAAATCAAACCATACTCGAGGCCACTGTGGGGACAACTCGCAAAGATTGGTCACGTAAGCTCAATGATGCTTTATGGGCATACCGCACTGCATTCAAGACTCCCATTGGGATGTCTCCATACAGACTCGTCTTCGGAAAGGCCTGTCATTTGCCCGTAGAACTAGAACATAAGGCTTACTGGGCCGTACGAACGCTCAATTTTGACTCACGAGTTGCTCAGAGTAAGCGCAAGTTGGACCTCAATGAAATTGAGGAAATACGTGCGCAAGCTTATGAAAGCTCGAGGATTTATAAAGAGCGGACCCAGAAGTTACACGATCGTCGTATTAAGTCTAAACACTTCTATGTTGGCCAGAATGTCTTGTTATTCAATTCTAGGTTGAAGCTGTTCCCCGGAAAGCTTAAATCCAGATGGGAAGGGCCATACGAAGTGGTGCATGTGTTTGAAAGTGGAGCTGTCAGGATCCGAACTGACAAAGGAGAGCTGGTAGTGAATGGACACAGATTGAAGGAGTATCTTGGGCAGTTTGACCCCGAAAAAGAAGCTCAAATGACAACAGAACCGGCTTATGCTCAATAAATATTATACATATATTTACTTACTTATTTATTACTTGCTCCACCTATTTTTATTGGGATGAAGTATCCAAAAATCAATTGAACATTTAGAGTACTAAGACTCTAAATGTGAGGATGTTGATATTTGGAGAAAACCTAATACTTTTTTATAATTGTTTTGCAGGAATTCGAGGAACCAACAAAAAGAAAGATAAAGCTTCCAAAAACCAGGTTCCCGGTTGGGTTAACATTATATTTAATGGAGGTTAATTTTGGAATTTAGAGAAATCTAAAATCCAGAATAAATTCATAAAATAAAATTGTTAACCCAACCTAATTTATGCAAGCAATATGTTTTAGATTCTATTTCTGTGTATAAATGTTTGCTATTGAGTTCATCTTGATGAACATAAATTTTTGAAAACCTAGAAATTTTTACTAAGTCTTGAATGTGGTTTATTTTTCATTTCAAGAAAATTCGAAATAATTCGAATTGCTTGGAACAAACCACATAAGATATTTTGCCTTGGAAATTTTCACTCTCGGATTAGTTAATTCGAATTATGCAGGCAATTCGAATTAATTCGAATTGACATGCAAATTCGAATTGGCACCCAAGGCAGAACTTTCGGATGTTTTATTTGGCCAAGTATTGCAATTCGAATTATAAGGCAATTCGAATTAATTCGAATTGCCTGACTAATTCGAATTGGCATACAAAAGGCATTCTCCTTAGCAAGTGAGGAATTCGAGTTATTCAAGCAATTCGAATTAATTCGAATTGGCCACAATAATTCGAATTAGCTCACTTAGGCATCTTGTGTAGTTTTTGCTCGCAACCTCCATTTCGAATTGTGAGTCAATTCGAATTAATTCGAATTGATGCCAAAAAATTCGAACTTGCTTTGTTTCTTTGTTTTCCAAGCCAATTCGAATTAATTCGAATTGGCCTGAATAACTCGCATCTCTCACAGAAACCATCAATTCGAATTAATTCGAATTGATGAAATAATTCGAACCTTCCTTCCCAAATTCTTTATATATCCTTGTTTTTCCCCTCTCTTCCATCACTTTCACTTCTCACTCTCCCGAAAACCATCCGTTCTCTCTCGCGAAAAACTGTCTTCCTCGCGAAACCAGTCGCACTTTTCGACCTTTCCTCCGTTCAAACTCATCGGAAATAGCGTCCTCGTCATCTAATCCAAGTGGGAGTAGGGGGTGAGTGTTCTTTTTCGATTTCGTGCTCGGTTTCACTTTACAGTTTTTGTCTTTTCATCTTCCTTGTGAAATTGGGGATGGGGGTGGAATGTGTTTTGTTTTTCATGTTGAAAATGGTCGGAATAGGCTCGGAATGAGTCACACTTGTGCGGGGATGACCTAGAACAGGGTAGGGCGAACTAGGGCTCTTTCTTGCTTTAAGTTCAAACTGCCATTTTAGGGTTCGAAGGTTTCTGTGTCCTTAAGGGATGTTCATTTTGAAAATAGGGGTTGCAAAACCCCCAAAAATTCTGTTTTTGTTGTTGTTGAGTAGTATTTTGATGTTTTACTCTTATTTTGTGTTCTTATGTGAGTAGGAGTAACACTGTGATTATGTTTCTTAGTTACTATGTTGTTTTGATAGATATTTGATGATGATGACTGAAAATGCATGTTAATGACACTTGCAAGTCCATGTCTGTATAGCATGAGTTCTGTTTGACAAAAATTTTGTGCATTGCAGTAGTAATTATGGACCAAAATTATTTTTGTTTGTCTGTCTTTATGTTAGCATGTATGAGTATTTTAGTAATAAATGTTGTTGTTGAGTACCTGTACCCACACTTTGCAAACTCAACTCTAGTAGTTGATTTTTGCACATCCGGGAACATGGTATTGCAGACAAAACCATGCCAAAATTTTTCCAACACTTTTGGCATGGCATTTATGTGTAAAAAGACAAATGGTAGAATATTCTTTGCCTTAAAGTGCTTGATCTTTGTCAACTTGGGACAAGTGGGGAATGTTCACAAGGAAGGTTTTGTTTATATTCCTTAAAAACCCACTTCCCAAAACAAAATCCAAATGGGGGACCACTTACACTCCCAATTTCATTAAATAAACAAGTCAACACTTTTCCATAAAAATCCAAAAATCACCTTTTGTATGTATGCATGTCTACTTTTACTTTCATTTTTATTCTCATTTTTAGTCATGGTCCATTGTTACATAATAGTAATTGCATAATTTGTCGCTTGCATTTGCTTTTCATCATTAATCTTCTATCTCGCCTTTCTCTTATGATCTAAATCACTTGTTAAGTGATGAAAAAAATCAAAATCCTTTCGTAGGCTCAACAACCTACGAAACGTTCTCTTTATGGTCAATTGACCACCCAAAAACATCTTAGACTATTTATAGTCCAAGAAAATTTTTAAGGATCCAAGATCCTTATCTCTCTCTTGCTTTCCTTATTTTTGCTGCAATAAGAATAGATCTGATAATCTGACCCCTTGGACCTTCATAGTGTACCTCAAGTAAGACAGGTGGTAACAAGCGAACTGTACTTTGAGGTGGCTGAAGGTATAAGGCTGAGGGTCTCAGACTTAATCATTTCTCCATGTCTTTCCAGAGGCATCATTCCCCCAATTCAAAATGAAGATCACGAGGAAGGTACCCAACTACTGGATCTGCCAGTAGAGCTCCTAGGAGAAATCCTTTCCCGCATCGGAGAGGACTCCATTAAGAAAGTATGGAGGGTCAGAGAGGTGTGTACCAAACTCAGGGATGCAGCTGACCTTCCCATTGTCTACAAGAGATGTGAGTTGGAGACCACCATCGTCAAGATGTGGGAACAAAGGGTTGAACTGCAAAAGGAGGCACTCCTGGTCAAGTGCGAAGAAGCTGGCAACTACAACCTCCAACTCATCCCAGCTCTGCAGGCATTCGGAGCAGGAAACGAAAGTCTGGCTTGTGAGCTGCTAAAGGAAGGGATTGAGGACAACCATAAGGCCTCGATCTTTGTCAGGGGATACATGCTGCTCAGCAAGCTGGATAATGAACAAGTCCAGCAGGGGGTATCGATGATCAATAGCATCATAACAAACAGGTTCATGATGAAATATGTAGGGACCAATGTCTTCGCGTGGCTAGCTGAAAGCCTGGAGACCCCTGACCTGTTCGGTAATCAAGGACCAAGAGTCTACTGCACAAGGGTAATGGAGGAAGATGAAGAAGACATGGGAGATTACTGCGTACCTTGCAGCCTGACAAACTTTGTCCACTGGACCAGGATCTTCTTCCAGGGATAGAGGGGAAGGATGCTGATGGGCTGAATCTGTAAAGATTCACTTTTGAATGGATTGACTGGAACTGTATTTTGGTAATCTTTTGACTGATCTTTGATGCTAACTTATTCAAGTGTACAGTTGCGTCTGTATTGATGTTTAGATGCGATTAAGGTCGTGTACTATATAACGAACCTTGGATTTGTCTGTTATGATGGTTGTACGACGTATTTTGGTAGTCGTACATTTACTGCTTTCCAAAAGAGAATTTCGTCTTGAGTTCTCTATTATTTGAAAAAGATGTGTGGCAGTCCAAGATGAATAATTGACTGTCACACCAAAAAACAAGCTGTGACATGCTTGCATGTTCACAGTGTCTTTTTACTGCTTTCAATTAAATAAACCGGCATAAAACAAGCATAAATCTGTCACCTAAATTCAGATGTTGAATTTAGGCTAATGATGAAATCTTCAGACTATTACATTGGAATAAAACAATTAAAAATATGCATGATATAAATTCTCGAAGTTTTGAGCTATAAAAATTCAATGATATGATCACTTGAAAGAAAAACGAACTTTCATGTTGAGAATTTGATTGAATAATTGCAAGAATTTTTCAAAGGCTAAATTTGAGAATGAATGTATGGCATGATCAAACCGTCCATGTTAGATCTGAGCCGAGTCATTTTTACTCAATATTTCTTTGATTGTGTGAATCAATTCGATCAAAGGACACTAGAACTTGCAATTGGGACCGATTCAAGACCATGCCATATTCCCGAAATTGAGCATATGATCGAGGCCCCTAGAAAACCCAAAATTTTGGCTTTCGTTTGAATTCCAAACCCAAAAATATTTTCCCTTTAGGATTAACCAACTTGAGCCTTTAAGCCTAATTTTTCTTTGAAACCACTATATTATTCCCAGCCTTACAAAAAGACCAAGAAAATCAAACCCAAGTGTACATGAGCCATCCCATCAAGGCATTTTAATTTTTGATCATCAAATATGTATCAAATCGGTATGCGATAAACCGATTCAAAAAAAAAAAAAGAAGTTGAACTTCATTCAGCAATAAATAAATTGCAAATGACAAAGCAAATTAGACAAAGTCTAATGTCATGCAATAGAAAAGGAAAGAAAAACAAAAGAAAGAAGTAACGATGATCATAAATTCTAGAAAATGCCAAGTTATGATGAAATGGTGTCGTGTCACTTTTTAGCCCAATAATTCCCTTTCCTACCAAATGTTACAACCGTATGCCCCGTTATAACCTTGAATAAGACCTCGGGATCTCGATTTGAAGAAATGAGTAGGTGGCGAGTTGGTCTAATTGCAAGCTTATGGGAGAATTTACTTGAATTTGATTGTGAGCGTATTGTTTAAAAGCCAACTTTGAGAGTGAGTGAAATTTCCGACTCTACTATATGTGAGGCTCTGCTTTGGTTGATCAACGATCATGTCATACTTGAATTCAAGGATTAAGCCAATGAAATCTTCTAAACACATATTCAAGAAGAATTAACAATAATGATTGGTTTGTGTGTTCACTCAAGTGAGAAGTATCATTCCATTAAACACTGCAACCAAGAGAGTTTAATACTTGTAATTTTGATTGTCTTATCCCAATATAAGAAGAATGAAATTTCTGAAGCCACGCAAATGGATTGAATATACAGAGTCCAAGCTCCTAGGAGCACTGACTCTGACTGCTCGGGGACGATCAGTATTAAATGTGAGGATGTTGATAATGGCCAAAATTGTCCATTATTTCCAATCCATTTCCATGTCTGAGACGGACACTTTGATCGTGTTTCCATCTTATTTTAATAAGAAAGCAGTTGAATTTAACAGATTAATGCTAGTTTGTAAAAACATCGAGCCGGTAATAAAAAGACACAAAAAATGCAATTTTTAATTGTATTTGTGTTAGAAAAATCCAAAAATATGAAAAAAGGAAAAAGAAAAGAAAAAGGAAGAAAGATGGGCAAAAGAATAAAAGAGCCCACAAAAATCCAAAAAGATGGGAAAAAGATTGAAAATCCCACAACTGAAATTTGGCTAAGTGTTGAAGCACAATTCGAATTGTGCAATACAATTCGAATTGCTGAAAAGAACAAAGAAATGGTTAAGTGTTGGAAGGGATGCAGAAGCCTAATTCGAATTGTTCAAATTCGAATTAATTCGAATTAGGCAATGAAGAGGAGAATCTCAAAGGCAAGAAGAAGACGCAATTCGAATTGTCCAATTCGAATTAATTCGAACTGGCACAAACAATTCGAATTGCCAACAAATGCAAGGAAGCCAAGCAGAAACCCTCATCCAATTCGAGAAAAGACCAATTCGAATTCTTCACATTAATTCGAATTGATGACTGAAGGCCACAATCCCAGCTCAAGGAAGAGATCTCACAATTCGAGTTAATTCGAATTGATTGAGATAATTCGAACTTCACTCAAAAATTCATCAAAAGCTGTGGAGCATGAGCACAATATTGGTGGGCCTAGGGCTTCGAAGTTTGCCTATAAAAGCTGACCTCTCTCAACACAAGAAACATCCTTAGATCAAGAAATTAACCAAAAAAGCAGCTGGGACAAAAAGAACAGCAGGAGGTTCCACACCCCTTAAGGGTTAGGTAGGTAGTTTAGTTTAGTTTAGTTTAGTTTATTTTTCTTGCAAGTAGTATAGTTTTTACATGCTTTGATCTTAGTATAGTGTAGAAGCAGTTTGTGTAACCCTTAGAGTAGCCATTTCCAGAATTTTTACATGCTTTCTAGTTAGAATAAACCCTCCCTTCAAGTTAATGATGGTTTTGGGTTCTTTATTTTGCTTTCAAAGTGTCAATACAAGAAAAATTTCCAGAAATGGTGTTATTCATGTGTTTTGGCACTCTTTAATGCTTTCTTTAGAAATAAATGCTTAGCATGTTTGTTTGTTTCAACTAGGTTACATTTATTATGTCCTAGTTGACATTCAAATTTAATAAATGCATGTTTGATGGGTTTTTGGCTTGATTTTGTGCCTTAGAGCTTCAAATAAGTGTTCTTAGGTTTTAGATGTTTTAAGGCCTGTTGGAATTTACCTTTATGTATTATTTTTCCTGCCCTGTTTTTATTTTATGCTGCCTTAGATAACTTGAGTGTTCTTAGTTTATTCATGTAGTTTTTAGATAACTAGATGTTTTAGGTTCTTTGATCTTTGAATCCTTTGTTTGTAGAAATAGGGTTTAAATCTTGCCAATACCCACTGGACATGTGTTTGTTTAGTTCTTGAAAACCTCACTAGGGTGGCTGTGAAATGACATTGATGTGAGATGAGGGATTCGGTAAATCTAAACCCATCATTACAGCACAATGTACATCTAACCCATACTTGTGAGAACAAAAATTGTTATTGTTTGAAAATGTGTAATTCGAATTGAGGCAATTCGAATTATCTCGAATTGCCTAAGAAATTCGAATTGCACAACCAAAAATTTCATTCATGTGGTTTTCAACCAATTCGAATTCTCCAATTCGAATTAATTCGAATTGGTTCAACAATTCGAATTGGCAAGGAAAACCACATTGTATTGCATACCACCCATTCATGCCTTAGTTTATTTTCCATCTCTTACCAATTCGAATTGTGCAATTCGAATTAATTCGAATTGCTGGACAATTCGAATTCACCTTCCCCTTGAGGTAAATGCCTTAGTCAATTTGAGCAAGAAAAGGACTTCGCCAATTCGAGTTGTCCAATTCGAATTAATTCGAATTGGTCAATAATTCGAATTAGATGATGTTCCAATTTCTGGCAATGATCAATTGGATAAAGTATTACTTCATCCTTCATGCATTATCAATTCGAATTACCCCAATAATTCGAATTGAACTATCCCTTCTATTTTGAAAACTCCAAAAACATTTTCTTTCATGATTTGTGTAAGTTGCATGGGTGTGTTGGGCCTCGGCCCAGTTCATCTGATTTCTATCCATTACACATCTCAACCTATTAGTGTCCACTTATTGTGTGCTTAATACCCACACAATACCAAAAATATTTTCTTACTTTTATGTTTTTCTCTTTCAGTGTGTGTATGAACGGATAATGAGAAACACCACAGATTAATGTTGGTGAAAGGTCCCTTCACAGGGATATCGACTAACCCGTCTTCTGTGTGTCAATCATTATCTGTTATTTTGCATGGTCTGGTTAGTGGTTGGTGGAAGCTTCGGCGAGCGTTCTCTTCACTAAGAGTTTCGATTAGTCACTCAGCCAATTCCTAATCAGATACAGTTTTAATTTTCTTTATCTTAATTTCTCAACCTGAATTCAAGTTGCAATAGTATCAACTGATGTCGACCAACATCAGTTGAGAAATATTACAGCAAGAAATATGTGGGTTTTTCTTCCACTCACAGACAAAAGAAAACTAAATAACGGCGGTCACCGTTGTTTGGATTTCTTTCTGTCTAAAATCAGTCATCTGGGAAAAGTGGGAACCGGACAGCAGATGTTTGCAGTCCGGAAAACCCCAACTATCTCTGGCACTACTTTTAGCCAATTTCTTCTCATCTCAGGCTAATCCACCTTTGCGTATCGCATTCTGTCTAACCCCACCATATATTTTGGGGTGTTTTATTTTCCTTTTCATATACTTGTATGCATGATACTATTATGTAGATGTTCCAGTCATATAATTATTTTGGGGATCCTTCCCCTTGGACACAGAAGTCTTGATTTAAATCTGATGTTGCATAATAAATTTCTAACAAAAATTCCTTTATAAAATCCGGATCTGAGTAAGGGATAAATTCGACAGTTATGACTAATTCATCTTCCACTGGGGGTTGATTTTGAGAGCTTAGAAGCAGAGTCAGCGATTAGATCTCACCTAGACTGAAAGGATCTGTGTTTTAATTGAGAGTTTAGTACCTGTCTAGGGAATGATTTTCAAATATTCATTTGGTTTCTCAGAATTGCTGTGTGTTGGAAATCTTGTATTAGATATCGCATTAAATCAATATCCACTTGGGTGTAGATGAGATGTGATAAATAATACTAGAGGAACAACATATAGGCCTTGGTGAATTTCTAAGATAGGGTTGAGTATTCCTTCGACTACTATCTTCTTCTGCCAAAGTCTAGAATTGAGTCTTGAGTGTGTACATCCGGAATAGGTTCATTTATGGATATGTTTCATGTAGTTTGTATCTCATAACTACCCAGATGTTGTAAGCCCTGTGGCTTATTGATATCTCGGGGGTTCTTGATCTGCATCTGGTCACCAAGACCAGGGGCTCTTTTATACTAACGGAAAGAGACGTTTTTAACGATTCCGAGTGATAGATTTAAATGCTTTCTTTACAGCTTTCTTACTGCTTTCCTTTAAAATGCTTTCATAGAGGTCACTCGGAAGAATTAGGGGCTGTCCATCTGTTAAAAGGTTTGAGAGTTATGGAATGGTTTGGGGCTTGATTTGAAACTTTGGGTGTGACATGGGAGAATGATAGGAGTACTTGGCATGTCAACTAATGATATGTTAGGTGTTGCTTATCCACAACAGATACATAATGTAACTTCACAAGGCCTGTGAAGGGAGTTATAAGTCTGTGGTATCTTAGATTTTATTGTCTCAAGAGCATGTAAATTCTCACCATAAGTACCTGTCTGTCAAATGGAACATGGTGTAGAAAGCATGAGAGTTAGCTAACTAGAGGATTATCCCAAGCTAAGATCTGTGTATAAAAATGAAAGTTTAATTGTGTTTCATCTGAATCTTGTCCAATCTTTATTATTTCCTCCCTGTCCCTTCTGTCATATTTAAATCTGCTTTCTAGATAGTGTAGCATAATCTTACATGCTTTCGTAGAATCAATTACTTGCTTTCCTAGATATGATTTACCATGCTTTGTAGAATAATTTTTACTGCTTTCATGATCTGGTTTAATTTATGTCAAGTAGTTGATAGAAACCCTTGCAAAACTTGAAACGAGTAACCGAGTGGAAAATCTTAGTAAACGACGTGGGCCCTGCTTCCATCGCACATCCTCCAGTGAACGATCCGGTACTTACTATAAATTACTGCAATTTTTGACTCCGTGCGCTTTCGGGAGCACAGTTTCTTGACACGAGTAAATAAAAACACAACATTTTAGAAAAAATACTCAAGTAGTGGGAAGATGTTCAAAAGGTATTTAGACGATTCTTCACCACCCCGGCAGCGCAATGAAACTCGTCAAAAGTTTCATGGCGCCGTTGCCGGGGAGGATGCAGCGCAGTTGTAATAAATAATACTTTATTAAGTATTGAACACTGGAGTCTGGTAAGATTGAATTGTTCATCCCGGCAGGTATCTTCTTGACATGAAATTAAGTTAAGCATCATGGTGCAGATACTAGGGACTTTCAGGGTGACAGACTGAAGGTCAATCCCGGTTGCATCGTGATATTTGTCAAAAGTTTCATGATGGGAAGGACCACAGCGCCGTTTTAAATCAAAAGACCCCACATGAGTAATAAAAAGCGGGAATCATAACATATCCTTAAAACCCTTCCCTACATCATAACTCTTTTCATTTAATGAATCCACACCTGATATTTCAGAAAATTACTCGTGTTCATCAAACTCGTCAAAAGTTTCACATTACGCACCTACAGGAGGTTAGCGGGAAATGTCTATTGGAAAGGTATGTTTCGAAATGTACAACAATATGTGGCACGTTGTTTGATCTGTCAGAAATCGAAGTATGAAGCTATGTCGCCGGGGGGTTTATTACAGCCGTTACCGATCCCTGACCCTGTCTGGGAAGATGTCTCTATGGATTTTGTTACAAGCTTGCCCAGGTCGCAAGGATATTCAGTCATAATGGTGGTGGTTGATAGATTATCCAAGTATGGCCATTTTGTGGCGTTGAAGCCACCCATAAAGGCCAGATGGGGGGTGGCCGAGGTGTTCGCTCGTGAAGTGGTAAGGTTGCATGGAATTCCACGCTCGATTGTTAGCGATAGGGATCCCATATTTATCAGTGCCTTTTGGAAAGGGGTGTTTACCTTGTCTAGAACCAAGCTGCGTTATAGTTCTGCCTACCACCCGGAGACGGATGGCCAAATCGAAGTGTTGAATAGAGTCCTGGAAACTTATCTTTGATGTTTTACTAGTGAGCAACCCAAGCAATGGGTAAGTTGGCTTCCCTCGGCTGAGTATTGGTGTAATACTGCATTTCAAACAGCGGAGAAGCTTACACCTTTTGAGGTTGTGTATGGCCGTCCTCCGCCCTCTATCCGGAGATTTTTGCCTGGTGAGTGCCAGGTTGCTGCTGTTGCCGAGGTTCTGGGCAGTCGGGATGAGTTGTTGCGTCGGCTGAAAAGTAATTTGGAACGAGCCCAGCAACATATGGTGAAATATGCTAATAAGCATCGTCGCAATGTTGAATTTGTAGTAGGAGACAAGGTGTTCCTCAAGGTGAGACCCTATCGGCAGACCTCTATGGCAGGAAAAAATCATCACAAGTTGTCTGCTAAGTTTTATGGGCCATTTGAGACTGAAAGTCGGATTGGTCCTGCAACGTATCGCTTGATATTACCGGCCTCCACTCGCATCCATCCAGTGTTTCATGTATCTCAGTTGCGCCGTGTGATTGGGGACTATCCAGTAGAGGACGAGTTACCAGACCAACTTGCTTTACCTTTGGTTCCCTTGTTTGAGCCGGAATTGATCTTGGATCGGCGAAATAATGTTGTGCAAGGGAAGGTATTGGATCAGGTGTTGGTGAAATGGATTAGGCAGACATTGGATGAAGCTACATGGGTGAGTATGGATGAATTTTGCAGACAATTTCCTTACTTCAACCTTGGGGACAAGGTTGTTCCGAAGGAGGGTGGAGTTGATAGAGAGCAAGGGATGGATGGTGCAGTCAGGCGTGGAGCAGACATGCTTGGGGAAGAAGAAGCTGACCTGGAAATGGAGAAGCAGCAGCAAGGAGAGCCTCGCCCTCGCTCTCTGGTGGTCTATCGTCGAAGGGGAAAAATGCACTCTTGGAATTAATTATGGGCTGGAGTAATGAATATAATAATGATATTATTTATGTTTTGTCTATTTCCATTTAGTCTTGTTATCATGGGCCGTAGGCCTTTTTATTGGGTACTTAAATAATTGTAATTAGGGCGAAGGGGACATTGAGAAATAACATTGTCTTGAGCCAGAGGCTGGCCGGAGGTGACTTCCGCTTGGAGTTTCTTTATTCCGATTTCAATATCTATCACCATAGGTCCTTATCGGACAGCTTAATCTATTCCCACCCCTAATGTTGTCGAGTTCTGTAGTCGAAAATATTACAAAAAATTAGAGACACAGTTGGCGAAATTGATTTATATATAAGTTTTTTTGGATAACCGGATTTATATATAAGTTGCATAATAGGGTTAAAAGTTTTGAAAAATATTAATGCTCATCAAGGCACTAGAAGGAATATAATTTGAGCTTAAAGATAGGACTGTCAAAACGGGCTTGACCCACCCAAAAAGGGTGAGTTGGGTTGGGCCTAAACAAGCACCCCTAAACATATCATTTGTCTGGGTCAAGTCAATTTTTTAATTTTAATTTTAAGTTATTATTAAGATTGTTATGAAAATTTAAACAATGTTTGTTTGTTGAATTTTATTTGAAATCATATTATATTAAATATTCATTTTATATTTTTTGTAAAATACTATTAAAAATTATAAAATGAATTTAATATTAACTAAATTAAATTAAAATAATTTTAATGCCCATTATATATGACATGAACTACTTAACATTACATTTTAAACCAATTTGATTTTAAAAAGATACTTTACAAAATTAAACTGTTATTTTAGGTTTCTTTAAAAAATATTTTTATTTTTACAAATTAGATATTATATATATAATAAAAAAACTAAAATTAAAATTAATTACTTAAAAATACTACGGGCTAACCCGTTTGGCCCGCAATCCCCCATTGGGTTGAATAATTACAACCCGCTCTGTCGTGGGCCAGCCCGCCACATCTACTTAAAGATAACCTCCACAACACTCTCTTTCACTTGTCCATAGATTCGATTCAGAATGTCATCACCAAACTAGATGCAAAAACCAAAACTAAAGCTAGTTAAGGCAACCAAATTAGTTGAAGAGACCTCTCATGATCCCATCCGTGTCCACCCAAATTTCTAAACATGCTTTGGACATCATTGTGTTCTTTGTAGGCATATATATATATATATATATATATATATATATATATATACTAGGATTATTGCGGTCGGGCGCGCGCTACACTGCGCGTGGTGGTGAGAAAAAAAAAACGTGTTGAAGTGTATCATGGCATGATAACCAACCAGGATTCGCCATGGATGCAATACCCCAGAAGAGATATCACAGTTTGATGCTTGATCTTACTAAACGACCTGACCTCATTCTGAAACATCAATATAAGAGAATTAATCAAAAACGTTTTGTATGCTAATGCAGACGAGTTTCCCTTGATTCAGTTTATTAGGAAAAGAAAAGAAATAAAAATGGATAAATAAGAATCAAGAAACTGAACGAAGTAGAATGGCCTGCGGATGGAACAAACTACAAGCAGCAAGAAATTGTTTCTTTTCAATTATCCAAATCTCTCCACAAAACCACAAAACTAAGAAGGTGGCGATAGCTGCTGAATGCTATGCCAATGTAGATGTAATTGCACAATCATGAATTGTTCATCGAAATTGAATAATGAAACCCAAGAATGTCGAATTCAATATATTAACTGTCGATAAATCTCATCATCTGTTTATAAACCCAACCCGACATGTGTGGCCAGTCTCCCATGAGGCTTAATTCTCTTTTGATCCTAAAACAGGATTAATGCACATCCAAAAATCCAACATAGATAACAAATAACTCTTCGAATCACACTGCACCCTTTTCGTGAATTCAATCATATTTATTCAGTTGAGCTAAGCTCAACCAGTATCATCATGAAAGCACCCTCACCCTTCTATTAAAGATCTTCACATCTCATAAATCTGAATTCCTCAACTTATTCCGCCAAGTCAGATTCCCTCTTATAAAAAAATAGGTAATCAGTTCAAACAAGCATTGATATCAAATCAAACTAAACCAAACACAATACTCAGAACCAACTTAACTGTAAATTCCAATACTCAAAAGGCCAAATTACCTTGTTAGCTGGTGCTCTGGCCGGTGGATGGCATCAATTCGTGGGAAATTGACAGGTAAAGCTCCCCGGAATCATGCAAATTGCGAGGCATATGTTGATCCACCCACAACATCATTCACAATAACTGGTGCTTAATTTCAGCAACCAAACACTTCTTGGCACCGCCTTTAAAAGAGGCAAACTTGTCCAAAATCGGCGCAAATGAGATCCTCCCCTTTGCAACATCTTGGAAAACATATATAAAGGAAACTTAGCAACACCAAAACAAAGAATTTCATAGAAAAATTGGAAAAGCAATTGAAAGGATACTCGAATTCTGACCACTTTTGGCATTGAAATTCTTCAATCTTCGCAATCTGTAGATGGAGCAACAAGACAGGGCCAAGAAGATTGTCCCAAAAAGGGATGAAGAGACAACAAGGGCTACAAGGATTTTCTTGTTCAAATCCTGGTGGTGCAGTATTTTAACATCTTTTAAAAATCCTGTACAATGGATTTATCCAGTATCAATATACCTAAACTTGTGCCTCTTGCCTCGTCCGATCATACCTTTGAGCAAGATATCGAGCATCTTCCAAAGGAGTTTCCACTACCGTAGCTCTCAAGGGCTCTGCAACCTGGAGACTAAGAAGTTGGTTGAGTGAAACAACCTAGAAAAGCAACATGATGGCAAAAAATATGATTCATACTAAAGAAATGCACAAGCAATTAAAAAAGCTAAAATGAGGGAATGTACGATCAAGCCTAAATTCTGCAAACTCAACCAGTATGAAGATAGAAAAGTCCAGGTATAACTTATGTGATCCCTCATACTCCAACTATAAATTAATTTAACGAATATGATCCATGTGAAGTAACCATAAGGAAATAGTTGACCTGGTAAAGTTAAACAAAAAGCAAAAAGAACATTTGCTTTTTCTGTTGTAAGAGCCCATGAGGTAACACATCTGTTACATTGAACTACAAATCTGGGCTCCAAAACATAATATGTGCAAAACTTAAATAATTTATTTATAATGAAGACAATGACGAAACACAAAAAATACAATGCTAATCTCAATAAACTTACTTCCAGTGCCACTCGAACTTGTCGTTCGTCAGGTCTACTACAAATGGATCATTTGTTGAATCTTGAATGCCCGGCAGAACATATTCTACCCTGGTAAAAACATCATCAATCAATCCACTTCGATTTCGAAGATTTACTCTAGTATTTATTTGAATTTAGATTAGATGACTTCTTATATCATAAGCATTTGAAACACAACCATGGTTCCCAGAGCTGCCCTAGGAGATGTTGGCTCTCCTGCTGGCGAAAGTCTAAGATAAATTAAGCAACAGGGGAACATAGGCAGAGTCGAAGTGCATTAGATGTCCCAAAAATGTTCATTGATCCATGGAAAGTTTAATTCATTGTTGTCCGACACCCACAACAAATATTTATCATCACCCTCACAACTCAAATCAAATTTACCAAATCATACCATATGATAATACCTAAAGTAGCTAACTCCCCAATCCCCAACCATCAAATGGAAAATTTTGAGCGACAGAAAAAACAATTAAGCTCTATCCCAATCACATAACTCAAAAGAAAATAAAAACAAATTAACAGAATTAGAAATCGCATACCTCAATTACTTGAAGAGAAGATAAATTCGGTGAGGGATTTGATCGGACAGACAAGTGATTGCCGGTTGGTGGAGCGAAACCAAAGAAACACTAAAATCTATCCCGAAAATTGGCAGTCTAGCCTGCAGTCAATCTAGGCTATTAGTACAAGAAAAAAGGCAAATATCTAGTGTAGATGAACACAATTGTATTGAAATTTAAAATTCCACTGGAGGGTACAACTACAGATGTACAAATACCTAATAACAGAAGCTAATAACTCTGAAATATCCGCACCTTAGTAGAATAATTTTTTGAAATTCCGATGCATTAGTGCAATTCTCCAAATGGCTTGCTCGAATTGATTGTGTTAGAAAAGCATTCGAAACAAACATGCTATCATATGGCATTTCTTCTTGACCCGACAATTGAACAATTTTCTGTACACTTTGCATTATTGGATTTGTCTAGCTATAAAAAAATCTTTTGCCAAATAAAAAAACCAAATAAATCCAAAAACCACTGCTAATCAATCCATAGAAATTTCCCCAATTTTTTTCTAAAAAATAAAAAGAAATTCTCATACTAATTGAGATTGCCTTATTCCCACGGGTTTCTGATTTTCCAGAAGCATATCGACAATAATCCAGTACGATTGCAAGGAGAAACAACAATACTCCAGTACGGTGGACGACTGCATCCTCCCCGATGTCCCTTTTTCAGCGGCGACGGGAGAATCGATTGCGGGAATGATCGGAATCAGCATTGGAGGAAAGGGCTTGGTAGTGAAATGGGAAGCAGCTACGGTGGACGCGCAATGGTGGGAATGAGGCGGCGGTAGTGGAGGTGTGGCGCTGGACACAGAGTGAGTGAGATGGGGAGAGAAGGCCACGTCAGAGAAGTGCGTGGTTTGAGGTGATTTCAGTGGCGCCTCCGCCGGATTTGAGGCATTCATCAGCGCCGGGCAATAATCGGCACGAACAAAAGGCAGTCCACGGCGAGGGCTGCATGAACCAGAAGACCGGCGAAAGGAAGGAGCGCGGGCAAGACGCTGTGAATGATTTCGATTCCCAAATGTCGAGAGCAGTTGTCTCAGCGCGCGGCGCGGCCGATAGACAACAAGGCAAAGGGATAGCGGCGAGCGAAGCAGGGAGATAGGGCCGGCGGCGCGGGCAGGGCTGCGGCATTGCAGGGACGGACGGATACGCGAGAACAGACTGAGAGGACTGCGGTGATGTGGCTAGGGTTTGGCTAGAAGGAATGAATCCGTTATTTGGCATTTGGGAATGAGGAAAACAGAATAAGATGGTGAATGGAACGGGCAGATGAGACAAACGAGGACAAAAGAGGAATTTCACATTGGAGAATTAGTGTTCATAAGCACATTAAGGACCTCACACTTATATATACTCTATATATATATATATATATATATATATATATATATATTGTAATGACCTTGGTTCCAAGTATAACAAATTGATGAGATCAGAGGAGCATTTAGAGTTATGGGCCAAAAATGTTTATCAATATGTCTCAACACTTGCAAAGCAACACTATATGATGTACTTCTAAAGGAGAAAAATATATGGTGAATAATATAATTAAAAAAACAATCTTAATTATACCAAGAAAAGAAAAAGAAAAAGAAAAGAACATGATGAATATATATACCTTTTAAAGGTCCATCCAGTAAAGCTGAATGGGGTTATAATCAGATGTCTATAGTCCAAAAATAATTAAATAACTGAATATGAACTAGTATATACTTCCTCTAATTTTATGAATGCCCAACATTCCCCTGCGCACGCAGTCCGATGCAGATTTTTAACTATTAATAACCCGCATTGTATATAAGTAAAAATTATAAGAAATTATTATTATAAAACTACAAGATGAGACGTAACTAACAAGATCTCACTTGACTATGTTTTTCCTTCTATAACTATTGTATGAACGTGAATCAAAGTTGAATAATGAATAGTGTCAAAACACCAAATGTTTCACATTCTTGGAAACGGAGATAATATCAAGTAGTAAATTTTAAGCTATTAAAATCAATGGTTAATTTTGACACTAACATGCATGGCAATAATTTGGACAATATGGAGTTGGAGAAACAAAGTCGTTTTTGAGGGGATGGGTTTCAACTACAGGGTGTGTTAGTGGAGGAAATTAAATGGAGAGTCGGTACTTGGTAGAAAGCGGAGGTGGTAGATGTGGATGTCAACATGATGTGCTTGGATGATAACTTCCCAACGAACTTGTTTACAACGAGAAGGAGAAGACTCAAGGTCCCTCATCTTGGATTAGTTTGGGAATGTCCGGAAAAGGGATGGTGGAAGATAAATACTGATGGATATTCCTTAGGAAATCCCGGGCCGGCAGGGATTGGGGGTGTCATAAGGAATGATGAGGGAGAGGTGATTTATATATTATCCGAATACATTGGGATCACGGATTCTACGGAGGCAGGGTTGATAGCGGTTCATCGAGTGTGTGAGTCAATAATCCGAGACCAAGGGTTCCCACTTCAACAACTCATATTCGAATGCGATTCGATCAACGTCATCCGATGGCTTCAAAAGCCACAACTTGTTCCGTGGCAGCTCCTTAAACTGATGGTTCCCATCTTGGCGGTGATGAAGTTTGCTGGAGCAGCTAGAGTCCGGCACATTCTTAGGGAACACAATTGTCTCGCGGATTTCTGGGCTAAACAAGGAGCGACTAATGGTGAAAGGTTTGAAGCATGGCTTTAGATAAGAAGAGTCTGGAATAGAAATGGGTGAAGCAGTTACTTTTCGGTGATGTCTGTGTTGGCTTTTGGTAGGGTTTGGGATGGATGTATGGAGTTATGGTATGGCTGTGTTTGTTTGTTGTGTATCGTGTACTATTGCTTTCTATAAATAAAAAATCTATTCTCCTCAAAAAATGAATAAATAAATAAATAAATAAATAAAAGAATCAATGGTTAATTTTATGAAAATGATTAGTAGTATTATTACCAAATGTAACTTGATTGACATAAGATGCTATTATAAAATGGGAAACCTCTAACTTGATTGTCCAACAATATTGTGGAAACATGTCAAAGTATAATAAAACCTTTGGGGATGAGGACTTACTTAGTCGTCAAGTCCTATGACTCCCAACTTTTATAAAATGCATATTTAAAAAACTTATGTAGGAGGAAAATATAATCAGAGAAGATCGAGTATCTCTTGTAAGCATGAATAGAAAGTTCTTGCAGAGGGAAAAAAGATGGAAAATAGTAAAAAAATATATGAGTATGAGGAAATTATGGGAAAATGAAAATAATAAATTTATACGGACAAAGCTCATCAAGCTTGGGTTTTGGATTGCAAATTGTATATATGATTTGTTTGGTGGCATATGAGTAGTATATGACAAACAAATGTATTCAATTCAATTACGGACATCGAATTAAGATATATTGATCAAGAGTATCTATCAATCTACAAGTAATTAATTGGTCCGAAACACACACACACACACATATTGTTGATGAAATGATGACTTGTCGATCGAGGCAAATTAAAGTAGAAGAAATACATACGTACGGTAGACTACAATAATACACTCTATATATGAAAAGGAAAGGCTTTGGACTACTTTTTGCCTTTATATAATTAACCCAAAGGGTGAAACAAGCTAAGTACATACAACACGATTTGTTTGAAAGGTACATCCTTGATGAGATTCTAGCTAACATTTGTTTGTGGTTAGTATCAAATTATGGAGCTAAGAGCGTCTCCAACCCTTACGCCATTTTTGTGGGAGACGCCATTAATGGCGTTGTGCCGCCTCCAACCCTACCGCAAAAATTGCGAACGGAAATGCCATTTTTTGCGTCCTTCTACAGTACCACGGAGAAAATTGCGGGGACTGTTCACCCCGCAATCGCTATATTTTTTTTCCCCTTTTTTTTCTTTTTCTTTTCCCTTATGTCCATGCGTATATTTTTTTGTTTTTTTTATTTTCTTTCTTTCCATTATTTGACTCGGTCCCATACTATTTATTTCATTTTTAATATAGATTTATTTCAACTTTTATTTTAACAAAAAATTATTCTTATTGTATTTCAATTAATTAGTTCTTATTTCAAATATATTTAGAGGAAAAATGGCTCTCTCTCCCCCCGGTTCGTCTCTCCCCTCTCCCTTCTCACCGCCTCCCCTGAACCCTCCTGCTAAGCCTCCATTTGTCTTCTCCGGCGGTTCCACGGTGTCGTTTAGGGACAAAGTCGTTGAAGGGAAGGAGGCGATGCCAAGTCCTTTGGCAGACACGCCAGATAACTCCAACTTGGTGACTCTAGACTTTGTGGACGGTGACCGTCTCAAACCTCGAATCAAGATTGATCCTCGCCTATCTGCTCGACTCTGCCGTCCGTATGAGGATGGACTGATTATATCCGTGCTAGGTAAGAAAGTGGGGTTTATGGCACTGTTGGATAGGGTATCCAAGGTATGGAGGATGCATAATAAGTTTTGTATGGTAGACATGGGAGCGGGGTTCTACCTTGTTAAGTTTGACAGTTCGGAAGACCGGCTGCGGGTGCTCAACGACGGGCCGTGGATGGTTTTCGATAGCTATCTCACAGTGTGTCCTTGGCGACCTAATTTCATTGCGGAGGAGGAAACCCCGAAGAGTACGGTGGTGTGGGCTCGGTTCCCTGGTATGGGGCTGGAGTTTTTTGATGAATTTCTACTCACCAAGTTTGCTGCCGGTCTGGGCAAACCTGTTCGTGTAGATGGAATGACCAAGGGAGCAGATAGAGCAAAATATGCTAGAGTGTGTGTTGAAGTTGATTTGAGTCTCCCACTGGTATCTAGCATCCTCATTGGAGATAGATGGCATAAGGTTGCCTATGAAGGGTTGCACCTTCTTTGCACCTCTTGTCATAAGTATGGACATGCAAGCAAATATTGCTCAGCCGTCCCGGTGGTGGGGAAGGTGAAGCTGCCGGAGCATGGTGGAAAGGATATGTTTCAAAAGCCTGTCGAAGAGTCGGCTGTCAGTCTGCAATCAGCTAAGGGAAAAGCTGTGTCTACCTATTCTGAGATAGAAAACAAGTTAGAGGCCACAGGTACTGGAGTTGACCAAGGGGGATGCCAAAATATGGAAAGTGAGGAAGGGGAAGTGGGCAGCTTTCAGCCTGATCCTAAAAGTATCACTAATGAGGAAAAGCACGGGTCCTCATATGGGGTCGTTCCTGCTATACAACAGGACACAAAGGGTATAGAGGAACCCCAGGGGGGGAGTGGATAAAAGTGGAAAGGAGGCGTAATAATGGTTCCAAGAAAGGTGGTGGGTCTGGTGCTGGGATTCCAGGGCCTAAAGGCACGTCCCATCCCACTCCAAAAGGGAAGGTCCAATACTCTCATGGCACCAAAGGCCCATTAAAAATTATTACGAACAATTTGGAGTCTAGGGAGAGGCGAAAAGTTATGGGTATTAAAGGCCCAAATAGTAAGGGCTCGGCCCAAAAGGAAAAAGGGAGCTCTGGACTGGAGAATGGTAAGTCAAAGCCGAAGAGACAGATATCCTCGCCCTCAGAGGATGTTAATTCGGTGGTGCCGAAGTGGAAGAATCCCATAACGAATCTGACTGATCGGGAAGAAGGTGGAACCTCGACCTCGGCTGGGAAAGATGTGGTCATGGCTGACAAGATTGGAGAGGTGGGGGGGGGGGATCCCCTCCGCCTTTACCCCACTAAATTCGCAGGTATCTGCCCAACCCCCATTCCTTTGATTGTTTTTATGGATTTCCAAAACATGAAGATATTGTCATGGAATGTTGGTGGGATCAATGGGAGTAACACTCGTCGAGTGTTAATTGATTTATTGAGACAGTATTGCCCTGATGTAGTTTTCATTCTTGAACCTCAATCGGCCTTTGCAAGATCCTCAGCCTTTCTTTTGTCTGTGGGATACATGGAGGTTTGTGTTCAGGATGCTATCGGCCGCTCAGGTGGGATTTGGGTGCTGATCAAGCAGGGTCTTGCGTGTGGGGTAGGTCTGGTGGAGGCCAGTGCCCGTCTCATCACTATTAAATTTTCTTCGGCCAATTCCCAGTGGTATGCGTCGGCCATTTACGCCTCTCCTCAATATCTGGATAGGAAATCTACCTGGGAGGAGCTCCGTAACCTGTCTTCCCGTATCGAGGGGGCATGGTCAGTCCTGGGTGACTGGAATCAAATTGTTGGTTCGCAGGAAGTTCGAGGGGGGCTTTATAATGTCGCGAGAGCAGATGAACTTCGTGATGTCCTGTATGACTGTGGCCTATCTACTATTAACACTACTGGAGCCTTGTTTACATGGTCTAGACCCTTCGGTCTTTCTCAAATCGCGAAGAGATTGGATAGAGGAGTTTGCAACTTAGATTGGATAGCGACCTTCCCTCTCGGAGCTATAGTTGTTCTCCCTAGAGTGGGCTCGGACCACTCACCCCTTCTGCTCCGTTGTGGTCTCTCTCCCGCTCCTAACTTGACTACCTTCAGATGGGAGGCGAGTTGGTCCCTTCTTAAGGATTACAGTAAGCTGGTGGAATCGAACTGGAAGCACCCGGGAGCCTCCATACACCAAAATCTTACCGATATAGAAACGGCCTCCAAGGAGTTCAAACGCCAGCAGGGTGGTAATTTCAAATGGCGTAAGCTGAAACTCTTGAAACGCTTGGAGGGGATTGCGCGTACGCTTGAAAAGGTGGACTCCATTCGGCTGGCCTTATTGGAGGCTGAATTGAAGGAGGAGTATGAATCCATATTAGCGCAAGAAGAGTTGCATTGGTATCAACGTGCCCGCGAGAAATGGGTCCGACTTGGTGACCGGAATACCAAATATTTCCACGCACGTGCAAACTGTAAGCGCCATAGGAATCGTATCCATGGCCTGAACCTTCCCAATGGCGAATGGTCCGAGGATGCTCTGGAAATCCGGGCTGCTGCTGGGGAGTATTTTCAGAAGGTGTATGAACCTCTACCTGAGTTGGATCAGTCGGCCTTAGAATCACCTGGAGCAGTCAGGATGCCGTCTCTGAACGCTATTTCCCCGGCAGCGGCTGATCCACTCTCCCAAGATATTTTGGAGGAGGAAGTTTCTCAGGTGGTAATGGGCATGAATAGTTATGCGGCCCCCGTCCCGGATGGTTTCCCGTCTATCTTCTACAAATCTTATTGGGACCATTTGGGTCCATCGGTGGTGGAGTTTGTTCGGGATGCTTTCCATAATAAAAGCTTCATGACTTGCATCTCCAAAACCTCTATTTGCCTCATTCCGAAAGGAGTGTCTCCTGCCAGCTTCAAGGACTTTCGCCCGATCTCGCTGTGTAATGTTATCTATAAAGTGCTCACGAAAGTTATTGTAAACCGGATACGGCCGGTGTTGACAGAGTGCATCTCTCCTCTCCAATGTGCCTTCTTGCCTGGTAGAGGTCCTGTGGACAACGCCATTATTCTGCAAGAATTGCTAAGTCATTTGGCTGCAGGCCACAATCGCACTAAAGCTGTCATCTTGAAAGTAGACATCGCCAAAGCCTACGACAGTGTTCGATGGAGTTTCCTGCATAAGTGCCTCTTGGAGTTGGCCTTTCCGACTGACCTTGTCCAACTTATTATGTTCTGTGTCACTTCCCCCAGTTTCTCAGTTCTATGGAATGGTCAGGCTCTGGAGGAATTCAAACCGGGGAGAGGTCTTCGTCAGGGGGATCCTATGTCTCCGTATTTATTTCTCATTGTTATGGAGAAGCTCTCGGCTCTGATTAATCAATTAGTGGCTGACAACCATTGGCAGCCTGTGCAGACCAGTGGCATGGGTTTTGGGGTCTCCCATCTTCTCTTTGCAGATGACCTCATCCTATGCGCTATGGCGGACAGGGTTAGTATTCAGTCTATTGATCAGGCTCTTAAAATTTTTGGGTCAGAAGCAGGGCTTTCCCTAAATCCCTTGAAATCTTCTATGTTTATCCCTTCGGTGGTGGATGTAGAGGAAAGGGCTTGGATTTCTAACTACCTTAAGATACCAGTAGTGGGGGATCTCGGGACTTATCTGGGATTTCCGATGCTGGTGGGGCAGCGCCGATGTCGGGATTTTTCCTTCATCTTGGAAAAAATGGATGAGAAACTAGAAGGATGGGCTAATAAACTTTTAAATAAGGCCAGTCGTTTAACTTTATGCAGATCCGTACTTGCGGCTATCCCTACCTACTTCATACAACTTCATTGGTTGCCGGAGGGAGTTTGCAAAACTATTGATAGGAAAATCAATAGGTTCTACTGGAAGGATCGTAATGGGAGAGGCATGCACCTTGTTAAGTGGGATATAGTGGCTTCCCCCCGGAGTATGGGAGGCCTCGGCTTGAGAAGGGCTAGATGGATGAATGTGGCTCTTATTGGGAAGGTTCTGTGGAGTATCCTTCATTCGCAGAACAAACTGTGGGTTCGGTTATTTCAGACTATTGTGAACGGTTCTAATGTTTTGCTGGAATCCCTTGGTTCATCTAGGTCCTGTCTTATTAAATTAATCAACAAGGTAGTCCCCCTACTGCGGGGAGGCTTCAGGATGCGTTTGGGGAGTGGAGATGTGTCCCTTTGGTTCTCCACCTGGTGGAACAAATGCCAACTTGGCCCCCAACTTCCTTTTATTGCTATTCAAGACTTGGAGTTGAGGGTTCGAGATGTCATAAAAGATGGTGAGTGGAATTGGGAAGATGTCTACTCTTCTGTCCCGGAAGATATCCTTCATAGTATATGCGCCACGCCCCCTCCCCAGCTCCATAGCGCTGTCCCAGATGTTTGGGTATGGGGTGGTGCTAAAGCTGGATGCTATTCAGTGGCTTCGGTTTACGAATTCCTAGCCTCGGATGTTGAGGAACAACAAGGCTGGAAGTGGATGTGGAAGGCCGAAATTCCTGAGAAATTTGGCTTACTGATTTGGCTGCTGTCCCATAACTCCCTCCCGGTGAATTACCTTCGGTTCCATCGCAATATGGCGTCCTCCCCACTGTGTGTATTGTGTGGAACACAAGAGGAAACATGGTACCACTGCCTTTTTTATTGTGATTGGGCGAAAGTGGTGTGGCAGGCTCTCAGGATCCATATCCCTAGCGATTGCTCCTCCATTCCTAAAGAGGACATTCGCCTATTCCTCTGGACTTTGAGTCGTATGCATGGCCCCCTTTTCCTTGCAGCTGCCTGGACCATTTGGCTCGAGCGAAATGCCCGTGTCTTTAGGGGCAAGCAGCAGACTCCATGGTATATCAAGAGGGAAATTATGCACCTCGCGAAGGATTTGATTAACGCTCGCGGCTGTCTGTCCTTGAGGCCTGCTAGACATCGCATGGTGCATTGGAATGACAAACCTGGGGAGGGGATTGTGCTACACGCTGATGGCAGTCTAATGGTTAGCAATGGTAGAGCCGGGTTTGGATTCGTCGTTCGTAATCAGGTAGGCAATTGGCTTGGGGGAGGCAGTGGTTACCTTGGGTACCAATCTATCATCCATGTGAGCTTTCGGCTTTGGCCAAAGGGCTGTCCTATGTGAGTAATCTGGGAGCCAAACACGTCGTCTGTTATTCTGATTCGCAGCTGGCCATTGAGTTAGCCAAAGCTTGCCCCCCTCTTCATCCTCTCAAAGGTCTGGCCCTCACCATCCAGGATTTGTGTAGCTCCTTTGAAAGCTGCACCTTATCTCATGTGTTCCGGGAAGGAAATTGTGTCGCGGATTGCTTGGCTAAACGGGGTGCTTCGTCGGAGGAATTCTACACCACGTGGGCTTTCCCCCCGGATTTTGTACTCGAGTTTTTGATGGCGGATGCGTCGGGATTGGGAGTTCTGAGGCCCTGATCCGAGCTTGCTGTGGTTTCTTTTTTGTCTTAGTTGCTAGCCTGCTTTGTTTTGCTTTTGTTTTTTCTTGGTTTTTTTATCTAGCTTCATTGCTATTCCAAAAAAAAATTAATTAGTTCTTATTTATTTTTTAATTTTTGAATTTTGAACTTTGAGTTACAATTAAAGTAATTAAATAGAAATACATTAACATTAAAATGTAAATATTATATATGTATTAAAAGTAATTAATAAATATAATATTAATATGAATAGTAAATGGAATCAAAATAGAATATTCTATTGTAGTGTGAAATTTAGAGTTTTGGGTTGGAGTGGAATAGTGAGAAACTGTAAATTTAACTGTAAAATAGAGTTAGTGTAACTGTAAAATAGAGGGGAGGGTTGGAGATGGCCTAAGAGATTGTATTTGTATTTAGACGAAGACCTATACTTTATTTGAAAAGAAAAAAAACTAAAAATAAAACTTCTTAAATCCAAACATTATCCAAGAAAGGTGTGTTATTGCCCCTTTTATTAAAGGTTGAATACGAATTTTCAAGTGAGCATGAATAGATGTATAGGGCATTTCTGTCTCCCATAAAGAAAGTGAAATTAATTATTGCACTCCCTCCTAGTTAATTGAATGACCATCGATCTGACAAGAAATGTAGCAGCTACCTAGCTAGTACTATTGCCTGCCTATTGCACGTAGCAAGAACCTGCAGGGTTCAATGGTGAGAGTAACTTACAGCAACACTTGCCAGTTATCAACGAACGATGGTTTTTCGGTCCAATTTGCTGCTTCCCAAGTTGTTGAAAGTCTCTTCCCTGCACGTGATTGTGTTTGTGATTGTAATAGTTATTGAATTATTATACAGATCTAGTTATTATGGTGGTGGCGATCTACAGTTTGATTTAATTCACATGCATACCAGTTTATTTATGATTTCGTATCCATGGGAAAGTGCTATCATCTAATGCGCTCTCAGCACAAAATACTGATAAGCAAGCCTGGAAACCAACCATTCATGCCCTTCTTCTTTAACCTGTAGAAACCACAGCTTAAAAGTTAAAACTGCCCTTCCAATAATAACTCAAAAGGTTTTCAGGAAACAAACGATGTTATTCAATACTATATACGTATGTACCATTTTTGCACATGAGGAGTCGTCTCCCAGCGTGCTGAAATTGCTTCCAAATTAGTTCACACAACTCTTTACTAGTAGTACATTGCAAAAAGAAAAGTTGGTCTTAAGTATTACATGTATTTACTTCATCGCCACCCAAATGAACGAATTTTTATTTGAAAATCTTGCTGAAATCTGGACTATAAGAGCAGATATGAGCGTTCCAATATTATTGCATTGCGAAAGAGTAGAGATTCTATTTAACTTATATTACCTGAGAGAATTCCATCAATCAGTTTAAAGGTAAACTCGTGGCTTGTTGCAAGTTTTGGAAGGCCATAGAGATGGATATCCTATCCTATCCAATCCTATCCCCCTTAAAACAAAATAAAAATAAAGTAGTACATTTATCTTGAGGTCACAATATTCCGGAAAGTCCTGCTTCGACTTTAACGAGAAAGAAGACCTTATAACAGGATTGATTGTGCATGTCCAGGAATGTCAATTTCAGCCAATACATTATTAATTCCTCGTCTTTTAGCATAACTAAAATGTCAAGAGTATAGCATCAATTAGGGAGCTAAAGCTGAAGCACGTACATAATCTCAAACTTGATTAGACTCTGACAGCTGCTAACCTTACAATCTCTGCAACATCAGCAAAGGTGTAACAACGTTCTGATTTGGAGTATGCGACATCCCACAGCTTTGGATTCAATGCTATGTCAAGAGGGAATGATTGATTATGTGTCAACAATATGCCAATGCAGCATGTTCTGCCATCACATGTACAAACTAAGTCATAACCTTAATAATGACTGATCTTTTGCAACAAGAGGTTTGAAAGAGTTCTGTACCAGCTTGGCAAAAGTCACAGAATCGATAACCTTCTTTGTTACGGGCACGGGCACGGGCTCATAGTGCCTTGAAGTATCTGCGATGGATAACATATATGTATGCACTATGCAATGCAGTATAAGAATCAGGAATTGTAATTGTTCCATTGCCTGGGCAGCAAGACCAACCAATTATACAGTTCTGACACAGTCCAGACACCTCAAACTTTCATAATTCAAATCCAGGGAAAAAGGTTCAGATAAGCATATCTCACCAATCAAAACTCCTCAGGATGGGAAGCTTACGGTCAATGGAACGTAATGGACCAGAATCCCTTTTGATCCAACATCAAAACGGCAAGCTTGGCTGAATGTCTGTCACACACGAGTAACAAAGAGCATCTTAATGATGATGATGTATTCATTTTTACATGCCACGTCTGGGCTATCAGAAAAGAGAAAGATAAAACCTGCAGCCGATGCAAAGCTCCATACACCATTTCTGCCTACACACGTTGTTGTAAATACTAAGTTTCAAATGAATACATCATTTCTTAATCGCAAATTAAAAAAGATATACTAAGTGGTGTTCTGTTCCTGACCTCAATATGTGCATAAAGGGGATTTCCCTTTGCAGGTATATGTAGCTTGTATGACTTGTCAATGCCATGCTGCAACTGCATCGCAGACAAAAATGCTAGAAACTGAATTCAGCAGCATCACAACTACAAAAATTGAACCTGCAGTGTTAACAAGTTTTCCATTATAAGATAGTACCTCTTATGATGGGGAAGCAACAACTACATGGATCCCTTGGAACAGCGAGGAAGAAGCAATGACTGAGGAGTTTGACTCGATGACATGAGTTCCTGAACAACATCAGTGGTCCTCAATAATGCATCCTTGAGAATTCCAGAACCATCAGAAAACTTACTTCCATCGGTCTTGAGCTCAAAATCAGTGCTCAAATGGACGTCTGCATAGCTAGAGTTTGGCGTTGGTCATATATTCAGTTCTTGAACACGACCCTCAACATCTGCTGATACTGCTACCAGAAACCAGATTAAGAAGAATGCGCTTCCTCCCATTCCAGTATCCACTATCCAACCTCACAACCAAACCAGGAAATCAATAAAATGGTTTCAAGCATTCATTTCTTGGCCTCTATAGGAATTCATCAGCAAAGTTGTGGCTACATCTATTTTAATAAATGGACACTATTATCATATAGGTACAAAATTATTAATAGTCACACTTTCCATTTGCTTAGAATATATAAGAAGGTAAGAAAATGAAATCCTGCGCCTGCTGATGTAAAAACGAAAATATCATTTAAAGCGGGGAGCCCAATCCATGACATTTATACATCTAATGCAAAAAGGGAAAAAGAAAAAGGAAAGCAAAATAACAAAATCCTTACCTTACCATCATTACTCCCAAAGGCCAAAATGAATGGCTATTAGGCTTCGCAATATAGTAAATGTTAACTTTGAATGTGGAATTGAACAATTGGTTGGTCTGTCAAATAAGTAATTAAAATTCAAAGGTTCCAGGCTCTTGTATTTTCCTGGTGTTAACAAGTTTCATTTGTGTATCACTATCAATGAATTTTGCTTATGAGAAATTATAGGATGTGAAGGCAAATGTGTAGTGTAGGAGGTGATGAGGCAGTCATTTAAGAATAACAGTAGATGACCATGAAAATGATGAAATCAACCCCTACCACAATATAAATGTGCACATAGCAGAGCCAACAAACAAAAAGTAGATAAAAAGCATTCAACCAATACAGAGATTTATC
Organism: Hygrophila difformis; assembly: GCA_030278955.1. Taxonomy (NCBI): domain Eukaryota; kingdom Viridiplantae; phylum Streptophyta; class Magnoliopsida; order Lamiales; family Acanthaceae; genus Hygrophila; species Hygrophila difformis. Next base: position 46,296,638 of record JAOANR010000006.1, on the reverse strand, counting down.
CATCAAATATCAATGTCTGTGGAAGATAAAAATACAATTCAAACATCACCACAGAGTACAGACATATAGGAACATCACCACAGAGAGTACAGACATATAGGAAATCATCCAATGCAAACAAACTGCAACACTGTAGTTCTTCAAGCTAATAAGTTTCATCAACAAAGCAAGAGGGCTAGATTCACAATTGCATATAGAAAGCATACTAGGTTATAATATACTCCTCACTGTAGGATCTAGTCTTCCTCAAGGCGGCGATTCCTTGTCTTCTTATCAGAACGCTTCTTGTGTCTTCCAACTCGTGGATCGTCCGAGCCACTGCCATCAAAATCAGACTGTGAATGTGCCCTCCTGTGCCTCCTCTTATGGCGTTGTTCAGTGGAATCATCAGATGAATCATCACCTAAATCTCGATGACTCCTCCTCCTATGTTTCTCCTTTCTAGTCTTTCTCCTCCTCCGTTTGCGCTCTTCATCCTCATCTGATGATTCATCATCATCCCTTCTCCTTCGTTTCTCCCTTCTCCTCTTCCTTCTTCCTTCATCTTCATCATCAGAATCAGTATGCCCTCTCTTTGCACTCCTTTTCTTTGATCTCCCTCTCTCTTTCCTCTCTCTCTTTCTCCTTTCTTTAGACTTGCTCTCAGGCCTATCATCATCCAAATCATCATCATACTTCTGGCTCTTACTACTCAGTTTCTTATGGCTCAGACCTTTTCCATATCTTTCTGCTATAGCCCTTTCAATATCCGAATCATAATCAGAATCAGAAGTTTCACTCTCCACTTCAGAGCTTTCGTCGCTCTCTGATACATTCTTCCCATTCACCTTCACCCTCTCCCCCTTCAACTTCTCCAAGCCAGACAAAACCGCAGCTTGGATAGCCTCTGCATCTTTCCTGTCCTTGTCAGCTTCATCCTTGGCACTCAAGAAATTCCTGCACTGAAACGTCAAGTGCCCCACCCTCCCACACTTCTTGCAGGCACCGCGTGCCTCATCAGCATTAGATCCCGTGATACGTGCAAGAGCAAGTAAACCCTGAAAGCTAGCATATGCATTCTCAGTCTCAGGTTCAGGAACAGCGCTCTTCTGAGAAGATTTATCCCTTTTCTCTTCCTTGTTTGGCGCATAGGGATCGTACCCAATCGCACTCTGCCATATACCATGGGTCTGTAGGGCGGCGCTGCTGTGCACCCGGTTGTTAGCGGGCATACGAACCCTCCCAGCAGTAGCCGGCATCTTTGGAAACTAGTGTCACGACCTATACAGATACGATTTTTAAGGTATTTACCATATGCAAGATTGAAGCCAAAAATTTATAATCTAGAAAACTGGAACACGCAGAAGTGAATTTAATCTAGTGTGTTAAAACTAGAGGTAGTAACAAAATTGGAGTGGTTTCTTTTAGTCTTCAAAACGGGAAAAGCAATCAAAATTAGGGTTATAAATTAAATACAAAAATCGGGGTATTGACGGAATCAAAAACCAAATATGTAGAAAGATGATGAGAACGGGCAGAAGCAATCAAAATTCCGGTGAAGAGATGGGAAAAAGAAAGGGAACCCAACACAAATAAAATCCTTGCCTGATTTCGACGAAATTCCGACCTTCGAAGCTTCCAACAATGGTTGCCTACTTGCCTTTGTAATCTATCTGCGTCTCTTTTTCTCCCTACTCACAAAGGCACGACCGTCGACCAACAGGCATCTTGATTTATTAAAGGCATTTGGGAAGGAGTCCATACAACTATTGGACCAATTTCATGGAGAGCCCAACAGGCTATTAAATTCGGAAGAGTTAAGGCCCATTTGATATTATTTGTACAGCCCAAACACATTTAACCAATTTGACTCCATGCGGGCCCACTCTCCAAATACAACATCATCTTCTTCAAGATGCGGAAACCCTAACGGTGCGTTTGGTTGGAGGGATCTTAGATTACTAGTGGGAATGTAATTGCTGGAAATATATAATTATTGGGAATATGAGATTAGTGGGAATCTTATTTTTTGATGTTTTAAGATTATTGCGTTTGGTTGGATTGGAAATCTCAGATTTTCAGTTCTAATTAATTTACTATAATATTCTTGAATTTCAATTGAACGAATGTTATAAATATATCATTTTGCTATACAATAGAAATATTTAAGCTGATTTATTTTTTAAAATATTGAAAATTCATTATATGTAATTTCTTGTATGATAATTACTTATTTAATGTCTCTATATCCTTATTATTTTTGTTTTATATACAGAAGAAAAGTAAATTTTAAGAAAATATGAAAATATATAAGGAGAATATATATTAAAAATATGTTCAAATAATTTAAAATTTGCAATTAATTTTTTAAAATTAAATTCCATATATTTATTATTTTTTAAAATACAAATATCTAAATTTATAAATTAAAATAAGTATAAAAGTTATGGTATAAAAGTCAAATTAGTATAAAAGTAGGTAAAGTGGAGGTGGTAATCTAAGATTAATATTAAAAATATGTTCAAATAATTTAAAATTTGCAATTAATTTTTTAAAATTAAATTCCATATATTTATCATTTTTTAAAATACAAATATCTAAATTTATAAATTAAAATAAGTATAAAAGTTAGGGTATAAAAGTCAAATTAGTATAAAAGTAGGTAAAGTGGAGGTGGTAATCTAAGATTATCTGCCCTACAGGTGGGAATGTGATTCCCACCTAAAACACCTAACATTCCCACCTCGGTGAGAATGTGAGATTCCCGTATGAAACATGCCCCGAACCAAATATGGGCATGTTTCATTCCCTACCCAAGATTCCCAGTGGGAATCTCAGATCCCCGAACCAAACGCCCCATAACTGCCATCCTAGTTTGCCATCCTAGCTTGCCAGAAATCCGATCACCACCTCCAGCGGTCCCCTTCATCTTCGCCTGCACAGCCCGTCGGAATTCCCGTCTCGGTGGACGTCAAGCCACCCTTCTGCCTTCAAGCTTTTCTTCGTCCTCCACTCACAGTAGCTTCGTCACTACTAGTTCCAACGAGCCGCGGGAAGCCCTCCGACGAAGTCCTTTCAGCCGATGCATTCGTCAACCGAAGCTCCCAAGGTTGGGTACAACCTTCCCGTCATTGTAACATCCCGAGTAATTAAATTATAAATTAATTTAATTAAATTACAATTAAAGTTTCCTAACTTTAAATTATTGTTGGACTAGGCTTGACAAATGCCATCAAGAGGCCCAAGACAAATGGAAGCAAGAAAACAAGTTGGGCCTAGGAATAATAATAGTAGGATAGTGTAGTTTAATAAATGATCTAGCCCATTGGGCCAAACCTGGCCGGCCCAACCACCCCAAATCGGCCCAGCAACTCTTATTTGATGTGGGAGTCAAACTAATCAGCTCATTTGCCTCATCACCACCGATTCATTCTAGAGAGAAGGAGGAGGAAAGTGTGGTCTTGTAGAAGAAGAAATTTGGGGGTGTTCTTTGGAGTTTGGGAGATCTTGTCAATTACTCAAGGTAAATAAAGCTCTTCAATTCTAGCATGTAGTTAGGATTTAATTTAAGATTGGAGCTTGAATTGAAGTGGTAACCAATTTGGGAGGTAATTGTGTTCAAGGTAGAAGAAGAGGAGCAAGAGGGAGCTTCAAGGGAAAAGATAGATGGCTTGACTTGCACATGCATGGAGGTGAGTATGTGTAGTTGTGAATTTCAAGTGGTTAAAGAATGTTTAATTGAGATTAGGAAGAGGAGATAGGAATTGGGAGTGAAGAGAATCCTTATGTTAAATTCTTGCTTGCATTCTTGAATTCTAGGTAGTGATGATGGAATTGGAACTTGAAGAGGATACAAATTGAAGTTTGGAAGCTATCAAAATAAGGCAAGGGGTAGAATAATGCTTGATTGAATAATGGTAGCAAGATGGGAAAATGAATTTGTGTTTTGGACAGTCAAGCCTTGGCGTATTTTGACGCCAGAATGTCATTTTTGGCGTCAACAAGCCTAGTTGACGCTAGGCAGGGAAGTTTTATTTTTTTTCACCCTTCAGTGCTAGCGTATTTTGACGCCAGAATGTCATTTTTGGCGTCAACATGCCTAGTTGACGCCAAGCAGGGGAGAAATTTTCTCCACTTCCAGGGTTGGCGTTTTCTGACGCCAGAAGCCTCTTTTTGGCGTCAATAGCCTTGCTGACGCCAGCTGCTGAAAATTCCCATTTTTCAGGGTTGGCGTTTATCTACGCCAGATTTCCTATTTTGGCGTAGTTAGCCTTGTCTACGCCAGAAATTCAAATTTCATGTTTTTGTGACTTCTTACTATTATATCCTCCTTGATATATGGTTATTGATGTTGGAGTATGTTGGAACTTACGAGATACGAATCTAGACAAATTTATAAGTTCATCTTATGTGTTTGTGTGTTAAAGTTGGGATTTTATTGTGGTTGCCGTTATGCGAGGCTTGGCAAACCTCAGTCGTATATATATGGATATGTTGATTTATTCTATGTGCTTGATTGGGATTTACTCCCTTGACTGGAATTGACCCATAGGGATATTCAGCTGATATCCCGGGTCTGTGTGATGTGCGTGTGGCACGATGCGGCAATTGGGGAGTGAACCCTTTGCCATGACCCGCTAGACGCTGCTCTGGTCAGTGACGACTATCCGGCCCCTTCACCTATGTTATTGGCCCTGCGTAGGTTGTTCGTCCGCGGCGGGGGCGACGTTGACGGGCAGTTCATTGTGATGGGAGAGGGTGGTGTCCTCTCGCCAATGATGACTGTCGACCATGGTTATTAGGAAACGCGTTAGACATGACTATTTGCTGCATTTAGGATAGATAGACACCTAGGTCATATCATCCATCTCATCATGTCATAACATATAATTGATTGCAGTGGTTGAAGCACCGGTATGGGACGGTGTGATGGTTTGTATTCTCTTACTCATTTATTTAATTATTGTATTAATATTCATGTTATTATGTGATTGATGCACCCCCATCCCCCATTATTCTTCCCTTGCTCAGTAACCGTACTGACCCCCTGTTTATTTATTTATTTTATAGATTCTCCTGAGGCAGATGCTGGGCACGGTGGGACATTTGGGGATGAGTGATCTATGGCTTGTCTTGTGTCAGACTTATGTATTATCTTCGTTGTACTTGGAGTCGCAGTATATTAGGACGACTTATTATTATGTTAAGGAGTTATGAATCTAGATATTTAAATGTGTGGATTCAGGGAGTGCCTCCCGGATATGTCTAATATGTTGTTTATGTTATGGACATGGTTGAGATTAGAGTTATTCTACAGGTATCCAGCTTCGTATTACTTCGCCTAAGTTGATTGGCCAACAATTTAGGTGGGGTGATACGGCAGTGACGTCGCGAAAATTTGGTTTAAATTTTTGGGACGTTACAGAATGGTATCAGAGCTATTTTTACGTTGATAGGTATTGTGAACTAGGTTAGAGAACTGGGTGTGAGGGAAGTGGGGACTACGGATAGTTAGTATTATGTAATTTTATTTCTCAAATGATGTCGTTATGAATTGAATTATAGTTCCAATTGGGAACTATGCTAAATTCATTAAATTGCCCAGGGAATCTATACTTGTTTTTCATTTGTTCGGTAAAAGGTTTTCATTATACCGAATGTTAACGAATATTGTTATGTGTTGTGAGTATAGGATGCCGCCTAGGAGAGGAGGAGAACCACGCCGTAGGGGTCGGCCACGTCGGAACCCCGGACCGAATATCGGAGACAGGGAAGCTTATGTTGGAGATGGAAATGAGTCGACTGATGAGGAGGAAATACCCGGGGATAATTTCTCAGGTTTGGGCGGGGAGCCAATGTATGAGAACTATATTCCACCGCCGCCGCCTCGTGATGCACCTTTTGATGCGGCGCAGTTTGTGGAACAGATGTTTAACTATATGAGTAGCGCACAACATAATTATCACCCTCGTCCGCCTGTTGATTATGTGAGTTTGGCTCGACAGCATCAGCCACCTATCTTTCAGGGAGGTTCGGATCCGATCGCATTGGATGACTGGTCCTGTCGGATGAACCGTATATTTGTGAGTATTGGGTGTCCTGCGGATCAGCAAGTTATGGTTGGAAGCCACTATTTGTCAGGGCCAGCTTTATATTGGTGGAGGGGACGTGAGGCTGAAATAGTGGCTCAACAGGGTTATTCGTGGACTGATTTTTGCAGAGCTTTGCAGGCGCACTTTTACACCCCGCAGTTACTGTATGCGAAAAAGAGGGAATTCTTAACTCTAGAACAGGGGGAGCGGAGGACAGTGACGGAGTATTACCAGAAATATGTGGAGTTAATGAGTTATGCACCAGAGCTTGTTCCTGATGAGCAGGCCAAAGTTGCGAGGTTTGTTGATGGCCTTAGGGCAAATATCCGTACTGGATGTGCAGTACAACACAGCTCATTATCGACAACATATGATCAGGCACTGTTTGCAGAGCGCGCGAGAGCTGATTCTCTACGCAGTTGGACAGATCGTCGTAAGGATAAAGGTAAAGGTGTAGCAGGGTCCAGTAGACGTCCTCAGGGTAGGGGCGAGACTTCTCGGTCTCAGGGTACTAGACCATTTTATCCAGGAGTCGTATGTTGGCAGTGTAACCAGGAAGGCCATTACCGAGATCAGTGTCCACAGTTGGCCCCATCTGCGGGCAAGCCATCCTTGGCTAATCCCCGTGGGGGAACTCAGACTGGGAGAGCACCGGACAGAGGCAGAGGGATTGCGAGGGGCCGTGGAGGTCGCCTCAATGTGATTGAGAGAGCTGAAGTTCAGGGACGTGATGATGTGCTTACAGGTATGAAATGAAATATTTATACTGATATATAGTTTCTTTTGCGTTTATTTCAGCTTGTCTTCAATGTTACTCTACATGTCATGAATCTAGGTATCATTTTAGTCGATAACGTACTTGCTTTCGCGTTATATGATACGGGAGCATCTTGTTCTTTTATCTCTGCAAACTTTACTTTTGGAAATGAGTTAGGGCCACTAGAACCGTATCATCTTCCGGTATCTTTACCGTCGGGAGACATCATCGAGAGCAAGTGGATTAAACGGGATGCAGAGATACAGATTAAGGACATGAAAATCATCAGTTTAAAGCAGATTTGGTGGTTATCGAGTTAGCAGAGTTTGATGTGATTTTGGGAATGGACTGGTTATCAAGGTATAATGCTCGGTTGGAGTGTGGAGTGCCGCGGATTTCATTCTGTGATGAGCAGGGTAATTCCCTTATTTATCGTCCTCCTAACATTAAAGTTATACCTTTTGTTTCATTTGCTTCTCTTATACGTAAAGGATATCCAGCATATCTTTGTCATGTAATTGAGCTGGGAGATGCGAAAACAGACTCTAAGCTGCAAAACATTCCGGTAGTATCTGAATTTCCAGATGTATTTCCAGATGAGATTCCTGGGTTACCGCCGTCTAGAGAGATCGATTTCACTATTGATCTAATTCCGGGGGCAGCACCGATTGCCAAAGTGCCTTATAGAATGGCTCCAGCAGAACTCAGGGAATTGAAGGAGCAGCTGAAGGATTTGTTGGACAAGGGGTATATTCAACCAAGTAGTTCACCATGGGGAGCACCAGTGATCTTTGTAAAGAAAAAGGATGGCAGTCTTCGTATGTGCATTGATTACAGGGGCTTGAATCAAGTAACCATTAAAAATCGGTATCCATTACCTCGAATAGAAGACTTGTTTGATCAATTGAGAGGGGCCACCACATTCTCCAAAATTGATCTTCGATCCGGGTATCATCAGATTCGGGTTGCAGAGAAGGACAGACCCAAGACGGCATTTCGCACACGGTATGGTCATTTTGAATTTACTGTGATGCCGTTTGGATTAACAAATGCCCCAGCAGTATTCATGGATTTGATGCATCGAGTTTTTCGTTCATGGTTAGATGCCTGTGTTGTCATCTTCATTGATGATATTTTGGTGTACTCCCCGAGTCCTCAAATGCATAAACGACATTTACGGACGGTGCTCAAGACACTTCGGGATAATCAGCTTTACGCAAAACTGTCCAAATGTGAGTTTTGGTTGGACAAGGTGGCCTTTTTAGGACATATTGTGTCCGGGGAAGGAATTTCTGTAGATCCAGCCAAGGTTGATGCAGTTCTGGAATGGAAATCTCCTACAAGTGTAAGTGAAATCCGAAGTTTTCTGGGTTTAGTAGGCTATTATCGCCGGTTTATTGAGGGATTTTCGAGCATAGCCAGACCACTTACTCAACTTCTTAAGAAAGGAGTGGAATTCCGTTGGGATGAAGGTTGTCAAGCTGCATTTGAGCTGCTAAAAGAAAAAGTTACAGAAGCACCAGTGCTTGTTTTGCCCGATGAGTCAGGAGAGTTTGAGGTATATACAGATGCATCACATCGAGGTTTGGGATGTGTGTTGATGCAACATGGCCGAGTCATAGCTTATGCATCCCGACAGTTAAAACCTCATGAACTGAACTATCCTACGCACGATTTGGAAATGGCAGCGGTAGTTCACGCTTTGGAAATTTGGAGACATTATCTGTACGGAGCTAAGTGTCATATATACTCAGATCACAAAAATCTCAAATGTCTCTATACTTCTGATAAGATGAGTGGGCGTCAGAGGAGGTGGTTAGAATTTTTACAGGACTATGACACAGATATTCAGTATATTGAGGGAAAGGCAAATTGTGTAGCAGACGCATTGAGTCGCAAGGTGCACATCACCAATGCTATAACCATACCTTGGAGGCTTAAGCAAGAGTTGGAAAGAGCGGAAATCACAGTCATACCACGTGGAGTTAAACAGAGAATATATGCTATGACTGTAGTGCCATCCTTATTAGAAGAACTTCGGTTAAGCTAAGCGGTAAGTGATGAAATGAGAGAACTCAAACAAAAAATTTATCATGGGGAGGCATCCAAGTTTCGTGTGGATGATCGAGGAATGGTTCGACATGGGGATCGTTGGTGTGTGCCATCAAACGATATATCCATCAAAAGGAAAATTTTGGCAGAAGCTCATAACACACCGTATTCCATACACCCCGGGGCAACAAAGATGTATCGTGATTTGAGAGAGTCTTTTTGGTGGAAAAATATGAAAAGAGAAGTGGCAGCGTTTGTAGCTAAATGCTCGACATGTCAGAAAATTCGGGTAGAGCATATGAGACCCTCAGGGTTATTACAACCATTAGAAATTCCGAGTTGGAAATGGGAATCCATCGCTATGGATTTTGTTACCGGTCTACCGAGAACAAGGCGCAAGGTGGATACGATTTGGGTAGTGATAGACCGATTGACCAAAAGTGCTGTGTTCATCCCGATGAGATTGAAGTGGAGTATGCAAGAGTTGGTCAGTGCTTACATTGGACATGTGGTACGACGTTTCGGGGTACCCAAAGAAATTATATCTGATCGTGATTCTAGATTTTTATCTAGATTCTGGAAAGAAGTGCAGTCAGCATTTGGAACGCATATTAGCATGAGTACTGCGTGGCATCCACAGACAGATGGTCAAACCGAGCGTACAATCAGAACCTTGGAAGACATGCTGAGAGCATGTATTATGGATTTCCAGGGTACTTGGGATAGTTATTTACCACTGGTGGAGTTTTCATATAACAATAGTTACCACGCAAGCATTGGTATGGCTCCTTTTGAGGCATTATATGGTAGACGCTGTAGGACTCCCCTCTGTCGGAATGATCCTTCCGAACGCATTCTTTTGGGGCCAGAATTGATTGAACAGACCACCGAAACCGTGCGTATCATTAAAGATCGGATGAAAGAAGCCCAAGATCGTCAGAAGAGTTATGCTGATCTTCATCGCCGAGATATAGAATTTGCAGTGGGAGATTGGGTATTATTGCGAGTATCACCAGTGAGAGGAGTTAGGCGATTTGGGAAAAAGGAAAAATTAAGCCCTCGCTACATTGGGCCATATGAGGTAATCAAACGAATCGGAAAGGTAGCATATCAGCTAGATTTGCTTCCGGAGGTAGGAAACGTTCACAACGTATTCCATGTATCTCAGTTAAGGAAGTTTATGTCGGATCCTGACAAGATAATTCAGCCAGATGAAATCGAATTAAACGAAAGCTTAGAATATGAAGAATACCCAGTGGCAATTTTAGATGTCAAGGAGAAAGTGTTAAGAAACAAAGTGATTCCGATGGTAAAAGTCTTATGGTCGAGACATGGAGTCGAAGATGCTACATGGGAGACAGTGGAGTTTATGACAGAGCGCTACCCTGAATTGGACTTAACTCCAATTCAATGAAGAGGTAAAAGTTACTTCCTTTTCTATTTCATTCGAGGACGAATGATCCTAAGGGGGAGGGAATGTAACATCCCGAGTAATTAAATTATAAATTAATTTAATTAAATTACAATTAAAGTTTCCTAACTTTAAATTATTGTTGGACTAGGCTTGACAAATGCCATCAAGAGGCCCAAGACAAATGGAAGCAAGAAAACAAGTTGGGCCTAGGAATAATAATAGTAGGATAGTGTAGTTTAATAAATGATCTAGCCCATTGGGCCAAACCTGGCCGGCCCAACCACCCCAAATCGGCCCAGCAACTCTTATTTGATGTGGGAGTCAAACTAATCAGCTCATTTGCCTCATCACCACCGATTCATTCTAGAGAGAAGGAGGAGGAAAGTGTGGTCTTGTAGAAGAAGAAATTTGGGGGTGTTCTTTGGAGTTTGGGAGATCTTGTCAATTACTCAAGGTAAATAAAGCTCTTCAATTCTAGCATGTAGTTAGGATTTAATTTAAGATTGGAGCTTGAATTGAAGTGGTAACCAATTTGGGAGGTAATTGTGTTCAAGGTAGAAGAAGAGGAGCAAGAGGGAGCTTCAAGGGAAAAGATAGATGGCTTGACTTGCACATGCATGGAGGTGAGTATGTGTAGTTGTGAATTTCAAGTGGTTAAAGAATGTTTAATTGAGATTAGGAAGAGGAGATAGGAATTGGGAGTGAAGAGAATCCTTATGTTAAATTCTTGCTTGCATTCTTGAATTCTAGGTAGTGATGATGGAATTGGAACTTGAAGAGGATACAAATTGAAGTTTGGAAGCTATCAAAATAAGGCAAGGGGTAGAATAATGCTTGATTGAATAATGGTAGCAAGATGGGAAAATGAATTTGTGTTTTGGACAGTCAAGCCTTGGCGTATTTTGACGCCAGAATGTCATTTTTGGCGTCAACAAGCCTAGTTGACGCTAGGCAGGGAAGTTTTATTTTTTTTCACCCTTCAGTGCTAGCGTATTTTGACGCCAGAATGTCATTTTTGGCGTCAACATGCCTAGTTGACGCCAAGCAGGGGAGAAATTTTCTCCACTTCCAGGGTTGGCGTTTTCTGACGCCAGAAGCCTCTTTTTGGCGTCAATAGCCTTGCTGACGCCAGCTGCTGAAAATTCCCATTTTTCAGGGTTGGCGTTTATCTACGCCAGATTTCCTATTTTGGCGTAGTTAGCCTTGTCTACGCCAGAAATTCAAATTTCATGTTTTTGTGACTTCTTACTATTATATCCTCCTTGATATATGGTTATTGATGTTGGAGTATGTTGGAACTTACGAGATACGAATCTAGACAAATTTATAAGTTCATCTTATGTGTTTGTGTGTTAAAGTTGGGATTTTATTGTGGTTGCCGTTATGCGAGGCTTGGCAAACCTCAGTCGTATATATATGGATATGTTGATTTATTCTATGTGCTTGATTGGGATTTACTCCCTTGACTGGAATTGACCCATAGGGATATTCAGCTGATATCCCGGGTCTGTGTGATGTGCGTGTGGCACGATGCGGCAATTGGGGAGTGAACCCTTTGCCATGACCCGCTAGACGCTGCTCTGGTCAGTGACGACTATCCGGCCCCTTCACCTATGTTATTGGCCCTGCGTAGGTTGTTCGTCCGCGGCGGGGGCGACGTTGACGGGCAGTTCATTGTGATGGGAGAGGGTGGTGTCCTCTCGCCAATGATGACTGTCGACCATGGTTATTAGGAAACGCGTTAGACATGACTATTTGCTGCATTTAGGATAGATAGACACCTAGGTCATATCATCCATCTCATCATGTCATAACATATAATTGATTGCAGTGGTTGAAGCACCGGTATGGGACGGTGTGATGGTTTGTATTCTCTTACTCATTTATTTAATTATTGTATTAATATTCATGTTATTATGTGATTGATGCACCCCCATCCCCCATTATTCTTCCCTTGCTCAGTAACCGTACTGACCCCCTGTTTATTTATTTATTTTATAGATTCTCCTGAGGCAGATGCTGGGCACGGTGGGACATTTGGGGATGAGTGATCTATGGCTTGTCTTGTGTCAGACTTATGTATTATCTTCGTTGTACTTGGAGTCGCAGTATATTAGGACGACTTATTATTATGTTAAGGAGTTATGAATCTAGATATTTAAATGTGTGGATTCAGGGAGTGCCTCCCGGATATGTCTAATATGTTGTTTATGTTATGGACATGGTTGAGATTAGAGTTATTCTACAGGTATCCAGCTTCGTATTACTTCGCCTAAGTTGATTGGCCAACAATTTAGGTGGGGTGATACGGCAGTGACGTCGCGAAAATTTGGTTTAAATTTTTGGGACGTTACAGTCATCGCCTCCATCATTTTCAAATCTCCGGCAGCTTGCGAGGCTCTTTCTTCGAATCTGTGGAATGATCGCATTTTTTGTTGTTTAATTTATCGAGGCCATCGTTGAAAGTTTGATTCAACTGCAGTCTGCCAACTCTAGGGGGTTTGGTTCGGGGATCTGAGATTCCTATTGGGAATGTTGGTAGGAAATGAAACATGTTAATTTCATGTGGAAATGTAAGATTCCCACTGAGGTGGGAATGTGGTTCCACCGGGAGGGCAGCTAATATTTACCACCCCACTTCATCTACTTTTATACTAATTTAACTTTTATACGCTCACTTTTTATACTAATTTTATTTTATAAATTGAGATATTTGTATTGAAAAGAGAAAAATATATGAAATTTAATTTTGAAAACTCAACTGAAATTTTTTTAAATTCTTAAAATTTATTTATCTTCTATATACAATACAAAAACAATAAGGATTTAGATACATTAAATAAGTAATTATCATACAAAAAATTATATAAAGAGAATTTTTTATATTTTAAAAAATAAATCGGCTTAAATATTATTGTGTAGCAAAATAATATATTTATAACATTTGATCAATTGAAATTCAAGGACATTATGGTAAATTAATTATAACTAAAAATTTGAGATTCTCAATCTAACCAAACGCAATAATCTTAAAACATCAAAAAATAAGATTCCCAGCAATCACATTTACTTTCCCAGCAATCATATTCCCACTAGTAATCTAAGATCCCTCCAACCAAACACATCGTAGGAGACTGTGTACTCCTGAGGCTCTGTTGTGAATGTGATTGCTGGAAATGTAAGATTATTGAAAATTTGAGATTTCTGGGAATCTTAATTTTTGGTGTTTTAAAATTATTGTGTTTGGTTAGATTGTGAATCTTAGATTTCCATTTCTAATTAATTTACTATAATGTCCTTGAATTTTAATTGAATAAATTTTATAAATATGTCATTTTGCTACAAAATAGTGATAATATTTAAACCGGTTTATTTTGCAAAATATAGAAAAAAAAATTATATATAATTTATTATATAAGTAATTAGTAATTTAATGTAACAAAATTAAAATTTATATATAACTTATTGTATAATAATTAGTAATTTAATGTAACAAAATTCTTCTTATTTATATTTTGCATATAAAAGATAAATAAATTTTAAGCAATTATGAGAATATTTATTTAAAAAAATGGTTGAATAATTTTAAAAATTTCTGATTTTTAAAATTAAATTTCATAGATTTATCATTTTCTAAATACAAATATCTAATTTATAAAATAAAAAAGAAGTATAAAATGTAAGGCATAAAAGATAAATTAGTATAAAAGTAGAAAAAATTGAAGTGGTAATCTAATATTACTGGCTTATTGGGTGGGAATCATTTCCCACCCAAAACCCTTAACATTCCTTCCGAGGTGGGTATGACATTCATGCGTAAAAGATGCTGCAAACTAAACGTGGACATATTACATTCACTAGCCAGTGAGAATCTTGGATCCTACGAACCATAAGTTGATTTTTAGGGTATATATAATATAGTATATAGGAGTACGACATTTTTTCAACGATTTATTTCAACATCCCATTGTCAATATGGTAATAAAGACTTGGCTTAGTATGATGTTCCTGACTTCCAACCTTATGGTTGGTAGTTAGATTCCCACCCGACATTTTATCCTTCCCCTTTATCCTCTTTGTAATTTGTGTGACAACCACATGACTGTTAATATTTACCAAAAAAAATCCCATTATCAATATGGTTTTATAATATTAGTAATTAACTATACATTTCTAATAATTTATCACTTAAATTTAACGTTAAGAATTAATTAGAAAACAGTCTCGACAACTTTGTCAGTATATGACGATGAAGGCAACATGTAATATGAATACAAAATTTGGGGCATTATATTCTTTATGAGAAGAAAAGAGGACACCAAAGTTAATTATGGTCAATTTTGTGTGTGGAGTGGAAACAATGCTAATTATTGATATTCGGACAGCTCACAAGTCACAGGTATATATACTAAGTATTTGTATTTCCAGGACATAAATTGCAAGAGTTTTGAGAATAGGCTAGCTAGGTCGGGCTAGGCTTAGACTTGAACGGCCAAGGCCTATGTTGCTTTTTCAAGGTCCGAGCCTGGCCTATAACCTTTGATAGACCTAAGCATGGTCTATTTATATAAATAGACCGGTTTTTAATTCTTTTAAAAGCCTGATTAAGCATATTTCAAAATTAATAGGGTGTATTCAATCCGGACTCTGTAGAATTTTTAAAGAGGATGTATTCAATTTAGATTTTAAAAAGTCTATAAAAGTTTTGAGGTATTTAATGCAGATTTTAAAAATTCTTTAAAAATCTAGGTGTATTCAATACAGATTTAAAAGTTTTTAAAAATTTTGAGGTATTCAATCGTTCATGGATTTTAAATCTTTATAGATTTTAATGGATTATTTTTTTTTAAAAAAAATATAACTAAACAAAATCTCTCTAAACAATCCAAGATTTCTAAAAGTCAGCCAAACTCTACATGGAGTCTACACAAAATCAATCAACTCTACGTGGAGTCTATATACTTTCTAAATCCACTAACTTTTTAAAATTTATAAAATTCTGGATTAAATACACCCTCTAAGATAATTTTATATATATATATGTCTGAATGTACTCATAAGGTTGAAGACATTAATTTGTGCACTGGACAAGTTGTCATCCACAACTATCTATATAACGGAAAAAACTTATGAATATTTTGAAAACATGTAAAAGATCAAATTAATAATTACATCTACAAAAATAATAATAATAACACATATTCATATACAGTAAACATAAACAAGCTAATAACAATGATAAATATGCCGGCCTGGTAATAGACTTTTTATAAAGCCTGGGTTGGGCCTATTTAACTAAATAGTTTTCTAAATAACCCGAGCCTAGTCTGTTTATAAAAAAGCATGGTCCTTCGGTAGAAGACCATAGACCCCTGTCGGGTAGCCTGATCCATAGTTGTTAAGATCCCAATCTTAGAATCTTACGATTTTACGACCATACCTCTCTAAAACGATTCTGACCTTGTAGGACCTTAAAATTATTAAGATCTTTATAAGATCTCGATCCTGATCGTAGAATATTACGATCTTATGGTCATACTCCCTTAAACGCTTACACGATCTTACGATCATACCCTCATAAATGCATTAAATTTTTGTAGGATTTTATGATTTGGGATCAAAGTAAGCTCTTTTCTTAATTTTAAACTTAAGAACTTGTACTCCTTGTGTATGATGTATAAAAAAACATAATATGCATGTATGTGGAAATATGCTATGTTTAATTGTGAAATTTTTGTACTGTATTGTATTAATTAATTTGCAATATTTATATACACACGAATTAATGCTTTTACTTGTTAGTATACACAATTGAATTTATCTTTTATTTCAATTTCATAAAGTCTTAGGACCCAATTAGATGATATGATTTCGATTTTGCAAAGTGAAATACGATCCCATATATGATCCTGATTTTAGCAACCTTGGCCTGACCCAACCCACAAAAGTCATGCGTAAAACAAACGTTTCTCATTTACTCTTTGGTGCTCAAACTACCTCTCATATTAATTACATCATGTGTTTTTATGAATGTGCAATAAAAGTAAAAATCATAAGAATTTGATATTATAAAACTATAAGATGAGACGGTTGTAACAAGATTTTACTTGATTATATTTTTTCTTTTATAATTATTATATAAACATGAATCAAAATTGAATAATGGATAGTGTCAAAACATCAAATATTTTACATTCTTGGAAATGAAGGTAGAGTATGTAATTTCTTTATTTGGTCCTTATTTATTATAGTCAACATCGCTTCACGGGACCATACATTATGGGAAAAAAACCAAAATCATCTCACAACTTTAGTGTGTTTCTTAAATGGTCTCATAATTGTGCACTTCACTTAATTCATCCTATATGTTTGCTAATCCTCTCCCAAATGATCCCATCGGAGGTTGATTGTGAGGACTAATGTGTTAATCATCCCACAACTTTCATCATTTTAACAAATGGTCCCATAATTAACCCTTAATCCTTGCGACACGTAAGCCTGTGAGATCATTAACCTCGGATGGGATCATTTGGGCGAGTATTAGCAAACATATTGAATGGATTAAGTGAAGTGCACAATGAGACCATTTGATAAACACACGAAAATTATGGGATGATTTTGGCTTTCCTCCCTTACATTATGTATTAGGAGTGCACCCAATCAATACTCACCCTTCATTTCTCCTTCAATCTTGGCCCTTCCTTAAAATCAATACTATCCAATATACTGCTCATCTTTATCGTTTTGGTTTACATACAATATACTTCATTATTTTATCCTAAACTATTTATTCACATTATTGATTCTTTGATTATGAAAAATCTTTCATTTATAAGCTATTTTAAATACTAATTAATTACATAATCACCAAAAATAAAGCTATGGTCTTATAGGATTTTTTCAACCAATTTTATGAAATTTTTACTTTAGATCTCATTAGATAATTATTTTTTCCACTTTTGATCTACCAGTCTATTTTTTTTTAATATTCACGGGGCCAATGTACAATTTTTAAAAAATTATCTATTTGAAAAATACCCACAGTCCAATTAAAAATTCATAACTCATTTTACCACATTCAAATTTATTCATTTGTACCAAATAAAGTTATTTATAAATTTACTAGAAGATAATATTCAATATTTTAACTTGTATAATTATAATAAAACTTTAATTCAAAGTATGTTTATGACTAGTAGTCAAAAACCCAATGGGGCAAATAAAAAAAGAGGAAGTATTACATAATAGTTTTTTAATTTTTTTTAAAAATATAGAATACTTTAAGTTATATGTATTGCATTTATATATTTTGATTTTTTCTACTGTTATTTATAAAATATTAATTAAAATATTATATTTAACAAATTTTAAAAATTAAAATTTTATTGTATAATAAATATTATTCTTTTAATAAATTCAAAAATAATTTTATTTAGTAAAAATGAATAAATTTGAGTTTAATTAAATAAGTCATCGTTTTTTAATTGAATTCGATCATTTGAAAATAAATAAAATTTTAAAAATTACACATTGATCCCATATGAATCTTTTTTCTTATAAATTAGATTGAATGACCAAAAGTAAAAATAATAATTATCTAATGAGACCAAAAGTATAAATTTTATAACTTTGGATTAAAAGTGGGACAGAGAAAATTTTATGGGATCAAAAATAGATTTTTCCCCTAGTTATAAGAATATTCTTCTTTCATTACCGAATTTGATGGCCAATTTATTTGTTTTTTAGCTAACGAGTTTTGGTTGATTAGCAATTCAAATTTTCGCTCGCTAAAACAAAAAATTCTTACAGTATAAACTCTTTATAATCCCACTCTTAAAATAAGACATCACCATAATTAATATCAAATTTGTCCATAGTTTGTATTGGACTGAATATGGAATTGTACCTTCCGTATTCGAAAAAAACCGGATAATTATCTGAATTTTCTATCCAGATATCCGAATATTTATATATATTATAATATATATTATATTAAATATAAAATAAAAAAGAAATATCTAATATATTATATTAAATATAAAATAAATAAAGAATAAAGATATAATCTATTGACTATTAAATGTTTAGACTAAACTAAATTCAAAGTTCCAATCAGACAATTATACTCTGTATAATCTATTTAGATGTCTTGAACAAAATCACTAATGATGTTGGAAAAATTAAATAGTCAATTTATTATATACATAATATTCTTATTGTTTTGAAATAATTCTAAAAATTAATTTATGGTAGGGGTTAGAGTTGATATTTCGAATATTTTATCCCATAAAACCTGAATCTGTTATTTATCCGCCATGTATCTGCTCCGTATTTCGAAATATTCGAATTCTTATTTATATCCGAGTTATTCGTATTTAATTTCGTATTCGAAAAAAAATGAAATAGGATACGAGAAGAGTATCTATCCATCTGTATCCATTCCGCTTTCACCCTATGTACAGTAAGCTTGTTCCTGGTATGTTTGACAAAATTTTGCTATTGTAGATTTTTAGTTGTAGGAAATGAAGTAACAGAAAAAGTAAAATTACGAAACAAACCCTACAAATAATTTCAACCGTTGGATGTGAAATTGATCAACGGTGGAGAATACCGTCCGCACGGTCATGGTTAAATTAATCCGCACCATAACAACCACCATAGTAAATACTTCTAATTGCTAAATTTTAAACGCTATTTCCCAAGTTTTAACTTTTCAAACTCTAATATTTAAATTGTAACTTTAAACTCTAATCCTAAACATCATTACCCAAATGCTAATTCCAAATGCTAAAATTCTAAATTCTAATTATTTTCCAATCATAACCAATAATATCGATAATAAGGCAACTATATTGTTGCATGTGTTAACAATATATGATTACACAAGAGAATTATTTTACAAGAACAACACTATAATTCAGCCATAAGTATATAATTCCATGAAAAAAATTGTGTAGTGAGAAAACACCAATTAATTCTTTTGGTCACATATCAATAATATTCAGCTAAAATGTGAGTAGTTAGAATAATTAGATGAAAACGCTAATTGAATTTAATATTGAAAGATTTAAAGTGAATCATATGCAAATGGTCTCGTTTGCCTAAGAGCCCGTTTGGATTGGCTTTTGAAAAAAAACAGAAGCAAAAGTGAAAGCCAAATGCAAAGCATGTAACTTTTGTGTGGATGAAATGTTTGAAAAACAGTTTTTTTTCAAAAGTGTGTTTGGATATGTAAAGTGAAAAGTACTTTTGAAATGTATAAATTACCAAAAAGGATATGCTACTTATATATGATAGTGGGGATGTTTGGGAGTTAGCAGATTCGGCAGCAGATAGCAGATTCGGAGAGAGAATTGTGAGAGGATATGCCGATTCAATATGCTATATGCTATTAAATCCGCTAACAACCAAACACACTCAGTATGTATTTATAGTGTAATTTAAATAAATTACTATGAACATTTATAACTCTGCACACATTAATAGGTGCTTTTGGTTTCTGCTTTTCGGAGAAACACCCCCTCCCAGAAGCACTTTTTCAGTTTTTCGATGATGTTTGGATTGGCTTCTACCAAGGTGCTTTTGACTTTTGCTTCTGCCAAAAGCACTTTTGGAGAAAAAGAAACGTTTGGTTTGGCTTTTTTAAAAAAGCAGAAGCACATCGAAAAGCTGCAAAAGTGTTTCTGGGAGAAGCAATCCAGGGGGTGCTTCTCTGAAAAGCAGAAGCCAAAAGCACTTCGTAAATTGTGCAAAGACTTAAATACCCTCATTACTTAATATAAATTACACTATAAATATCTCTTATTATCATATTAAGTAGCATGTCCTTTTTGGTAATTTATACATTTAAAAAGCACTTTTCACTTTTACACAAACACACTTTTGAAAAAAAACTGCTTTTCAAACATTCCATCCAAACACAAAACTTACATGCTTCTGCTTTTGGCATTCACTTCTGCTTCTACTTTTGGCTTCTGCTTTTTTCAAAAGCCAATCCAAACGGGCCCGAAGGTGTTTTTGACTTTTTTCAAAAAAGCCATTTCAAAGAGCCCGTTTGGAATGGCTTCTAGAGCCTGTTTGGAATGGCTTTTTTTCAAATGCTTTTGGCTTTTGCTTCTGCCAAAAACACTTTTGAAGAAAAGAGAGTGTTTGTTTTGGCTTTTTAGAAAAAGCAAAAGCACCTCGAAAAGCTGCAAAAGTGCTTGTGGGAGAAGCAGCCCAGGGGGTGCTTCTCCGAAAAGCAGAAGCCAAAAGCACCTAGTAATGTGTGTAGAGTCATAAATGCCCCTATTAATTTATTTTAATTACACTATAAATATATACTATTATATATAAATATCATATCCTTTTTGGTAATTTACACATTTCAAAAGCACTTTTCACTTTTACATATCCAAACACACTTTTGAAAAAAAGCTGCTTTTCAAACATTCCATCCAAACACAAAAGTTACATGCTTCTGCTTTTGGCTTTCACTTCTGCTTCTGCTTTTTTTAAAAGCCAATCCAAACGGGCCCCTAGAGAGGTGCTTTTGGCTTTTGCTTCTGCCAAAAGCATTTCTAGTAGAAATTATGTGTTTGTTTTGGTTTTTAAAAAAAAAGCAAAAGTACCTCGAAAAGCCAAAAAAGTGCTTCTGGGAGAAGCAGTCCAGGGGGTGCTTCTCCCAAAACAGAAGCCAAAAGCACTTCGTAAAATGTGCAAGGACTTAAATACCCCCACTACTTAATATAAATTACACTATAAATATATCTTATTATCATATTAATTAGCACGTCCTTTTTGGTAATTATTACATTCCAAAAGCGCTTTTCATTTTTATTCATCCAAACATATTTTTTAGAAAAAGCCGCTTTTCAAACATTCCATCCGAACACAAAAGTTAGAGCCTGTTTGGAATGGTTTTTTTCCAAGTGCTTTTGGCTTTTGCTTCTGCCAAAAGCACTTTTAAAGGGAAAAGAGTGTTTGTTTTGGCTTTTTAGAAAAATCAAAAATACCTCGAAATGCTGCAAAAGTGCTTCTGGGAGAAGCAGCCCAGGGGGTGCTTCTCCGAAAAGCTGAAGCCAAAAGCACCTAGTAATGTGTGCAGAGTCATAAATACCCCTATTAATTTATTTAAATTACACTATAAATACATACTATCATATATAAATAGCATATCCTTTTTGGTAATTTACACATTTCAAAAGCACTTTTCACTTTTACACATCCAAACACACTTTTGAAAAAAAGCTACTTTTCAAGCATTACATCCAAACACAAAAGTTACCTGCTTCTGTTTTTAGCTTTCACTTCTGCTTCTGCTTTTGAATTTTGCTTTTCTCTAAAGCCAATCCAAATGGGCCCTAAGAATGTAACTGGAATGGGTTCGCGCTCCTTATTCATCTCTTCAAGAATGTAACTAATTATGCTAGGGGGAAATTCCACTTAAATACCCCAGTCCAAAACCTATACCTCTGTAGACCCTGTATACTATTTTTGTTATATATTAATACCCACTGCCAAAATACATGACATGTCAGTCCCCACTGCATTTAACTTAATTCAATAATCAAAATAAGTGTAAAAAGACTATTATGCCCCCAAAGTAATGATTACTCTGTTGAAAATTAATTATCCATCCTAGGTAGGTATACATTATACATACAAATGTATATAAATATCTTCCAAACTCACTCTCTCTTCCAAGTTTTTACCGCGAAAAAAAGAAAGCGGGTGGGAAGGTGTAATACCCGAGAATTTTCCAACATAAAATAAAACAATAATTAAATAAATAAACAATAAATAAAATAAATACAATAAATAAATAAATCCAGCAAATAAATAAATAAATAAAGATAAGGAAATGAGAAATGAGATTTAACTTAAAAAGGAATTAAAGGAATTTAAATAAATAAAAAGAATTATTAAAGGTAAATAAATTGTACACCGAAACCCGACACCAATGAACTCGAGAATTCGAGTCCAAACATCCAATTAGACCCGAGTAAAAATTTAGAGAGAAAGTAGAAACCCGAAGATACACCGGAAATCGGAATACGGGAGCATAGAGGGATAGAAGTCCGAAAGAGAGGAGGAAAGGCACGACGGATCGCACGACCCGCCCGGACCGAAGTCCAGGCGAGTGCCGCGCGGTGGCCGCGCGGTCAAAGGGGAACGAGCGCGCCACGACCGCGCCGTTGGACTGATTCGCCCGTGCGAGATTTTCTCGCCTGAATCCGGATTTTCCGACTTCGGTTGAACACCATTCGGCTCAAGACTCTTAGGGGCAGACCTTGGGCGTCCCTAGGTCTTGTTTAACTATAAATAAGCCCTCTTAAAAGCTCCGAACACTTTTCCAAAACCCTACAACTTTCTATACGTCCGAAAACCCTAATTCCAGAGTCGTCAGAGGCACGAAACCAAGGCGAGACTGATTTGGACGAAATCAGAGTCTCCTAAACGTCGTGGTAAGTTCCGATCCATTCGTCTCTTACGTTTTGATTCGAAAACGAATCCTAACCTTCTTATTTTTCTTTCTACGCCACGAATCGGATCTAGAACGTAGAACCCGACGAACGGAGAGGATAGACGGAGGACTGGAAGCCACGCCTTCGAAATAGACGATCCCGGACATCTACAAATCTGTAAGTTAATACTTACATGGTTTTGGGAGTAACTAAAACATTCAAACCTAAAAGTTTAACAAATCTTTCGTAAATCTGTCAACGTATGTTTTCTATCGGCGCAACAGTTTTGACGAATTTTTCCAAACCTTAAAACGACTTCAAACGGAGAAACTTAAAACATGAAAAACGTTTCTAAGGCTTAGATCTATCTACTGTAAAATTTTCAGAATTATTAGAGACGATTTAATATGTGAAAACTAACCAAAACCGAACTGCTTGAAATTGGATCTTGAAATTCTTTACAGAACTTAGGTCCGATCTTGATCACGTTTTTGACATTAGTTCTAGACCGATTTACATCTCTGGCCGAACATAAAAGTTGTAGATAAATGTCTTAAGAAGGTCTCTGTAAAATTTCATTAAATTTGGAGTTGATTTGCTATGTTAGATCTTGATAAACTTGAACTGCTGTATACGAAACTCGGACAGATTAATGTTATGACGAAAATTGACGTTTTTGACCTATTTCGGTAACTCGGATTGAAAAAGTTAAAACACAAAAAGTTGTTCATCTCGATGTTTCGGAGTAAGTGGTGAAATTTCAGAATTTTTGGAATTAAATTCGATTTTTACTGAAGTTTAGAGTAAACTGTGGTTGACCGAGTCAAATGTTGAAATCTTGTTGAAACTGTGAAACTAGCCTTTAAGGTTTAAACGAGTAGAAGACTCTTTGAAATAATTATATGAAATCTGGAAATTAGGAAATCCCCTTTACGAACTTGATCTTTAAAATTAGGGGGTGAGTGCTCTGCAGGGTGCCCTCCTAACGATTCACTTCGTGCCTATATGGACGATGGTGACCCCGCGCGAAATATTTGAGATATGTTGCCAAAACGGCATGAGATATATGGCCTACACTCTCGTGAATATCCTTATGGGTTTCTCGAGGCTCCGGAGTGGTACTGGGTATGGCAGATACGGCTGCGGCCGCCGGTTTCCGGCTAAATTGACGAGATTGCGATGCAATCGTGAAATACCTGAAATACTAAATCTTGGGAGTAATGGGGATAGTTAAATATTTTAATTTTTGTTCTTTAAATTCTTAAATGCTTTATTTAAATTAATTATGGCTTCATTTAAATTATTTATGAATATTATCATGCTTTCATGTAAATATTAAATAAATGGCTTTTAAACCCTACGATCATGCATGTGTTAACTTACTCAGCAAGTTGTGCTGACCAAACCATTTTATTTTCCTTTTTCCTTACAGAGTATGTGGAATGATCATGAGCACATTCATGCATGGGGGAACCATATTTTTGCAAACTTCATTATTTAAATTCTTGCATTAGACATTAGAATAAAAGGGCCTGTTTAACCCGTGTTTTGACCATGTATTTACATTTCCACTGCAATATTATACTTAAATACTATTTCCGCTGCGCTATGATATTATTATTTTCGAGATTATTCTGTATGGGCTGTTTGCAAATGTTTTCAATGAGATTATTCGCTATGATCTTAAATACTGAAATACCTAGCCTTGCATCTCTTTAGTAAGCCGGAGAAACCGTGTCTTACTAGGGAGGTGTGGCCGTGACATCCCGACCTGGGTGACCAAAAACCGGGGTGTTACAAGTTGGTATCAGAGCCCGGCTTTTTTTAAACTATTATTTTTAAACCCTTATTATTTTTTTTAAACTACTATTAATATTTTGACTATTATTTTAAATTTTAAAGTGTTATTTCCATTGAGAAATTTTTATTTCAAAACCCATGGAAAAAATATATATATAGTGCATTAAATTATTTTTGGGGGGAAATTATCATTTGCATTTGCATATTGCATCTCTTGTATGAACTTAGAATCTTGGCGAATTTCAACTTAGAATCTTGGCGAATTTCAACTTAGAATCTTGGCGAAGTTTTAAAATCTTGGCGTATATTAACTTAGATCTCTTGCTTGCGCTAGATGGCTAGTCAAGATATGATGCAGTTGATGATCAAAATGATGAACGTTCACCTTGATTCCCAACAAACCATAGAACAAATGAAATACCGTATGGCTCAATTGGACGCCAATTTGCACCACATGGGCAACTTGAGAGAGGCGGATCACCACCGCATAAACCAACTCGAACGCCAAGTCCAAACCCTCACTACACAAAAACTAATACTGAAGGAATACATCGATGCCCATGGGCAAGACTTGAACACTATCTTTGACGATCTACTGCCGCCAAGTTCGGAGGAGGAAGACCCGGAAGAGGATCCCGCTACCCCACCGGAGGACGTCTTGAGACGCTAGGAAATTATACTTACAGTAGATGCTATTTTGCTAAGGAAAATATTTCTACTTTTGTACTAAAATATCGTTTAAGGAAATAAAATGCCCGATTTATTTATGATAGATCGAAAAAAAAACCGGACAGACCTGTCCGTACAAAAAAAAAATCAAAATAAAAATTAAAATAACAAATTAAAATAAAACCCAGAAGCGTATAGCGCTTCTTAGTTCGATCGAGCACCACGTGCGAAATTTCAAAACACATGCATACTTATAGAAATTGTTTAGACTATACGTTAAATTCACAAGTCCTAATCCACCCTATTTGTACCATAATGGCACCTAGAGGAAGAGGAAGAACTCAACCCGCTCCCCAAACCACCACTGAACCACCTACCGAAACACCTCCTAATGTCACGGAACCGGCCCCACCTGTAGAGGAACAACCCCAAGGTGCGCAGGACGCCCCCGCACCAAACAATGTGGGCGATCGTCTTCGGACGATAGAGGAGGTTTTGATTGCGCTAGGAAATGCGCAAGTCAACCAGGGCCAAGCTGCGGCGGTAGCTCCGCCCTAAGCTCGCCCCAACTACCTGGCTATGGTGAATCCCTACCAGCCACCCCACTATGCTGGTGAGGAGGATCCAGCCAAACTAGAGGAATGGATCCGAACCTTCGACAAACTGCTGGGAGCAGTCAAATGTCCGGAAGGAGAAAGAGTGCACGTCGCTTCGTACTACTTGGGAGGCGAAGCAAACGACTCGTGGCAGGCAACTCAAGCCAAGCTGACTGAACATGACGAGCCCTACTCTTGGATGGAAATGATGGAACTACTCAGGGATCGATTCTATCCCTTGAGTACTAAAGCCGCTATGTACGAAGAATTCCTGTCACTGAAGCAAGGAGGCCAAACCGTACAAGAGTACTACACATGATTCAAGGAGCTGGTGAGGTTCGCACCAAGACTCGTATCCACGGATGCAGAGAAGGCTCAAAAGTTCGAGATGGGACTGAACCTGTCTGTTCGCGAGGTGATCGCGGGGGTACACTACCCCGACTTGCAAGCTGTGTATGACCGCGCTGTGGCAGTAGCGCGTGTGCAGCAACTGAAGAGAAGGGTGAGTGGGGAGTCTAGCAGGGGTCCCCAAGACAAGAGAAACCGGGACTCGAGAAGCGAGAACAACACTGGAAGGAACGAACAGCGGAGAGGGTCGAATAGGCCTCAACAACCCAATAATGGGAGAAGGTATAACCAAGATGAACCCGTACCACCCTGCCCAAGGTGTGGACGACCCCATCTGACGAGGGGATGCCCTCAACAGGGCGCCTGCTTCCGATGTGGTCGAATGGGTCACATGCGTCGGGAGGGCCGAACTAGGCTTGAAAACATAACGAAAAGGGAAGACCTGGTCACGGGGCAGGAACAGCCTCAGAACCAAAATGGGCGGAACGGAAATAACCAGGGGTATAGACCCCCTCAAAACCAATTTAGGCCGCCGAATCAGAACCAGAACCAACAACCTCCGCCACCGCAGAATCAAAACCAACAGCAAAACCAGCAGCAGAATGCGAATCAGCAGGGCAATCAAGGACGCCCTGTGGGGAGGCTCAATGTGGTTAACCAAGCGGACGTGCCTGCACAAGGAGAAGTGATGGCAGGTACATTTCACGTTTTGAATACACCCCTTAGAGTTCTATTTGATTCTGGAGCTAGTTGTTCGATCATAGCATCAAGGATAGTGCCTGAGTTAGATCTACCTAAGTGCGAGAGAATTAGCTTAGGAATTCAATTGCCTTCTGGAGAAGTAGTATCTTGCTCTAAACGATATAACAGAATTCCTATAGTGATAAAGAACGTAGAATTCTTCGCGAACTTAGTAGAATTTAACTTAAGAGACTTTGACATCATACTGGGGATGAATTGGTTATCCCAGTATAAAGCGGTGATCGAATGCCAAAAACAAAAGATCACCTTGTCAAAAAGTAGGGGAAAGAGAGTTATCTTTTACTCTCAGCCCCTTAAGAAGAGTAACAAAATCGTTAGTGCACTTAAACTAAGTAACTTGATGAGTAAGGGGTATGAACTATATGCGTGCTATGTGCACAACCTTGAGGCGGAAGAGAACAAGGTTGATAGCATACCAGTGGTAAGAGAGTACCCGGATGTGTTTCCTGAAGACATCCCGGGAATGCCACCTGAGAGAGATCTTGAGTTTACTATAGATCTCATTCCGAGCACCGAGCCTGTCTCAAAAGCTCCGTACCGGATGGCACCGCTGGAAATGAAGGAGTTAAAAGACCAACTCGAGGAGCTGTTAGGAAAGGGGTATATAAGGCCGAGTACTTCCCCCTGGGGAGCACCGGTTTTATTTGTTAAGAAGAAAGACGAAGGAGTACGTCTTTGCATAGATTACCGAGGATTAAACCAAGTGACCATCAAGAATAAATACCCTTTGCCGAGAATTGAGGATTTATTGATCAACTGAAGGGAGCTTCAGTATTCTCGAAGATCGACTTACGATCTGGGTATCACCAGTTGAGAATTGCCGAGAAAGACATTCCGAAGACGGCGTTTCGAACTCGATATGGTCACTACGAGTTCACAGTGTTATCCTTTGGGTTAACAAATGCTCCAGCAATGTTCATAAACCTCATGAACAATGTATTTCGAGAGCTGTTAGATCAGTGCATAGTGGTGTTCATTGATGACATCCTGATCTACTCGAAAAACGAGGAGGAGCATGCCCAGCACTTGCACCAAGTGTTAGGGACCTTGCGAAAGAATCAGCGATTTTTGGTTGAAGGAGGTAGCATTTCTTGGACATATAGTATCCGCTGATGGAGTTTCAGTGGATCCGGCAAAAGTCTCTGCCGTAACTGAGTGGGCAACTCCCAAGAGCCAAACTGAGATAAGGAGTTTCCTTGGATTAGCCGGGTACTATAGACGGTTCGTGAAGGATTTTTCGAAAATCGCACGACCTTTGACCCAGCTACTTAAGAAGGGAGTAAAATACGTGCGGACAGAGGCTTGTGAGACAGCGTTTCAAGAGTTGAAGAAACGACTCACAACCACACCCGTATTAACACTACCATCAGAGAATGGTGACTTCGAAGTTTACAGTGATGCTTCGAAGGAAGGTTTAGGTTGTGTCTTGATGCAAGACTCGAGAGTCGTAGCGTATGCATCACGCCAACTGAAACCTCACGAGGAGAATTATCCGATACATGACCTGGAGTTGGCAGCGGTCGTTTTCACTCTAAAGATATGGAGGCATTATCTTTATGGGCGGAAGTGTCGAATGTTCACCGACCACAAGAGCTTGAAATATATATTCACTCAGAAGGAGTTGAATTTGAGAGAGCGAAGGTGGTTGGAACTTATTAAAGACTACGATTTAGAGATAGCCTACCACGAGGGGAAGGCGAATGTGGTAGCCGATGCCCTAAGTGGGAAAACCCAACACGTGACAAACTCGTTGATAATTCCGCCGACATTGTACATGGAGTTAGCAAGATTGGAATTAGAACTTGTGCATCCTGGCACAGTGAGCGAAACGATCAATGCCATGGTCATAGAAACTCCAATATTGGACGAGATTAAGCTCGCCCAACCGGGCGATGCGAAACTCGAGAAGATAAGGGGGTATATTGCCGAAGGAAAGGCAATAGGATTTGCTGTCCATGAGGATGGAAGCATTCGTTTCAAAGGGAGATGGTGCGTGCCCCTTAAATGTGCTGAGTTGAAGCGAAGGTTGATGGAGGAAGGGCACAACACCCCATATTCAGTGCATCCCGGAGGCGACAAACTTTACAAAGATCTGAAGAAGATCTATTGGTGGCCGGGAATGAAGAAGGAAGTAGCAGACTTCGTAGCGAAATGTCTCACCTGCCAAAAGGTTAAGGCAGTGCGACATAAACCCCTAGGACTGATGCAACCACTGGAGATTCCAAGTTGGAAGTGGGATAGCATCTCAATGGATTTTGTCTCGGGATTACCCCGATCACCTAAATGCATGAACAAGATTTGGGTGATTGTGGATAGGCTAACGAAGACAGCCATATTTATCCCGATGAAGGACACGTGGACTATGGACCAATTGGCCCGAGCCTACATTGATAATGTGGTACGACGACATGGAGTACCACATGACATCATTTCCGATAGAGACAGTAGATTTGTCTCTCACTTTTGGACGGAGTTACAAAAAGCTCTCGGTACTCAAATCAAAATGAGCACCGCATTCCACCCGATGACAGATGGTCAAACCGAGAGAATAATCCAAACACTAGAAGACATGCTGAGAGCATGCGTGTTGGAATTTAAGGGAAATTGGGAATCCCATTTACCCTTAATCGAATTCTCTTATAATAATAGCTACCATGCTAGCATTGGCATGGCATCTTTCGAGGCATTGTATGGACGAAAGTGCCGAAGCCCGTTGAGCTGGGAAGAGAATGATAAGTCGGTGGTAGTGGGACCACAACTTATCGAAGACATGGCTCAACAAATCAAAGTGATTCAAGGAAAAATGAAAGCCGCTCAAGACCGTCAGAAGAGTTACGCTGACGTGAGACGACGAGACCTAGAATTTCAAGTGGGAGATAGGGTCATGCTAAAGATATCACCAATGAAGGGGGTGATGCGCTTTGGCAAACGAGGGAAGTTGAGTCCTCGATACATAGGACCTTACGAGATTCTAGAACGAGTCGGAAATTTAGCCTACCGACTGGCTTTACCGCCACAATTAGATCGAGTTCATAATGTCTTCCATGTCTCACAACTAAAGAAGTATGTGTCGGACCCGACACATGTACTTCAACCGGAGATAATTGGGCTCGATGAAGATTTGACTTATGAAGAAGTCCCAGTGCGTATTCTCGACACTAAGGAACGAGTAACGAGGAACAAAGCCGTCAAAATGATCAAGGTTCTTTGGTCGAACCACGAAAGTGAGACGGCAACTTCGGAAGTAGAATCCGACATGAGAGAACGCTACCCGACACTATTCCAAACCGACACCGACACAGTTATGGGGACATAACTGCAATCTTAAGGGGGAGAGGATGTCATACCACCTATTGTCGTGCATTTTTGTAAACTTTTGAACTACGTTATGACTTGATCCCTTCACAGGGTACGTAGGCAGCTTAGAAGTTTAATTCTAAGTTCAGTCACAAAATAATAAAACAAACAAAAGACCTTAGCACGAGAAAAGCCGAAACACAACTTCGAGGATGAAGTTGATTCTTAAGGAGGGTAGACTGTAATACCCGACAATTTTCCAACATAAAATAAAACAATAATTAAATAAATAAACAATAAATAAGATAAATACAATAAATAAATAAATCCAGCAAATAAATAAATAAATAAAGATAAGGAAATGAGAAATGAGATTTAATTTAAAAAGGAATTAAAGGAATTTAAATAAATAAAAAGAATTATTAAAGGTAAATAAATTGTACACTGAAACCCGACACCAATGAACTCGAGGATTCGAGTCCAAACATCCAATTAGACCCGAGTAAAAATTTAGAGAGAAAGTAGAAACCCGAAGATACACCGGAAATCGGAATACGGGAGCATAGAGGGATAGAAGTCCGAAAGAGAGGAGGAAAGGCACGACGGATCGCACGACCCGCCCGGACCGAAGTCCAGGCGAGTGCCGCACGGTGGCCGCGCGGTCAAAGGGGAACGAGCGCGCCACGACCGCGCCGTTGGACTGATTCGTCCGTGCGAGATTTTCTCGCCCGAATCTGGATTTTCCGACTTCGGTTGAACACCATTCGGCTCAAGACTCTTAGTGGCAGACCTTGGGCGTCCCTAGGTCTTGTTTAACTATAAATAAGCCCTCTTAAAAGCTCCGAACACTTTTCCAAAACCCTACAACTCTCTATACGTCCGAAAACCCTAATTCCGGAGTCGTCGGAGGCACGAAACCAAGGCGAGACTGATTTGGATGAAATCAGAGTCTCCTAAACGTCGTGGTAAGTTCCGATCCATTCGTCTCTTACGTTTTGATTCGAAAACGAATCCTAACCTTCTTATTTTTCTTTCTACGCCCCGAATCGGATCTAGAACGTAGAACCCGACGAACGGAGAGGATAGACGGAGGACTGGAAGCCACGCCTTCGAAATAGACGATCCCAGATATCTACAAATCTGTAAGTTAATACTTTCATGGTTCTGGGAGTAACTAAAACATTCAAACCTAAAAGTTTAACAAATCTTTCGTAAATCTGTCAACGCATGTTTTCTATCGGCGCAACAGTTTTGATGAATTTTTCCAAACCTTAAAATGACTTCAAACGGAGAAACTTAAAACACGAAAAACGTTCCTAAGACTTAGATCTATATAGTGTAAAATTTTCAGAATGTTTAAAGACGATTTGTTATGTGAAAACCAACCGAAACCGAACTGCTTGAAATTGGATCTTGAAATTCTTGACAGAACTTAGGTCCGATCTCGATCACGTTTTTGACATTAGTTCTAGACCGATTTAGATCTCTGGCCGAACATGAAAGTTGTAGATAAATGTCTTAAGAAGGTCTCTGTAAAATGTCATTAAATATGGAGTTGATTTGCTATGTTAGATCTTGATAAACTTGAACTGTTGTATACGAAACTCGGAAAGATTAACGTTATGACGAAAATTGACGTTTTTGACCTATTTCGGTAACTCGGATTGAAAAAGTTAAAACACGAAAGTTGTTCATCTCGATGTTTCTGAGTCAGTGGTGAAATTTCAGAATTTTTGGAATTCAATTAGATGTTTACTGAATTTTAGAGTAAACTGTGGTTGACCAAGTCAAATCTTGAAATCTTGTTGAAACGGTGAAACTAGCCTTTAAGTTTAAACGAGTAGAAGACTCATTGAAATAATTATATGAAATCTGGAAATTAGGAAATCCCCTTTACGAACTTGATCTTTAAAATTAGGGGGTGAGTGCTCTGCAGGGTGCCCTCCTAACGATTCACTTCGTGCCTATATGGACGATGGTGACCCCGCGCGAAATATTTGAGATATGTTGCCAAAACGGCATGAGATATATGGCCTACACTCTCGTGAATATCCTTATGGGTTTCTCGAGGCTCCGGAGTGGTACTGGGTATGGCAGATACGGCTGCGGCCGTCGGTTTCCGGCTAAATTGATGAGATTGCGATGCAATCGTGAAATACCTGAAATACTAAATCTTAGGAGTAATGGGGATAGTTAAATATTTTAATTGTTGTTCTTTAAATTATTAAATGCTTTATTTAAATTAATTATGGCTTCATTTAAATTATTTATGAATATTATCATGCTTTCATGTAAATATTAAATAAATGGCTTTTAAACCCTACGATCATGCATGTGTTAACTTACTCAGCAAGTTGTGCTGACCAAACCATTTTATTTTCCTTTTTCCTTACAGAGTATGTGGAATGATCATGAGCACATTCATGCATGGGGGAACCATATTTTTGCAAACTTCATTATTTAAATTCTTGCATTAGACATTAGAATAAAATGGCCTGTTTAACCCGTGTTTTGACCATGTAGGTCGTATTTACATTTCCACTTCAATATTATACTTAAATACTATTTCCGCTGCGCTATGATATTATTATTTTCGAGATTATTCTGTATGGGCTGTTTGCAAATGTTTTCAATGCTTTTAAATACTGAAATACCTAGCCTTGCATCTCTTTAGTAAGCCGGAGAAACCGTGTCTTACTAGGGAGGTGTGGCGGTGACATCCCGACCTGGGTGACCAAAAACCGGGGTGTTACAGAAGGGTTGAAGGGTGTTCTCGAGCAGGAGGGGAGGAGGTAGGGTAGGGAGCAGGGGTTTGAAGGATTTCGAATCAATCCGGATCTGGACGGAGAGGGTTTTGTGGAGGTGGGGTTCGACGTTGGACGCCATTTTCGCGAGGTTGTTCCAACACTTGACTTAAGTTTCATTCATCAACAACACTCTTGGTATCGATGCGGTTATGACTGGGGCATGGGTGAGCTACTTGTGAAGGTGTAACTTTGTTATAAATATAATATGGTTGTGTATAAACCAAGAATCAGTGATGCATAGATAATGGCCATATGGAAGGTTGGAACAAAGGAAAAAAAATAGTCATCATTGTGGTCAAAATCACACCTTTTTCCTGAGGTTGCTTGTCATGATACACTTGCTGTCACTTCATACTGTGAGATGGGACAAATTCCGGATCCCACATAGGCTTTGCATCAGCATCTACTGTAAGAACCACACTTACTGCAGGAAATAACATACCTTTTGAAGGAGAATACTACACATAGTCATTCCAACACTTGACTTAAATTTCATTCATCTTGGTATCGATGTTGTTATGAATGGGGTATGGGTGAGCTACTGGTGGAGGTGTAAGTGTGTTATAAATCTAAGTTGGTTAGGTATAAATCAACAATGAGCCATGTATAGATATATGGCCACATCACGTCACATCACACCTTTCTTGGACACTGTACCGCGAATGGGCAAACCCCAAAAAATAATAAAATAGGGAAAGACTTCATTGGAATTCGGAAAAGTAACCTGCTGGGGCTGTCAAATCAGTACTTTTTATGACATTACGTAAGATAATGGAATTGCAGTCACATCAGTGCGAGATATACTTGATGAATTCAAACGCATCCAACCAATATGAGATGGTAACAAAGAAATGCAAAGAGAGTACCATATTCGTCCAATTCAATACCTGAGTTAGCTAACCCGTGTTTGATTGGATTACGTGCACCATTCTAATGATGCACCATATCTTAGTCATACACTATAGTTGGACACATTCACCGTTTCAAACCCAAATGAGACACACTCTTGTTGTTTAAGACGCTATGGCACCCTCCATTGAATTCTATAATACACATTGCTCCTTATATGAACCACTTCAGTTCAGATTATAACATATTATGGCTGAATCTAGCAATATGCACAAATGAACATTTTTACGTATGATGTTGAATGCATATGCCTCCTACATCATTAATCGGGCTGGAAATGGAGTTCAAAAACAGTACTCAACAGGAAGAATGACTACAATACACATACACGTATGTAATATTCAATTCTTGAATTAGGATACAACACTGAAAAGTGAACCGTACTAGACTCCACAGACTACACATTGACCAGCTTCTTGTTTATTGACCAATGCCTCGACACGTGGACATTGCACCCCACCCTTATTTATTGCACCATCCAAATGCATTGCACCACCCAAGTAGGGTTTGAAGTGAGTGACACCTCCCCTCGTCTCTTTGAGTGTGTATTTTGGTCATATGGAGCAGCAAAGGCAAGACCCTCAAAGGATGGACCTCTGGTACGACCCTGCACCGTATTGCAAATTTGGGATAAAGTTGTCTATACGCGTGGTGGAGTCACTGGCCAAGGCGAATTTCGGGAGGCAATACTATAGTTGCCGGACTTGTAATTTTCTCCGTTGGGTGTACCCATGTGGCGCAACTTGGACACCGAGCGGTGTCCCCATCCAACCTCCCATCGGTAATGTCTCATATGGAGATTTTTAATGCAAGTTCCGTGCATACCGAGTTCGAAGAATTTAGTGAAGTGTCTTCTCCAGTGGTCCGACGCCAAGCAGTAGAATCGAATAAAAGTACTGAGATTATAGTTTGGAAGGTAGTTTGTGGATTTCTAATCATTTTCATTCTAGGCTTATTGTTAGGGAGGTAATTGTATTCTTTCATGTAGGCTTGTTATGAACCGGGCTCCGCACTTGTAATCATCCCTGTTTTGCATCTATTATATTACTGAATTTCTGTATAGTAACACACTTGTAAATACTAGGGCAATACACATCATCATAAAGTCCAATACCATCCGAAATGAAAGAAGGCACATCAAACAAAACCAAATTGTTCGGTCAAATCTAACATGGCATCAAAAATACACCAAAAATACACCCCTACGGAACAACGGGGCCTGATGTTCGTTGTGTCATTCACATCACCGACCTGCTTTTTCTTACTTTTTCCGGCAGGTTTCCCCGTTTTTCCCTGTCAACCAAACAAGTACAACACAGAATTGATTTAAATACTCCACCTTCCCCTAAAACAGTGGCATATCAAGGAAACAATCTATACCTACGTTTTGCTCCAAAATACAACAAATTTGAAACAGAACACTCAACATATATTTTTACCGTTGCTGAAGACTCGCTCGCTCTCTCCTTCTTATTGTCCCCATGTTCTTCAGTGATGATATTTGCCTTTTTCTCAGCCACACCCTCTTCCATAATCCCCTTCTCCTCTTTCGAAGCCATTTCCCCTGCCAATCACAGTCAACAGTTACTATTGCCAAACAATACTACAGTTTTCACAGAAAAACATAAAAGAACATAGCAGAGCATATCCAACCTTTTATTACTATATTTTAATCTATGATAAAGCCCATGGTTTTGGGAGTGGTTTTACGATTTACGAGGTGTGACAAGACACCCAATGGTTTTGAGAGTGGTTTTGCGATTTACAAGATGTGACAAGACACCATTGTACAATTACCCTGTTGCCCTTCCTTCTATTTCATGATTTTTTAATTCACTTAAGGGTGTTTTGGTCTTTTCATATTTTCTAATTTAAAAGAAAAATCAATATTCAAGGGTGGGTACCAAAGTGGGAGTATTTTCGTATATAGGGTGAAATGTTGGATATATTTGGCCTTGAGGTATTTAAGTGGAATTTGCCGTTATGCTAGTCCTTTATTTACATTCCTCGTTTGATGTACCTTGTTTATGTATATTTTCTTTCTGTGTAAAAATGATAAAGTTAAGAATCTAATTTCGAGTAATAATTGGGTAAGTATAATTGTATTGAAACATTCATTAATGGGTATGGAAGCTTCATGTAAACTGGACATAAAATATTCAATCATTTCGAATAGTTGAAATTATAAACAAATACTCTACGACAATTCAATCAGAAGTTTCGAGTTCGTATTAGTTGGCCTCTAATATGGAATATAGTGTATATTTAAATTTATAAATTAATTAATATTTTATATACTTATAAATATGCAAATGTACCCTAGAGGATCACATGTACGCTATAGGATCACATGTCGGGACATATTGACTTGGCAAACCTATTTAGTTTTTAAATTATAAAAATATTCATGTGTTAATTGATTGACCAGAATTTTTTTTAATGTCAATTTCCATTTTACATTATAGTACTCAATGAGCTTGTACAACATTTGTTTTTCCATTTTTTAAATAACTAATCTTTTTGCTGGACAACCTCTATACCTGCTAAAAAATGGACGGTGGGAGCTAATGCCAAACAAATTACAAAACGAATAAAGGGACGCGATAGGGGGTCAGATGGGGAATTAACCCCCAACATTGAGGTTGGAAGTCAGGAGATTTGACCACTTGACCAAGTCCTCATCTGTTTTTTAAATAACCGAGTGAAGCATACATAATTTTAGTACTTGAAAAAGAAAAAATAAACCAATAGTTCCATAATTATACTTGATTTTCAATTCATCTCATAAAAAATCTATTAACCCACTCCATCCGTTAACTATGCTAATCTTGCTCAATCCATCTCACTCACTCCCTAATGAGAATTAACGCTGATGTGACAGTGGATAGTGCTGGCATATCAACCTCATTAGACATACTAATCCACTGCCACGCAGTGGCGTACCTATTCATGGGCTTGGGGGGGGGGGGGGGGGGGGGTGTCGCCCCCCGAAGTTCAAAATTTGCCATTAATTTTTTATATAATTATGTAAATTTTAATTATAATATAGCATATTTTCTATAATTCCGACCCTCCGAGCACAAAGTGTGGCATTTTTTATATAGTGTTGTAAATTTTAACTATGATAGAATATACTTTACTGTAATTTACATGTGAAATAAGGAGGAGGAAAAAGAATTACTATTATGTATCTTTATTGGTGGATTTTTTCTTTAATATAAACTCATCTACTCTTTAATCTTACTAAAATAAAATATGTGGGTCCATTATATAAAGTTATAATAAATTACTCGAATTTCTAACAAACGTGCAAATAGATAATTTTTTTACCCTATCGGAAAGGTGAACGGAAATGTAGTCGGCATTATTCAAATCTTTAGCTCTCTAATAAGTCTTGCAAAGAAAAAAAAAAGAAAAGAAAGAAATAGTTGAGCTAATGACCGATACTATTTCTGTTTGCTTTGCCGACATATGGTATTAGCATGGTACTACCGTTGAAAGATATTTTCTGTACCTGAGGTTTGTTTTATATGTTGTGAGAAAAAAAAATTATATTAAAATCCGCCCCTCCGGCCATAATGGTCTGCGTCCGCCACTGCTGCCACGCCAATATTAATTGTTATTAGGGGCGGTTGGGATGGATTGGAGAGAATAACATAGTTACCGGATAGACTGAGTTAATAGATTTTTTATAAAATAATTTAGGAAATCAAGCATAATTATGAGATTATTTAAGTTTTTTCCCACCTGAAAAATTAAAAATTTGAACTCCTAATTATTATTAAAATAATTCTAATAGAAAATAAATTCTATATCGAAGGCATGAAAATATTGTAGTACGTGGACTACATGTTTGAGTTCAATTATATCTAAACACTTCATGTTTTCAACCATCAAAAGCTACGGAACCAATCAACCAATGCCTTGTTTATGATGCAAGTTACAACAATTATATCCTATTCCTCCTCTATGCTAACATCGGTCAATATCTCTTGGTCCACGTTTGGCATGTCCAACTTTCTGTAATACCCGAGAATTTTGCAACATAAAATAAATAAATAAATATAATAAACATGATAAATGGATAAAGAATCATAAAAGATGAGAAATGAAATTTAAATTAAAAAGGAATCAAAGTTCCGAGAACCCGGGGGTCCGAAGGCAATTTAATTGAATAAATGGTTACACGGGGACCCGACACCGATAGACTCAATAACTCGAGTCCAAATATAAATTTAGATCCGAATAAAATTAAGATAGGAAATCGGAGCCCGAAGATACCCCGGAAATCCGAATCCGGGAATCCGAAAGAGAGGAGGAAACGCTCGACGGATCGCACGACCCCGCCCGGACCGAAGTCCAGGCGAAGCCGGCGCGGTGGCCGCGCGGTCGAAGAGGGTGGAGCGCGCCACGACCGCGCCACGCGGCAGATTCGCCCGCTGCGTGAATCTCTCGCCCGAACGCGGATTTTTCGACTTTCGGTTGAACATCTTTCGACTCAAGACCCTTTGGGTCAGATTTTGGACGCCCTAGGTCTTAGCTATCTATAAATAAACCCCCTTGTAAGCCCCGAACAATTTTACAAAACCCTACAACTTTCTACACATTCGAAACCCTAAATCCCGGAGTCGTCGGAGGAACGAAGGCATTCAAAGGCTGAATCTTGGACGAATTTCGGAGACCCCGCCGCTGTGGTAAGCCTTGATCCATTCTTTTCCATATGTGATTCGAAAACGAATCCTAAATTCGATCTTTTTCTATTCCAAACCCCCGATTCGGATCGAGAGCGAAGAACCCGACAAACGGAGAGGATAAACGGAGGACTGGAAGCCACACCTCCGAATCAACGATCCCGGATGCTCAACAATCTGTAAGTTAACGCTTACTTTGGTTTTGGGTTGTTAAAAGATTCGAACATATAGATCTAATGGAACCTTACCTAAAATCTGTCTACACCGGCGCAACGCTTTTATTGAATTTATTCGGACCCCTTAATACATTCAAACGAGAAAACTTAAAACACGAAAAACATTCCTAAGAAACTGATTTAGCTCTTGTAAAAATTTCATAATTTTTCATCGTGTTTCGATATCCGAAAACGATCGTAAACGAGCCTGCTTTAGATTTAGATCTTGAAACGATGATAGATTCTTTATTCGAACTTGTTGGTGATTTCTACCTTAGATCTAGACGATCTAGGCTTGGCGTTGAACATAAGAGTTGTAGATCTATACGTTATGAATACATCCGTAAAAATTTCAGAATTTTTCGTGATGATTTGATATATGAAATCCACCCCAAACCGAACTGGTTTAAAATCGGATCTTGAAACTGGACAGAACATAGATGCGAACTTGCTGACGTTTTTGACTAGGGTTCTAGGCCGAATTAGATCTTTAGCCGAACACAAAAGTTGTAGATAATTGTCTTAAGATGACCTCTGAAAAATTTCATCAAATTTAGAGTTCATTTGCTATAGTAGATCTCGAAACTTTTAAACTGCTGTGTGAAAACGCGGACAGATTTTTGATCTGACGAAAATTGACGTTGTTGACATGTTTCGGTATCTCGGATCGAAAAAGTTAAAACACAAAAGTTGTAGATCTCGACGTTTTGGTGTCAGTCGTGCAATTTCGGAATTTTTGAAATTAAATCTGATTTTAGACGAATTTTAGAGTAAACTGTGGTTGACCGAGTCAAAATTTGAAATCTTGTTGAAACGGTGAAATTAGCCTTTGAGGTTGAAACGGATAGAAATACTTTGAAATACGATACACGAAACGAGAAGATTAAAATATTGCGGGTGATGACTAAGCTAGATACTGTCAATGTTCTCTGCGGCTTGGGACATAAGAGCCCAAGTGTATGTCTAGGTTGACGTAAGAGCCCTAGCGAAACACTGATCGTATGGCTAGCGGAAGGATTAACTCTAATTAAAAGATCGACCATGATACTTGTGGACATAAGAGCCCAGGCGTAAGGCTGGCGGACATAAGAGCCCTAGCGATGGTGATCTCTAAAAGATATGAAACGAGAAGTTTATGAGAATTCCAAACCTAAATCCGTATTAAATTGTATTTTTAAATTATGGCAATTTATTTAATTACTTTGCAAGCTATATTTAAGATGGTATGGAATCCATGACTTTTAAATTATGCGATTAAATTATTATTAAATGAATAGATTACATTATGCACATGTTTCCTTTAAATTTAATTAAAGGCTTTGAAACCTCATAATCTTGTACGTGTTAACTTACTCAGCAAGTTTTTGCTGACCAAACCATATTTTTTCTTTTTCTTTCAGAGTTGAGAATTATGCATCGTCATATGCATACATGGGAATTTTGGGAAGATATATTATTTTGAATTATTGTATTAGACTAGATCTTGCATGAACGGGCCTATTTAACCCGTATTCTGGCCGTGTTGGCTATATTTAAGTTCCGCTGCATTATACATATGTAATTATTATTTTCCGCTGCAACTTCGATGTATTATTTTTAAATTATATATGAATGGGCTGTTTGAATATTTTAAATTCTGAAAAACCATAGCCTTGCATCTCTTTAGTGAGCTCGGAAAAACCGTGTCTTGCTAGGGAGGTGTGGCGGTGACACCCCGACCTAGGTGACCAAAAACCGGGGTGTTACAAGGTGGTATTAGAGCCCGGCTTATTTTTAAATTATTATTATTATTTTTAAACTATTAGACTATTATTTTTAAACTATTATTTTTAAACCATGATTATTTTTAAATTATTATTATAGAAGCCCAAATTATTATTTTTCCTAGCCCAAATTATTTTTGAGCCCAAATGATAATTATTTTGATAGAGGTCCAAGAATTTTAACTATTATGTTAAATTTTTAAAGCATTATTTCCATGGAAACGAATTTTTATTTTAAAACCCATGGAAAAAAATATATATATATATAGTGCATGAATTATTTTTGGGGGTAAATCATCATTTGCATGTGCATACTGCATTGCCTAAACTTAAAGAACTTAGAAGCGTGATATATTCTAACTTAGATCTCTTGCTACACCTAGATAACTTAGAGGCTTGACATCGAATTAGGAACGCTAACTAGAGACTGATCTTGCCTTAGTTCTAGATCTCATTGATGTAAGCGCGCGCCCAAGCATAGCAAATCTCGGCCTTGGCCATTGCTATCTTTGTTCGAATTAGAAAATTTCCTCATGTGGAACAATAAAAAAAAAAAATCAAGTTATATTAAAACACTCTTTATTCCAAAAATCTTGTTTGGATCTCCAAACAACAAATCCGAAAATTTGAAATTAGAAATTACGAAACGTCTTGTTCGAGCGATCTATCTAAACCAAGATAAACTAATTTATACACGTTATAACAGAAAATGGCGCCTAGGAGGAAACCAAGGAAGGTGAGTCCAAACGGCACTGACGCTAACCTTTCCAACACGCCCACCAACAGTGAAAGTCCTCAGAACCTAGGAGAGCAAGTGCCTCAAGCGCCCAATAATATGGAAGCACGTTTAAAATCGGTAGAGGAACTCCTTGTAGCATTGGGAAATGCCGAGGTGCATAGGGTACAAACAGTACCTCCGCCAGTAGCCCGAGTCAACTACTTGGCATTAGTGAACCCTTACAACCCACCCCATTATGACGGCCAAGAGGATCCGGCAAAGTTGGAAGGATGGATCCGTACCTTTGACAAGCTCTTGAACGCTATCAAGTGCCCTGATGAGGAGAAGATACACGTAGTGACCTACTACCTAGGAGGCGAAGCCGATGAGTGGTGGCAAAATCTCCAAGCAAATTCAGTGGAAGACGAAGAAGCCTACACTTGGGAAGAACTTAAGGAAGCTTTGAGGGAAAGATTCTACCCACTGAGCACAAAGACTGCGAAGTACGAGGAATTCATCAACCTAAAGCAAGGTGCGCAAACAGTGCAAGAGTACTACAGCAAGTTCAAGGAGCTAGTATGATTCGCTACGATGATAGTACCAACCGACTCTGACAAGGCTCAGAAATTCGAGATGGGTCTGAACCTTAGTATCCGGGAGATACTTGCAATAGGACAATTCACGAACCTGCAGACGATATATGATCGCGCCGTATCAATTGCTCGAATCCAGCAATTGAA
This sequence comes from Hygrophila difformis, assembly GCA_030278955.1. Classification (NCBI taxonomy): domain Eukaryota; kingdom Viridiplantae; phylum Streptophyta; class Magnoliopsida; order Lamiales; family Acanthaceae; genus Hygrophila; species Hygrophila difformis. The sequence goes on along the minus strand of JAOANR010000006.1, from coordinate 46,254,583 downwards.
GCGTAAGGAACATGGTGAGTCGAGCAAGGACTCGCAAGGACTTGAGAAGAAGGATCGGAAGGACAACAATAACAACTCTAGGAAAGACAATGGATCCCGAAGGAAAGGAAATAAAGGTCTCAACCATGGGGGAGACGACAACCGTGGAGCGTTTATACCACGTTGCCCACGATGCAACCATGCACATCTGGTGCGCCAATGCCCGAAGCCTGGAACCTGCCGTAGGTGCGGCAAGCTTGGTCACAAGGCTAGTGGATGTCGAACGCCAGAGGAGGCGATCGAAAAGAGAGTAGATTTGGTGAACCTTCAGGACGAGGAACAAGACCAAAACCCAAACCCTCTTGAGAATAATGAATAGGCAGTTATGGGGATATAACTGAAGTCCTAAGGGGGAGAGGATGTGATACCCCGTAATAATTTGTTTTTGGAGTTCGACTCGATATCATGTATCCCAAATCATAAATAAGCAAATTCAACTTGTTTTGAACTACGTTATGGCTTGATCCCTTCACCGGGTGCGTAGACAGCTTAGAAGTCTTAATTCTAAGCTCAGTCACAAAATAATAAAACAAACAAAAGACTTTAGCACGAGAAAAGCCGAAACACAACTTCGATGACGAAGTTGATTCTTAAAGAGGGTAGACTGTAATACCCGAGAATTTTGCAACATAAAATAAATAAATAAAATAAATAAATAAATATAATAAACATGATAAAGGGATAAAGAATCATAAAAGATGAGAAATGAAATTTAAATTAAAAAGGAATCAAAGTTCCGAGAACCTGGGGGTCCGAAGGCAATTTAATTGAATAAATGGTTACACGGGGACCCGACACCGATAGACTCAATAACTCGAGTCCAAATATAAATTTAGATCTGAATAAAATTAAGATAGGAAATCGGAGCCCGAAGATACCCCGGAAATCCGAATCCGGGAACATAGGGGGATAGAAGTCCGAAAGAGAGGAGGAAACGCCCGACGGATCGCACGACCCCGCCCGGACCGAAGTCCAGGCGAAGCCGGCGCGGTGGCCGCGCGGTCGAAGAGGGTGGAGCGCGCCACGCGGCAGATTCGCCCGCTGCGTGAATCTCTCGCCCGAACGCGGATTTTTCGACTTTCGGTTGAACATCTTTCGACTCAAGACCCTTTGGGTCAGATTTTGGACGCCTTAGGTCTTAGCTATCTATAAATAAACCCCCTTGTAAGCCCCGAACAATTTTACAAAACCCTACAACTTTCTACACATTCGAAACCCTAAATCCCGGAGTCGTCGGAGGAACGAAGGCATTCAAAGGCTGAATCTTGGACGAATTTCGGAGACCCCGCCGCTGTGGTAAGCCTTGATCCATTCTTTTCCATATGTGATTCGAAAACGAATCCTAAATTCGATCTTTTTCTATTCCAAACCCCCGATTCGGATCGAGAGCGAAGAACCCGACAAACGGAGAGGATAAACGGAGGACTGGAAGCCACACTGAAACTTTTGCACCCCTGTCGAGTTTCATGGTGCATCCGGGGTAAATAATTCAATCTTACCAGACACCATTGTTCAATACTTAATAAAGTATTATGTATTACAACTGTCTGCGTTTCCCCGGCAACGGCGCCATGAAACTTTTGACGAGCTTCGTGAACACGAGTAATTTTCTGAAATATCAGGTTTGGATTTTTTTAAATGAAAAGAGTTATGATGTAGGGAAGGGGTTTAAGGATATATGTTAAAACTCCCACTTTTTATTACTCATGTGGGGTGTTTTAATCTCAAACGGCGCTGTGGTCCTTCCCGCCATGAAACTTTTGACAAATATCACGGTGCAACCGGGATTGACCTTCAGTCTGTCACCCTGAAAGTCCCTGGTATCTGCACCATGATGCTTCTCTTAATTTCATGTCAAGAAGATACCTGCCATGAAACTTTTGAACATCTTCCCGCTACATGAGTATTTTCTAAAATGTTGTGTCTTTATTTACTCGTGTCACGAAACTGTGCATCCCGAAAGCGCACGGAGTCAAAAATTGCAGTAATTTATAGTAAGTACCGGCTCGTTCACTGGAGGATGTGCGATGGAAGCAGGGCCCACGTCGTTTACTAAGATTTTCCACTCGGTTACTCGTTTCAAGTTTTGCAAGGGTTTCTATCAACTACTTGACATAATTTAAATCCAGATCATGAAAGCAGTAAAAATTATTCTACAAAGCATGGTAAACTAGGTCGAAGAAAGCAATTAAATCTATACTACGAAAGCAATATAAAATTATGCTACACTGTCTAGAAAGCAGGTTTAAAGATGACAGAAGGGACAGGGAGTAAATAATAAAGATTGGACAAGATTCAGATGAAACAAAATTAAACTTCCATTTTTTATACACAGATCTTAGCTTGGGATAATTCTCTAGTTAGCTAACTCTCATGCTTTCTACACCATGTTCCCTTTAACAGACAGGTACTTATAGTGAGAATTTACATGCTCTTACGACCTCAATTTCTAAGATACCACAGACTCACAACTGCCCTCACATGGCCATGCTAAGGCGTATCATTCATCTGTGGTGGATAAGCAACACCTAACATATCATTAGTTGACATGCCAAGTACTCCTATCATTCCCCCATGTCACACCCAAAGTTTCAAATCAAGCCCCAAACCATTCCACAACTCTCAAACCTTTTAACAGATGGACAGCCCCTAATTCTTCCGAGTGACCTCTATGAAAGCATTTAAAGGAAAGCAGTAAAGAAAGCTGTAAAGAAAGCATTTAAATCTATCACTCGGAAGCGTTAAAAACGTCTCTTTCCGTTAGTATAAAAGAGCCCCTGGTCATGGTGACCAGATGCAGATCAAGAAACCCCAAGATATCAATAAGCCACAGGGCTTACAACCTCGGGGTAGTTATGAGATACAAACTAAATGAAACAGATCCATAAATGAACCTATTCCGGATGTACTCACTCAAGACTCAATTCTAGACTTTGGCAGAAGAAGATAGTAGTCGAAGGAATACTCGACCTTACCTTAGAAATTCACCAAGGCCTATATGTTGTTCCTCTAGTATTATTTATCACATCTCATCTATACCCAAGTGGATATTGACTTAATGCGATATCTAATATCAGATTTCCAACACACAGCAATTTTGAGAAGCAAATGAATATTTGAAAATCATTCCCTAGACAGGTACTAAACTCTCAATTAAAACACAGATCCTTTCAGTCTAGATGAGACCTAATCGCTGACTCTGCTTCTAAGCTCTCAAAATCAAACCCCCAGTGGAAGATGAATTAGTCATAACTGTCGAATTTAACCCTTACTCAGATCCGGATTTTATAAAGGAATTTTTGTTGGAGGTTTATTATGCAGCATCTGATTTAAAGCAAGACTTCTGTGTCCAAGGAGAAGGATCCCCAAAATAGCAATAAGACTAGAACATCTACATAATAGTATCATGCATACAAGTATATGAAAAGGAAAATGAAATACCCCAAAATATATGGTGGGGTTAGACAGAATGCGATACACAAAGATGGATTAGCCTGAGATGAGAAGAAATTGGCTAAAAGGAGTGCCAGAGATAGTTGGGGTTTTCCGGACTGCAAACATCTGCTGTTCGGTTCCCAATTTTCCCAGATGACTGATTTTAGACAAAAAAGAATTCCAAACAACGGTGACCGCCGTCATTTAGTTTTCTTTTGTCTGTGAATGGAAGAAAAACCCACATATTTCTTGCTGTAATATTTCTCAACTGATGTTGGTCGACATCAGTTGATACTATTGCAACTTGAATTCAGGTTGAGAAATTAAGATAAGGAAAATTAAAACTGTATCTGATTAGGAATTGGCTGAGTGACTAATCGAAACTCTTAGTGAAGAGAACGCTCGCCGAAGCTTCCACCAACCACTAATCAGACCATGCAAAATAACAGATAATGATTGACACACAGAAGACGGGTTAGTCGATATCCCTGTGAAGGGACCTTTCACCAACATTAATCTATGCGTTTCTCATTATCCGTTCATACACATAATGAAAAGGAAAACTTGAAAATAAGGAAAATGTTTTTGGTATTGTGTGGGTGTTAAGCACACAATAAATAGACACTAATGGGTTGAAATGTGTAATGGATAAGAGTTAGGTGAAATGGGCCTAGGCCCAATACACCCATGCAACTTACACAAATCATGAAAGAAAATGTTTTTGGAGTTTTCAAAATAAAAGGATAATTCAATTCGAATTATTGGGGTACTTCGAATTGAGGATGCATGAAGAATGAAGTATGATGTTAACCAATTAATCCTTGCAAAGAAACGAGACATTGTCTAATTCGAATTGTTGAGCAATTCGAATTAATTCGAATTGGACAATTCGAATTGGTGAAGTCCTTTCATTGCTCAAAATTGACTAAGGCATATACCTCAAGAGGAGGGTGAATTCGAATTGTTCAGCAATTCGAATTAATTCGAATTGCACAATTCGAATTAATTCGAATTACACAATTCGAATTTGGTAAGAGATGGAAAAATAAACTAAGGCATGAATGGATGGTATGCAATACAATGTGGTTTCCCTTCCCAATTCGAATTGTTGAACCAATTCGAATTAATTCGAATTAGAGAATTCGAATTGGTTAAAAACCACATGAGGGAACTTTTTGGGTGTGCAATTCGAATTTCTTAGGCAATTCGAGATAATTCGAATTGCCTCAATTCGAATTACACAATTTCAAACAACAACAATTTTTGTTCTCACAAGTATGGGTTAGGTGAACACTGTGCTGTAATGATGGTTTTAGATTTACTAAATCCTTCATCTCACATCAATGTCATTTCACAGCCACCCTAGTGAAATTTCCAAGTAAGAAGCAAATACATGTCCAGTGGGTATTGGCAAGATTCAAACCCTATTTCTACAAACAAAGGATCAAAGATCAAAGAACCTAAAACATCTAGTTATCTAAGAACAGCATGAATAAACTAAGAACATTCAAGTTATCTAAGGCAGCATGAAATAGGATCAAGGCAGGAAAAATAAAGCATAAAAATAAATATCAACAAGCCTAAAAACATCTAAAATCTAAGAACACTTATTTGAAGCTCTAAGGTACAAGATCAAACCAAATACCCACCAAACATGCATTTATTAAGTTTGAATGTTAACTAGGACATAATAAATGTAACCTAGTTGAAACAAACAAACATACTAAGCATTTATTTCTAGAGGAAGCATTAAAGAGTGCCAAAACACATGAATAATACCATTTCTGGAAATTTTCCTTGTATTGACACTTTGAAAGCAAAATAAAGAACCCAAGACCATCATTAACTTGAAGGTAGGGTTTATTCTAACTAAACTAAAAAAAAAAGCTTGTAAAAATTCTGGAAAATGGCTACTCTAGGGGTTACACAAACTGCTTCTATACTAAACTAAAATCAAAGCATGTAAAGATTACACTATTTGCAAGAAAATAAACTAAACTAACTACCTACCTAACCCTTAAGGGGTGTGGAACCTCCTGCTGTTCTTTTTGTCCCAAGCTGCTTTTTTGGCAAAATTCTTGATCTAAGGATGTTTCTTGTGTTGAGAGAGGTCAGCTTTATAGACAAACTTCGAAGCCCTAGGCCCACCAATATTGTGCTCATGCTCCACAGCTTTTGATGAATTTTTGAGTGAAGTTCGAATTATCTCAACCAATTCGAGTTAATTCGAATTGTGAGATCTCTTCCTTGAGCTGGGATTTTGGCCTTCAGTTATCAATTCGAATTGTTGGGATAATTCGAATTGGTCTTTTCTCGAATTGAATGAGGGTTTCTGCTTGGCTTCCTTGCATTTGTGGCAATTCGAATTGTTTGTGCCAATTCGAATTAATTCGAATTGGACAATTCGAATTGCATCTTCTTGCATTTGGGTTCCTTCTCTCTTCATTCCCTAATTCAAATTAATTCGAACTTGAACAATTCGAATTAGACTTCTGCATCCCTTCCAACACTTAACCAATTCTGTGCTCTCTTTAGCAATTCGAATTGTTGTGCAATTCGAATTAACTCGAATTGCACACAATTCGAATTGTGCTTCAACCAAATTTCAGTTGTGGGATTTTCAATCTTTTTCCCATCTTTTTGGATTTTTGTGGGCTCTTTTATTCTTTTGCCCATCTTTTCATTCCTTTTTCTTTTCTTTTTCCTTTTTTCATGTTTTTGGATTTTTCTAACACAAATACAATTAAAAATTGTATGTTTTGTGTCTTTTTATTACCGGCTCGATGTTTTTACAAACTCGCATTAATCTGTCAAATTCAACTGCTTTCTTATTGAAATAAGATGGAATCACGATCAGAATGTCCGTCTCAGACACGGAAATGGATTGGAAATAATGGACAATTTTGGCCATTATCACACACCTCCGAATCAACGATCCCGGACGCTCAACAATCTGTAAGTTAACGCTTACTTTGGTTTTGGGTTGTTAAAAGATTCGAACATATAGATCTAATGGAACCTTACCTAAAATTTGTCTACACCGGCGCAACGCTTTTATTGAATTTATTCGGACCCCTTAAAACGTTCAAACGAGAAAACTTAAAACACGAAAAACATTCCTAAGACACTGATCTAGCTCTTGTAAAAATTTCATAATTTTTCATCGTGTTTCGATATCCGAAAATGATCGTAAACGAGCCTGCTTTAGATTTAGATCTTGAAACGATGATAGATTCTTTATTCGAACTTGTTGGTGATTTCTACCTTAGATCTAGATGAACTAGGCTTGGCGTTGAACATAAGAGTTGTAGATCTATACGTTATGAATACCTCCATAAAATTTCAAAATTTGTCGTGATGATTTGATATATGAAATCCACCCCAAACCGAACTGGTTTAAAATCGGATCTTGAAACTGGACAGAACATAGATGCGAACTTGCTGACGTTTTTAACTAGGGTTCTAGGCCGAATTAGATCTTTAGCCGAACACGAAAGTTGTAGATAATTGTCTTAAGATGATCTCTGTAAAATTTCATCAAATTTAGAGTTCATTTGCTATAGTAGATCTCGAAACTTTTAAACTGCTGTATGAAAACGCGGACAGATTTTTGATCTGACGAAAATTGACGTTGTTGACCTGTTTCGGCATCTCGGATCGAAAAAGTTAAAACACGAAAGTTGTAGATCTCGACGTTTGGAGTCAGTCGTGAAATTTGGAATTTTTGAAATTAAATCTGATTTTAGACGAATTTTAGAGTAAACTGTGGTTGACCGAGTCAAAACTTGAAATCTTGTTGAAACGGTGAAATTAGCCTTTGAGGTTGAAACGGATAGAAATACTTTGAAATACGATACACGAAACGAGAAGATTAAAATATTGCGGGTGATGACTAAGCTAGATACTGTCAATGTTCTCTGCGGCTTGGGACATAAGAGCCCAAGTGTATGTCTAGGTTGACGTAAGAGCCCTAGCGAAACACTGATCGTATGGCTAGCGGACGGATTAACTCTAATTAAAAGATCGACCATGATACTTGTGGACATAAGAGCCCAGGCGTAAGGCTGGCGGACATAAGAGCCCTAGCGATGGTGATCTCTAAAAGATATGAAACGAGAAGTTTATGAGAATTCCAAACCTAAATCCGTATTAAATTGTGTTTTTAAATTATGGCAATTTATTTAATTACTTTGCAAGCTATATTTAAGATGGTATGGAATCCATGACTTTTAAATTATGCGATTAAATTATTATTAAATGAATAGATTACATTATGCACATGTTTCCTTTAAATTTAATTAAAGGCTTTGAAACCTCATAATCTTGTACGTGTTAACTTACTCAGCAAGTTTTTGCTGACCAAACCATATTTTTTCTTTTTCTTTCAGAGTTGAGAATCATGCATCGTCATATGCATACATGGGAATTTTGGGAAGATATATTATTTTGAATTATTGTATTAGACTAGATCTTGCATGAACGGGCCTGTTTAACCCGTATTCTGGCCGTGTTGGCTATATTTAAGTTCCGCTGCATTATACATATGTAGTTATTATTTTCCGCTGCAACTTCGATGTATTATTTTTAAATTATATATGAATGGGCTGTTTGAATATTTTAAATTCTGAAAAACCATAGCCTTGCATCTCTTTAGTGAGCTCGAAGAAACCGTGTCTTGCTAGGGAGGTGTGGCGGTGACACCCTGACCTGGTGACCAAAAACCGGGGTGTTACACTTTCGGTCCCTGTTCTCTTCGCCTAAAATAAGGTGTTCTGATCTGAATTTTATAAGATCTGGTATGGTCTGGTCTGCTCTGAATGTTTCTGGTCTGATATGATTGGATATGGTCTGGTCTGATCTGATTTTAATAAGAATAAGTAATAAGTCCTGAAAATAAATCCAAGAGAACATACTCTAATTTGAACTATCCATCTCTCGCAATTCCTATATATCGTGCAAGGATTGAAAACTGTGCAAAGAAGTGTCAAGAATGTAGGAAGTGGAATGGCCCTATTTTCACAGCATGCTTCCATCGTAGTAATCTAGCTTAACAATTGGTATTTGTTGTGGTACAAAAAAAAAAAAAAGTAGGGTCCTGTAACGGTCTCTTTAATATTACATTCATGTATATAAAATAAAAATTCGGATATCCTATTTTGTAATTTAGGGGAATATATATTCGAATGATATTTGAAAATTTCGATCGATACTGTCGGAAATTATCGGATACAAATATGCATGCCCGGTATCCGCAAACTACTTTTTCGAACACCGATAGCATGCTCGGATACGTAAATTATGTCATATTATCGATACGGGATTGGACTGGACTAATATTATCCGTCCGATTTTTCACCGGTAAAAGATATCCATAGGTTTCGTAAGCCCATAGCTATAACTATTCCATTGGGTTTCGTCAACCGTTTAGTCATCAAATGAGCTCCACGCCCCCACGGAGCATGAGAGATGATCGAAGGCTCTGATCGAATGCTCTGTTATCCCAGTTGTACTCAAACTGAAACAGAGAAATGTCTTTAATTACATAGGACAAGAATATGAACAAATTAATGTTAGACCTAATTGTCAGTTATATTATGCATAATGATAACATTCGACCTATTGCCAGTGTGAGATTATATGATGCAAAGAGAGATTATGTGATAGTTTGAAAATTACATCATATCACAAAATCATATAGGATCATTCAGCGGCGGATCCAGAAATTTTTTTTCAGTGCTATCACAAAAGTAATGGAAACTATGTTGAAATTAATGATAGTAGTTAAAATATAAAAAAAACTATTGAAAAAAGACTAGGTTATAATTGATTATAGTGATATCACCACAAAAATCCAGCGGTTGCATAAAGCCAAATAAAACTGAATCTAATTTTTTTTAGCTTAAAATAACAATTTTATTATCAATTTGAGTGGTATCGTGCCATCGTAAAAGTCTTAATACATCCGCCCTGGGGTCATCACCATCACAAATATCACAAAACTCATTTGATACATCACCGTCCTCTATTGCCATTACAAACTCCACTTCGGGCAGCAAGTTTTCCATGTGCAGTTTGCATAATCTGCACAACAAGAAGTCCATATTTTAGACCTCATTGTGGGTAATTAATTTTAAATGTTTGTCATTTTTTTTATAAACATTTCTAGCCAGTACAAGTATGTGCAAATATTAATTTTAATGAGCACCGTAATCGGACTGGGTAAGAGTTTACTATAAGTACAACTAAGGTTGATTAATTGAATAGCTAATTGACAACAGAAGCATGCAATGTCAACGTGAATGTGCACTTACCAATATACTAGTATATAATGAAAATTGGAGTTGGATAAGTACAGTATATATGGAATATGCTTTTACTTGGAAATATATAAAGAATATTGTCTTGTTAATGAAAGGAGACTTTCGCATGTTGTCTGATCAAATATCTTATAGTACTCCTATTATTTATTTTTATTTTTTATATTATAATTTATTGAATTCAATACAACATAGAGCTGTTTGGGCTTCACCATTATCTTTTTGACTTTTGTTTAACACAATAATCTTTTTCATATTTTATAAATAGCTTCGCACTCCTTTTATTTGGAAAAAAAAATCCTTTTCAATTGTTTTTTTTACTTGTTTGTTTAGACTTTTCTCAAAAGAAAAAAGAAGTTAAAATTTTCCATCTTTTCAAAGTATGTAGGAGTTACTTCTGAAAAAAAAAGAAATTTTATGAATAAAAGTACAAAAATATTCATGTTACATGCCTTTCAACCATAGGTTGGGGGTTCAATTCCCACCCGGTCCTATCCCTTCCCTTTATCCAGTTTGTATTTTTATGACTTGGGCTCCCACATACCTTTACGAACATATATGTGTCAATCTTTACAAAAAAAAGAAATAAGATAAATTATAAATATTCTTATAATATTGATGTCCCTTTTAGTAGTTTTATGTGTAAAAAGTCATTCTACGTACAACTTATGTAGACATGTTTCCGTTGAAAAGAAATTTTAATACTCCCTCCGTCCTAGCTAACATGTCTTGTTTGACTTTTTGACACTGTTCATTGTTTAGCTTTGACTCAATTTTATTCAAGTACTATATATTTAAAAAAAATAGTCGAGTTGAGTTCTGTTAAAATTGTATGATAATGTACTTTTAGAATATATTTTATATAATGTTTCATTGTACATATTTGTAGATATTAAAGACTTAAAAAATGCATTAGATTATGTGCAGAAGTCAAAAAAATAAGTTAAATGAGACGGATAGAATACTATACATCCAAATAATTATTTTTTAAAGATCAAGGTGGAACACATACAATAAAATTTGGTCCTAATAAAATGAAACCGTTCTGTATTATTATTAATTAAATCACATGATGTGTATTTTGTTTTTTGTTTTGTTTTGTTTTGTTTTGTTTTGTTTTGTTTTTTTTTTTTTACTTCCACATGAGTGCATGACTTGAACAATTAGTTTTCAAGTAACGATGCTGTTGCTCCCATATGGGGAGTAACATAATTCACATTATTATCTTCCACCATCATCAGTATCATTTTTTTTACAATTACTTAAAAACTAACCTTATCGGAATTTGTTTATTTCTTTTGAATTCTACTTACAGTAGGACAGTTGGTACCAAAGTACTTATTAGTCTTGCCCCTCACTTCTATATAAGGGGTAGAATATCAAACCTAACAATCATCACTAACTAATAAAACAGTTAATCCCATTCTCAATAGTTTTGTGACGATAATGAAAGCCGTCTTGGGGAAAGCAGTCTTCCTTTTGGTTCTCATTTGTTTCTTCTTGGCTTCATATGCTCGACCACAGGTTTAATTCGTTGGTTTAGTTTCCTACAGCTTTAAAATAAAGTTTACAGTTTAACATTGTTTCATGTTCTGATTTATGGAAACCTTGCAATTATTATTGTTGTTTCATATGTAATTGGTAAACGATTAATCTTTCGTTTTGTTTATTTTTACTAGCCATACATAGTGTATTTGGGAGAGCATGGAGCAGCCAAGAAAACCCCACAAGAAATTGAGGAAGAACATTGTTCCTACGTGGAGTTAGCCAAGAATTCATCGAAAGAAGCTACTAAATCAAGCATGATTTACAGCTACAAAAATGTCATAAATGGTTTCGCAGCATTCCTCACCCCTGAAGAAGCTACCAAAATATCAGGTGCATTATTATTCTGGCTAATTATTCTACATCACGATTTATTACACAACATTGACGACCTTGTACAATAAATTGGGGCACAACTTTACTGGTTGAATGATGACACAACAGTAGTAGTGATATGATGGTGATGATGATGGTTGGTTATTTTGTGAGCCGCAGAACAGAAAGGTGTGATTTCAGTGTTCAAGGATGAACCCCTTGAACTTCACACATCACGATCATGGGATTTCATCAGCTTACTTGAGTCCGGTTGGGTTCCTAAAAAGGCTGATGGGCTTCAAGGGCTACTCAACAAAGCCAACCGTGGAGCGAATGTTATTGTTGGGGTATTGGACTCTGGTAATAAACACGGCTTATTTGCTGATGAATTAATGATTCCACAATTTGACCCAACTAATACAAATATTTAACTTACACCACTATTCGTTTTAATTTTTTTTAAGGTAAACGTGTTACTCATCATCATGCTCTCTAAAATTAAACACAACTCAATCTTTTTGCATTTCAACTTTATATGATACCCTAAGCAATCTCCTGGTTAAAAAGAGAATTGACAAAAAAAATAAAATCACATAACTTAATTATGCAATCCGAATTTCATTTTACTACAAACATTCACATGACTTAATCAATTAACTAAATAATATTTGCAATTATTTAACAGACTTATATATGAAATTTCACATATCTTACATTAATTAAATAATAATTGATGTTATAATTATTATTATTAGGTATATGGCCAGAATCTTCAAGCTTTGCCGATACGGGGATGGGTCCAATTCCACTAAAATGGAAAAGAACTTGTCAAACCGGCGATCATTTTAGAAAGAATAACTGTAACAAGTAATTCTCTATATATGTTTATTATCATGTACATCATAACAGACGTCTATTCTATTTTTTCAAGAACCTTTATTACATAAATATACTAACATGGTTGTACAATTTTTTAGAAAATTAATTGGGGCTCGTTTCTTTGTGCGTGGTTACGAGGCTACATTCGGAAGAGTGAATCCCGTTGTGGAGTACCGATCACCTAGGGACAAGAATGGCCATGGAACACATGTTTCATCGACTGTAGGTGGTCAGAGTGTCGCCAACGCTTCGTCAGTTGGTGGATTCGGAAAGGGCACCTCAGAGGCGGGGCTCCTCACGTGCGTTTGGCCATGTACAAGGTCTGCTGGGAGAAGCCTTCAGGAGGTACCACGTGCATGTCAAGTGACCTCCTCGAGGGATTCGATGCCGCCGTAGAAGACGGAGTTGATGTGATTAGTGTCTCCATAGGGACCGACACTAGTGTTCCGTTTATCCAGGATGCCAAAGCAATCGGATCCTTGCATGCAGCGAAACGAGACATTGTTGTATCTTTTAGCGCTGGAAATTCAGGTCCCAATCCAGGATCCGTCGCAAACGTTGCACCATGGACCCTCACTGTGGGTGCCAGTAGCATTGATCGGGTCTTCTCGTCGCCAGCACTGCTTGGAAATGGCTACAAAGCCAAGGTTAATAGATATATATATATACTCTAGTTTAAGATGTCAATAAACCATTAATTCATCATTAGTATATTAGAATATAAGAAAAAAAATCCATATCGTCCCATGATTTGAAAAATTCCAAAACAGTCCCATAAATATTGAGTTAGATGAATCCGTCCCATAATCACCGTAATCATCGCCGAACCCGTACATGAACCCAATTTTTTCGCAAATGATCTCCGAACCTATCCCATAACTTCCCTAATGGAGGGATAGGGTTGGAGATGATTAGGGTAGTTATAAGATAGGTAACACGATGGTTAGCGAAAAAACCGGCTTCATGGATGAGTTCGGTGATGATTAGGGTAGTTATGGGACGGATTCGTCTAATTGAATATTTGTGGGACTGTTTTGGAATTTTTTTTAAATTATTGGACAATATGAATGTTTTTTCCTCAGAATATATATCACTAACTTTTCTTAATTATTTTCAGGGAGAATCAATTACGCTATTCGTGAGTGCCACTTACCCTCTTGTATATGCAGGAGATATAGAAATTCCAGGCACTACGACGGCACAAACATCTGGGTTAGGCCTTGTTGTACCACCAACAAACACTCGTCTCTAATTTAATCCTAGCTCGTGTCGTTTTTGTGCATTTACCCGATAACAAACACAAATATCTCATTTTCAGCAATTGCTTTCCCGGTACACTGTCACCAGCGCTTGCTAAAGGGAAAGCAGTTTTCTGCTTGTGGGGAAGATCTACCCAAGCGGATGAAGTGAAAAGAGCTGGAGGCGCTGCTGCTGTGCTTCGAAATATTTTTGATGGAATTGGCGTGTCTGTCGAACGTTATTCACTGCCAACAACTGTTGTACTTGCCAACCAAACAAATAAGATCCATACCTACATTCATACTGCTCGGAAACCCACCGTAACCCTCAGCCCTGGAAAGACTCTGATAGGTACAAAGCCAGCTCCATTCATGGCGCCTTTTACCTCCAGGGGACCTTCCAAAATCCAACCTAATATTTTAAAGGTGCATTACTATTACTCTTCAATATAAATTCATTTTATTTGTATGGAGAAAAGCACCATATTAATCGATCATCGAATTTATGTATTAATGTGCGTGCAGCCCGACATAACTGCTCCAGGATTGAACATTTTGGCAGCCTATAGTCAGTCTAGGTCTCCGGACAACAAGTTTGCCTTTTTGTCTGGAACATCTATGGCGTGCCCTCATGTTTCAGGAATCGCCGCACTTCTGAGGGCCATACATCCTACCTGGAGTAGCGCTGCTATAAGATCTTCTATTATGACCACCGGTAACACTTGTAAACTTGTTATGTATGAGGTGTGTTTTGTTGAAGAAATTCTCATCTTCATAATCTTTTGTTGATTCCATGCAGCAAGTGTCACCAATAATCAATTCAAAACGATAACTGATCCATTGCTAAATCCTGCTACACCATTTTCATATGGGTCAGGCCACATTCGACCATCAAAAGCTGCAGATCCAGGCCTTGTCTACGACGCTTCTTACAATGATTATCTTGTATTCCTCTGCGCTAGCATCGGTCAATCGCTTGATCCAGATTTTGCATGTCCCACTTCAGGGTTACCTTCTCCAAGCAATTTGAACTATCCATCACTCTCTATTGCTAATGTAGGACGTCTCACGACTGTCAAGAGAACTGTCAAGAATGTTGGGAATGCCTCGGCCACTTATTCTGTATCAATCAATTCTCCTGCAGTTTACTCGGTTCAAATCTCACCAAAAAAATTGCGTTTCAACAAAACTGGGCAAACAAGGAGGTTCACTATAACAGTGAAAACACTGACCACTGCTGTGAAAAACCAATATGCATTTGGGTCTTACACTTGGACCGATGGGGTTCATAAAGTTAGAAGCCCAATTGCGTTATCAACTAATTGAAAATGGTGTAGCAGGAGGATTCAGCAGCAATATGTTGAGCCTCATATGTTCTTGTGAGGATGAAAGAGGATTTGCGTGTTTAATAAATGTTTGCCTATGAGTGCAGTAAGAATAATGTTGGTGGCATTGTAATGTGAATTTGTGTGTTTCAAATATCAATAATAAAGTGTGTGCTTTTTCTCACCTTATTATGTATTTCGTGTGGTTAGAAGCCAATTACACTGTCTATGCACCTAATAAACTATTGAGATGCAATTCTTAATAGTTCATTATGAGCTGTCTAAAAAGGCTAGTGTTCCTAAAAAATGGTTCATTTGCTTGTGTTATCAAATATCAATCATTTTCTTGCAATCAATCAACAACAAATGAGAGATCACCCTACCACGGTACCACCTAGCTGACATGGGTGGATGGATGCTAGTGAAACACAGTTGGTGGAAATTTTTGAGAAAAATAAAACTTTTCTTTTAGGTGGAACATTTGTACTAGCTGGCATCCATGCCTATATAAATATAAATAAGAGTCAATCTTATTTGACTGAGAGAGTATCGATTATTAGAAAAGTTTCAAATTCGTTCACTAACGAATTTCGATCACTAATAAATTTCAGTTGCAAATTCAATCGATAACATTTTTAGTGACCGAATTTTAGAACTTTATACCAAATTTTTTCAATCGCTACCAAAAGAAATTCTTGAACAAATAGATTTAAAAATTAAAACACGGGGTTTAAATAATAAATGCCAACCAACATCGACTCTCTCTCTATATATCTAATATATATAAACACCAAGAATGAACAGTACTCTGACGAGGAACAGTTGTTGCACAGTAATTTTTGACCTACAATTCCTCTTTTGCCCTTCCATCATTTCGGGCTTCCTTTAACTTGGTCATCGTTGTTTTCCACTTCACACGTTCTCCATTGCACAGCTTCCCCAATCCACCCAAGCCTCATCTCGTGTTCGCACTCCTGCGTCCCTGCCTGCCCGCCCCAATTGCTGTCCGCCCCGCTCCAATGTGAAGGAATCCCGTCACCTCATTCCGGAGAGCTGTCTGCTACTTCGTGTCGCCGGAAACCGATTGAGAGGTACCTATTCCCCATTACCATTCCTCCACCATGGGCTCTGCTGGCGCCGCATCCATTGCCCGGAGTTGCGCTCCGCCGCGAACCCTACTCCGACCTTCACCTCTCTCGTAGGCCTGCCCAGAGCGACCCATCGAGTCCTTGTCCTCCCCCCTCCTCCGTTGCACTGTTGGCGATGAGCGCTGCAGTCGGACATGCTACCACATAGAACGACGTTGGAGTGAGGGCGTTTGCGGTCACTGGAATTAATTGGGTAGTGGCATTCCACATCCAGGTATTGGGACCATTTCAGTCTTCCGTTCCCCAATTTCGTGTATTGAGTGTTTACCCTTTTCCTGTGGGCGACAAATTTGGGCCTTAGTGTTTAGGGTTTTAGACTATACATTTGATAAATTCTATTTATGGCTCTGTTTCTTTCAAAATTTGTTGTAAATATTTCCCCTTTCTTTAACACGGTCCTTATTATATGGATGTCAATAATATGAGTTGAAGAACCAATTAGAGAGGATGATCTGCATACGTTGTCACTGTCTATATTCGGCAGTCATTCCATTTGATAGTTTGATTTTTCCAAGAGTCATTGCTTTGATTCCTCCAATTTTTGTTTGTAATCTTATTCCTTAATTTTTAATACGATAAGCTTAAAGTAGTGGGACTTCTTTCTGATAGCTTAAATGGTTAAATCGATTTGCAACACTCAAAATGATGGCACCGTAAAATTCAATTTTCCAGGAGACATTAGTCACCAGAGCCTTGATTTTGGTACAGAAGCAGAATGCCATGGAGATGCAGATATGGAAAAAGATGCTCAGTTTTTACCCCCACTTTAAATTGTCATTCTAATTGTTGGGACAAGAGGAGATGTACAGCCATTTGTTGCCATTGGAAAGCATTTACAGGTGAGAAGAGGGACTCTCTTACCATGCCCGTCTATGCTCGCTTGTACTGTTACACTCAAATGTGCTGCTTTCTTGAATTAAACCATGGTTGTAGCATTATGATCTTATCATCTCTGCTCAATGACAATGAATTTGTTAACGTATGCTATGGTGGGCATGTCTAGTCTATAATCTCCTGATGGGCTCATGTGCTATTAGTTTTCCAGAAATATTATCCCAACCTCTTGACTGGAGGTAATTCCTGAAGAAAAAAAAAAAAAGCTAATCCACATATCACAGGTTATAGCAGATTTTCTGTACCTTCACTGAGTTCTCAAGCTTTTGGGTTTGGTTGGTATGAACTGTTGAAAAACTTGACATGCACTCTCCCAGGGTGCAATGGGTGAAGTGAAATTGCAAAATGGGTTTGAAAATGAGTTTGAGCTTTCTCATGATTGAATAAATGGGACTGTTTAGTTTATTAGTTATAAGGCTAATGATGATCCTGCGTCAAGTATTTACTGGGTGATTATATATTTAAGTGTTAAAATTATCTTGGTAATATTACTCCCAATTTTTGCTTTACAATGGTGAAGATTTCTCTTAGTTTGAAGATGAATTATAGGATGAACAATTAGAAGCTCATGAAAATGGTAATTTTGTATTGTCTCTTTTTTTTAGTCTACGTTTAGTTTGTTCTCATGTGTTAATTTATAGTATGTCTGCCTATATGGCACTCGACTTAACTTTGTGTTTCACTTTTCCAATTCCAATACTCTTTGTTGATTGCCTTACTCAATGTGTAGACTGTCTTAATTATTATACTTGTAGAGCTTTCAGTAGTTTCCCTGTCATATGTGTTCTGCCTTGCCTGCCATGCATTGAGGTATAATTTCATACAATATATAGCTATTATTTAGAGAAAATGACCTTTTTTTGCTATTTATTTGTTTTCTATAAAGAAATTTGGTCGGACATATATAATTTAAATAATATTTCCTATTAAAAGGCTCAATAATGGTTAAACCTTAAAGGCTAATTTCACCGTTTCAACAAGATTTCAAGATTTGACTTGGTCAAAACCACAGTTTACTTCAAAATTTATTAAAAATCAGATTTAACTCCGAAAATTCTGAAATTTGACCAGTGACTCGAAAACACAGAGATGAACAAGTTTTATGTTTTAAGTTTTTCGATCCGAGGTACGGAAGTAAGTGAAAAATGTCAACTTTTAACAGGATGATAATCTGTCCGAATTTTCTACACAGCAGTTTCAAAATTTCATGTTCTACCATAGCAAACTAACTCCAAATTTGATGAAATTTAACAGGAAGATACTTAAGACATATATCTACAACTTTAATGTTCGACTAAAGTTCTGAATCGGTCTAGATCTATTGTCAAAAACGTCTACAAGATCGGACTAAAATTCTGTCAAGATTTCAAGATCCAAATTCAAAACAGTTCGGTTTGGGGTCGATTTCAGATACCAAACATAATGAAAAATTCCAAAATTTTTACAGAAGCTAGATTAATGTCTTAAGAATGTTTTTTGTGTTTTAAGTTTTCTCGTTTGAACAGGTTTAAGGGTTCAGAAAAATCATGCAAAAACACTGCGCCGTTAAAGATTTCGTTTTGACAGATTTCACGTTCTTGGTTTAAATCTTTAGATTAAGTGTATTTTAAATCCTCCCAAAACCATGTAAGCGTTAACTTACAGATCTTTGGTCGTCCAGGTTCGTCGATTCGGAGGCGTGGCTTCCAGTCCACCGTTTATCTCCTCGGTTCGTCGGGTTCTTCGTTCTAGATCCGATTCGGTGTGTAGAAAATAAAGAGATTAAGTTAGGATTCGTTTTCGAGTCAATAATCGGTAAAGAACTAGCGGATCAGAACTTACCACGACGTTGGAAGACTCCGAATTCGTCCAAAGCAGTCCTCTCTTGGTCTCGTGCCTCCGACGACTCCGGGATTAGGTTTTTCGAACGTATAGAGAGTATGAATGTTTTGAAAAGTGTTTGGGATCGATTCCAAGGTTTATTTATAGAGGTAAGGGATCTATGGATGTCCAGGGTCGGCCTTGGTGAGTCTTGAGCCGAAAGGAAAGCAACCGAAGTCGAAAAATCCGGATTCGTGTGAGAGAATCTCGCAACGGGCATATCTGTCCGCTGGCGCGGGGTTGGCGCGCGGTTTGGGAAAACCCCGTGCGGCCACCGCGCGGTCCACGCCTGGACTTCGGTCCGGGCGGGTCATGCGACCCGTCGGGCGTTTCTTCCTCTCTTTCGGACTTCTATCCCTCTATGTTCTTGGATTCGGATTTCCGGGATATTTTCGGGCTCCTATTTCCTATCTTAATTTTTACTCGGGTCTCAATGTATGTTTGGACTCGAATTCTCGAGTTCATTGGTGTCGGGTTTCGGTGTACAATTTATTCGATTAAATTGTCTTGAGTATTGGAACTTTAATTCCTTTTTAGATTAGATTTCATTTCTCATTTATTCTCTCTTTATTTATTTAGTATATTTATTTATTTAATTATTTATTTTATGTTGCAAAATTCTCGGGTATTACATTTTTTTCCCCAAAATAAACGAGTAGTAATGTAGCTTTAGCCTACTTAAAACAGGTTCAAAGATTAAACAAATTAAAGAAAATGAATAAGGGCCACATGCCAAACAAATTACTACAGAAATACCACATGGCATGTGGCTCTTATTCCTTTTCTTTATGTGGCCTTATTCCTTTTCTTTAATTTGTTTGGTCTTTGAACCTGTTTTAAGGAAGGGCGAATGCATGCTACACTGGAAGAAGCATAGGGTATCCTTCTTTGCCTTCAACTTGAATGGGATAAAGGCATCCACAAATTACTGGTAGAAGTCGATAACAGAGAAGCGGTTGATATCATCCTTAATGAATCTGGACGTGCTGGCCCTCGCATTAGAACGATTGCACAAAATCAAGAGATGATGAAGTGGGACTGGAAGATCTCCCTTCGCTCCATCCCGAGAGCCAGCAATACGGTAGCTGGTTTACTTCTTCGAAGGCTCTCCCCTTTGTTCGGGGTTGAGCATCTTTATAGGCCTCCTGAATGCATCCTTGAGGCATTGAATGTTGACAAAATTAGTTTTTATTTACCTTACCAAATCTATGAATAAAATGGTTACGCCCTCCTCTTTTCCGAAAGAAAAAATAAGGGCCACATGATATGTCTTTCTTTTTACAGATAAAGAGACAATAACATAATGTTCGAAAGCATCATGGCCGATACACCATATATAATAAGCATATAGGAGTATGTATATCAACTGTCACTTCTCACGTCATCACCTCGCTCTTTTTGTTCCACGTGATTCTCAATAGTAATTTACTATTGCTTGGAATAATCCGTCCAAACAGGATTTATTCCACTTTGTTTTATTTGGTAATAGAATTAACAACAATGATTTAGACAATGAGATTAATTAGTTAACAATATCATATTGGTCTATTACCAGTGAATAAGTGATAGCTTGACTTGCTTAAACATAACAATCGATTCAACATAGGATACTTCAAGTGGGATCCGATCAATAAAGAGAAAAGAATGAAAATAAATCTAATGTTGTGGCCAAGAAAACTAGTGGACTAAGTTTGGGCTAGACAATTGGGCCAGGAAGAAAAAAAGAGTAATAAATTCAGAGAAAAAGAGGAATATATCAGATAAAGCTCAAGTCCAGAGCCGAAGAGATCGGCCGAAGCCAGCAGAAGCAAAATCAGCCGAAGGAGAGAAATGCTAAATGGCTCGAGGGACTGTTGCGGAGAGCGGTTATTCAGCTCTACTGCTCCGGCTATAAATAGGGGATGCCGAGCACAGAATCAGGAGAGACTAATCCAATCCAAATTTCCTTTATATCAGTTTACTTTCTTGTATCTTTTACTACTTTTCTTTACCAGCTTTCCTAAATTTTAGCCTAATTGTAGCGGTTACTTTTCCAGATCAGCCGTTGTTCCTTAACAACCAATATATTTTGGTAGCTAGTTGAGGATAATCCGCCGTTGCTTCTTAGCAACTGGTAGATTTCTATTTGTTTTCTATTATTGCCATTGAAATTCAAGTATTGAGCGCATTATTGAATTACGGACCCTTAATCGGTTTGATCCTTTTCCGATAGCCTCCCTTGAGATGAAAAAGCTCCTTGGCACAAACCAGTGGCCAAATAGTGGCACGCCCAGTGGGACACATATTTACAATGGCAGTCGATCCACACGCAACTCCGGCGATTAATACGGCAGCGAGAACTAATTTGCCACCAATTCATGAAGAACGCACGGCCATCCAGTGGATTATCCCCCAGGATTCACAGGTCCTGCGGATTTTAATGCTCAGGAGTTTCCACATGATGATCTGACCCCGCGGTTTCGCGATCACGTTCAATTTATGGTTGAAGCGGCGGTTACTAATTCATTTTGGAAAATTGAGGGAAATATACTGGCAGCTATGCCAGCTATGTTCAGAGCCGAACTAGCTCGTAATATGTATTCGTTTGGAGCTCAGAATCCATAGGTAGCGCAGAATTCACCGCCAATGATTCCAAATCCACCGCTAGTGGCTCAAAATCCTCATGTCCAACCTAACTACCATCAGCAGGCGTATTGGCCGCCAGGAGGGCAGGGATCACGACTTTATGTCCCGCCGCAAGAAAGGTATGAGCAACAACTGTATCAGCCACAACCTATGCCAGTTGCGCAACCACTTGCTGCAGTGGTACAACAACAATATCCACCACATCAGCAGAATCAGCCATAATTGATAGATAGGGAGCTGATAGCGGAAATCATCCGAACACAGTTTGGAAATTTGATCAGTCAGGAGAATCAACCGATGTATAGCAAGCCTTATCCTGATTACATAGAAGAGCAATGTCAATGGGTTCAGAATTCCCCGAAACGAGGGTACTTCGGTGTAACACCCCGGTTTTTGGTCACCCAGGTCGGGATGTCATCGCCACACCTCCCTAGCAAGACACGGTTTCTCCGAGCTTGCTAAGGAGATGCAAGGCTATGGTTTTTCAGAATTTAAAACATTCAAACAGCCCATTTGTATATAATTTAAAAATTAATACATCAAAGTTGCAGCGAAAAATAATATTTACATAAGAACAATGCAGCGGAATTTAAATATAGCCAACACGGCCAGAATACGGGTTAAACAGGCCCGTTCATGCAATTTCTAGTCTAACGTAACATTTCAAAATAAATTGTTTCCCCAAACTTCCCATGAGTGCATATAATGATGCATATTCTCCAGCTCTGAAATAAACAAGGAAATAAAATGGTTTGGTCAGCACTACGTGCTGAGTAAGTTACCACAAACATGATTGTGAGGTTTCAAAGCCTTTAATTAAATTTAAAAACATGCGCATAATATCCATGATTTAATTTATCCAACTAATAATAATTTAATTGCGTATTTTAAAAGACAAGGGTTTCCATAAGATCATAATTCAACAACATGATAAAATAATCGCAAGACATAATTTAAAGGCATAATTTAAAAAAGGAAACTATTTAAGTATTTCAGGATTTCACTATCCCTCTTTTATTCGATATAATCTAGTATAATTTATTCTTGGGGAATCGAACCCGCAAGAAAACAAACAATCGCCCTTGGGGAATCGAACCCGCAAGAACTCACATACATCCTAGGGAATCGAACCCGTAGGAATCAACACATATTCTGGGGAATCGAACCCGCAGAAAGACACACCCTGGGGAATCGAACCCGCAAGGTTTGACACGGACATCCTGGGGAATCGAACCCGCAGGAGAACATACAATCGCCCTTGGGGAATCGAACCCGCAAGAACTCAAACACACCCTGGGGAATCGAACCCGCAAGGTTTGACACAGACATCCTGGGGAATCGAACCCGCAGGTCAAACAAGTTTCGCAAATTTCACAAGTTTCATCAAGAGTTCAAGATTTGACTCGGTCAACCACAGTTTAATCTAAAATGCATCTAAAATCAGATTTAATTTCAAAAATTCCGAAATTTCGCGTCTGACTCCAAAACGTCAAGATCTACAACTTTCATGTTTTAACTTTTTCAATCCGAGATACCTAAATAGGTCAAAAACACTAATTTTCACAGAAGTATAAATCTGTCCGAATTTCCTAGGTCACAGTTTAGAGATTTCGAATTCTACCATAGCAAATCAACTCCAAAATTAACGAAATTTGACAGAGATCATCTTAAGACATATATCTACAAGTTTCATGTTCAGCAAAAGATCTAATTCATCCTATTTCTATTGTCAAAAACGCCAACAATTTCGGGCCAAAAATCTGTCAAGATTTCAAGATCCACATCCTCGCAGTTCGGTTTCGGGTGGATTTCATATATCAATTCATCACGAAAAATTCTGAAATTTTACGGAGGTGTTCTTAACGCATAGATCTACAACTCTTATGTTCAACGCTAAGCCTAGATCGGTCTAGATCCGAGGTAGAAATCACCAACAAGTTCGAACTAAAGTTCTGTCACCGTTTCAAGATCTAAACTCAAGGCAGGTCTGTTTGTGGTCGTTTTCGGATATCAAAACACGATGAAAAATTATGAAAATTTTACAGTACATAGGTCTATGTCTTAGGAACGTTTTTTGTGTTTTAAGTTTTTCCGTTTGAAGTCGTTTTAAGGTTCGTAAAAATTAGGCAAAACTATTGCGCCGGTAATTTACGGATGTCTCGGCTCGATGATTCGGGGGCGTGGCTCCCGCGTTCTTCGTTCTCCCTCCGAGATCCTTCGTTTTTCCTCAACGCGTCCGGATCGGGGTTTAGAATAGGAAAGAGGTTTAATTAGGATTCATTTTCGAATCTTGAATGGAAAAGAATGGACAAGAATGGTTCGAATCTTACCCCGATGATCGAAGACTCCTAATTTTCATCCAAGTCAGTCCCTTGATTCGGTTTTGTGCCTCCGACGACTCCGGAATTAGGGTTTTGTGTGTAGAGAGATTTCGTAGGGTTTTGTAAAGATGTTCGGGGCTCCCAAGAGGGTTTATTTATAGATGTTTAAGACCTAGGGCGTCCAAGATCTGACCCCAAGCGTCTTGAGTCGAGATATGTTCAACCGAAAGTCGAAAAATCCGGAATCGGGCGAGAGATTCACGCAACAAACAAATCTGTCATGTGGCGCGCTCTTGGCGCGGTTTTCCCCATTGGGCGCGCGGCCACCGCGCCGTCCTGGCCTGGACTTCGGTCTGGGCCGGGTCGTGCGATCCGTCGGGCGTTTCCTCCTCTCTTTCGGACTTCTATCCCCCTATGTTCCCGGATTCGGATTTCCGGGGTATCTTCGGGCTCCGATTTCCTATCTTAATTTTACTCGGATCTAAATTTATGTTTGGACTCGAGTTATTGAGTCCATCGGTGTTGGGTTTCCGTGTAACCATTTATTCGATTAAATTGTCTTCGGCTTCCCGGGTTCTTGGAATTTTGATTCCTTTGTAAATTTAAATTCCGTTTCTCATCTTCTATAATTCTTTATTCATTTATCATGTTTATTATATTTATTTATTTATTTATCTTATTTATTGCATTTATTTTATGTTGGAAAATTCTCGGGTATTACAGTCTACCCTCCTTAAGAATCAACTTCGTCCTCGAAGTTGTGTTTCGGCTTTTCTCGTGCTAAAGTCTTTTGTTTGTTTTATTATTTTGTGACTGAACTTAGAATTAAAACTTCTAAGCTGCCTACGTACCCGGTGAAGGGATCAAGCCATAACGTAGTTCAAAACAATTTGAATTTGTTTATTTATGATTTAGGATACATCTTATCGAGTCGAACTCCAAAGATAAATTATTACGGAGTATCACATCCTCTCCCCCTTAGGACTTCAGTTATGTCCCCATAACTGCCTATTCATAATTCTCAAGAAGGTTCGGGTCAAGTTTTAAATGAGCCGTGCGTTTGAAATGGATTTGTTGTTTGGGAATCCAAACTAGATTTTTGGAATAGAGAGTGTTTTAATAAAAACTTGATTTTTATTGTTCCACATAAGGAAATTTTCTAATTCGTACACGGGTAGGAATGGCTAAGGCCGAGGATTGTTATGTTTAGGCGTGCGCTTAGATGAACGCGATCTAAAACTAAGGCAGGATCAGTATCTAGTTATTGTTTCTAATTCGATGTCATGCCTCAAGATCATATTGGTGTAACAAGAGATCTAGGTTAAACTTCGCCAAGATTCTAAGTTCAATTCGCAAAGATTCTAAGTTAAAATTCGCAAAGATTCTAAGTTCTTTACATAAAAGAGATGCAATATGCAAATGCGAATGATGATTTCCCCCCGAAAATAATTTATGCACTATATATATTTTTCCCATGGGTTTTAAAATAAAAATTTCTCCATGGAAATAATACTTTAAAATTTAAAATAATAGTCAAAATATTATAGTAGTTTAAAAATAATAAGGGTTTGAAAATAATAGTTTAAAAATAAGAACAATAGTTTAGAAATATTCCGGGCTCTGATACCAACTTGTAACACCCCGGTTTTTGGTCACCCAGGTCGGGATGTCACCGCCACACCTCCCTAGCAAGACACGGTTTCTCCGAGCTTGCTAAGGAGATGCAAGGCTATGGTTTTTCAGAATTTAAAACATTCAAACAACCCATTTGTATATAATTTAAAAATTAATACATCAAAGTTGCAGCGGAAAATAATATTTACATAAGAACAATGCAGCGGAATTTAAATATAGCCAACACGGCCAGAATACGGGTTAAACAGGCCCGTTCATGCAATTTCTAGTCTAACGTAATATTTCAAAATAAATTGTTTCCCCAAACTTCCCATGAGTGCATATGATGATGCATATTCTTCAGCTCTGAAATAAACAGGGAAATAAAATGGTTTGGTCAGCACTACGTGCTGAGTAAGTTACCACAAACATGATTGTGAGGTTTCAAAGCCTTTAATTAAATTTAAAAACATGCGCATAATATCCATGATTTAATTTATCCAACTAATAATAATTTAATTGCGTATTTTAAAAGACAAGGGTTTCCATAAGATCATAATTCAACAACATGATAAAATAATCGCAAGACATAATTTAAAGGCATAATTTAAATAAGGAAACTATTTAAGTATTTCAGGATTTCACTATCCCTCTTTTATTCGATATAATCTAGTATAATTTATTCTTGGGGAATCGAACCCGCAAGAAAACAAACAATCGCCCTTGGGGAATCGAACCCGCAAGAACTCACATACATCCTAGGGAATCGAACCCGTAGGAATCAACACATATTCTGGGGAATCGAACCCGCAGAAAGACACACCCTGGGGAATCGAACCCGCAAGGTTTGACACGGACATCCTGGGGAATCGAACCCGCAGGAGAACATACAATCGCCCATGGGGAATCGAACCCGCAAGAACTCAAACACACCCTGGGGAATCGAACCCGCAAGGTTTGACACAGACATCCTGGGGAATCGAACCCGCAGGTCAAACAAGTTTCGCAAATTTCACAAGTTTCATCAAGAGTTCAAGATTTGACTCGGTCAACCACAGTTTAATCTAAAATGCGTCTAAAATCAGATTTAATTTCAAAAATTCTGAAATTTCGTGACTGACTCCAAAACGTCAAGATCTACAACTTTTGTGTTTTAACTTTTTCAATCCGAGATACCTAAATAGGTCAAAAACACTAATTTTCACAGAAGTATAAATCTGTCCGAATTTCCTAGGTCACAGTTTAGAGATTTCGAATTCTACCATAGCAAATCAACTCCAAAATTAACGAAATTTGACAGAGATCATCTTAAGACATATATCTACAAGTTTCATGTTCAGCAAAAGATCTAATTCATCCTATTTCTATTGTCAAAAACGCCAACAAGTTCGGGCCAAAAATCTGTCAAGATTTCAAGATCCACATCCTCGCAGTTCGGTTTCGGGTGGATTTTGATATATCAATTCATCATGAAAAATTCTGAAATTTTACGGAGGTGTTCTTAACGCATAGATCTACAACTCTTATGTTCAACGCTAAGCCTAGATCGGTCTAGATCCGAGGTAGAAATCACCAACAAGTTCGAACTAAAGTTCTGTCACCGTTTCAAGATCTAAACTCAAGGCAGGTCTGTTTGTGGTCGTTTTCGGATATCAAAACACGATGAAAAATTATGAAAATTTTACAGTACATAGGTCTATGTCTTAGGAACGTTTTTCGTGTTTTAAGTTTTTCCGTTTGAAGTCGTTTTAAGGTTCGTAAAAATTAGGCAAAACTATTGCGCCGGTAAAAATCACATATGGACAGATTTACGAAAGATTTGCTCAAGTTTCTAGATTTGAATATTTTTACTACTCCCAAAACCGTGTAAGCGTTAACTTACAGATTTACGGATGTCTCGGCTCGATGATTCGGGGGCGTGGCTCCCGCGTTCTTCGTTCTCCCTCCGAGATCCTTCGTTTTTCCTCAACGCGTCCGGATCGGGGTTTAGAATAGGAAAGAGGTTTAATTAGGATTCGTTTTCGAATCTTGAATGGAAAAGAATGGACAAGAATGGTTCGAATCTTACCCCGATGATCGAAGACTCCTAATTTTCGTCCAAGTCAGTCCCTTGATTCGGTTTTGTGCCTCCGACGACTCCGGAATTAGGGTTTTGTGTGTAGAGAGATTTCGTAGGGTTTTGTAAAGATGTTCGGGGCTCCCAAGAGGGTTTATTTATAGATGTTTAAGACCTAGGGCGTCCAAGATCTGACCCCAAGCGTCTTGAGTCGAGATATGTTCAACCGAAAGTCGAAAAATCCGGAATCGGGAGAGAGATTCACGCAACAAACAAATCTGTCATGTGGCGCGCTCTTGGCGCGGTTTTCCCCATTGGGCGCGCGGCCACCGCGCCGTCCTGGCCTGGACTTCGGTCTGGGCCGGGTCGTGCGATTCGTCGGGCGTTTCCTCCTCTCTTTCGGACTTCTATCCCACTATGTTCCCGGATTCGGATTTCCGGGGTATCTTCGGTCTCCGATTTCCTATCTTAATTTTACTCGGATCTAAATTTATGTTTGGACTCGAGTTATTGAGTCCATCGGTGTTGGGTTTCCGTGTAACCATTTATTCGATTAAATTGTCTTCGGCTTCCCGGGTTCTTGGAATTTTGATTCCTTTGTAAATTTAAATTCCATTTCTCATCTTCTATAATTCTTTATTCATTTATCATGTTTATTATATTTATTTATTTATATATCTTATTTATTGCATTTATTTTATGTTGGAAAATTCTCGGGTATTACATTCGGCCAAAGTCGATTTGAGACTCGGATTCAGAGGGAAAGTGACACGTTCACCTGCAAAAGGAAGGGATCGTATCGTACATATAAAAAGGAGAATGCAGCGGCGGAAAGCGGCTGCTGCTGAGGAGGAATATGAAATGATGCACATGGATGAAGAGTTCTCAAATGAGGGCACTTTTTCCGAGAGAAGAATATTAAATAAAATATTTTCGACTCATATCAAGTCAGCCGAAGGCAAGAAGCAGAAAGCAGATAAGGGGAAGAACAACGGAGGTCGGCTGAAACATAAAACTGAGTTTTGGCTGAAACATAAAGGAATTCGGAAGGACGAAGACCTAGGAGAGTTAGAAGAAGAGTGGAAGCCTAGACCAGTGCGTACAAGGGAATGAAAACCAAAAACATCCGTTGTCCCGAATACTGAAACTCTTTATATTAGTCAATTCAAATTTGACTTCTGATCCATTGCTGGCATTGTAAG
This sequence comes from Hygrophila difformis, assembly GCA_030278955.1. NCBI lineage: Eukaryota > Viridiplantae > Streptophyta > Magnoliopsida > Lamiales > Acanthaceae > Hygrophila > Hygrophila difformis. Next base: position 46,225,770 of record JAOANR010000006.1, on the reverse strand, counting down.
CATCATGACAACAAATGATGAGGAATACTGGTTCGATATAGAACTAGAAGTGGTATTCTGTGAAAAGGAAGGAAAATATTTCGGCGAGGAAGAGCCTGTAGCCGATTTCTGCTTCGCCAAGCTGGAAGCAATTTGGCCAGAAGCCGAAATTGAGAAAAGCTTGGAAGAATGGTACAAGACGTTCGCCTCAGACACTCAGCTGAGCACTATTTTGCCTCCCACTTTAAAGATGTCTCCACATGTGAGGCCCTTATATGTGAAAGGCTGGGTTAAAAGAAGGCTATTAAGAAGAATGTTTGTGGATAGAGGGGCAACGGTAAATATAATGCCGTTGACTACTTTGGCCAAAATTGGCCGAACTAGAGAAGATTTGCTACCCACTCGAATGAAAGTATTGAGTTTTGTGGGAGCCCAGACGGCGGCAGAAAGATGTATACTGGTTGATGTGACAATCGGAACGATCTCAATTCCGACTATCTTCTTTGTAGTTGAAGCTGATGTCCTGTATGCGGCTTTATTAAGCCGATGCTGGATACATACGACCAGGTGTTTGCCAGTGACCCTACACCAGAATTTATGGTTCTGTAAGAATGATGGCTTAGTGGACGAGGTAGAAGGAGATCAACCTCCATTCCCAGTCAGTTCAGCCGGAGGAATTGATGCGGTTTTATACTAGGAACCCATACAACCGTTCTTGGCAGTCGTGGGGGATCGGTATACGGAGGTTGTCGAATGCGATTGGACTGACTTGGGTTTGAAGTGAGATACCAGGCCGACCCACGGCCAAATATAGAAGAAGATAAATGATGGAAGAAAGAAGAAAAGGGACAACCAAGCTCGAGTCGGCCGAGCTCGAACCGGGGAAGGAAAAGGCAAAATGGAGTGAGCTGATGGACGCTATTCCAAAGAGGACACCAGACTTCAAGGCACAAGACCCACTAAAGACGATCAATATTGGGACAGACGAGAATCCAAGAGAAATTTCATTAAGCGCAAACTTTGACCGACATGTGATCAGCCGATTCAGGGAAGTCTAGATCGAATTTAAAGATTGTTTTTCTTGGGATTATATAGAGATGCCTGGTTTGGAAAGATCAATTGTGGAACATAGGCTGCCCATCAAGGAGGGGTTTAGACCACATAAGTAACCAGCCAGAGCAGCGCCCGGGTCTAGATCGAAAATTAAGGAAGAAATAGAGAAATTGTTAGCGGCCGGGCTTTTTTAGGCTAGCTAAGTATGTAGAGTGGTTATCGAATATTGTATCAGTGATAAAAAAGACTGGAAAGTTGAGAGTGTGTATTGAGTTTAGAAATCTCAATATAGCAACTCCTAAAGATGAATACATGATGCCTATTATCGATTTATTGATTAATTCGGTCGCAAAGCAAGGAATGTTATCCTTTATGGATGGCCATTGACAAGAATTCGTTCCCCGTAGCCAATATGGTCATGGTCCTACCTGACCAACATAAGAAATCAGTATATGATCGGCTGGGAGAACAGCCCTCGTCCGAGAAGAAATCTGTGCATGATAGGCCAGAAGAATAGCCATCGGCCGAAAAGAAGCCATGAGTTTAGGAAAGGCTAGGTTCGGCCGAGAAAGGAAAACAAAAAGTGTCAAGCTTCTTCGACCATTTGGGTCAGTGTGAAGTTGGAGAATGGAGTAAAAAAGGCAAACATAGGTGGGAGGATGGAGAAAGGAACGAGAAGCCGACCTTGAGGATAGTTACCAACTGATCAGAATTGGAGATAAGACTGACAGCAGATAAGAAGATGGGAAGACTATAATTCAGATTACAGTACCAGAAGAAGCTGTATCTCTGACAATGAAAAGGTTCAGAAGACCACCTGCAAATACCCAGGTTGGTCGAAACTCCCCGAAAAAGGAGCGCTTCGGTCGATGCTAAATTAATGCTCAATACCAGTTGGGAAAAGAGGAGGTGGCCCACAAAGGAAAGGGATCGTATCGTACTTACAAGAGGAGGATGCAGCAAGGGAAGCAGCCACTGCCGGGAAGAATATGAGATGATGTATATGGAGGAAGACTTCCCGAATCAGGGATCGTGTTCGGAAGGGAGAGTATTGAATAAAGTATTTTCGGCATATACCAAGTCAGCCGGAAGGAAGAATAAAGTTGGTTACAACCAAAAGAATGATAAAAGTCGGCCAAAAAAAGAAGAGTGAGTTTCGGTCGAAAGACGATGAAGCCAGGTAGAAGAGGTTGGCCCGGGCGAAGTAGAGGAAGAATGGAAGCCACGTCTAATTAGAACAAGGGAATGGAGACCAAAGACGTCCCTCATCCCTAAAGCTGAAATTTTGTGCATTGGACAGTTTAAGTTTAGTTTCGGATCTAATGCGAGTATAGTAGGCATTGCTGCGGTTAATGAAGAGAAGTACTGGTCTAAGAAAAATTGAGAAAGATGATATAAGGCATTCGTCCCAGATGCTCAACCGAGCACTATTCTGCCTCCGACTTAAAATATGTCGCAACATGTGAGGCCTCTCTATGTGAAGGGTTGGGTTAATGGATGACCTTTAAAAGGATTGTTTGTGGATGGAGGAGCAACAGTGAATATAATGTCGTTATCGACTTTGGCCAAAATCGACCGAACTAGAGAAGATCTGTTGCCCACTCGGATGAAGGTGCTGAGCTTTGTTGGAGCTCAAACTGCAGCAGAAGGATTTATTTGGTCGATATAATTGTCAAAAACTGTCTCGGTTCCGACAATGTTCTTTGTTGTGGATGCTGATGTCCCATATACAGCCTTGTTAGGCCGGTGCTGGATACATACTGCTAGATGTTTGCCATCAACCTTACACTAGAAGCTCTGGTTCTGGAAGAATGATGGCGCAGTCGAAGAGGTAGATGGAGACCAACCCCCATTTCCAGTTAGTTCAGCCGGCCGGATAGATGCAGTATTATACGAGGAACCTATACAACCATTTCTGGAGGTTGTCGGTGACCGGTATCCGGAAGTTGTGGAATGTGACTGGACGGATCTGGGATTCGAGGTTAAATATCTGGCTGACCCATGGCCAAGTGCAGAAGAAACTAAATGATGACTAACAACGAAGAAAAGGCAGTCGGGCTCGAGTTGGCCGGGCTCGAACGACAAGAAGAGAAAGAGAAATTGAGTGAATTGATGGACTCTATCCCAAGGAGTACACCAGATTTTAAGGCACTGATCCCTTGAAGACAATCCACGTTGGAATGGAGGAGAACCCCAGGGAAATTCCAATTAGTGTGAATTTGGATCAACACACTGTCAGCCGATTTAAGGAGGTCTTAATAGATTTTAAGGACTGTGCTGCTTGAGACTATACAGAGATGCCTGGTTTAGAAACATCAATCGTAGAACATCTTATGCCTATCAAGGATGGCTTTAGACTATATAAACAGCCGGCCAGGAGGGCAGCGTCTGAAATCATCCCAAAAATAAAAGAAGAAATAGAGAAATGGTTAGCGGCGGGGTTTGTTAGGCCAGCTAAATATGAACAATGATTGTCAAATATTGTACCAGTCATAAAGAAAAACAGGAAGTTGAGAGTTTGCAACGCCCAAAGATGAGTATATGATACCTATTGTAGATTTATTAATTGATTCGACCGCGAAACAAGGAATGTTGTCTTTCATGGATGGATATTCAGGTTACAATCTAATTTGGATAAAAATAAAACCTTGAATTTCTGCTTGCTTTGGCTCTATGTCGTGATCCTCCTTGTTACGTCGTGAGCCACCATTTCACGACGTAAATTCCAGTCTTGCTTGTCCTCCTTTGTTCCTACGTCGCGACCCTCATGGCCTATGTCGTGAAGCTGGGATCACGACGTAAACTTCGCTTGTGACGTCCAATGCTGATATTTTCATTTTTGTGGGTTTTTCTATCTTTTCCCATCTTTTTATTTCCTTTTTCTTTTCTTTTCTTTTTTTCTCTTGTTTTCGGATTTTTCTAGCACAAAATGCAATAAAATTGCGTATTTTTGTATTTTTCATTACCAGTTTATTATATTTACAAACATACATTTATCTGCAAAATTCAACTACTTTCTTATTTGAATAAGACCGGAATGCGATCAAATGCCCATATTAGACACGAAAATAGATTAAAAATAATGGTCAATTTTGGCCATTATCACACGTGCACAGAACGTTCCACCCAATGATGAAGGCATTTCAATTATTTCTGATATTTGGGGTGTATTTTCAAATTTGGGCCATGCAAACCGTGCAATTGTCTGACCGGGGGCAACTGCAACACATAAGTATATCTTGCTCAACCCTCTTGAGTTGAACCCTTTTCTCTAGTATGTGAAATATCTCTCTCTATTAGAATCGAATGTAAGGTTTCAAGAGTTTCTAAATTATTACCCTTCACATAATGTAATTACATTTCATTTTATAGGATATTTGATCAACAGTTGCAAGATCAATATCCTCAGGCTTCAGATGACACGATCGAGGACAAAGTGATTGACGGATTTGCTACGTGGCTTAGAAAATATGTAATATTTTTACCCATAATGCATTGAAACTTTTGACAATTTCCCACTATATGAGTATTTTCTGAAAAATAATAATCCCGGTTTAATTTTATTTAAAGAGACCAATTATGAAGATGGAGTTGGGATTATGGATATGTTTATAGGTTGCTACGTTTTTATATACTCATGTAGGAAACTGTGGCCCAAAAGCGCACGGTGTCAAAAATTGCAGTAATTTATAGTAAGACCGGATTGTTCACTGGAGGATGTGCGATAGAAGCAGGGCCCACGTCGTTTACTAAGATTTTCCACTCGGTTACTCGTTTCAGGTTTTGCATTGGTTTCTAACACTACTTGACATAATTTAAGCTAGATTATGAAAGTAAAAAAAGTTATACTACAAAGCATAGTAAAATTATTCTAAAAAGCAATTAAATCTATTCTACGAAAGCAATAATAATTATGCTAAGAAAGCGGCTAAAATTATTCTACGAAAGCAGATTTAAAATGTGACAGAAGGGACAGGAAGGAAATAATAAAGATTGGACAAGATTTCAGATGAAACAATAATTAAACTTCCATTTTTATTACATAGATCTTTGGTGGGGATAATTCATCAATTAGCTAATTCTCATGCTTTCTAACTATGTTCCCTTTAACAGACATGTACTTACAGTCAGAATTTACATGCTCTTAAGACCTCAACCTCTAAGATACCATAGATTAATAACTCCCCCTGCCGAGGTATGTTACTTCTCCATGGTGGATAAGCAACACCTAACACATCATTAGTTGACATGCCAAGTTCTCTTATCATCCCCCTTGTCATACCCAAAGTCTAAATTAAATCCCGAACTAATCCACAACTCTTAAACCTTACAACCGGCGACCAACCTCTAATTCTTCCGAGTGACCTCTATACAAGCATTTAAAAGAAAGCAGTAAAGAAAGCAATAAAGAAAGCATTTAAAAACCTATCACTTGGAAGTTTCGGAAGCTATCTCATTCCGTTAGTATAAAAGAGCCCCTGATCTTGGTGACCAGATGCAGATTTAGAACTTCCCAAATATCAGTAAGCCATAGGGCTTATAACATCTAGTTATTTATTAGATACAAACTGAATGGAACGGACCCGTGAAGATCTATTCCGAATGTACTCACTCAAGACTCAATTCTAGGAATTGGCGGGAGAAGATAGTAGTTGAAAGAATACTCAACCCTACCTTAGAAATTAACATCACATCTTATCTGAATCCAAGTGGACACTGATTTAATGCAATTCCTAATATAAGATTTCTAACACACAGTAATTTTGAGAAAACAATTGATATTTGAAAATCATTCCCTATACAGGTACTAATCTCTCAATTAAAACACAGATCCTTTCAGTCTAGGTAAGACCTAATCGCTGACTCTGCTTCTAAGTTCTCAAAATCAACCCCCAGTAGAAGATGAATTAGTCATAGCTGTGAAACTATCCCTTACTCAGATCCGGATTTTATAAAGGAATTTTTGTTGGAAATTTAATATGCAACATCTGATTTAAATCCAGACTTCTATGTCAAAGGGAAGGATCCCAAAATAATATGACCACAATAGCTGCATAATAATATCATTCATACATGTATATGAGAAGTAAAATAAAATACCCCAAAATATATGGTGGGGTTAGACAGAACTTGATACACAAAGATGGATTAGCTATGAGAAAAGAAGAATTTGGCTAAAAAGAGTGCCAGAAATAACTGGGGTTATCTGGACTGCAAACATCTGCTGTCCAGTTCCCAACTATTCCAGATGGTCTGATTTTTAGATAGTGAGGAACCCTTAATGACAGTGATCGCTATCATCGAAAGTCCTACTATCCATGGAGGAGGAAAAACCCACATGTTTTCTTACTATAGTACTATCATAACAGTGTTGATCGACACTGTCTATATTACCATAGCTCGAAATTCAGGTTTGAAATTAAGATAAAGAAAAGAAAACGGTATCTAATTAGGAATTGGCTGAATGGCTAATCGTTATCCCCGTAAAGGGACCTTTTTGCCGGAGCTTCCACCAATCACTATTCAGACCATGCAAAATAACGAGTAATAATTAATACACAGAAGACGAGCTAATCGTTATCCCGGTGAAGAGACCTTTTTGCCAACAGTGATCTGTGATATTCCTTATTACTCATTCATGCACACAATTAAAGAGAAAGAATGAAATTAAAAGAATATTTTTGGTATTGTGAGAATGTTAAACACACAATAATTTAGACTTTAATTGGTTGAGATGTGTAATGGGTAAAATTAGATGCAATGGACGTAAGCCCAATACACCCATGCAACTTACACAACTCAGGAAATAAAATATTTTTGGAGTTTTTTTAAAAGATAGAGAGAGGAGGTCAATTCGGTTTATTGGATTGGATGCAATGTAAACCGAATTGAAAATGGACGAGAATTGAAGTATTGCCTTATTCAATTAATCATTGCACGGATGTGAAATAACATCATTTAATTCGGTTTGTCAAAGAAATTCGGTCTAGACCGAATTGCCTTAGACCGAATTGCATGCAATTTTTACATGTGTATTTTTGTTCACAAGTCTCAATGCGGTTTCTAAGCTGATGCGGTTTATGATAGATGGGATTGACCCCATCACTCATTTCACATCAGTGTCATCTCGCAGCCATACTTGTGAATATTTTGTGGTTATCCATAATGTAAATATTCAGTGGGTAATAGCATGGATTAAAACCTAAAACTACAAACAAGAAATTCTAAGATTAATCTACCTAAAGCAACCTAAAAATCTAAGAACATCATGTATAAACTAAGAACACCTACTTAATCTAAGGAAGCATAAATACAAGATCTACAACAATAAGGATGCAAATAAAGCAATAAAACCTATTTCTAACAAGCCCTAAATTATCTAAAACCTAATAACACTTATTTAAAGCTCTAAGGCATAAAACCATACCAAAAACCCACTGAACATGCATTTATTGAGAATGAAAGCCAACTAGAAACACAATAAATGTAACCTAGTTGAAACAAACATTCATTCTACCATATTTATTGCTAAAGAAAGCATTTAAAGAGTGTCAAACACATGAAACATAACCCATTTCTGGAAATTTTCCTTGTATTCAACACTTGAAAGCATAATAAATAACCCAAAACCATCATTAGATTGAAGGTAGGGTTTATTCTAACTAAAAAGCATATAAAGAGTATGGAAATGGCTACACAAAATGGTAGTAACAAGCTTTTACAAACTAAACTAAGATTAAAACATCTAAAACTAAGCTACATGCATGAAAAATAAACTAACTAAACTACCTACCTAATCCTTTAGGGGTGGAGACTTCCTGCCTTCTTCTTTTTGTCCCTTATCCGAATGTCAAAGTGTGTAAGAATGTCTTCAAGTGTTGAGGAAGGTCAGCTTTTATACTTGTTCCTCAGAACCCTAGGCCCATCAGGGCCCATCAACAGTAGCATGCATTTCCCACGTGCTCCACAGCTGCATATGGATGCATATTTGAATTCAATTCGGCCTTCAAGCAATTCGGTCTAAACCGAATTGGTGGATATCGAATTGCATGAGGACTCTCTTCCTTGGTCTTTGGCTGGGGTATGGTCTTCAACATCAATGCGGTTTAAGTGTAGACCGAATTTGAGTATTTCGAATTGCTCATGGTCTCCTGCTTGGCTTCCTTGTTTTGAGGCAATTCGGTCTATGCAATCAATTCGGTAAACCGAATTGCACAGACCGAATTGGGCATATCGCATCTCTTCTCAACACGTAATCATTTTCCTTCTTCTCTTCAGTAATTCGGTCTACATGGGCAATTCGGTATAACCCGAATTGCATAGAACGAATTGTTTTTCAACACTTAGCCAAAAATTTCAGTTTGTGGGATTTTCATTCTTTTCCCATCTTTTTGATTTTTGTGGGCTATTTTATTCTCTTGCCCATCTTTTCATTCCTTTTTTTTCTTTTTCCTTTTTTTTTTCATGTTTTTGGATTTTTCTGACACAAATGCAATTAAAATTGCATGTTTTTGTGTTTTTCATTACCACCTTATTATTCTTACAAACTCGCATTAATCTGTCACATTCAACTGCTTTCTTATTAAAATAAGATGGGAATACGATCAAAACGTCCGTCTCAGACACGAAAATGGATTGGAAATAATGGACAATTTTGGCCATTATCAACATCCTCACATTTAATACTGACTCTGCACATTCAATCCATTTGCGTGGCTTCAAAAATTTCATTATTTTTATATTGGGATAAGATAATCAAAATTACAAGTATTAAACTCTCTTGCTTGCAGTGCGTAATGAAATGATATTTCTCACTTGAGTAGGCATACAAATCAATCATTATTGTTAATTCTTCTTGAATATATGTTTAGAAAATCTCATTGGCTTAATTCTTGAGTTCAGGCATGACATGAACATTGATCAATTAGAATAGAGCCTCACATATAGTAGAATCGGAAAATTCACTCACTCTCAAAGTTGGTTTTAATCATTAACGCTAATAATCAAATTCAATTAAATTCTCCCATAAGCTTGCAATTAGACCAACTCGCCACCTGCTCATTTCTTCAAATCGAGATCATGAGGTCTTATTTATGGGTTATAATGGGGCATACGGTTGTAACATCGGTATGGAAGGGGATTATTGGGCTAAAAAGTGACACAACTCTATTCCACCATAACTTGGCATTGTTTTTATTTAACATCTATGATCATCAATATTTCTTTCTTTCTTTTGTTTTTCTTTTCTATTGCATGACATTAGACTATGTCTAATTTGCTTTGTCAATTGCAATTTATTTTTGTTGAATGAATCTCAACATTTTTCTCTTTTTCTTTTTCTTTTTTTTTTGATCGGTTTTTGAATACCGATTAATATTTTTGATCATCATAAACTATAATGCCTTGATGGAATTGATTCATGTACACTTGGGTTTGATTTTCTTGGTCTTTTTGTAAGGTTAGGAAAAATATAGTGGTTTCAAAGAAAAATTAGGCTTAAAGGCTCAGAATGGTTAATCCTAAAGGAAAAAATATTTTTGGGTTTGGATTTCAAACGAAGGCCAAAAATTTGGGTTTTTCTAAATGCCTCGATCATATGCTCGATTTTTGGAATATGGCATGGTCTTGAATCGGTCCCAATTGCAAGTTCTAGTTTCCTTTAATCAAAATGATTTTTACTCAACAAAGAAATAATGAGCAAAAGTGACTCACGGCTCAAATCTCACATGGTATGGTTTGATCATGTCATACATTTATTCTTAAATTTAGCTTTTGAAAAACTCTTGCAATTTATTCAATCAAATTCTCAATAAGAACGCTTGTTTTTCTTTCAAGTGATCACATCATTAGATTTTTATAGATCAAAACCTCAAAAATTTATATCATGCATATTTTTAATTGTTTTATCCCAATTTAATAGTTTGAAAATTTAATCATTAGCCTAAATTCAACATGTGAATTTAAGTGACAGAATCATGCTTGTTTTATGTCGGTTATTTAATTGAAAGCAGTAAAAAGACACTGTGAACATGCAAGCATGTTACAGTTTTGTTTTTGGCATGGCAGTCACTTATTCATCTCGGACTGCCACACATCTTTTTCAAAATATTTTTGAGAACTCAAAACGAAATTCTCTTTGTGGAAAGCAATAAATACATCAGTTACAATAGATTTCCAACAGTCTGATCGAAAGTGCACTGAATGAATGGAAAATCTAATGTATGATTATGATACCCCATAATAATTTCTCTTTGGAGTTCGACTCGATAAGATGTATCCTAAATCATAAATAAACAAATTCAAATTGTTTTGAACTACGTTATGGCTTGCTCCCTTCACAGGGTACGTAGGCAGCTTAGAAGTTTTAATTCCAAGTTCAGTCACAAAATAATAAAATAAACAAAAGGATTAGTTCCTAATACAAGAAAAGCCGAAACACAACTTCGAGGACGAAGTTGATTCTTAAAGAGGGTAGACTGTAATTGTAACCCCCGAGGAAAAACAAATTCAAATTGTTTTGAACTACGTCATGACTTGATCCCTTCACAGGGTACGTAGGCAGCTTAGAACTAATTTCTAAGTTCAGTCACGAAATAAATCACAAAATACATCACGAATTAGACCACAAGGACGATAGGGGATGTTGAAACCAATTTAGACTAGGCTAAGTAGGACCCGGAAATGCTGCGAGCGATAAGCCGGACTCGTAACAAGATTAAGGAGAAGATTCCGCAACGAAGACGCCCCAGGGAATCGAGCTAACACGTAGAAAACCGATAGGGGAAAGCGAGGGAAGACCCGACGGAACACGCGGAGCCGAACCGGCCGGTCCGGCCGGCCCGCGCTGTCCGCGCGCCGCCGCGCGGCCACCGCGCGGCCAAGGGCGTCGCGACGCCAGGCCTGGCACGCGTGCTCCGCGCGGACAAAAGCTTAGGTGCGCGCCACCAGCGCGCCAGAGGTGCTGAAAGTGTAAACTTTCCTTCCATGGCGATTTTCTTGCCAAAAACCACACCCCTAACCATGGCAATCGAATCTCAGCCTTGGGGAAGGCTTAAGAATACCCTAGGGGCGCCCCAAACCCTAGGTTTTCAGTAAACATTCAGCCTCCACCCTCAATTCCCTCTCCAAGTTCGAAACTCTTTCGACACCACTTTCCGGCAAGTATTCCGGCGACGACGGGACGACCGGGACAAGCCCCTGCCCTCTAGACTCTTGGTAAGCCATTGTGCAATGTTTCAATTCGTCCATAGATCTCAGAAACTCATATTCTAACCCTTTTTCCTTACTACGATTTCCCGTCGGAAAACGAACAAAAAGCGATCGGAGAAGTTGGCCGTTCGTCGTGACCCTAGGACATCCGGAAACCCAATCCAGCGACCCTAACATCATTCTAAGTAAGTTAACACCTTACTCACAAATTTTCGTGGTTGTTTGTTGTTTAAATCTCGAGATATAGGCTTGTAACAAAAATCGGTTTTCAAAAACCCTATTTTCGTCCAATTTTAAAGACTCGCCAAAAACTCGACCTTCGGGAATTCAAACCGAAAACGTTTCAACATAAAAGTTGTTCCTAACACCTTTATCTATCTTGTGTCCAAATTTCAGCCATTGACATTAAGTTTTGCTATCCCAATTTTCGCCATGAACTTTCTGTATTGAACCGAACCGTTTAATTCTGTGACAGATTCCTTCATTCAACTTGATGCATGTTTTTCACCCATTTTTCGAATGATTTAACTTTGCATTCCTAAACAAAAGTTGTAGATAATTGTGTCTAGATTACGCCTATAAAATTTCACGAATTTTGGTGTTCATTTGATATGTCAAACGGCCAAGTTTTTAGAACTGTTTTGAATTCGTTTTAAGGGCCATGAGTGTGCAGTGAGTTGCACTCGATTTTTGAGTACCAAGAATTCATTATTTCCAAAAACTTAAAACATGAAAGTTGTTCCTTAATGTGTCATGTAGTTACTGTAAAAATTTCACATCGATTGGTTTTGAAATGAATTTTTAATCGGCGTTACACGAACCTGTGACGAAAACAGTTTTTAAGACGTAAATTATTCTTTGCAATAAGCTCAAATTTTAACTCACTTCGGAACCTTATTTCCAAAAACTTAAAACATGAAAGTTGTTCGTGTGTGTGTTTTTGAATTACTGGCCAAGTTTCAGAATTTTTGGAGGAAAAGCGAATTTTAAATCAAGAAAGGCGCGAACTGCCTCGAATAGGATTTTTCGAACTTGAGAAAACTCGAACTATGAAAACGCGATATCGATCCTTTGATAACTTTGAAATACGAACTTTCGAAAAATCCCGTTCACTAGGCTGAGCCGATCTTCATACTATCATTATCTTTGAGACTGCCTCGTTAGTGGTCTCCTTACTATCTGAGATTGCCTCGTTAGTGATCTCGCGCGCTGTATTTGTGGATCGCCTCGTTAGTGGTCCTACTATCTTTTTGGATCGCCTCGTTAGTGGTCCTACTATCTTTGAGACTGCCTCGTTAGTGGTCTCCCATTGTTTGGACTGCCTCGTTAGTGGTCCTATGTTGAGATTGCCTCGTTAGTGATCTCCCGGTATGGTGTCCTCTTCTTAGTTTACGGGATGAAAAGTAAAAGACTCGTGTGAGTGTTTCATTATGCTTAAATCGTATTTATCCTGTCTTTAATTACGTATTTAAATTTTATGCATCTTAAATTATGCTTTAGATTACGCTTTTAAAAATTTAGTTCTTTAATCATGATTTTCCCGCTGCTAATAAATCATGTATTTTTAAATTCTCGTACGATAAGCGAAATCTTTAGTTTTAAACACTTGTAACCCCTTTTATTTGTAGTTAGGGATTAACTTACTCAGTATATTTTTATACTGACAACCGTTGTCATTTCCTTTTCTTTTCAGAGTACGTCGAGTGACGCATTGCATATGCACTTGGGGGAAATCATAACGGACATTTTAAATTTCTGCATCGTACTGTTTTTACCGGGTCTGTTAAACCCGAGGATTTGGCCATGTTGGCCGTGATTTTACTTTCCGCTGCACTTACTTTATTTATTTTCCGTACGTGATAATTTCTACTATCGTACTAAATATTATAAATTTCCGGACTATATCTTGAAATGTTTTAAATCTTTTACATACCCACAAGCCTTGCGTTTCCTTAGCGAGCTCGGGAAGCCGTGTCTTGCTAGGGGGATGCGGCGGTGACACCTCGGCCTGGGTTATCAAATCCGGGGTGTTACAAGTTGGTATCAGAGCCCGGAAAATTTTTAAAGCTACTACTATTATTTTAAACCATTATTTTAAACCCAAGTATTATTTTTAAATTTATTATTTTTGACTACTAGTCTTATTTAGCCCAAAAGCTTATTTTTACATAACCCAAAATCTTAGCCAAAGAAATATTAAAATTTTGGCCCACTATAGAGGCCCAACCTTTAGCAATTTATTTTAAACTAAATTTTATGGGGAAGGGACTTGCACTTGCATGTCGCATATAGATTTAAATTTATGCATATCTTAACTTTGCCTGAAAAACATCTAACTCTAACCTCCCTTGTTGACATTAGATGGCCGAGCCCAACGCAAACATGGTCAATTTGATGGTGAAATTAATGAACGCATACCTTGAGGGCCAACAGCACATCAATTACTTCAAAACGCGGGTAGGACAGTTGGAGGGTAACCTGGCCCATTTGGGTCACCTTAGGGAAACAGACCATCACCACATAACCCAGCTGCAGGAGCAAGTCACACACCTCCAAGCCCAAGTGGCCCAGCTCCAAGACAAGGGAGATGATTTGGAGGAGCAGATAGAGACCATAGGCTGGGAACTGACTAACCTGGCCCAGGACGTGGACGGAGCGGTCCTTCAGAACCCGGGGCCTGCCCCCAATGTCGCCGTACCCATCGATGTGTCGAGCGATGAGGATGATCCCATCAAGGCCGAGCCTGCCCACTCGTTTTAGATCTAGTGATCCAGCTACGCATTATTAGTATATTTTCCCTTCCGTACTATTAGCAGCACACCTATTCCTATTTCGAATGCTTGTAAACCAAATTTAATCATTGAGTAATAAAAATACAAGCCTATTTAAATTTATTCCATGCATTTCATTTAGTTCTTTAACTACCATAATCAAGGAGGGAAACCTACAACCAAAAAAAAAAAAAAAAAAAAAAAAAAAATAATAATAATAATAATAATAAAAATAAAAAAATAAAAATAATAATAATATAATAATAATAATAATAATAATAAATGAAAATAAAAATGTAATAATAATAATAATAATAATGGAAATAATAATAATAAAGATAATAATAAAATATATACAATACGTAAATATGTACATATAAATAAATAAATTCCAACAACCTTTACAAGAAAACCCTGATAAATTGATACCTGTTAAAAGGCTAATCTTCGCTCAAAAAAAAAAAAAAAAAAAAAAAAAAAAAAAAAATTTCCCCTTAAGAGCAAAAATATACACTCCACATATAAACTCTAATCCCGTGTATCTTATCACGCTAATTTAACCAAGCGATTTAGTCAAGCAACGGCGTAGGTATTATTGGGCAATCCACACACATGCAGACACTATAGGAAGGTAATAGTAAATCCAGAACATCTCAAACCATAAAATGGACAGAGCAATTAAACCATGGTTCTGAAACAGCAGCACACAACCAACACATGTCAAACACCTAACTAAGCGACAACATAACGAAAATATAAATCACAAACACCAGGCAACATCAACGTCCTCATAAGGAGGAGCCTAACAAAGTACGTCTAAACGCAAAACCTAAACGAAAACACGAAACCAAAGGGAGATATCACTGATCGGGAGGCGGGAACTGTCGGCGCATGAAGTCGTCCATCTGCCGCACATAGGCGTACATGTCGGACATGGTGGCCTGCTGCTGAGCCTGCCTCGTAGCAAACGAGTCCATGCGGGTCTGATAGAGGTCCAACCTAGCGTCAAGGGCGTCATAACGAGCCTGCCCAGCTGCAAACCCGGCGTCCATACCGACCCGCATCTCCTGCATCATCTGCAGCATCTGAATCATCTCCTGCCCCTGAGGTGCCACGGCAGGAGGTGCCCCAGCAGGAGGTGGAACCACTGGAGGAGGGGGTGGCTGCTCCGGTGGTACAACGAGGATCAGGCCGCCGTCGTCAGGCTGCGGGCGAAGTACAGCACGGGGAGCCCCACGACGTAAGGCACTACGCCGCTCAGCATAAGACGGAATACGGTAGCAACGGCCAGGTGCTAGGTCGTACGGATCTGTCTCCGGTGTAGTGCGAATCCCCTGTGCCGCGCACAACCCACAGATGAGGTGAACATGGGTAATCACCCTACTCCCTCGTCCTCTGCGCATACCCCGCAAGTTGTCCTCGATGCAAGCCCCTACATTCACCCTACCGTCCCGCGCGATGAAGCAAATGGTCTCGTAGACGTGGTCCAAGACAATGTGGCTCCGGGACATCGGCCGGACACGCCCGAACCATAGCTGAGCGAGCTCTCGCCAAGGGGAGTCCATCGACGTCAAACGAAGCTCATGACTGTGCTCGAACGTAGGAGGCACTAGGGTGCATAAGGTGTTCCACGCAGGAGCAAGAACGCGCCCCTCAGGCTGGGGCCGGAACACGCCATCGTCGGGCAAGCCAAATAGACGTTGATCGCCCGAGCACTGAAGTCGAGGTAGCGACCACGGACCCATACCCGGGATAGATCGTCACCCTCCCCGAGACCGCCGATGTTGGCAATAACCTCCATAGCCAAATAACCGGAGGCGACGCCCTCGGGGTGACGTGCCAGACCAGTCCACTGTAAATACTCCAAGACCGCACTGACCCTGTCATCGCCCATATGAAGAGGATATATGCCTCTCTCAGGGACGTAAGCCCTGTTTCGACGAAGCTCGTCGAAATAAAAGTCTTGGGCAGCCCTCGTCCTAAACCGGAACCTGTCATGCCGGTGAGGACGCACCTCGTCCGGGAGGCCCCTGAGACGTGGGCCCCTCTGCGCCTCATCCTCCTCAGACTCGCTCTCGTCGAAATCCGGCATCGCCGGAGCAGCATGACTGGGGCCAGCCTCATCAGCAACCCGTCTCCTAGTCCTCGGAGGACACATGAGAGACGCCAAAACGACCCACAAAAATAGCAACATCCTGCAAGTTACCAAACACCAACTATAAGGCTAAGTCCCACACAGAAGTCAAGCGAAAATACGAATAGGGCATTAATATATAGTTCCAACGTGAATGTACCGTAAGAACAACAACCCCTACCGTTTACTAAGACCAACCAGGAGGTGACCTAGACAAAGAATATGCTAAAACTAGTGCCTAAACCCTATGTGGCATTTCGTCGAACACGTTATGTGCACAATAAACCAAAACCCAAGTTACTAACAACACACGGAAATCGCCCACAGAACGAAACAATCATTCTAATAACAATACGGCAAATCCTACAGCACTAAACAACGAGGGAACAAACCAATAATCACACCCCAACAGCAACCAAGCACCAGTAACTTCATAGCCTTTCTAAGGATTCGAATTCAACAAGAATTTGCCAGAAACATAAACACATTATAACATAAACGTAGGCAAGGCAATAGGGGTAACAACAATTGCCACATACACTTGCTAAATTGCACAAATCAAGCCTAAAAATCACAAACCCCCAATTTTTGTACACAAACCCTAATTTCCTAAATCTCTACACAAATCAAGTCATCCAAAACATAAAAGTTGAAATTAGTAAGTGGGTTTAGTAGACTCGTACCTGGATGAGTGGAATTGAAGTCGAAATCGAGCAAACAAGAAGGTAACTCGCCGGATTTAGAGAGAATTGGGGGGTGTGTTCTCGGATGAGAAATGGGGGAAGTGGCTCGCGCGGAGCGCGAGCCCTATTTTTTTTCGAACAGGGGTTGCCGCGCGCTCCCCGCGCGCCAACGCGCGGCCACCGCGCGGGACCCGGGTGGAGTTTTATCTTTTCTGTTCTGCTCAATCTCTTTCGCTATACGCTCCTCGCTGAACCCGGGCATACATTGACAGGGAAATACGTCGACAGGGAGCATCGCCTGGCATTATTCCGGGCAAGGACGGCGGAATTGCCTCACGCCCTCCTTTCGCAGGACTACGGGAAACCCCCGGGACGCAAATACCTAGGGACCCTAAGGAATTCCGTAGGGAAATGAGAGCGGCATGTTAACTAACGACCCCACCACCGTTTACTCGTGACCACAATGTGTTCCACGACCCCCAACTAAAGAAGTATGTGCCCGACACGTCGCATGTACTCCAACCGGACGTAATCGAATTGGATGATGACGTGACCTATGAAGAAACCCCGGTGCAAATACTCGACTACAAGGAAAGGGTGACAAGGAATAAAACTGTAAAGATGGTCAAGGTCCTGTGGCCCAACCACGAGACGGAGACGGCAACCTGGGAATTGGAAGCCGACATGAGGCAACGTTACCCTACCCTCTTCCAAGACGACCCGACCACAGTTATGGGGACATAACTGTATTCTTAAGGGGGGGAGGATGTAACCCCCGAGGAAAAACAAATTCAAATTGTTTTGAACTACGTCATGACTTGATCCCTTCACAGGGTACGTAGGCAGCTTAGAACTAATTTCTAAGTTCAGTCACGAAATAAATCACAAAATACATCACGAATTAGACCACAAGGACGATAGGGGATGTTGAAACCAATTTAGACTAGGCTAAGTAGGACCCGGAAATGCTGCGAGCGATAAGCCGGACTCGTAACAAGATTAAGGAGAAGATTCCGCAACGAAGACGCCCCAGGGAATCGAGCTAACACGTAGAAAACCGATAGGGGAAAGCGAGGGAAGACCCGACGGAACACGCGGAGCCGAACCGGCCGGTCCGGCCGGCCCGCGCTGTCCGCGCGCCGCCGCGCGGCCACCGCGCGGCCAAGGGCGTCGCGACGCCAGGCCTGGCACGCGTGCTCCGCGCGGACAAAAGCTTAGGTGCGCGCCACCAGCGCGCCAGAGGTGCTGAAAGTGTAAACTTTCCTTCCATGGCGATTTTCTTGCCAAAAACCACACCCCTAACCATGGCAATCGAATCTCAGCCTTGGGGAAGGCTTAAGAATACCCTAGGGGCGCCCCAAACCCTAGGTCTTCAGTAAACATTCAGCCTCCACCCTCAATTCCCTCTCCAAGTTCGGAACTCTTTCGACACCACTTTCCGGCAAGTATTCCGGCGACGACGGGACGACCGGGACAAGCCCCTGCCCTCTAGACTCTTGGTAAGCCATTGTGCAATGTTTCAATTCGTCCATAGATCTCAGAAACTCATATTCTAACCCTTTTTCCTTACTACGATTTCCCGTCGGAAAACGAACAAAAAGCGATCGGAGAAGTTGGCCGTTCGTCGTGACCCTAGGACATCCGGAAACCCAATCCAGTGACCCTAACATCATTCTAAGTAAGTTAACACCTTACTCACAAATTTTCGTGGTTGTTTGTTGTTTAAATCTCGAGATATAGGCTTGTAACAAAAATCGGTTTTCAAAAACCCTATTTTCGTCCAATTTTAAAGACTCGCCAAAAACTCGACCTTCGGGAATTCAAACCGAAAACTTTTCAACATAAAAGTTGTTCCTAACACCTTTATCTATCTTGTGTCCAAATTTCAGCCATTGACATTAAGTTTTGCTATCCCAATTTTCGCCATGAACTTTCTGTATTGAACCGAACCGTTTAATTCTGTGACAGATTCCTTCATTCAACTTGATGCATGTTTTTCACCCATTTTTCGAATGATTTAACTTTGCATTCCTAAACAAAAGTTGTAGATAATTGTGTCTAGATTACGCCTATAAAATTTCACGAATTTTGGTGTTCATTTGATATGTCAAACGGCCAAGTTTTTAGAACTGTTTTGAATTCGTTTTAAGGGCCATGAGTGTGCAGTGAGTTGCACTCGATTTTTGAGTACCAAGAATTCATTATTTCCAAAAACTTAAAACATGAAAGTTGTTCCTTAATGTGTCATGTAGTTACTGTAAAAATTTCACATCGATTGGTTTTGAAATGAATTTTTAATCGGCGTTACACGAACCTGTGACGAAAACAGTTTTTAAGACGTAAATTATTATTTGCAATAAGCTCAAATTTTAACTCACTTCGGAACCTTATTTCCAAAAACTTAAAACATGAAAGTTGTTCGTGTGTGTGTTTTTGAATTACTGGCCAAGTTTCAGAATTTTTGGAGGAAAAGCGAATTTTAAATCAAGAAAGGCGCGAACTGCCTCGAATAGGATTTTTCGAACTTGAGAAAACTCGAACTATGAAAACGCGATATCGATCCTTTGATAACTTTGAAATACGAACTTTCGAAAAATCCCGTTCACTAGGCTGAGCCGATCTTCATACTATCATTATCTTTGAGACTGCCTCGTTAGTGGTCTCCTTACTATCTGAGATTGCCTCGTTAGTGATCTCGCGCGCTGTATTTGTGGATCGCCTCGTTAGTGGTCCTACTATCTTTTTGGATCGCCTCGTTAGTGGTCCTACTATCTTTGAGACTGCCTCGTTAGTGGTCTCCCATTGTTTGGACTGCCTCGTTAGTGGTCCTATGTTGAGATTGCCTCGTTAGTGATCTCCCGGTATGGTGTCCTCTTCTTAGTTTACGGGATGAAAAGTAAAAGACTCGTGTGAGTGTTTCATTATGCTTAAATCGTATTTATCCTGTCTTTAATTACGTATTTAAATTTTATGCATCTTAAATTATGCTTTAGATTACGCTTTTAAAAATTTAGTTCTTTAATCATGATTTTCCCGCTGCTAATAAATCATGTATTTTTAAATTCTCGTACGATAAGCGAAATCTTTAGTTTTAAACACTTGTAACCCCTTTTATTTGTAGTTAGGGATTAACTTACTCAGTATATTTTTATACTGACAACCGTTGTCATTTCCTTTTCTTTTCAGAGTACGTCGAGTGACGCATTGCATATGCACTTGGGGGAAATCATAACGGACATTTTAAATTTCTGCATCGTACTGTTTTTACCGGGTCTGTTAAACCCGAGGATTTGGCCATGTTGGCCGTGATTTTACTTTCCGCTGCACTTACTTTATTTATTTTCCGTACGTGATAATTTCTACTATCGTACTAAATATTATAAATTTCCGGACTATATCTTGAAATGTTTTAAATCTTTTACATACCCACAAGCCTTGCGTTTCCTTAGCGAGCTCGGGAAGCCGTGTCTTGCTAGGGGGATGCGGCGGTGACACCTCGGCCTGGGTTATCAAATCCGGGGTGTTACAGTAATACCCGGGAATTTTGCAACATAAATAAATAAATAAATAAATAAATAAACAATAAATAAATATAATAAATAAATAAACATGATAAATAGATAAAGAATCATAAGAGATGAGAAATGGAATTTAAATTAAAAAGGAATCAAAATTTCGAGAACTCGGGAATCCAAAGACAATTTAATCAAATAAATGGTTACACGGGAACACAATACCGATGGACTCAATAACTCGAGTCCAAATGTAAATTTAGAACCGAATAAAATTAAGATAGGAAATCGGAGCCCGAAAATAGCCCGGAAACCGGAGCCCGAGAACATAGAGGGATAGAAGCTCGAAAGAGAGGAGAAAAGACCCGACGGATCGCACGTCCCGCTCGGACCGAAGTCCAGGCGGAGTCCGCGCGGTGGCCGTGCGCTGTTTGGCCTAAAGGCGCGCCAACCCCACGCCACTCGACAGAAACAGCTGTTGCGAGATTCTCTCGCCCGAATCCAGATTTTTCGATTTCGGTTGCTTTCCTTTCGGCTCAAGACACTTAGGGGCAGCCTTTGGACGTCCCCTAGGTCTTGCACATCTATAAATAACCATCTTAATCAATCCCGAACACTTTTCAAACCCTACAAAAATCTCTATACGTACCAAACCCTAATCCCGGAGTCGTCGGAGGCACGGAGGCAATAGAAGACTGAGTTTGGACGAAAATCCAGGGACCCTCATCGCCGGGGTAAGATCTTGTCCATTCTTTTCCATTCAAGATTCGAGAACGAATCCTAATTAAACCTCTTTTTGATTCTAAACCCCAATCCGGACGCGTTGAGGAAAAACGAAGGATCTCGGAGGGAGAACGAAGGACGGGAAGCCACGCCTCCGAATCGACGAGCCGGAACATCCATAGATCGGTAAGTTAATACTTACATGGTTTGGGAGAATTAAAATTCATTTGATCTAAAGATTTAAATCAAGAACGTAAAAGCTGTCACTATTAAAATCCTTACGGCGCAGCATTTTTGCACAATTTTTCCGAACCCTTTAAACCATTCAAACGAGAAAATTTAAAACATGAAAAACGTTCCTAAGACATAGATCTATCTTCTGTAAAAATTTCATAATTTTTCATCATGTTTTGATATCCGAAAACGACCACAAACGAACCTGCCTTTGACTCAGATCTTGAAACGGTGATAGATTCTTAATCCGAACTTGAGGTTGATT
Organism: Hygrophila difformis; assembly: GCA_030278955.1. Classification (NCBI taxonomy): domain Eukaryota; kingdom Viridiplantae; phylum Streptophyta; class Magnoliopsida; order Lamiales; family Acanthaceae; genus Hygrophila; species Hygrophila difformis. The sequence continues at coordinate 46,204,207 of JAOANR010000006.1, read as the reverse complement.
TTTACCTTAGATCTAGACCGATTTAGATTGGTGCTAAACATAAGAATTGTAGATCTATATATTTTGAACACCTCCATAAATTTTTGGAATTTTTCGTTGAGGATTGATATCGGAAATCGACTCCAAACCGAACTGTTCTAAATTTATATCTTGAAATCTTGACAGATTCTTGGTCCGGGCTTGTAGGCATTTTTTTACCATAGATATAAGATGAATTAGATCTTTTGTTGAACATAAAACTTGTAGATATATGTCTTAAGCATCTCCCTGTAAAATTTCATTAAATATGGAGTTAGTTTGCTATAGTAGATCTTGAAATCTTAAAACTGCTGTTGGAAATCTTGGACAGATTTGTAACTTGATAGAAATCTACGTTTTTGACTTGTTTCCTTAACCCGGATCGAAACACTTAAAACATGAAACTTGTTTATCTCTGTGTTTTCGAGTCACTGGTCAAATTTCAGAATTTTTGGGCTTAAAACCGATTTTTAATTAATTTTGGAGTAAATAGTGGTTTATCGAAATCAAATCTTGAAAATCTTGTTGAAAAGGGATTTTAAATGATATCGGAGCGAATAGCGTCCTAAAATAGTATATTTTGAGATACAACCTAAATTTGGGAAATTGGTCTTTCTAAACAAAGAAAAGATTAAAACACTGTGGTTTATGACTAAGCTGGATACTATCAATGTTGTCTACGGCTTGTGGACATAAGAGCCCAAGTGTATGTCTAGTGGACGTAAGAGCCCTAGCGACATATTGATTGTATGGCTAGCGGACGTAATGAACCTATTAAAGATTGACCATGATACTCGTGGATATAAGAGCCCGAGCGTAAGGCTGGCGGACATAAGAGCCCTAGCGATGGTGATCTGTGAAGGAACCGAAGCGAGACATTTATAAGAAATTTAGATTAAATTCTTAACAAATTGTGCTTTTAAATTTATGTCAATTTATATAATTACTTTGCAAGCTATATTTATGATCTTATGAAATCCATGTCTCTTAAATTAAGCGGTTAAATTGTTATTAGATGAATACATTAAATCATATCTTGTATGCACATGTTCTCTTTAAATTTAATTAATGGCTTTGAAACCCCATAATCATGTATGTGTTAACTTACTCAGCAAGTTTTTGCTGACCAAACCACGTTTTCCCTTTTCCTACAGAGTATGAAGAATATGCATCATCATATGCATGCATGGGATATTTGGGGAAACATTATTTTCTTTTATTATTCCATTCCTAGTTATGAATAGCATGAGCGGGCTTGTTTAACCCGTATTTTGGCCATGTTGGCCCAATTTTAAATTCCGTTGCATTATACATATGTAATTATTACTTTCCGCTGCAACTTTAATATTAATATTATTTTTAAATTATATTATAATGGGCTGTTTGAATGTTTTAAATTCTGAAAAACCATAGCCTTGCATCTCTTTAGCGAGCTCGGAGAAACCGTGTCTTGCTAGGGAGGTGTGGCGGTGACATCCCGACCTGGGTGACCAAAAATCGGGATGTGACAGAGTGGTATCAGAGCCCAAATTATTTTTAAACTATTAGATTATTATTTTTAAACTATTATTTTTAAAACCATGATTATTTTTAAATTATTATTATCATCATTATAGAAGCCCAAATTATTATTAAAGTTTCCTAGCCCAAATTAATTTTTTGAGCCCAAATGATAATTTTTTAACCAATATAGAGGTCCAAGAATTTTAACTATTATTTTAAATTTTTAAAGCATTAGTTCCATGGAATAAATTTTTATTTTAAACCCCATGGAAATTAGAAAAATATATATATATATATATATAGTGCATGAATTATTTTTTTTTGGGGGGGGGGGGGGGTGGAATCATCATCTGCATGTGCATACCGCATTTTGCTTCTATACCTTAGAGAACCTAGAAGCGATATGTTCTAACGTAGACCTTTTGCTTGCACTAGATGACTTAGACGCTTGACATTAAATTAGGAACGCTAACTAGAGACTGATCTTGCCTTAGTTCTAGATCGCGTTCATCTAAGCGCACGCCTAAGCATAACAAATCTCGGCCTTAGCCATTCATATCCTTGTACGAATTAGAAAATTTCCTTATGTGGAACAATAAAAAAATCAAGTTTTTATTAAAACACTCTTTATTCCAAAAATCTTGTTTGGATTTCCAAACAACAAATTCGAAAATTCGAAATTCGAAATTTGAAACTCACGATGCTAAAAACGTGGCCTTATGTGCGCGCGCTTAACACTTGATCTCATATACAATTTAGCAAATTTCTTGTTCAAGCGATCTATCTAAACTCTGATAAACTAATCTATATACGTTATAACAGAAAATAACACCTAGGAGAAACCCAAGGAAGGTAAGTCCAAACGACATTGACGCTAACCTCCCCAACATGGCCAATAACAATGAGACCCCTCAAAACCTAGGAGAACGAGTACCTCCTGCACCCAACAACATGGAAGAACGTCTAAGGACTGTGGAGGAAGTCCTTGTAGCATTAGGAAATGCCGAGGTGCATAGGGCACAAACAGTACCTCCGCCAGTAGCCCGAGTCAACTACTTGGCATTAGTGGAACCCCTACAACCCACCCCATTATGACGGCCAAGAGGATCCGGCGAAGTTGGAAGGTTGGATCCGTACCTTTGATAAGCTCTTGAACGCTATCAAATGCCCTGATGAGGAGAAGATACACGTAGTGACCTACTACTTAGGAGGCGAAGCCGATGAATGGTGGCAAAACCTTCAGAGGAATTCAGAGGAAGATGAAGAAGCCTGCACCTGGGAAGAACTTAAGGAAGCTTTGAGGGAAAGATTCTACCCACTGAGCACCAAGACTGCGAAGTACGAGGAATACATCAACTTAAAGCAAGGGTTACAAACGGTGCAAGAATACTACAGCAAATTCAAGGAGTTAGTACGATTTGCTACGAGGCTAGTACCAACCGACTCTGACAAGGCTCAAAAATTCGAGATGGGTGTGAACCTTAGTATCCGGGAGATACTTGCAGTAGGACGATTCACGAACCTACAGATGATATATGACCGCGTTGTAGCAATTGCTCGAATCCAGCAATTGAAGCGTAAGGAACATGGTGAGCCGAGCAAGGACTCGCAAGGACTTGAGAAGAAGGATCGGAAAGACAACCATAACAACTCTAGGAAAGACAATGGATCTCGAAGGAGGGAAAATAAAGGTCTCGACAATGGAGGAGATGGCAACCGTGGTGCGTTTATACCACGCTGCCCACGATGCAACCATACACATCTGGTGCGCCAATGCCCGAAGCCTGGAACCTGCAATAGGTGCGGCAAGTTTGGTCACAAGGCTAGGGGATGTCGAACGCCAGAGGAGGCGATCGAAAATATGATAGATTTGGTGAACCTTCAGCAAGGAGAGAGGGACGAGAAACAAGACCAAAACCCGAACCCTCTTGGGAATAACGTATAGGCAGTTATGGGGATGTAACTGAAGTCCTAAGGGGGAGAGGATGTGATACCCCATAATAATTTCTCTTTGGAGTTCGACTCGATAAAATGTATCCTAAATCATAAATAAACAAATTCAAATTGTTTTGAACTACGTTATGGCTTGATCCCTTCACAGGGTATGTAGGCAGCTTAGAAGTTTTAATTCTAAGTTCATTCACAAAATAATAAAATAAACAAAAGGATTAGTTCCTAATACGAGAAAAGCCGAAACACAACTTCGAGGACGAAGTTGATTCTTAAGGAGGGTAGACTGTAATACCCGGGAATTTTGCAACATGACATAAATAAATAAATAAATAAATAAACAATAAATAAATATAATAAATAAATAAACATGATAAATAGATAAAGAATCATAAGAGATGAGAAATGGAATTTAAATTAAAAAGGAATCAAAATTTCGAGAACCCGGGAAGCCGAAGACAATTTAATCAAATAAATGGTTACACGGGAACACAACACCGATGGACTCAATAACTCGAGTCCAAATGTAGATTTAGATTAGAATAAAATTAAGATAGGAAATCGTAGCCCGAAAATAGCCCGGAAACCGGAGCCTGAGAACATAGAGGGATAGAAGCTCGAAAGAGAGGAGAAAAGACCCGACGGATCGCACGACCCGCATGGACCGAAGTCCAGGCGGAGTTCGCGCGGTGGCCACGCGCTGTTTGGCCTAAAGGCGCGCCAACCCCGCGCCACTCGACAGAAACGGCTGTTGCGAGATTCTATCGCCCGAATCCGGATTTTTCGACTTCGGTTGCTTTCCTTTCGGCTCAAGACACTTAGGGGCAGCCTTTGGACGTCCCCTAGGTCTTGCACATCTATAAATAACCATCTTAATCAATCCCGAACACTTTTCAAACCCTACAAAAATCTCTATACGTACCAAACCCTAATCCCGGAGTCGTCGGAGGCACGGAGGCAATAGAAGACTGAGTTTTGGACGAAAATCCAGGGACCCTCATCGCCGGGGTAAGATCTTGTCCATTCTTTTCCATTCAAGATTCGAGAACGAATCCTAATTAAACCTCTTTTCGATTCTAAACCCCAATCCGGACGCGTTGAGGAAAAACGAAGGATCTCGGAGGGAGAACGAAGGACTGGAAGCCACGCCTCCGAATCGACGAGCAGGAATATCCATAGATCGGTAAGTTAATACTTACATGGTTTGGGAGAATTAAAATTCATTTGATCTAAAGTTTTAAATCAAGAACGTAAAAGCTGTCACAACTAAAATCCTTACGGCGCAGCGTTTTTGCACAATTTTTCCGAACCCTTTAAACCGTTCAAATGAGAAAATTTTAAACATAAAAAAAGTTCCTAAGACATAGATCTATCTTCTGTAAATATTTCATAATTTTTCATCGTGTTTTGATATCCGAAAACGACCGCAAATGAACCTGTCTTCGACTTAGATCTTGAAACGGTGATAGATTCTTAATCCGAACTTGAGGTTGATTTTTACCTTAGATCTAGACCGATTTAGGATTGGTGCTAAAGATAAGAATTGTAGATCTATACGTTTTGAACACCTCCATAAATGTTTGGAATTTTTCGTTGAGGTTTGATATCGGAAATCGATCCCAAACCGAACTGTTGTAAATTTTGATCTTGAAATCTTGACAGATTCTTGATCCGCGCTTGTAGGCGTTTTTGACCATAGATATAGGATGAATTAGATCTTTTGTTGAACATAAAACTTGTAGATATATGTCTTAAGCATCTCTCTGTAAAATTTCATCAAATTTGGAGTTAGTTTGCTATGGTAGATCTTAAAATCTTGAAACTACTGTTGGAAATCTCGGACAGATTTGTAACCTGATAGAAATCTATGTTTTTGACTTATTTCCTTAACTCGGATCGAAAAACTTAAAACATGAAACTTGTTCATCTCTGTATTTTCGATTCACTGGTCAAATTTCAGAATTGTTGGACTTAAAACCGATTTTTAATTAATTTTGGAGTAAACAGTGGTTTATCGAAGTCAAATCTTGAAAATCTTGTTGAAAAGGGATTTTAAATGATATCGGAGCGAATAGCGTCCTTGTAATACCCAAAAAATTACCCGAAAGAATCCTATTTCGTATCTTATAATTATTATTAGGAGTATATATATATGTATGCTAATTATAGGCTATGTGGGACCAATTATGAAGTTTGACCATAAAATTTGGAATTGAAAGGGGAGTAGTGCACGGCTAGGAGGTTAATTGACATCAGAATTTGGGATTTGAATTGGGTAGTGCGGATTTGGAGTTTAGGAGTAGTGGGGAGTTTTATTTTAAGTGGGGGGTTAATTCTTATCTACTAAGCTTCTTCAAACCATTTACCAACCCCCATTTATTCCACATTCAAACCTGCATTACCTGATCCGTAAGAGAGGGGAAGGAAACAAAGTGAGTTGTGAGTTGTCTTCGGGAAACATTGGTGTGTAGCAGAAACGTTGGTGCGTAGCAGCCCGATGCAAATTCCTTTCTGCCGATTCTAACTTGAAATCAGTAAGCTTACTGCTTTTCTCATGAATTCCATGGATTCAATTTGATTCCATGTTGACTGATCTCTTCTACATTTACAAAAAAAATAAACGCAGCCGTTCGAGTCGATCGTTGTGTTCGTAGCCATTAGAATCTATCACTCACGGATTAGGGTTATTCCAAATCTGAAGATCGGTAAGTTATCCTCCCTATATTAAGTTTTGGAGATCCAATCCTTGTGTTTTGTGCATCAAATTCGAATTTCATCATCTTTACCAAACCTGCGGCCTGTGTAGTTTCAGTTCTGTGTAAAAACCCATCTTTTCGAACATTTTTGTTGTTTATTTCCGAAAACTTTGTTCACAAAATTTGTAGATCTATGTGTCCTGGATATAAGGTTAAAATTTCATAATTTTTGGACAACCGAGTCACTGTCAGTCTTAAAAATACAAACACTGCACAGTAGGATTCAAAATCTGCGATTATAGTCCTTGTTGGAAATGCTATGATTTCTCGACCTTCAACTTCAAATTCGACTTAACTTACTTCACAAGATATGTTCATTATTGTGTTATGGATCTCTGTATAAAATTTCAGAATTTTTGGCGAAACAGATTGTCCTCAGGAAATTATTGATTACATGACTGTAGATGGAAATACAAAATGCTGATGCACTGACTTAATTGAATTATTGACAATGTTTCCCGTCAGAATTTCTAAAAGGTTTCTTAACGAAAAATGTTTCTTTTTGAGTTTAGAATGCTCCTGTAAAATTTTATAATTTTTGGTTGAGTAGATTATTTTCATAATATTAATCTCTGCACATGTGTATCCGAAAAGTTAGGGTTTTCTGAAATTTTGCTATGTTATGATATTAAGGTATACATGGATATGTTTATGAAGTTTATGAGATAAAGGAGAATTTTTAAGTACTGGAAAGTTTTTAAATTAATAAAATGAAAATTCTCCATATGAGTTATGAGAAAGATCTTTGATAAAAATATATGAATTATTTTAAACCATTGTGCGCCAAGGATTGAGTTGTATGCCATTATTTATATTCTTGAGGGTATGTGCACCTGGTGGAACTTGTATTTGCCACCCCCTCTCGTAGCCAAAACGACATTTATTTATTTGTGATGTATGAGTCTATACTCCTAGATGTATCCGTACCGGTTATCTAGGGCTACGGAGTGTGTCTGTATAGGGTCCGCTGCATTCACTTTGCGATGGGTTTTATTCCCATAGGATGGGTTGAATCCCATAGATGATGGGTTAGATTCCCATAGATGATGGGTTTTATTCCCATAGAATGGTGTGCTCGATCTCTTGAGCTAATGATAAAAGAAATGGAATTGTTATTATTACTATAACGAGCTTTTAAATTATTAAATTTAACTTGTGCATTATTTATAAGCATAAAATTTAATTTTTCAATATTGTCTTAAGGTCATCCTTTTTAAACCCATTACTTGGTATAGAGAGGTTGACTTACTCAGTATTTTTATCTACTGATATATATGTTGCATTCTCTTTTACAGATTTTGCGGATTAATTGCACGGCACTCATGTATGGGAGGGATATGATCTTTGAAGACATCTTGCATTTTATTATTTTAATGATGGACCTTGAACTTACGTTTTGGCCGTGTTTGGCCCTATCCTTTATTTCCGCACTATTTATAATTTATGCATGCTGTAGGAGTAATGTTTTAAATTCGGGCAAAATATTTTAGAAAAGTTTATTTTAAATTTTTTGATGCGACTTAGCCTTAGCATCTTCTCAAGTAAGCTCGAATTGGTTCGCGTCTTGCTTGGGAAGGTGTGGCGGTGGCATCCCGGCCTGGATTACCAAAACCGGGGTGTTACAGTCCTGAAATAGTATATTTTGAGAAACAAACTAAATTTGGGAAATTGGTCTTTCTAAACAAAGAAAAGATTAAAACACTGTGGTTTATGACTAAGCTGGATACTATCAATGTTGTCTACGGCTTGTGGACATAAGAGCCCAAGTGTATGTCTAGTGGACATAAGAGCCCTAGCGTAAGGCTGGCAGACATAAGAGCCCTAGTGATGGTGATCTCTGAAGGAACCGAAGCGAGACATTTATAAGAAATTTAGATTAAATTCTTAACAAATTGTGCTTTTAAATTTATGTCAATTTATTTAATTACTTTGCAAGCTATATTTATGATATTATGAAATCCATTTCTCTTAAATTAAGCGGTTAAATTGTTATTAGATGAATACATTAAATCATGTCTTGTATGCATATGTTCTCTTTAAATTTAATTAATGGCTTTGAAACCCCATAATCATGTATGTGTTAACTTACTCAGCAAGTTTTTGCTGACCAAACCACGTTTTCCCTTTTTCTACAGAGTATGAAGAATATGCATCATCATATGCATGTATGGGATATTTGGGGAAACATTATTTTCTTTTATTATTCCATTCCTAGTTATGAATATCATGAGCGGGTCTGTTTAACCCGTATTTTTGCCGTGTTGGCCCAATTTTAAATTCCGCTGCATTATACATATGTAATTATTACTTTCTACTGCAACTTTAATATTATTATTTTTTAATTATATTACAATGGGCTGTTTGAATGTTTTAAATTCTGAAAAACCATAGCCTTGCATCTCTTTAGCGAGCTCGGAGAAACCGCGTCTTGCTAGGGAGGTGTGGCGGTGACATCCCGACCTGGGTGACCAAAAACCGGGGTGTTACAATGATGTTTACAATAGAGCTCGCATGGATATGATCATTGAAGATTCAATCTTCTTTTCCGGCTACTGAGGGGGAGGTCCGGCATCATCTCTCGGCGGGGAAGGAAGCTTTCTGATAACGGCCTTCATTATTTCAACTTGATTGGAGAATAACATTTTCATCAACTCCCTATTCTTCTCCTTGCTCTCCATCCTTTCCTTGTGCAGTCTCTCCTCTCGTTCAGCTGCTTTTCTTTTGAACTCTTCTTCTCTTTCGAGCATCATCAGTCTGAACTCTTCCTCCTTCTATGATTGCTTTTCCTGGTTGGAGACGATGACGTCGGCAAGCGATTTGACACTTTGCATAATTGACTCTCCCATTCGGCACACAAATCCAGAGTTTGAGAATCAGCTGGGAACTGAGACACATCTTGGCTTCTGCGAGGGAGTTGGATTGGGTGTCTTCTTGGTTGGCTCGGAGTGGAGGCATCAGTTTAAGTGGATTTTCTTCTGCGGCAGGTTCTGTGGAGGGGACTCCAGCTTCTTCTGTTGAAGGCACCGCCTCAGTACGGGCCTTCTTCTTGCTTTATTGGCGCCTAGCTGGTTACCTCGGAGTGCATCTGGACTGGGCATCTGATTCCTCTGGCATGGCATACACAACTGGATCAGCAACCCGAGTCTTTGGAACTGGAATAGGGGGATTCATTTGAATCAGATCACTCCCCTGGAAAACTAATAGATCTACCCCTTGAGCTTCGCAGATCCTCCTGATGAGGTTTGGATAGCAGAGAGCAGCTGCCCTGCCGGAGCTCCTTGTAGTCATAACATGGAAAATGTGCTCTCCCACATTGATCTTCAACGCATGCCAAATCTTAGCAAAACCTTTTAACATTCGACCAGATGTCTCATGTGCGTGAGGGTTGGGCCTAATTTTTGACATGTAGAAGTCATATGAGGGTTGAAACTCCAGCTTCAGGTGCCTTGACTTAAAATAGAATTCTCCAGTGTAGCTCTCGGCAGTGAGGGATCTTGTGATGTTGTCATAATATGGCCTCTCAACTGCCTTGCATGCTCCCTTCTCAAAAATCTCACCTGCTGGGAATTCTGATTTCCAGTTGGGTGTGCCGAGGAAGTTGTTCAGATACTCTCCAGATATGTTGATGTCAACTCCTCGCACCCAACTTTTCTTCTGTGCCACGTTTAAATTGCAGTAGAATTCCCGAACCAGCTCTGCTATCCCAGGTTCGGCATGGTGCATAAGGAATTCAGTCCATCCATGATGTTCTTGCAGAGTGATTATCATGGGATGATTCACCATTTCCGGACTGAATCCTTTGTCGCGTATGAACATATCGGCCAGTGCCATATAACGCCGCGCATTCTGCTCACTCCCATTGAACCTCCTCATTATATCAACATCATCCTTGATGGGAAACCTTCTACATTTCTTGGTGGACATCCCCAGTCGGCCCTTTGAGGTGGAGATTATCCAATAACCAGCAGGTCAAACTGATCCTGTTGATTCTTGGGTTCCCTCAGAACCTGCTTGATCCCAGTCAGAATTCCAGCTTCCCTTAGGCCCCTCTTGCTGCTCATGTTGTTCCTGTTGTTCAGCCTCAAGTTGATGTTCAGTTTCAGCTTGTTCGCCTCCTTGAAATGTCCCCTGTTCATATAAATTACAAGGGATTTCATGAAATACAGTATTGAATAAAACATCGGGAAAGAAGGGATCAACAACATGTTGATATTCTTTTTGTGGTACCTCCACTTCCCTCCCTTTGTTTAATTCTCCTGTTTGCTCTATCATTCCATCTCCTTGATCCCTTGCAATGTCGATATCACCTTGGAGGATTTGTTGGATGGTCTTGTCTCTGAAGATGTCCTCCATGACTTCCAGATCTGCTTGCTCATTGCCCCTTCTGCTCTCACTTCTTAGCGTTTCTTGCACTGTGGGTTGAGGTTCAACAGCAGTGTCAGTTGGAATTTCCTCATTGACATGCTCCAGCTCTTCCAACAGTTTGGCACCTCTTTTCAGCACATCTTCAATTAATTCATTGCTCTGGTGCACTATCTCTTCAATCTCTTCAGTGGGCTTCATCTCTTCAACAATTTTATCCATTTTCTTCTCAATTCCACTTTTCTTAGCAACCATCTCCTTCTGTTCCTTCTCTTTATCCTTAGCCCATTCAGCCGGTTCCGCTTTCACTTTAATAGGCACGATGTTGGTTTCACTGATTATTTGACAATCATCGTCCCCAACATCGACCTCTTTTGTGGCCTCCTTCGTCTTTCCACGTTCCAGTTCAGCTTGCAGTTTTTCAGCAGCTTTCCTATTTTCTTCCTCTTCATTCTTCCTCATCATTTCGTCCCACTCTCTTCTCCTTTCGGCTCTCTCATCCGCCCTCTTCTGCCTCCATTCTTCATTTTCTCTGGCCATTTCTGCCTCTGCTTCCTCTTTCTCCCGCCTTTCTCTTTCGATTTGCCTTACCTCATACTCAGCAACCCGTTGTTCTTCAGCCCGTTCAGCGTCTGCAAGTCTTTGCTCATTCTCTTGGGCTTTCTTCGCCACTTCAGCATCGAATTTTTCTTGGGCTAGCCGCCGTTGTTCTTTCTTAGATAGCTCAATGACTTGCTTCTTGCCTTTGTCTGTTGGCTTGGAGGGCTCATCATGATATTTCGGCACAGGTGGGATCACTCTAGGCTGGCTGGAAGGCATTGGTTCTTGAATTTTTATTTGTGGTTCAGTTGGCCTCCCAGCTTTTTCTTTCTCTGCCAGCTTCATCAATTTCCTTTTCTTCTTTGGCGGCTCTGGCTCATTCTCAGTTGGAAGGGGCTCCGATTCGATTGACTGGTGGGGTTCAGGAGTTGGGTCCACATACTCATCGATAATTTTATCATCAGCTTCGGTCCGCAGCCCCAATTCCGGACCTTTGATCTTCAGATATTTCTTGATAAAATTTGGTTCGGTCATTGCTGTCAGCTGGGCGGTCCATCTTTCTGTGAAATGTCTACCTAAAACCCCTTGGAACCCCATGACATAACGTAATCGCCCTCCTCTGTTTTCCTCGCAGTATCTCAGGCCTTCCCTATCCATCTCCTGCAATAGATTGAAGAATATTTGTTTCATATCAGCGTAGAAGGTGTCCATTATATCTGCCTCATTCTCCTTCAAATACGACAAGTCCCGGACCGGTGGGATGTTCAAGTAGTCTAGGCATTTATTGTTACCCATCAGCTTTATTTGCTTTTTTCGTCTGCCCATCTTTGTCTGGTTCGGATCATCGCGGTGCATTCGGCTCTGATTAGTGCGAAATTGGGCATCCCATCCATCGTTGCTTCTCTAGGCTCAACCGCCGGGAATCTCTTTGGCAAAAATGCTGGGATGATCTTGTAATACCCGAGAATTTTGCAACATAAAATAAATAAATAAATAAATAAAATAAATAAAATAAATAAATAAACAATAAACAAAACAATAAGTAAATATAATAAATGATTAAACATAATACATAGACAAGGAAATGAGAAATGAAATTTAATTTAAAAAGGAATTAAATTTCCAATACCCGTAAAGCCAAAGATAAATTAATCAAATACATTGTACAAGTGTACCCGATACCAATGGATTCGAGAGTTCGAGTCCAATATTAAATCTAGACCCGAGTAAGAATTAAGATAGGAAATAGGAGCCCAAAAATATCCCAGAAATCCGAATCCGAGAACATAGAGGGATAGAAGTCCGAAAGAGAGGAGGAAACGCCCAACGGATCGCACGACCCGCCCGGACCGAAGTCCAGGCGTGGGCCGCACGGTGTTTCCACAGACGGCGCGCCGACCCCGCGCCAATGGACAGATTCGCCCGTTGCGAGGTTTACTCACCCGAATCTGGATTTTCCGACTTCGGTTGTATTCCTTTCGGCTCAAGACTCACCAAGGCCGACCTTGGAAGTCCCTAGGTCGTGTCTATCTATAAATAACCCCTTTTGTCAATCCGGAACACTTTTCAAAACCCTACGAATTCTCTCTACACACAAAACCCTAATTCCGGATTCGTCGGAGGCACGAAACCAAGGCGAGGACAGTCGTGGACAAAAATCGAAAGATCTCCAACGTTGTGGTAAGTTCTGATCCGATCCTTGTTCCATATGCGATTCGAAAACGAATCCTAACTTCATTCTTTTCTTCTCTACACCCCGAATCTGATCTAGAACGAAGAACCCGACTATCCGAGGAGATAAACAGTAGACTGGAAGCCACGCCTCCGAATCGACGAACCCGGACGACCAAAGATCTGTAAGTTAATCTTACTATGGTTTTGCGAGGATTTAAAATACACTTAATCTAAAGATTTAAACCAAGAACGTAAAATCTGTCAAAAACGAAATCTTAAACGACGCAGCGTTTTTGCATGATTTTTTCGAACCCTTAAACCTGTTCAAACGAGAAAACTTATAATCAACAGCGAGATCAGCAGCCGAATCCAAATCAGCAAGGCAATCAAGGACGCCCTATGGGAAGACTTAACGTGGTTAACCAAGCGGACGTGCCTGCACAAGGAGAAGTGACGGCAGGTACATTTCATGTCTTGAATACACCCCTTAGAGTCTTATTTGATTCTGGAGCTAGTTGCTCAATCATAGCATCAAGAATAGTGCCTGAGTTAGATCTACCTAAGTGCGAGATAATTAGCTTAGGAATTCAATTGCCTTCAGGAGAAGTAGTAGCTTGCTCTAAACGATATAACGAAATTCCTATAGTGATCAAGAACGTAGAATTCGTCGCAAACTAAGTAGAATTTAACTTAAGGGACTTTGACATTATACTGGGGATGGACTGGTTGTCCCAGTATAAAGCGGTGATCGAATGCCAGAAACAAAAGATCACCCTGTCGAAAAGTAGGGGAAAGAGAGTTATCTTTTATTCTCAGCCCCCTAAGAGGAGCAACAAAATCGTTAGTGCCCTCAAACTAAGTAACTTGATGCGTAAGGGGTATGAGCTATATGCGTGCTACGTGCACAACCTTGAGGCGGAAGAGAACAAGGTTGATAGCATACCAGTGGTAAGAGAATACCCGGATGTGTTTCCTGAAGACATCCCGGGCATGCCACCTGAGCGAGATCTGGAATTCACAATAGATCTCATTCCGGGAATCGAGCCTGTCTCAAAAGCTCCGTACCGGATGGCACCACTGGAAATGAAGGAGTTAAAGGAACAACTCGAGGAAATACTGCAAAAAGGATACATAAGACCGAGTACTTCCCCATGGGGAGCACCAGTTTTATTTGTTGAGATCGATATGGCCACTACGAGTTCACAGTGTTATCCTTTGGGTTAACAAATGCTCCAGCAATGTTCATGAACCTCATGAACAATGTATTTCGAGAACTGTTAGATCAGTGTGTAGTGGTGTTCATTGATGACGTCCTGATCTACTCGAAGAGCGAGGAAGAGCATGCCCAACACTTGCACCAAGTGTTAGGGACCTTGCGAAAGAATCAGCTATACGACAAACTGTCCAAATGCGATTTTTGGTTAAAGGAAGTAGCATTTCTTGGACACATAGTATCCGCTGATGGAGTTTCAGTGGATCCAGCAAAAGTTTCTGCCGTGACAGAATGGGCAGCCCTAAAGAGCCCAACTGAGATAAGGAGTTTCCTTGGATTAGCCGGGTACTATAGACGGTTCGTGAAGGATTTTTCGAAAATCGCACGACCTTTAACCCAGCTACTGAAGAAGGGAGTAAAATACGTGTGGACAAAGGCGTGTGAGACCGCGTTTCAAGAGCTGAAGAAACGACTCACAACTACACCCGTATTGACTCTACCATCAGAGAATGGTGACTTCGAAGTTTACAGTGATGCTTCGAAGGATGGTTTAGGTTGTGTCTTGATGCAAGACTCGAAGGTCGTTGCATATGCATCATGCCAACTGAAACCTCACGAGGAAAATTATCCGACACACGACCTGGAGTTGGCAGCGGTCGTTTTCGATCTAAAGATATGGAGACATTATCTTTATGGGCGAAAGTGTCGAATATTCACCGACCACAAGAGCTTGAAATATATATTCACTCAGAAGGAGTTGAATTTGAGACAACGAAGGTGGTTGGAACTTATTAAAGATTATGATTTGGAGATATCCTACCATGAGGGGAAGGCAAATGTGGTAGCCGATGCCCTAAGCCGGAAAACCCAACACGTGACAAACTCGTTGGTAATTTCGCCGGCATTGTATATGGATTTGGCAAGATTGGATTTAGAACTTGTGCATCCGGGCACAGTTAGTGACACAATCAATGCCATGATCGTAGAAACTCCAATATTGGACAAAATTCGACTCGCTCAACCGGGCGATGCGAAGCTGGAGAGGATAAAAGAATACATTGCCGAGGGTAAGGCAATAGGATTTGCTATCCATGAGGATGGAAGCATTCGTTTCAAAGGGAGATGATGTGTGCCTCAAAAGTGTGTCGAGTCGAAGCAAAGGTTGATGAATGAAGGTCATAATACACCATATTCAGTGCATCCCGGAGGTGATAAACTTTACAAGGACCTGAAAAAGATCTACTGGTGGCCGGGAATGAAAAAGGAATTGGCAGACTTCGTGGCGAAGTGCCTCACCTGCCAAAGGGTTAAAGCAGTGAAACATAAACCCTTGGGACTGATGCAACCACTAGAGATTCCAAGTTGGAAGTGGGATAGCATCTCGATGGACTTTGTCTCGGGATTGCCTCGATCACCTAAAGGCATGAACAAGATTTGGGTGATTGTGGATAGGCTAACGAAGACGGCCATATTTATCCCGATGAAGGACACGTGGACTATGGACCAATTGGCCCGAGCCTACATTGTTAATGTGGTACGACGAGATGGAGTACTACATGACATCAATTCTGACAGAGACAGTAGATTTGTCTCTCATTTTTGGACGGAGTTACAAAAAGCTCTCGGTACTCAAATCAAAATGAGCACCGCATTCCACCCAATGACGGATGGACAAACTGTGAGGACGATCCAAACACTAGAAGACATGCTGAGAGCATGTGTGTTGGAGTTTAAGGGAAATTGGGAAGCTCATTTACCCTTAATCGAGTTTTCCTATAACAATAGCTACCATGCTAGCATTGGCATGGCACCTTTCGAGGCGTTGTATGGACGAAAGTGCCGAAGCCCGTTGAGCTGGGAAGAAAGCGATAAGTCTGTGATAGTGGGACCACAACTTGTCGAAGAAATGGCTCAACAGATAAAGGTGATTCAAGGGAAAATGAAAGCTGCTCAAGACCGTCAGAAGGGTTATGCTGACGTGAGACGACGAGACCTAGAATTTCAAGTTGGAGATAAGGTCATGCTAAAGATATCACCCATGAAGGGGGTGATGCGCTTTGGCAAACGAGGAAAGTTGAGTTCTCGATACATAGGACCTTACGAGATTCTAGAACGAGTCGGAAATTTGGCATACCGACTGGCTTTAACGCCACAATTAGATCGAGTTCATAATGTCTTCCATGTCTCACAACTAAAGAAGTATGTGCCAGACCCGACACATGTACTTCAACCGGAAGTAATCGAACTAGATGAGGATCTGACTAATGAAGAAGTCCCAGTGCGAATTCTAGACGCTAAGGAGCGAGTAACGAGGAATAAAACTGTCGAGATGGTCAAGGTTCTTTGTTCGAACCATGAAAGCGAGACAGCAACATGGGAGTTAGAATCGGACATGAGGGAACGCTATCCGACACTGTTCCAAACCGACACCGATACAGTTATGGGGACATAACTGCGATCTTAAGGGGGTGAGGATGTCACAACGAGCATTTTCCGAACATCTTTGTAACCAAACAAATTTAAATTGTTTTGAACTATGTTATGGCTTGATCGCTTCACAGGGTACGTAGGCAGCTTAGAAGTTTTAATTCTAAGTTCAGTCACAAAATAATAAAACAAACAAAAAGGATTCATCCTTAGCACGAGAAAAGCCGAAACACAACCTCGAGGACGAAGTTGATTCTTAAGGAGGGTAGACTGTAATACCCGAGAATTTTGCAACATAAAATAAATAAATAAATAAATAAAATAAATAAATAAACAATAAACAAAACAATAAGTAAATATAATAAATGAATAAACATAATACATAGACAAAGAAATAAGAAATGGAATTTAATTTAAAAAGGAATTAAATTTCCAATACCCGTAAAGCCAAAGATAAATTAATCAAATAAATTACACAAGTGTACCCGATACCAATGGACTCGAGAGTTCGAGGCCAATATTAAATCTATACCCGAGTAAGAATTAAGATAGGAAATAGGAGCCCGAAAATATCCCGGAAATCCAAATCCGAGAACATAGAGGGATACAAGACCGAAAGAGAGGAGGAAATGCCCGACGGATCGCACGACCCACCCGGACAGAAGTCCAGGCATGGGCCGCGCGGTGGCCGCGCGGTGTTTCCACAGACGGCGCGCCGACCCCGCGCCAATGGACAGATTCGCCCGTTGCGAGATTTACTCGCCCGAATCCGGATTTTCCGACTTCGGTTGTATTCCTTTCGGCTCAAGACTCACCAAGGCCGACCTTGGACGTCCCTAGGTCGTTCTATCTATAAATAACCCCTTTTATCAATCCCGAACACTTTTCAAAACCCTACGAATTCTCTCTACACACAAAACCCTAATTCCGGAGTCGTCGGAGGCACGAAACCAAGGCGAGGACAGTCGTGGACAAAAATCGGAAGATCTCCAACGTTGTGGTAAGTTCTGATCCGATCCTTGTTCCATATTCGATTCGAAAACGAATCCTAACTTCATTCTTTTCTTCTCTACGCCCCGAATCGGATCTAGAACGAAGAACCCGACGAACCGAGGAGATAAACGGTGGACTGGAAGCCAACCCTCCGAATCGACGAACCCGGACGACCAAAGATCTGTAAGTTAATCTTACTATGGTTTTGGGAGGATTTAAAATACACTTAATCTAAAGATTTAAATCAAGAATGTAAAATCTGTCAAAACGAAATCTTTAACGGCGCAGCATTTTTGCATTATTTTTCCGAACCCTTAAAACTATTCAAATGAGAAAACTTAGAACACAAAAAACGTTCCTAAGACGTAAATCTAGCTTCTGTAAAAATTTCACAATTTTTCATTATGATTTGATATCTGAAATCGACTCTAAACCGAACTGTTTTGAATATGGATCTTGAAATCTTGACAGAACTTAGGTCCGAACTTGTAGATGTTTTTGACAATAGATCTAGACCGATTCAGAACTTTAGTCGAACATCAAAGTTGTAGATATATATCTTAGGTATCTCCCTGTAAAATTTCATCAAATTTGGAGTTAGTTTGCTATAGTAGATCTTGAAATCGTGAAACTGGTGTTGAAATTTTCGGACAGAATATTATCCTGTTAAAAATTGACATTTTTCACCTACTTCCGTATCTCGGATCGAAAAACATAAAACATGAAACTTGTTCATCTCTGTGTTTTCAAGTCACTAGTAAAAGTTCAGAGTTTTTGGACTTAAACCTGATTTTTAGTAAATTTTGAAGTAAACTGTGGTTGACCGAGTCAAATCTTGAAATCTTGTTGAAACGGTGAAATTAGCCTTTAAGGTTGAAACAAGTAGAAAATTCTTTTGAAATAAATATGTGAAATCTGAATTTAGGAAATCCCCTTACAAACTTGATATTTAAAATTAGGGGGTGAGTGCTCTGCAGGGTGCCCTCCTAATGAATCACTTCGTGCCTTTATGGACGATGGTGACCCGCGCGAAATTTTGAGATATGTTGACAAAACGGCATGAGATATATGGCCTACACTCTCGTGAATATCCACATGGGTTTCCCGAGGCTCCGGAGTGGTACTGGGTATGGCAGATACGGCTGCGGCCGCCGGACTATCGGCTAAACTTGACGAGATTGCGATGCAATCGTGAAATACTTGAAATACTAAATCTTGGGTGTAATGGGGATAGTTAAAATATTTATTTATTGTCCATTTAAATTGTTAAATGCTTTATTTAAATTATTTATGGCCTTTATTTAAATTATGCTAAATGTGGTATTAATTAGAGCCATGATTTGATTATGCAAATTGGTTAGGCAATTAAATTGAATTATCTATGATTTATTACTATCATGCTTTTATTTAAATCTTAATTAATGGCTTTGAAACCCCACGATCATGTATGTATTAACTTACTCAGCAAGTTGTGCTGACCAAACCATTTTATTTCTTTTCCCTACAGAGTATGTGGAATGAGCATGAGCACTACATGTATGGGATTTATGGGAACATTTAATATTTTGATTTTTGCATTAGACTATAGTATGAACCGGCCTGTTTAACCCGTGTTTTGGCCATGTTGGCCCTATTTATATTTTCCGCTGCAATACTTATACTTAGATACTATTATTCCGCTGCATTATAAAATTTATTTTGAATTTATATTGAATGGGCTACTTGAATGGTTTTAAATATTTTAAATACTGCAATACCTAGCCTTGCATCTCTTTAGTAAGCTCGGAGAAACCGTGTCTTACTAGGGAGGTGTGGCGGTGACATCCCGACCTGGGTGACCAAAAACCGGGGTGTTACAGATCTCCTCATTCCCCGGGGGTATCACCACCCCTGGATTTAGCACGGACTCGGATATCCTTCTCCTAACTCCTCCATACTTTCATGTACTCACCCCACAGTTCTCTTATTGCCTTTGTACGTTCAATGATTGTATCCAACATCGGGGTGTGGTGGGCTGTTCCATAATTCAACACGGGCTTAAGGGACTCCCAAAAATTGTATGCCATTTCAGTATGGCATGCCTTGGCGTGCTTCGTGAGCCACAACTGCTCCTCCGGTCCGCAGACGGTCCCATTGTCAAATAATTCCATTTTGTACATGAATGGGAAAGCGTCTGTCATGGAGAACATCCCGGTTGATGCCACTAGTTGTACAGGAGGAATCCTTCTGGCATAATGCCTCTTTGTTTCTTCTGTGATTGCTGGTTGAATAGGGATCGGCTCAAAGGCTGCCACTTTCTTGTCGCCCAATATCTGTTCCAGTAGTCTGTTCCACCGACCTTTCTGTTCGTTCATCCTCCAGACCATCCTCTCGTAGTGTAACACCCCGGTTTTTGGTCACCCAGGTCGGGATGTCACCGCCACATCTCCCTAGTAAGACACGGTTTCTCCGAGCTTACTAAAGAGATGCAAGGCTAGGTATTGCAGTATTTAAAACATTTAAAGCATTCAAAATAGCCCATGCAATATAATTCGAAAATAATAATAGCATAGCGCAGCGGAAATATTTAGTTTAGTACAGTATCGCAGCGGAAAATATAAAAAGGGCCGACATGGCCAAAACACGGGTTAAACAGACCCGTTCATAATATAGTCTAAGTACGAAATTTAAAAGCAAAATAACAATCCCCAAAATCCCATGCATGATTCGTGCTCACACATGCTCATTCCACATATTCTGTAAAGAAAGGAATAAAAAAAAAATGGTTTGGGTCAGCAAAATTGCTGAGTAAGTTAACACATGCATGATCGTAGGGTTTAAAAGCCATAAATTTAGTAATTTAACAAAAGCATGATAATAACATAATATTTAGTTTCATCTAATCCATATCCAATAGCATAATTTATCTCAGGTTCTATTTAATGACACATATCACATGGTTCAAGATAATAGCCATAATTTAAATAAAGCATTTAAATAATTTAATTGGACAACAACATAGTTTAATCTAATTTAATTTAATTTAGAATCCCCATTACATTCCCGATTTGGTATTTCAAAGTTTCACGATAAAATCGCGATGTTAACAAGTTTAGCCGGTAGCCCGGCGGCCGCAACCGTATCAGCCATACCCAGTACCACTCCGGAGCCTCGGGAAACCCATACGGATATTCACGAGAGTGTAGGCTCTAAGTTTCGCCGTTTAGGCAATCCATATCTCAAATTTAGCGCGCGGGGTCACCATCGTCCATTACGGCACGAAGTGAATCGTTAGGGGGCACCCTGCAGAGCATTCACCCCTAATTTTAATTTATCAAGTTTGTAAGGGGATTTGGTTTTTAAAATCTGCCTTCCATTGTATTAATTTAGAAATAATATCTCAATTCGTTTCAACCCTAAAGGTTAATTCCATGTTTCAACAAGATTTCAAGATTTCGTTTCGGTAAATCACAGTTTACTCCAAAATTCGTCTAAAATCAGATTTAATCCCAAAAATTCCAAAATTTCATATCTGACTCGGAAACATCAAGATCTACAACTTTCGTGTTTTAACTTTTTCAATCCAAGATACCTAAGTAGGTCAAAATCGCCAATTTTCGCATAAGAGGAAATCTGTCCGAGTTTAATGCACCACAGTTTAAAGATTTCAAATTCTACCATACCAATTCAACTCCAAATTTAATGAAATTTGACAGGGATCATCTTAAGACATTTATCTACAACTTTCATGTTCGGCCAAAGATCTAAAACAGCCTAGATCCTATGTCAAAAACGTGATCAAGATCATTCCTAAGTTCTGTCCAAGATTTCGAGATCTAGAATCAAACAGTTCGGTTTCAACGGGTTTTCACATATCAAATCAATTCCAAAAATTCCCAAATTTTTACAGTAGCTAGGTCTAAGTCTTAGGAATGTTTTTCGTGTTTTAAGTTTTTCTGTTTGAGTTCGTTTTAAGGGTCGGAAAAATTCACCAAATCTGTTGCGTCGGTAGAAAAACAAAAGTGGACAGATTTATGGTTCTTGTTGAATCTTTTAGGTTTCGAATGTTTTAAAATCTCCCAAAACCATGTAAGGTTAACTTACAGTGTCTATGAACGTCGGGGATGTCTAGTTCGGAGGCGTGGCTTCCAGATCACCGTTTCTCCTCTTCGTTCGTCGGGTTCTACGATCTAGATTCGATACGGGGTGTAGAAAGAAAAGAACCGAAGTTAGAATCCGTTTTCGGATTGAAACATGAAAAGATTTATTGGACTAGAGCTTACCACAACGTTTGGAGACCTTGGATTTTCGTCCAAAGCTGCTGCCTCCGTTTGGTGCTTTCCGTCGACTCCGAATTTAGGGTTTCGAACGTATAGAAGATTGTAGGGTTTTGTAAACTTGTTTGGGGCTCCCAAGGGGCTTATTTATAGAATTCTCAATCCCTAGGGCGTCCACAACCGACCTAAAGGTCTTGAGTCGGGAGATGTTCAACCGAAAGTCGAAAAATCCGCGTTCGGGCGAGAGATTCACGCAACAACCGAATCTGTGGGGTGGCGCGGCCGTGGCGCGCTGAACCACCTTCACCGCGCGGCCACCGCGCCGACTTTGCCTGGACTTCGGTCCGGGCGGGTCGTGCGATCCGTCGTGCTTTTCCGCCTCTCTTTCGGGTTTCTATCCCTCTATGCTCCCGAATTCCGATTTCCGGGGTATATTCGGGTTCATACTTTCTCTCTAATTTTATTCTCAGTCTAATTGGATGTTTTGGACTCGAATACTCGAGTTCATTAGTGTCGGGTTTTGGTGTACCATTTATCCATCCTTTTTGTTGAATTAAATTCCTTTAATTCCTTTTTAAGTAAAAATCTCATTTCTCATTTCCTTATCTTTATTTATTTCTTTTATTTGCTGGATTTGTTTATTTATTTATAGTATTTATTTTATTTATTATTTATTTATTTAATTATTATTTTATTTTATGTTGGAAAATTCTCGGGTATTACACGTAGTGTTCTTCGGAAGAGAATCTCTGATCAAATGTGGCGTGTGTGAACTCATTATTCCAGAAGTTCAAAACATGTTTGCAAAAATCTCTTTCGAGCCCCATGGCCTTGTAATTTCTCTCCTCTTCGGGGATATCGCTCCACCAGTGTTCTTTCATCTCGAATCTCCATTCGATCCGGTGGTCCATTTTTAATGTAAATTCGTTTCCCAAGGCTCGTCTACTGTCGTCTATTTCTTTCTTCATTCGTTCGATTTCCAGAAAGGCGAGATCTGGGGTTGTCTGTGGAAGATTCATTACAGAGTCTTTAATTATGTATTGGTCCCTGAAGAAGAGAAGATGAGAATATTTTTGGCAAATTTTTTGCAAAATAGTATTCAAGTTGGAAAATCAATATCCTCACATTTTGAGCCTTGCTCTAAATGTGAGTTACTTGGTTTCACTTAAATTTATTGATGCAAAAGATAAGTACTAAGATGCAAAGCTAGATTATAAAATATAACATTATCATAAACAACTAATTACAAAGGAAAAATCGAAAAATAAGGGCCTTGGACCCTTACAACAATTTTTTTTTCTTAGACTAAAAATAGTCTAAAGATTTTTCAAATAGTCAAGAGACCAAAAGATGAAATTTTATAGGCTATTGAGCCTACAAAGGAGATATTTAATTTTTAATCACTTGTCATGTGAAATGGGATGAGGAATATTCAATGACGGAGAATAAATGCACATGATGATTCACATAATTGCTTAGCATGAGGTAATGGACTAGAGAAAAAAAATAAAAACAACTAACACACACAAACACACAAAGATTATTTTTAAATTTCATGAAAAGTGTTGACTTGTTTGTTTAATAAATTGGGGGGTGTGAGTGGTCACCATTTGAATTATTGTTTGGGGAATGGGTATTGAGAAGTGAGCAAAGTTGCTGCATTTTGTTGATTCCCCACATATCCCCACATGTGTAAGTCAAAACACTTAATAAAAACAAAATTCTACCAACTTTTTGTCTTTTTTATACATAAATGCCATGCCAATCAGTGTTTGAGAATCACATGTCAGGAAAAATTTTGGCATGGTTTTGCTTGTAACCCATGTTTCCAATTTTATACAAACATCAACTTTTCAGTTGAGTTTGCAAAGTATAGTACACAGGTACCCACAAAACATTTATTAACAAGGTTCTCACAACATAGTAGCATGCAAACACATTTAAACATATAAACAGTCCATTCATGCCAATATTTTTCAAAATTTTGCCAAAAAAATCATGCTTGAAAATGATCAACACAGGTTCAATCAATCATCATGCTTATTCTATCACCATCATCAAGTACCCAATAGACAAAACAACACAGTGGTTAGAGGGAAAATTAACCTCTGTGTTACTCATTTCACAGATTTTTAAGTGCACACAGACAACAACAATGGAAGCAAGTATTTACACAATGTATAAAAACCAGATTTTTAAGGGTTTTGAAACCCAAATTTTTAAAATAAACACCATCCCTAAACACAGTAAGCTCTAATAGTCAACAATGGAGGTTCGAACAAAAAGGCAGGAAAAGCCCTAGTTCTACCATCTCTGTTCTAGCCTACTCCGACGTGCCCATTACATTCCGAACACATTCCGACCATCCCCGACATGAAAACGGGTTCTCATCCCCTTCCCCACCCCTGATTTCGCGAAAACAAGGAAAACCCAAAAACTGAAACGCAAAAACAGAGTGCGAAATCGAAAATGGAGAACTTACCCTTTACTCCCACTAGGATTAGACGATGAAGACGCCATTTTTGAACAATTTGGATGGAGTAAAGCTCTGGTTGAGATGACTGGTTTCGCGAAGAAGACAGAGTTCGCGAGAGAGTATTGGGGAAATTTTCTAAGTGTGGGAATGGAAATGAGAGGGAAGAAGGGGGAAAGGGTATATAAAGGGTTGTGGGACAGGGAGCAATTCAGTTTAATGGAGACCGAATTGATGCAGTCTCCAAATGTTTGTGAGGGATTCAGTCTCTAGGTCAATTCGGTATAGACCGAATTGACTTGGAGACCGAATTGAGGGATAGGCACAAACAACTCACTGCAATTCGGTATTTAAAATCAATTCGGTATAGACCGAATTGACATAAGACCGAATTGGAGTGAGGAAACCGAATTGGACACTTAGAAAAATATAGGGTGCTTTAGTGAGGCAATTCGATCTATTCAGGCAATTCGGTATAGACCGAATTGCCTTGTAAACCGAATTGCTCACTTGCAGAAATGAGAATAAGAGTAAAATAATGCCTTTTGTAGATCAATTCGGTCTTTTCCAAATCAATTCGGTGTATACCGAATTGCTTATACCGAATTACTACTTGGCAATATTAACACAGAATGTGGCTTGGAGAATTAATTCGGTCTTTTAGGTCAATTCGGTCTAAACCGAATTGGCTTGGAGACCGAATTGGTAAAATTACCAAGGCAACATGTCCGATGCGGTTTGTTTCAAATAATGCGGTATAAACCGAATTGATTTGAGACGAACATGAGACCGCATCCAATGCTTTGAAAAATTTTGAAATTTTTCCAGTTTTTAACATTTTCTAAAATTATGCATTTTCTACAAATTAAAATAAAATTCTGAACATGCATATTTACACACAAAAATATTAATCTAAAATTAAATGCTTGCATGAATTAGGTTGGATCAACACTGCTATTTTATGGATTTATTCCGGATTTTAAATTTCTTTAAATTCCGAAACTAATTTCCATTAAATTTAGTATTAATCCAATCGAGACCCTGGTTTTTGAAGCTTTATTTTTCTTTTTGTTGGTTCCTTGAATTCCTGCAAAGCAAACATAAGAAAAATTATTAGACTTTCTCCAAATATCAACATCCTCACATTTAGAGTTTTAGTACTCTAAATGTTTAGTTGATGTTTGGATAGTTATTATCCGAGAAAATGAATATGCTATGTAATAAATGATTATATAAATATATATATTTTTATTGAGCATAGGCCGGCTCTGATATCATTTGAACTTCTTTTTCGGGGTCGAACTGTCAGAGGTACTCCTTTAATCTATGTCCATTCACCACCAGCTCTCCCTTGTCAGTTCGAATCCTGACAGCTCCACTCTCAAACACGTGCACCACTTCGTATGGCCCTTCCCATCTGGATCTAAGCTTTCCGGGGAACAGCTTCAACCTAGAATTGAATAACAAGACATTTTGGCCAACATAGAAGTGTTTAGATTTAATACGACGATCATGTAACTTCTGGGTCCGCTCTTTGTAAATCCTTGAGCTTTCATAAGCTTCCGCACGTATTTCCTCAATTTCATTGAGGTCCAACTTGCGTTTGCCCTGAGCAATTCTTGGATCAATATTAAGCATTTTTACGGCCCAGTAAGCCTTATGCTCTAGTTCTACGGGCAAGTGACAGGATTTTCCGAAGACAAGCCTATAAGGGGATATTCCAATGGGAGTCTTGAATGCAGTACGGTATGCCCATAGAGCATCATTGAGCTTACGTGACCAATCTTTACGGGTTATCCCCACAGTGGCCTCGAGTATGTGTTTGATTTCGCGATTTGATACTTCGACTTGGCCACTAGTTTGGGGATGGTAAGGCGTGCCTATCTTGTGGAGAATCCCAGTTTTGCTCATAGATTTGTAAAAGCTTTCTTAACAAAATGGGTTCCTCCATCAGATATGATTACCCTAGGTACACCAAATCTATTGAAAATATTATTTTTCAAAAATTAAATGACTTGGTGACCATCATTGGTTGGAAATCCAACCGCCTCAACCCACTTGGACACGTAATCGACAGCTACCAAGATGTAATGATTCCCATCAGATGTCGGGAATGGTCCCATGAAGTCAATACCCCATACATCGAAAATCTCAAGGGTGAGAATTCTTTTTGAGGCATTTCATCCCTCTTGGAGATATTCCCTAGTCTTTGGCATCTGTCGCAAGCCTTAACAAACGCCTTGCAATCCTCGTACATGGTAGGCCAATAGAAACCACACTCGAGCACCTTGTGAGCTGTTCGAGTGGGGTCATGGTGACCTCCGTATTCCGATTCATGACATTTTTTAGCGATTTGATAAGCCTCGTGCCCAGTTACACATCGTCTAATAATCGAATCTGCACAATGCTTGAAGAGATAAGGATCTTCCCAGAAGTAGTTGACTACATCTCGTTTGAACCTTGCTTTTTGGCTCTTGTGCTGGAATGGTGGGGTTATTCCACATGCTAAAAAGTTAGCAATGTCGGAAAACCATGGACAAGCTTGATCATGAAGGTGCAAGGCAAACAGTTGCTCATCCGGAAAATTTTCATTGACGGCTATCTCATTTTTATCATTTTCTATTCGAGACAAATGGTCAGCAGCACCATTATCTCTGCCTTTTTTATCTTTTATTATGATATCAAATTCTTGCAACAGAAGTACCTACCTGATTAATCGAGGTTTGGCATCTTGTTTGCTAAACAAGTATCTCAGTGCAGAATGATCTGTGTACACTATGGTTTTCGTACCAATGAGGTACTGTCTGAATTTATCGAACGTGAAAACCACAGCATACATCTCTTTTTCCGTGGTGGTGTAGTTGATTTGGGCTTCATTCAGGGCGTGACTTGCGTAATGAATTACACAGTGTTTCCCTTCCTTATGTTGCCCAAGAACTGCACCCATGGCGAGATCACTTGCATCGCACATTACCTCGAAAGGCATTGACCAGTCGGGTGGTTGCACTATTGGAGAAGAAATCAACATCTTTTTTAGCGTGTCAAAGGCTTGAACACACGCTTCATTTATTACAAAAGAATTTTCTTTACAAAGTAGGTTAGTGAGCGGCTTGGCAATTTTAGAAAAGTCTTTAATAAACCTCCGGTAGAAACCGGAATGCCTTAAGAAGCTCCTAACCGATTTTATTGAATTGGGTAATGGAAGATTGGAGATGACTGAGACCTTGGCTCTGTCGACTTCGATGCCTGCCAACACAATACCTTCAGTGACCATAAAATGGCACTTTTCCCAATTTAAGACCAAGTTGGTGTCCTCACATCTTTTTAAAATCTTTGCAAGATTGGTCAAGCACTCATCAAAAGTATCTCCATGTACAGAGAAGTCATCCATGAAAACTTCTATGCATTTTTCGATAAATTCTGAAAAGATAGACCTCATGCAGCGTTGAAAAGTTGCAGGCGCATTGCAAAGGCCAAAAGGCATGCGCCTGTACGCAAAAGTTCCATACGGGCAAGTGAAAGTAGTTTTGTCATGATCTTCACTAGATATTACAATTTGATTATACCCGAATAACCATCCAAAAAATAGTAGTACTCCCTCCCGGCCAACCTCTCGAGCATTTGATCAATGAATGGCAAGGGAAAGTGATCCTTCCGCGTAGCGGTATTGAGCTTCCGGTAGTTGATGCAAACTCTCCAACCGGTCACTGGCCGTGTCGCCACTTCTTCTCCTTGCTCGTTAGTCGTTATGCACATCCCCCCATGCTTAGGTACTACCTGCACTAGGCTAACCCATTTGCTGTCAGATATAGGATAGATGATACCAGCATCTAAGAGCTTGATAACTTCTTTCCTTACCACTTCTTGCATATGGGGGTTCAAACGCCTTTGGGGTTGTCTTGAGGGCTTGTACTCCTCTTCCATTAAAATTCTGTGCATGCAAACAGAGGGGCTTTGTAATACCCGTAAATTTTAGAATATAAAAATAGGAATTAATCCAATAGGAGAGAAGGTTTTGTTTCCGAGAACCCGTAGACGCGGAAATGCACGGAAGTCAAGGACGACGAATTAGAACCCGACGGACCAAAACCGACGGTCTTAGGATTTCAAGCACGTAATCGAATTGAGACGGAATAAATTTATGATGAGAAGCATAATCCGGAAATGACCCGGAAAAATCGAGCGCGAAAACGGGGAAGGATAGAAGTCCGAAAGAGAGGAGAAAAGACCCGACGGATCGGATCGCACGGACCCGCCCGGACCGCAGTCCAGGCGAGTCTCGCGCGCTGGCCGGGCGGGGTTTGGCTAAAAGGCGCGCCAACCCCGCGTGGTCCTACAGGTTTTGGCAACTTGCGCGTTTTCGGCGATTTCTTACCATAATTCGACCTCCCGACTTTGGAAAGCGGATTTTGGCCGAAGGGGGAAGCCTTTAGGCGACCTAGGGCAGCCTCTCCCCCATTTTCATCAGTCACCATTCACTCTCAAACCCTCTCAACTCTCTCCAAAGCCAAAACACTTTCCGGCGACTTCCCGACGACTTTCCGATCACTTCCCGGCGACGAAAACCGACGAAGGAGGCGTTGAATACAAGATTCCTTGTATTCTAATCTGTGGTAAGTCGTTCTTAGAGTTCTATTTAAGTTTTTGAACCCGAAAACTTGATCTAACATTGGATTTCTTCGTCCGATTCGAAATCGTGGCCAAAGTCGGAAGCTTGACGTTGAGGAGATCCGTTCGTAGGATTTTGGACGAGCCAGCGACCTTAGGACGACCCAAACCTCTCTATCACTGTAAGTTGAGCCTTCCATATCAATACGGGTGATTTCGGGGCGTCCGGTATAGGCGTAATGTAACGAAACGTAAAAATCAAACTTAAAAACCCCATCTTGCGCAGTTTCTGTAATCGGCCTAAAACTCATATTTCGAGGATTCAATCCGAGAAACTCAAAACTAGACTTTTAATCCAAACACATAAATCTAGGTTGTGTAAAAATTTCAGCCATTTTCGTTAACGTTTGCTATTTTAAATCGCATCGAAAAGAAACTGTTTTGACAAAACGTGTGGAAATCTGCCTATGAACATGTTCGAACTTAGTGAATTTATTTCTATATTTTCTAGTCCGATTTGATCTTTACAATCTAAATGAAAGTTGTAGATAATCATGTCTAGTATGTGCATATTAAATTTCAGAATTTTTGAAGTCCATTTGATATGTTAAAACGTCGAAATTTTGAACTGTGTCATACCTGAGTTCGGACAGATTTCTGATTGCATAGTAAAATCGATTTTTGACATGTTTCCTCAACTTATTTCGAAAAAGTTAAAACACGAACGTTGTTCGTTAGGGTGTTTTGCATAAGGTGTGAAGATTTCAGAATTTTTGGACTTGAAACGGATTTTTAAACTAGAAAAGCGCAAACTGTGACGCCAAGATACTTTTAAATCGAAGAGTTTTGAAATTTCGAAACGAACGATCAAAGATTTGAAACACGATACATCTACACTTTTGAAAAACCCCGATACATTAAATCTAAACGATACATGAGATACTTGGTGGAGGGTGAGTGCTCTGCAGGGTGCCCCTCTAGCCTTTTTCTCTTCGGGCCTATAATGGACGAGAGAATTTGATGAAATATTACGCCAATCGGCGGGAGATACATGGGCTACTCTCTCGGGTTGTCCGTATGGATTTCTCGAGGCTCCGGAGTGTTACTGGGTATGGCAGATACGGCTGCGGCCGCCGGATCACCGGCTATACAAGATACTTACGACACGGCTGCGGCCGCCGGATCACCGGCTATACAAAACACTGAGAAATGGTTACGTAACGGGGAAATAAAAGAATTAATGTTTTTAAGTATTTATTTATTTTTGCATGTCTTTAAATTATGCATTTAAATTATGTCTTTAAATTTCATGGCATGACTAAATTATTATTGTGGATTAGATGCATGTTTAAATACACAATTAAAATTATTAATTCCTTTAAATTTTGTGAATGCATGTTAGGAGTGAAATCTTAAATTATCTAATTAAATCCCTTTATTGCTATGTTAGGATCGACTTACTCAGTATTTTATATACTGATAAAATTGTTGTATTATCTTTTTATTTCAGAGTACGGAGATGATGCATAGCATGTGCATTGGGGATGGATTATTAAACATTGTTTATTTGCTTTTTACGATACTTGCATAACGGGCATGTAAACCCCGAGTTTTGGCCATGTCGGCCCATTTACATTTTTCCGCTGCACTATATATTTACTACTATATGTGTGGATGACACTTATTATTTTTACATAGATTCCGGACTTGTTTTAAATCTTTTTGCAATATCTATAGCCTTGCATCTCTTTGGCAAGCTCGGGGAATCCGTGTCTTGCTAGAGAGATGTGGCGGTGACATCCCGGCCTGGGTTATCAAATCCGGGGTGTTACAAGTTGGTATCAGAGCCCGGAATATTTTTAAGCTACTATTATTATTATTTTAAAATACTTTGAACTAAGTATTATTTTTTTTTTTTAAATTTATTATCATCATTATTATTTTTAAGACTACTAGTATTATTATTTTAGCCCAAAATTTGAGCCCAAAAATTTTCTTACCCAAGTAGTATAATATTTTGAGCCCAAAGGGGGTTAAATTATTTTGACCCAATATTTATAATTATTTATTTTAAGCCCAACCATTTCGACCCAATACCCATGTTTTTACTTTTTAAAGTCCAAATTATTATTTTGGCCCAATATAGGCCCAACTCTTTTTTTTACCCATGATAAAATTTAAAAATACACTAAGATTAATTTTTGGGGGGATTGCATGTGCATATTCATGTAGATTTAAATTCCCGCATATCCTAACTTTTATTCGAAACCTACTCTAACTCTAACCTCCTTGTTGACATTAGATGGCCGAACCCAACGCGAACATGACTAATCTGATGATGAAACTGACCAACGCATACCTCGAATCCCAACAGCATGTCAATCACTTCAAGGCTCGAGTGGGGCACCTAGAGAATAACGTGGACTATTTGAGACATCTTAGGGAAGCTGACCATCAGGAAATAACCCAACTCAAGGCCCAAGTCGCCAAACTCCAAACCCAAGTGGTCACACTCCAAAACAAGGACAACGAACGGATGATGCAATTAGGACACTTAGCAGCTGAGCTGCTAGGCCTAGAGGCTGACATATTTCCTCCGAGCCCGAGCCCGGTGGGGACACCCATTGCTATTGACGTATCCAGCGACGAGGACGATTCCATCGAGGATGTACCTACCCATACCCTCTAGACTTGGAGCCCATACTGATGCACTACTATCTATATTCTTTTTTTTTCAAACTAGTACCAACACTACTATTTCATTCCTGTTACGAATGCTTGTAAACAGCTGAAAAATTTTCTCTTGAGTAATAAATCTACAAGCATTTATTTTATACAATTATATTTAAAGTATTCCTTACATTTTAATTAAATTACTTCTCTTCGAATACCCTACTAAAACCCGATCAAACAAACGAACAAGTTAATAATAATCAATGACCTATAGATAACAACTAAACAAAAATACAAGTAGTAAATATATATAAATATACTTTGTATAGAGATAATTATCGGACAAGGGTATCTCCAACCCTAAACCCTAAACCCTAAACCCTGAACCCTAGGGTCTAAAAAAAAAAAAAAACCCTGAACAGGTTACTGTTCACGAAAAAAAAAATAATAATAATAAACAAAACAAAAACAAAGCAGTAAGTAGAACCAACCCCGAATAACAACAAACAATACGCTAAACCCCAACAACCTATACTAACAGGTTCCAACAGAACTGATACCTGTTGATATCGCCATTTATTTAGTCAAATTATTTCCTAAGTATTACATAATACTTCAACAAAAGAATCTAAACTCTCTTGTTCTTGCAACAGCATGGCACCGAGAGGAAGAGCACGCGCTCAGCCCACTACTCCAAACACCAACGAAACCCCTATGCAACCAGAAATGCCCATACCCGGCGAAGGGGTACACGCTCAAGAGGAGCCGGCAAACCCCATGCCAAACAACATGGACGCGCGCCTACGGACTCTAGAAGAGGTTCTCATCGTGATAGGGAACGCGCATGTGAACCAAGGCCAGGCCCCAGGCCGCTGCGGTACCTCCACCCGAGGCCCGCATTAACTACCTAGCTATGGTGAACTCGTATCGTCCGCCGAACTACGCCGGAGAAGAGGACCCGGCCAAACTTGAAGAATGGATCCGAACCTTCGACAAGCTACTAAACGCGGTGAAGTGCCCAATTGGCGAGAAGGTGCCTGTGGCATCGTACTATCTCGGAGGGGAGGCGGATGACTGGTGGCGTGCCATGCAAGATAAGCTAGCTGAGGACGAAGAACCCTATTCTTGGGAAGAATTCATGAGTCTGATCAGGGATCGCTTTTATCCCATGAGCACAAAGTCCGCCATGTACGAGGAATTCTTATCTCTGAAGCAAGGAGGGCAAACAGTCCAAGAATATTACACCCGTTTCAAGGAGTTGGTGCGTTTCGCATCGAGACTCGTGCCGACAGACGTGGAGAAGGCACAGAAATTTGAAATGGGGCTAAACTTGGCTATACGAGAGGTGATCACTGGCGTCCCATACCCAGACCTGCAATCGGTGTATGATCGTGCGGTAGCTGTTGCAAGGGTGCAACAACTAAAAAGGAAAGTGAGTGGAGAACCCAGCCGAGGATCTCAGGGTCAGGATAAGAGGGGTAGAGACAACCGTTCCGGAAACAATGCTGTAGGGAACAACTTTCGGGGAGATCTGAACAGACCCCCTCAAAACAACAACAGAGGATATGACGATAGAACCCTTTTCCGGGGTAACCCGGTACCACCTTGCCCGAGATGCGGCAGGCCTCATTTGGCCAGAGGGTTCCCCCAACAGGGCGCCTGCTACAGGTGTGGTCGCAACGGCCACATGGCGAATGAGTGCCGCACTCAACTGGAAAACATCACCAAGAGAGAGGATTTAGGCACGGGGCCAACTCAGCCTCGCAACCAGGATGGACGGAATGGAAACAACCAGGGGTATAGACCCCATCAGAACGAGAATCTCAATCAGAATCAACGTCCCCCACAGAACCCAAATCAGCAACAGAATCAGAACCCGAACCGGGATCAGCAAGGCAACCCGGGACGTCCAATGGGGCGATTGAATGTCATCAATGAGGCAGATGTGCCTATGCAAGGGGACGTAATGGGAGGTACGTTCCATGTCTTAAGTATACCCCTTAGAGTTCTATTTGACTCAGGAGCTAGTTGTTCGATAATATCATCTAGAGTCTTACCTGAACTAGATCTACCTAAGTGCGAATTGATTAACTTAGGGATTCAACTTCCATCGGGAGAGGTAGTATCATGCTCTAAGCGATATAACGGAATTCCGATAGTTATAAAGAACGTAGAGTTTTTCGCGAACTTAGTAGAATTCGAACTACAGGATTTTGACGTCATACTAGGAATGGATTGGCTAACCCAATATAAAGCCGTGATCGATTGCCAAAAACAAAAGATCACGTTGTCAAAGAGTCGGGGAAGGAGAGTCATCTTTTACTCCCAACCCCCTAAGAAGTCTACCAAGATAGTTAACGCCATGAAGCTATGTAGCTTAATGCGTAAAGGGTACGCGTTATATGCATGCTGCATTCATAACCTTGAGGCCGAAGAGGTCAAGGTGGATAATATTCCGGTGGTGAGAGAATACCCGGATGTATTCCCGGAAGACGTTCCCGGCATGCCGCCTGAGAGAGATCTGGAATTCACTATAGATCTTATTCCGGGAACGGAGCCTGTCTCGAAGGCTCCTTACCGTATGGCGCCGCTGGAAATGAAGGAACTAAAAGAACAACTCGAGGAGTTGCTAGAAAAGGGCTACATAAGGCCGAGCACGTCCCCATGGGGAGCCCCGGTCTTATTCGTGAAGAAGAAAGATGGAGGTCCACGACTATGCATCGATTATAGAGGGCTTAACCAAGTCACGGTCAAGAACAAGTACCCGTTGCCAAGAATCGAGGATTTGTTCGACCAACTGAAGGGAGCCTCAGTATTTTCAAAGATCGACCTACGATCTGGATATCACCAGTTAAGGATCGCCGAAAAGGATATCCCAAAGACGGCATTCAGAACTCGCTACGGGCATTACGAATTCACGGTGCTATCATTCGGACTGACGAACGCCCCAGCTATGTTCATGAATCTCATGAATAACGTGTTTCGAGAACTATTAGATCAATGCGTGGTGGTGTTCATAGATGACATCCTGATCTACTCGAAAAGCGAAGAAGAGCATTCCGAACACTTACACAAAGTGTTAGGGATCTTACGAGCCAATCAGCTGTATGGCAAGCTGTCCAAATGCGACTTCTGGCTAAAAGAAGTGGTATTTCTGGGACATATCGTATCCGCCAACGGAGTGGCAGTAGACCCAGCAAAGATTTCGGCAGTGACCGAATGGGTGCCACCGAAGAATCCAACCGAGATAAGAAGTTTTCTCGGATTGGCAGGGTACTACCGGAGGTTTGTAAAGGATTTCTCAAGGATCGCTCGCCCATTGACGCAGCTGTTAAAGAAAGGGGTGAAATACGACTGGACCATCGAGTGTGATTCCGCATTCCAAGAATTGAAGAAACGGCTTACTACAACGCCGGTGTTGGCATTACCATCGGAGGATGGGGACTTCGAGGTGTACAGCGACGCCTCGAAGGAAGGATTGGGATGCGTGCTAATGCAAGATCAAAGGGTTATAGCATATGCATCACGTCAACTAAAGCCACACGAAGAGAACTACCCGACGCACGACTTGGAGCTAGCCGCAGTCGTGTTCGCTCTAAAGATATGGAGGCATTACCTCTATGGGCGAAAGTGTCGGATGTTCACCGACCATAAGAGCCTCAAGTATATATTCACGCAAAAAGAGCTGAATTTGAGGCAAAGAAGATGGTTGGAACTGATTAAGGATTACGACCTGGAAATCGCGTACCACGAAGGAAAGGCCAACGTCGTGGCCGATGCCTTGAGTCGAAAGACTCAACACATGGTGAACTCACTTGTGGTACCGGCCGAGTTGTACAGAGACTTGGCAAAATTGAGTCTGGAGTTGGTACACTCTGGCGAAGTAAGTGAGGTCGTCAACACGATGGTAGTAGGATCTACCATACTTGATGAGATACGACTAGCACAACAGGGTGATGAAAAGTTGGAGGAAATTAGGAAGGGCATTGCTGAAGGAAAGGCAATGGATTTTAAAATCCATGAGGACGGAAGCATCCGCTTCAAAGGAAGGTGGTGCATACCACGAAAATGCGAGGACCTGAAGCTAAGAGTAATGGAGGAAGGCCATGATACCCCATATTCGGTCCACCCCGGGGGCGAGAAGCTATACAAGGACATAAAGAAGAACTATTGGTGGCCGAACATGAAGAGAGAAATAGCCGAGTTTGTGGCGAGATGCCTTACCTGCCAGAAGGTCAAGGCCGTACGGCAGAAACCCTTAGGATTAATGCAGCCATTGGAAATCCCAAGTTGGAAATGGGATAGCATTTCAATGGACTTCGTTTCGGGGTTACCACGTTCACCGAAAGGGATGAATAAAATCTGGGTGATCGTGGATAGGTTGACAAAAGCTGCCATATTTATCCCCATGAAGGATACCTGGTCCATGGACCAATAGCAAAGGGCATATGTCGACAACGTGGTACGACGACATGGAGTACCACACGACATCATCTCGGACAGAGACAGTAGATTCGTCTCACATTTTTGGACAAAACTACAAGAAGCCCTCGGTACGAAGATAAAGATGAGTAACGCGTTCCATCCCATGACGGATGGACAAACGGAAAGGACGATCCAAACTTTGGAAGACATGCTGAGGGCATGCGTATTAGAGTTTAAGGGAAGTTGGGAAAATCACTTACCCTTGATCGAATTTTCCTACAACAACAGCTACCATGCTAGCATCGGCATGGCACCTTTCGAGGCACTGTATGGACGCAAATGCCGAAGCCCATTGAGTTGGGAAGAGGGCGAGAGGACTATGGTAATTGGACCGCAACTTGTTGAGGATATGGCTCAACAAGTCAAAATAATCCAAGGAAAGATGAGAGCCGCGCAAGACCGGCAAAAGAGCTATGCCGACGTGAGACGGCAAGATTTGGAATTCCAAATAGGCGATAAGGTCATGTTAAAGGTATCACCGATGAAGGGTGTGATGCGCTTTGGCAAGCGGGGAAAATTAAGCCCACGCTACATAGGACCCTACGAGATCCTA
Source organism: Hygrophila difformis (assembly GCA_030278955.1). NCBI lineage: Eukaryota > Viridiplantae > Streptophyta > Magnoliopsida > Lamiales > Acanthaceae > Hygrophila > Hygrophila difformis. The sequence goes on along the minus strand of JAOANR010000006.1, from coordinate 46,167,723 downwards.
GAAAGAGTGGGGAATCTTGCATACTGATTGGCACTACCGCCACAATTCGCTCGTGTCCACGACGTGTTCCACGTCTCGCAACTGAAGAAATACGTCCATGATCCGACCCACGTACTCCAACCGGAGGAAATTGAGCTGGACGATGACTTAAGCTATGAAGAAATTCCGGTGCGAATACTCGACAAGAAGGAGAGGGTAACAAGGAATAAGACCGTGAGGATGGTTAAGGTTCTTTGGTCTAACCACGAAGCCGAGACGGCAACGTGGGAGCTAGAAGCAGACATGAAGGATCGATACCCAACCCTATTCCAAGACAGTGCGACAACAGTTATGGGGACATAACTGTAATCTTAAGAGGGGGAGGATGTGACAACCCGAGTATTTCTGAATATTTTGTACGAATATTTTGTACCCCAAATAAACAAATTCAAATTGTTTTGAACTACGTAATGACTTGATCCCTTCACGGGGTACGTAGGCAACTCGGAAATTCAATTCTGGGTTCAGTCAAATAATAACAAACAACGACACACAATAATACAATCGCTTAATTAGACAATTCCCGAACTCGCGAGAGGATGAAGTACAACTTCGAGGACGAAGTTGGTTCTTAAGGGGGGTAGACTGTAATACCCGTAAATTTTAGAATATAAAAATAGGAATTAATCCAATAGGAGAGAAGGTTTTGTTTCCGAGAACCCGTAGATGCGGAAATGCACGGAAGTCAAGGACGACGAATTAGAACCCGACGGACCAAAACCGACGGTCTTAGGATTTCAAGCACGTAATCGAATTGAGACGGAATAAATTTATGATGAGAAGCATAATCCGGAAATGACCCGGAAAAATCGAGCGCGAAAACGGGGAAGGATAGAAGTCCGAAAGAGAGGAGAAAAGACCCGACGGATCGGATCGCACGGACCCGCCCGGACCGCAGTCCAGGCGAGTCTCGCGCGCTGGCCGGGCGGGGTTTGGCTAAAAGGCGCGCCAACCCCGCGTGGTCCTACAGGTTTTGGCAACTTGCGCGTTTTCGGCGATTTCTTACCATAATTCGACCTCCCGACTTTGGAAAGCGGATTTTGGCCGAAGGGGGAAGCCTTTAGGCGACCTAGGGCAGCCTCTCCCCCATTTTCATCAGTCACCATTCACTCTCAAACCCTCTCAACTCTCTCCAAAGCCAACACTTTCCGGCGACTTCCCGACGACTTTCCGATCACTTCTCGGCGACGAAAACCGACGAAGGAGGCGTTGAATACAAGATTCCTTGTATTCTAATCTGTGGTAAGTCGTTCTTAGAGTTCTATTTAAGTTTTTGAACCCGAAAACTTGATCTAACATTGGATTTCTTCGTCCGATTCGAAATCGTGGCCAAAGTTGGAAGCTTGACGTTGAGGAGATCCGTTCATAGGATTTCGGACGAGCCAGCGACCTTAGGACGACCCAAACCTCTCTATCACTGTAAGTTGAGCCTTCCATATCAATACGGGTGATTTCGGGGCGTCCGGTATAGGCGTAATGTAACGAAACGTAAAAATCGAACTTAAAAACCCCATCTTGCGCAGTTTCGTAATCGGCCTAAAACTCATATTTCGAGGATTCAATCCGAGAAACTCAAAACTAGACTTTTAATCCTAACACATAAATCTAGGTTGTGTAAAAATTTCAGCCATTTTCGTTAACGTTTGCTATTTTAAATCGCATCGAAAAGAAACTGTTTTGACAAAACGTGCGGAAATCTGCCTATGAACATGTTCGAACTTAGTGAATTTATTTCTATATTTTTTAGTCCGATTTGATCTTTACAATCTAAATGAAAGTTGTAGATAATCATGTCTAGTATGTGCATATTAAATTTCAGAATTTTTGAAGTCCATTTGATATGTTAAAACGTCGAAATTTTGAACTATGTCATACCTGAGTTCGGACAGATTTCTGATTGCATAGTAAAATCGATTTTTGACATGTTTCCTCAACTTATTTCGAAAAAGTTAAAACACGAAAGTTGTTCGTTGGGGTGTTTTGCATAAGGTGTGAAGATTTCAGAATTTTTGGACTTGAAACGGATTTTTAAACTAGAAAGGCGCAAACTGTGACGCCAAGATACTTTTAAATCGAAGAGTTTTGAAATTTCGAAACGAACGATCAAAGATTTGAAACACGATACATCTACACTTTTGAAAAACCCCGATACATTAAATCTAAACGATACATGAGATACTTGGTGGAGGGTGAGTGCTCTGCAGGGTGCCCCTCTAGCCTTTTTCTCTTCGGGCCTATAATGGACAAGAGAATTTGATGAAATATTACGCCAATCGGCGGGAGATACATGGCCTACTCTCTCGGGTTGTCCGTATGGATTTCTCGAGGCTCCGGAGTGTTACTGGGTATGGCAGATACGGCTGCGGCCGCCGGATCACCGGCTATACAAGATACTTACGACACGGCTGCGGCCGCCGGATCACCGGCTATACAAAACACTGAGAAATGGTTACGTAACGGGGAAATAAAAGAATTAATGTTTTTAAGTATTTATTTATTTTTGCATGTCTTTAAATTATGCATTTAAATTATGTCTTTAAATTTCATGGCATGACTAAATTATTATTGTGGATTAGATGCATGTTTAAATACACAATTAAAATTATTAATTCCTTTAAATTTTGTGAATGCATGTTAGGAGTGAAATCTTAAATTATCTAATTAAATCCCTTTATTGCTATGTTAGGATCGACTTACTCAGTATTTTATATACTGATAAAATTATTGTATTCTCTTTTTATTTCAGAGTACGGAGATGATGCATAGCATGTGCATTGGGGATGGATTATTAAACATTGTTTATTTGCTTTTTACGATACTTGCATAACGGGCATGTAAACCCCGAGTTTTGGCCATGTCGGCCCATTTACATTTTTCCGCTGCACTATATATTTACTACTATATGTGTGGATGACACTTATTATTTTTACATAGATTCCGGACTTGTTTTAAATCTTTTTGCAATACCTATAGCCTTGCATCTCTTTGGCAAGCTCGGGGAATCCGTGTCTTGCTAGAGAGATGTGGCGGTGACATCCCGGCCTGGGTTATCAAATCCGGGGTGTTACAGGCTTATTCCTTTTATATCAGAAATGGTCCATCCAATTGCATGTACATATTTCTTGAGAATGTCTACCAGAGCTTTTTCTTGTTCTTGTGTCAACTTAGCTGACACAATTACCGGTAACTTTTTAGGTTCAGCGAGAAAAACGTACTTAAGATGATCCAGAAGTATTTTAAGTTCAAGCTCTGGTGGACATTCAACGGAAGGCAGTAATTTGCGAGAAATGGATGTGGGTGAAAGATCAGATTTACCTTCAGGACCCTGTGTCAGTACAGGGTCCACTTCATCGTCCATGGCGCTCTCCTCCTCCTCCGGAGTGAATTCAACACCGTCAAACTCTTCAAGGTCCCCAGTCATAGGGTCCTCAAAGTGCACGGCATTGCAGCTTTGTCCTTGCTTGGCACCAATAGGCATCAGTACCTGCTTTGAAACTTTGTCCGACATCAAAACCACAGAGTCAATGCTCTCGTCCTCACACCTACCATCTATTACATCAAACATGGAACAAGATCCCTCATCCGGGAACTTTTGCAGCTGTTCCATGTCAAAAGAGATTTCCCTGCCGTCGACCCTCAATGTGACTCTTCCAGATTTAGCATCAATTAATGTAACACCCCGGTTTTTGGTCACCCAGGTCGGGATGTCACCGCCACATCTCCCTAGTAAGACACGGTTTCTCCGAGCTTACTAAAGAGATGCAAGGCTAGGTATTGCAGTATTTAAAAGTATTTAAACCATTCAAGATAGCCCATACAATATAATTCGAAAATAATAATAGCATAGCGCAGCGGAAATATTTAGTTTAGTACAATATCGCAGCGGAAAATATAAAAGGGGCCGACATGGCCAAAACACGGTTTAAACAGGCCCGTTCATAATATAGTCTAAGTACGAAATTTAAAAGCAAAATAAGTGTTCCCCAAAATCCCATGCATGAATCGTGCTCACACATGCTCATTCCACATATTCTGTAAGGAAATGAATAAAAATGGTTTTGGTCAGCAAAATTGCTGAGTAAGTTAACACATGCATGATCGTAGGGTTTAAAAGCCATAAATTTAATAATTTAACAAAAGTATGATAATAACATAATATTTAATCTGATCTAATCAACTATCCAATAGCATAATTTATCTCAGGGCTCCATTTAATAGCACATAACACGTGGTTTAAGATAAAAGCCACAATTTAAATAAAGCATTTAAATAATTTAATTGGACAACAACATAATTTAATCTAATTTAATTTAATTTAGAATCCCCATTACATCCCCGATTTGGTATTTCAAAGTTTCACGATAAAATCGCGATGTCAACAAGTTTAGCCGGTAGCCCGGCGGCCGCAACCGTATCAGCCATACCCAGTACCACTCCGGAGTCTCGGGAAACCCATACGGATATTCACGAGAGTGTAGGCTCTAAGTTTCGCCGTTTAGGCAATCCATATCTCAAGTTTAGTGCGCGGGGTCACCATTGTCCATTACGGCACGAAGTGAATCGTTAGGGGGCACCCTGCAGAGCACTCACCCCTAATTTTAATTTATCAAGTTTGTAAGGGGATTTAGTTTTTAAAATCTGCCTTCCATTGTATTTGTTTAGAAATAATATCTCAATTCGTTTCAACCCTAAAGGTTAATTCCATGTTTCAACAAGATTTCAAGATTTCGTTTCGGGAAATCACAGTTTACTCTAAAATTCGTCTAAAATCAGATTTAATTCCAAAAATTCCAAAATTTCATATTTGACTCGGAAACATCAAGATCTACAACTTTCGTGTTTTAACTTTTTCAATCCGAGATACCTAAGTAGGTCAAAATTGCCAATTTTCGCATAAGAACAAATCTGTCCGAGTTTAATGCATCACAGTTTAAAGATTTCGAATTCTACCATAGCAATTCAACTCCAAATTTAATGAAATTTGTCAGGGATCATCTTAAGACATTTATCTACAACTTTCATGTTTGGCCAAAGATCTAAAACAGCCTAGATCCTATGTCAAAAACGTGATCAAGATCATTCCTAAGTTCTGTCCAAGATTTCAAGATCTAGATTCATACAATTCGGTTTCAATGGGTTTTCACATATCAAATCAATTCCAAAAATTCTCAAAAATTTACAGTAGCTAGATCTAAGTCTTAGGAACGTTTTTCGTGTTTTAAGTTCCGTTTGAGTTTCTTTTAAGGATCGGAAAAATTCAACAAATCTGTTGCGCCGGTAGAACGTTTAGATTGGCAGATTTACGGTTTCTTGATAATCTTTTAGTTTTGAATGTTTTAATTCATCCCAAAACCATGTAAGAGTTAACTTACAGTGTCTATGAACGTCGGGGATGTCTAGTTCGGAGGCGTGGCTTCCAGATCACCGTTTCTCCTCTCCGTTCGTCGGGTTCTACGATCTAGATTCAATACGGGGTGTAGAAAGAAAAGAATCGAAGTTAGAATCCGTTTTCGGATTGAAACGTGAAAAGATTTGTCGGACTAGAGCTTACCACAACGTTTGGAGATCCTTGGATTTTCGTCCAAAGCTGCTGCCTCCGTTTGGTGCTTTCCGTCGACTCCGAATTTAGGGTTTCGAACGTATAGTAGGTTGTAGGGTTTTGTAAACTTGTTTGGGGCTCCCAAGGGGCTTATTTATAGAATTCTCAATCCCTAGGGCGTCCACATCTGACCTAAAGGTCTTGGGTCGAGAGATGTTCAACCGAAAGTCGAAAAATCCGCGTTCGGGCGAGAGATTCACGCAACAACCAAATCTGTCAAGTGGCGCGGTCGTGGCGCGCTAATCGCCCTCCACCGCGCGGCCACCGCGCCGACTTCGCCTGGACTTCGGTCCGGGCGGGTCGTGCGATCCGTCGTGCTTTTCCGCCTCTCTTTCGGGTTTCTATCCCTCTATGCTCCCGAATTCCGGTTTCCGGGGTATCTTCGGGTTTCTACTTTCTCTCTAAATTTATTCTCAGTCTAATTGGATGTTTTGGACTCGAATCCTCGAGTTCATTAGTGTTGGGTTTTGGTGTACCATTTATTTACCTTTAATCCATCCTTTTATTTAATTAAATTCCTTTAATTCCTTTTTAAGTAAAAATCTCATTTCTCATTTCCTTATCTTTATTTACTTCTTTTATTTGCTGGATTTATTTATTTATTTATGGTATTTATTTTATCTATTATCTATTTATTTAATTATTGTTTTATTTTATGATGGAAAATTCTCGGGTATTACAGTCTACCCTCCTTAAGAATCAACTTCGTCCTCGAAGTTGTGTTTCGGCTTTTCTCGTGCTAAGGTCTTGTGTTTGTTTTATTGTTTTGTGACTGAACTTAGAATTAAAACTTCTAAGCTGCCTACGTACCCGGTAAAGGGATCAAGCCTTAACGTAGTTCAAAAGTTTACAAAAATGCACGAAAAATTAGGGGGTATGACATCCTCTCCCCCTTAAGATTGCAGTTATGTCCCCATAACTGTGTCGGAATCGGTTTGGAACAATGTCGGGTATCGTTCTCTCATGTCGGATTCCACTTCCCAAGTTGCCGTCTCACTTTCGTGGTTTGACCAAAGAACCTTGATCATTTTGACGGTTTTGTTCCTCGTTACTCGTTCCTTAGTATCGAGAATACGCACTGGGACTTCCTCGTAAGTCAAGTCTTCATCGAGCTCAATTATCTCCGGTTGAAGTACATGTGTCGGGTCCGGCACATACTTCTTTAGTTGCGAGACATGGAAGACATTATGAACTCGATCTAAGTGTGGCGGTAAAGCCAATCGGTAGGCTAGAGTTCCGACTCGTTCTAGAATTTCGTAAGGTCCTATGTATCGAGGACTTAACTTCCCTCGTTTGCCAAAGCGCATCACCCCCTTCATGGGTGATATCTTTAGCATGACCCTATCTCCCACTTGAAATTCTAGGTCTCGTCGTCTCACATCGGCATAACTCTTTTGACGGTCTTGTGCGGCTTTCATCTTCCCTTGAATCACTTTGATTTGTTGAGCCATGTCTTCGATAAGTTGTGGTCCTACTACCACGGACTTATCGTTTTCTTCCCAGCTCAACGGGCTTCGACACTTTCGTCCATACAACGCCTCGAAAGGTGCCATACCGATGCTAGCATGGTAGCTATTATTATAGGAAAACTCAATCAAGGGTAAATGAGATTCCCAATTTCCTTTGAATTCCAACACGCATGCTCTCAGCATGTCTTCTAGTGTTTGGATTGTCTTTTCGGTTTGTCCATCCGTCATCGGGTGGAATGCGGTGCTCATTTTGATTTGAGTACCGAGAGCTTTTTGTAACTCCGTCCAGAAATGAGAGACAAATCTACTGTCTCTATCGGAAATGATATCATGTGGTACTCCATGTCGTCGTACCACATTATCAATGTAGGCTCGGGCCAATTGGTCCATAGTCCACGTGTCTTTCATTGGGATGAATATGGCTGTCTTCGTTAGCCTATCGACAATCACCCAAATCTTATTCATGCCCTTAGGTGATCGAGGTAATCCCGAGACAAAGTCCATTGAGATGCTATCCCACTTCCAACTTGGAATCTCTAGTGGTTGCATCAATCCTAAGGGTTTATGTCGAACTGCCTTAACTTTTTGGCAGGTAAGACATCTTGCCACGAAATTTGCCACTTCCTTCTTCATTCCCGGCCACCAATAGATCTTCTTCAGATCCTTGTATAGCTTGTCACCTCCGGGATGTACGGAATATGGTGTGTTGTGCCCTTCCTCCATCAGCCTTTGCTTCAATTCGGCACATTTAAGAGGCACACACCACCTCCCTTGAAACGGATGCTTCCGTCCTCGTGGACAGCAAATCCTATTGCCTTTCCTTCGGCAATATTCCCTTTTATCTTCTTGAGTTTCGGGTCGCCCGGTTGAGCGAGTCGAATCTCGTCCAATATTGGAGTTTCTACGACCATGGCATTGACCGTTTCTCTCACTGTAACAGGATGCACAAGTTCTAACTCCAATCTTGCCAATTCCATGTACAATGCCGGCGGAATTACCAACGAGTTTGTCACGTGTTGGGTTTTCCGACTTAGGGCATCGGCTACCACATTCGCCTTCCCCTCGTGGTATGCTATCTCTAAATCGTAGTCCTTAATGAGTTCCAACCACCTTCGCTGTCTCAAATTCAACTCCTTCTGAGTGAATATATATTTCAAGCTTTTGTGGTCGGTGAACATTCGACACTTCCGCCCATAAAGATAATGTCTCCATATCTTTAGAGCGAAAACGACCGCTGCCAACTCCAGGTCGTGGGTCGGATAATTCTCCTCGTGAGGTTTTAGTTGACGTGATGCATAGGCTACGACTCTCGAGTCCTGCATCAAAACACAACCTAAACCTTTCTTCGAAGCATCGCTATATACTTCGAAGTCACCATGCTCTGATGGTAGTGTTAATACGGGTGTGGTTGTGAGTCGTTTCTTCAGCTCTTGAAACGCCATCTCACAAGCTTCGGTCCACTCGTATTTTGCTCCTTTCTTCAGTAGCTGGGTCAAAGGACGTGCAATTCTTGAAAAGTCCTTCACAAATCGTCTATAATATCCGGCTAATCCAAGGAAACTCCTTATTTCCGTTGGACTTTTCGGAGTTGCCCATTCAGTTACGGCAGAGACTTTTGCCGGATCCACTGATACTCCATCAGCGGATACTATGTGTTCGAGAAATGCCACTTCTTTCAGCCAGAAGTCACATTTCGACAGCTTGCCGTATAGCTGATTTCTTCGCAAGATTTCCAATACTTGATGTAAGTGTTTTGCATGCTCCTCCTCGCTCTTCGAGTAGATCAGGATGTAGTCGATGAACACTACGACACACTGGTCTAACAATTCTCGGAACACGTTGTTCATGAGATTCATGAACATGGCCGGAGCATTTGTTAACCCGAAGGATAACACTGTGAACTCGTAATGGCCATATCGTGTTCGAAACGCCGTCTTTGGAATGTCATTCTCGGCAATCCTCAATTGATGATACCCAGATCGCAAATCGATCTTCGAGAATACTGAAGCTCCCTTCAGTTGATCAAACAGATCCTCTATTCTCGGTAGGGGGTATTTATTCTTAATGGTCACTTGGTTTAGTCCTCGGTAATCTATGCAAAGACGTAGTCCTCCGTCTTTCTTCTTGACAAACAAAACTGGTGCTCCCCAAGGGGACGTACTCGGTCGTATGTAACCTTTTCCCAATAGCTCCTCGAGTTGTTCCTTTAACTCCTTCATTTCCAGTGGTGCCATCTGGTACGGAGCTTTCGAGACAGGCTCTGTCCCCGGAATGAGATCTATGGTGAATTCAAGATCTCTCTCAGGTGGCATGCCCGGAACGTCCTCAGGGAATACGTCCGGGTATTCTCTTACCACTGGTATGCTATCAACCTTGTTTTCTTCCGCCTCAAGGTTGTGCACATAGCACGCATATAGTTCATACCCCTTACGCATCAAGTTACTTAGTTTAAGTGCACTAACGATTTTGTTACTTTTCTTAGGGGGCTGAGAGTAAAAGATAACTCTCTCTTTCCCCTACTTTTTGACAAGGTGATCTTTTGCTTTTGGCATTCGATCACCGCTTTATACTGGGATAGCCAGTCCATCCCCAGTATGATGTCAAAGTCTCTTAAGTTAAATTCTACCAAGTTCGCGAAGAATTCTACGTTCTTTATCACTACAGGAATTCCGTTTTATCGTTTAGAGCAAGACACTATTTCTCCAGAAGGCAATTGAATTCCTAAGCTAATTCTCTCGCACTTAGGTAGATCTAACTCAGGCACTATCCTTGATGCAATAATTGAGCAACTAGCTCCAGAATCAAATAGAACTCTAAGGGGTGTATTCAAAACGTGAAATGTACCTGCCATCACTTCTCCTTGCGCAGGCACGTCCGCTTGGTTTACCACATTGAGCCTCCCCACAGGGCGTCCTTGGTTGCCCTGCTGGTTCGCGTTCTGCTGCTGGTTTTGCTGTTGGTTTTGATTCTGCGGGGGCGGAGGTCGTTGGTTCTGGTTCTGGTTTTGCGGCCTATTTTGAGGGGGTCTGTACCCTTGGTTATTCCCGTTTCGCCCGTTTTGGTTTTGAGGCTGTTCTTGCCCCGCGACCAAATCGTCCCTCTTTGTTATGTTCTCGAGCCTAGTTCGGCAATCCCGTCGAACGTGACCTATTCGACCACATCGGTAACAAGCGCCTTGTTGCGGGCATCCCCTTGCCAGATGTGGTCGTCTACATCGCGGGCAAGGCGGTACCGGATCTTCTTGGTTGAACCTCCTCCCAGTGGTGTTTTGTTGGGGCCTATTCGACCCTCTGCGCTGCTCGTTCCTTCCAGTGTTGTTCTCGTTTCTTGAGTCTCGGCTTCTCTTGTCTTGAGGACCCCTGCTGGACTCCCCCACTCACCCTTCTTTTCAGCTGCTGCACGCGTGCTACCGCTACAGCGCGATCGTATACGGCTTGCAAATCGGGGTAGTGTACCCCCGCGATCACCTCGCGCACAGACAGGTTCAGTCCCATCTCAACTTCTGTGCCTTTTCCGCATCAGTAGGCACTAGCCTTGGTGCGAACCTCACCAGCTCCTTGAAGCGTGTGTAGTATTCTTGCACCGTTTGGCTTCCTTGCTTCAGTGACAGGAATTCTTCATACATGGTAGCTTTAGTACTCAAGGAATCGAATCGATCCCTGAGTAGCTCCATCATCTCCATCCACGAGTACGGCTCGTCATCTTCAGTCAGTTTGGCTTGCGTTGCTTGCCACCAGTCGTCAGCTTCGCCTCCCAAGTAGTATGAAGCGACATGTACCCTTTCTCCTTCCGGACATTTGACCGCTCCCAGCAGCTTGTCGAAAGTCCGGATCCATTCCTCCAGTTTAGCTGGATCCTCCTCACCAGCGTAGTGGGGCGGCTGGTAAGGATTCACCATCGCCAGGTAGTTAGGGCGAGCTTGGGGCGGAGGTACCGCCGCAGCTTGACCCTGGTTGACTTGCGCGTTTCCGAGCGCAATCAACACTTCCTCTATCGTCCTAAGACGATCGCCCACATTGTTCGGTGCGGGGGCGTCCTGCGCACCTTGGGGTTGTTCCATCTCAGGTTGAATCGGTTCAGTGACGTTTGGTGGTGTTTCAGTAGGTATCTCAGTGGTGGTTTGGGGAGTGGTTTGAGTTCTTCCTCTTCCTCTTCCTCTGGGTGCCATTCTAGTACAAATGGGATAGATTAGGACTGGTGAATTTAGCATATAGTCTAAGCAATTTCTATAAATGTATATGTGTGTGTAGCAACTTAGCACGTGGTGCTTTGTTCGAATTAAGAAGCATACGACGCCTCGGGGGTTTTATTTTAAAATTTTCCTTTCGATTTAAAAAATAAATAAACCGGCCATTTTATTTCCTCAAAAGAAATTTTTGTACAAAAGTAGAAATATTTTCCTAGCAAAACAATGTCTAACAATAGAATCTCTAGTGCCTCATGACGTCTCCCGGTGGGGTAGCAGGATCTTCCTCCGGATCTTCCTCCTCCGAACTCGGCGGTAGTAGGTCATCAAAGATAGTGTTTAGGTCTTGCCCGTGGGCATCGATGTATTCTTTTAGTATTAAGTTTTGTGTGGTGAGGGTTCGGACTTGGCGCTCGAGTTGGTTTATGCGGTGATGATCCGCCTCTCTCAAGTTGCCCATGTGATGTAAATTGGCCTCCAATTGAGCCATACGGTACTTCATCTGCTCTAGCGTCTGGTGGGAATCGAGATGAACACTCATCATCCTGACCATCAACTGCATCATGTCTTGACTAGCCATCTAGCGCAAGCAAGAGATCTAAGTTAATATTCGCCAAGATTCTAAGTTCAATTCGCCAAGATTCTAGGTTCGAGTTTCCAAGATTCTAAGTTCAAGTTTCGCCAAGATGCTAAGTTCAAGTTTCGCCAAGATTCTAAGTTCAAGTTTCCAAGATTCTAAGTTCAAGTTTCCAAGATTCTAAGTTCATAGCAGAGATGCAACATGCAAATGCAAATGATATTTCCCCCCAATAATAATTTAATGCACCACATGTATATATATATTTTCCCATGGGTTTTAAAAATAAAAATTTTCCCATGGAAATAATACTTTAAAATTTAAAAGAATAGTCAAAATACTAATAATAGTTTAAAAATAGTAATGGTTTAAAAATAATAGTTTAAAAATAGCCGGGCTCTGATACCAACTTGTAACACCCCGGTTTTTGGTCACCCAGGTCGGGATGTCACCGCCACATCTCCCTAGTAAGACACGGTTTCTCCGAGCTTACTAAAGAGATGCAAGGCTAGGTATTGCAGTATTTAAAAGTATTTAAACCATTCAAGATAGCCCATAAAATATAATTCGAAAATAATAATAGCATAGCGCAGCGGAAATATTTAGTTTAGTACAATATCGCAGCGGAAAATATAAAAGGGGCCGACATGGCCAAAACACGGGTTAAACAGGCCCGTTCATAATATAGTCTAAGTACGAAATTTAAAAGCAAAATAAGTGTTCCCCAAAATCCCATGCATGAATCGTGCTCACACATGCTCATTCCACATATTCTGTAAGGAAAGGAATAAAAATGGTTTTGGTCAGCAAAATTGCTGAGTAAGTTAACACATGCATGATCGTAGGGTTTAAAAGCCATAAATTTAATAATTTAACAAAAGCATGATAATAACATAATATTTAATCTGATCTAATCAACTATCCAATAGTATAATTTATCTCAGGGCTCTATTTAATAGCACATATCACATGGTTCAAGATAATAGCCATAATTTAAATAAAGCATTTAAATAATTTAATTGGACAACAATATAATTTAATCTAATTTAATTTAATTTAGAATCCCCATTACATCCCCGATTTGGTATTTCAAAGTTTCACGATAAAATCGCGATGTCAACAAGTTTAGCCGGTAGCCCGGCGGCCGCAACCGTATCAGCCATACCCAGTACCACTCCGGAGCCTCGGGAAACCCATACGGATATTCACGAGAGTGTAGGCTCTAAGTTTCGCCGTTTAGGCAATCCATATCTCAAGTTTAGCGCGCGGGGTCACCATCGTCCATTACGGCACGAAGTGAATCGTTAGGGGGCACCCTGCAGAGCACTCACCCCTAATTTTAATTTATCAAGTTTGTAAGGGGATTTAGTTTTTAAAATCTGCCTTCCATTGTATTTGTTTAGAAATAATATCTCAATTCGTTTCAACCCTAAAGGTTAATTCCATGTTTCAACAAGATTTCAAGATTTCGTTTCGGTAAATCACAGTTTACTCCAAAATTCGTCTAAAATCAGATTTAATCCCAAAAATTCCAAAATTTCATATCTGACTCGGAAACATCAAGATCTACAACTTTCGTGTTTTAACTTTTTCAATTCGAGATTCTTAAGTAGGTCAAAATCGCCAATTTTCGCATAAGAACAAATCTGTCCGAGTTTAATGCATCACAGTTTAAAGATTTCGAATTCTACCATAGCAATTCAACTCCAAATTTAATGAAATTTGACAGGGATCATCTTAAGGCATTTATCTACAACTTTCATGTTTGGCCAAAGATCTAAAACAGCCTAGATCCTATGTCAAAAACGTGATCAAGATCATTCCTAAGTTCTGTCCAAGATTTCAAGATCTAGATTCATACAGTTCGGTTTCAATGGGTTTTCACATATCAAATCAATTCCAAAAATTCTCAAAAATTTACAGTTGCGCCGGTAGAACGTTTAGATTGGCAGATTTACGGTTTCTTGATAATCTTTTAGTTTTGAATGTTTTAATTCATCCCAAAACCATGTAAGAGTTAACTTACAGTGTCTATGAACGTCGGGGATGTCTAGTTCGGAGGCGTGGCTTCCAGATCACCGTTTCTCCTCTCCGTTCGTCGGGTTCTACGATCTAGATTCAATACGGGGTGTAGAAAGAAAAGAATCAAAGTTAGAATCCGTTTTCGGATTGAAACGTGAAAAGATTTGTCGGACTAGAGCTTACCACAACGTTTGGAGATCCTTGGATTTTCGTCCAAAGCTGCTGCCTCCGTTTGGTGCTTTCCGTCGACTCCGAATTTAGGGTTTCGAACGTATAGTAGGTTGTAGGGTTTTGTAAACTTGTTTGGGGCTCCCAAGGGGCTCATTTGTAGAATTCTCAATCCCTAGGGCGTCCACATCTGACCTAAAGGTCTTGGGTCGAGAGATGTTCAACCGAAAGTCGAAAAATCCGCGTTCGGGCGAGAGATTCACGCAACAACCAAATCTGTCAAGTGGCGCGGTCGTGGCGCGCTAATCGCCCTCCACCGCGCGGCCACCGCGCCGACTTCGCCTGGACTTCGGTCCGGGCGGGTCGTGCGATCCGTCGTGCTTTTCCGCCTCTCTTTCGGGTTTCTATCCCTCTATGCTCCCGAATTCCGGTTTCCGGGGTATCTTCTGGTTTCTACTTTCTCTCTAAATTTATTCTCAGTCTAATTGGATGTTTTGGACTCGAATCCTCGAGTTCATTAGTGTCGGGTTTTGGTGTACCATTTATTTACCTTTAATCCATCCTTTTATTTAATTAAATTCCTTTAATTCCTTTTTAAGTAAAAATCTCATTTCTCATTTCCTTATCTTTATTTACTTCTTTTATTTGCTGGATTTATTTATTTATTTATGGTATTTATTTTATCTATTATCTATTTATTTAATTATTGTTTTATTTTATGATGGAAAATTCTCGGGTATTACAATTAATGCACTGCCAGTGGCCAGAAACGAGCGTCCCAATATAAGTGGCATTTCAGAGTCATCTTCAATGTCGAGGATGATAAAGTCAACCGGGAAAAGAATTTGGCCGGTTTTGACTACCACATCCTTGAGGATTCCTACGGGCTGGGTGATCGATCTGTCTGCAAGTTGCAGTTTCATCTTGACTGGTTCAATCTCTCCGAGCCTTAGGCGAATTGCCATGGCTAGAGGCATCACGTTGATGCTGGATCCTAGATCACATAACCCCATACTCACTTTGGCCCTTCCAATTTGTACTGGCAGCGTGCAACATCCAGGGTCCTCTTTCTTTTCGGGCAATTTCCTCTGAACTATGGCACTGCATGTGCTGTTGAGAACAATCACCTCCTCCTGCTCTACCTGTCTTTTCCCTGAAATCAATTCTTTCAAGAACTTAGCATAGGTGGGCATTTCGGAAATCATTTCCACCGGAGGAATGGTTATCTCTACAGACTTTAACCGTTCTAGAAATTTCTTGAATTTAAGATCATGTTCCTTATTTTTAAGACGTGCAGGGTATGGCACCCTTGGCATGTACTTATTATTATCAATTTTTGGTGGTAAAGGGAAGGAAGTTGTACCTTCACCCGTACCCTTATCAGCTTCAACTGCAGCTTCAATCTGCGAATTAGCTGTATCTGATTTGTCCTTTACCAGTTCAACACTTTCTTCTCCTTCAATCTTTTCCTTTTCCTTCTCAACCTCCACTGAATCCTTTCCCTTCACAGCTTTTTTCTTTCCGGACCCAACAATGCCCTTCAGAGTCTTACCTCCCCGCAATGTGATTGCTTTACATTGCGGGTTGGTCTAAGTACTGCTCGATAGTGTCCCCTTCCCCCTGTTCTGCAATTCCTTAGCCAACTGAGTGACCTGTGTCTCCACATTTTTTATTGATGACTGCAATTGTTGGTTTATCTTCCTTTGATTGGAAATAAACTCGGTCATCAAGTTCTCCAGGCGAGATGGTGGCTTCTGGTTAAATTGCTGGTTCTGATCAGGTTGGGCTTGGAAGTTTTGGAAGTTCTGGCCATGGTTTTGGTTGGGTCTTTGTTGGATATGGGGCTGGAAATTCTGATTGTGATTCTGGAAGTTCTGTACTCTCTGTTGAACAAATCCTTGATTTTGTGGTCGGAAGTTCTGCTGAGGGTTTTGGTTTGCAAACTGGTTGGGCTGGTTTGGCTGAGATAACAAATGCACATTGAGTGCATTGTTATTGGAATAGGAGAGGTTTGGGTGGCGGTTCTGAAAATTCCCAGCATAGTTACAGCTTTCGGTAGCTATCTGTTGGCATGTATCAGTTGGATGTGGTCCCTGACAAAGCCCGCAAACAGCTTCCGATTGCTGTGTTTGTGCTTGGCTTGAAGAAGCTCCTGCCTGTACAGTACCCTTTCCTTTTCCTTGGTTCAGTTGAATTGCAGCCACCTGTTCCTGCAATTTTTCAAAATCTGTTTTACCTTCACTTACAGCAAAAACTTTTCTAGGAGGGTCAGCCTTCCTCTCATCAATGTTCAGTACAGATCTGTTAACAGACATGGTCTCAATCTTTGCCCATGCTTGGTCCATGGGCAAGTGGAGTAAGTGCCTCCCTCCAGCTGCATCTAGCATCATTCGCCATGAGTGGGTGAGTCCTCCATAGAATTTTCTCAGTTGCTCCCATGGTTGGTAACCGTGTTGGGGGCATCTCCTCAAGAGGTTGAAAAACCTCTCTTTGGCATCATAGAGTGACTTTTCCGGCTTCATTTTGAATTCTCCAATTCTTGCTCGTCCTTCTTCCACCTTTGATTCAGGGAAATACTTCAACAGAAAACTACTCACCAGATCTGCCCATGTGCTCCTCTGGTTGATAGGCAATGACTTGTACCAATCCCTGGCTCCACTAAACAATGAGAAAGGAAACAACATTAGTCTTATAGCATCAGGGGATACCCCCTGATTTTTTATCGTATCGCAGAGCTCCAAGAAAGTTTGAAGATGATCATGAGGGTCCTCATGATTTGCACCGCAAAATTTATTGTTTTGCACCAAGTTGATGAGTGCAGGCTTCAGTTCGAAGTTGCGTGCGGCAAATTGTGCTCTCCCGGGCCTGTTCTGATAAGGTTCCACAATAGGCTGCATAAAGTCAGCTGCTGCCTGCTGTTGCTGATTTCTTTATTCTGCTTGATTTTGGTATTGCAGGTGGTGATTGGGATTCTGCTGGAATATGTTGTCTGGATCTTGAGGGTTGTTCTGAAACTGGTCTTGATTGAAGGGTTGATTGTGGTATTGCTGGTTTGACATATTTTGGTTTTTGTGGTTATATTGGTTTAAAGGTGGTGGCGGTTGTTGGTGGAATTGCTGGTAATGTTGCTGATCGATATTAGGTAGATTCTCCTCCTCGTTAACACGATTTGGATGTTCTACTATACCCCCATCAGCTCCATTACCAGGGTTATTTAGTGGTTGGTCATGGATGGGTGGTTGGTTTATGGGTAAGATCGGGGGAATGTCCTGGTTTTCTACCATGTCAGATAGGTCACTGCTTGTGGTTCCGGGTGAGGTACGAGTCCGTGCTTCCTGTTCTTTTCTTCGTCTTGCTTGTGCCCTCAGTTGTCGAGCAGTCCTTTCTATTTCTAGATCGAACGGTAGCTCAGGCAATGTATCCTTCCTCCGTTGCATAAGCAATTTACATCACAACTTGACAACACCTGCACAACCCCCAGGTTAGTAATGGTTCAAGAGTATATACAAAAACTATCTATGAGTAAATCAGGAGTGTAATTCTCTTAATAAATGGCGCTGCATCCTCCCCGGCAATGGCGGCATGAAACTTTTGACAATTTCCCACTATATGAGTATTTTCTGAAAAATAATAATCCCGGTTTAATTTTATTTAAAGAGACCAATTATGAAGATGGAGTTGGGATTAGGGATATGTTTATAGGTTGCCACGTTTTTATATACTCATGTAGGAAACTGTGGCTCGAAAGCGCACGGTGTCAAAAATTGCAGTAATTTATAGTAAGACCGGATCGTTCACTGGAGGATGTGCGATAGAAGCAGGGCCCACGTCGTTTACTAAGATTTTCCACTCGGTTACTCATTTCAGGTTTTGCATTGGTTTCTAACACTACTTGACATAATTTAAGGTAGATTATGAAAGCAATAAAAGTTATACTACAAAGCATAGTAAAATTATTCTAAAAAGCAATTAAATCTATTCTACGAAAGCAATAAAAATTATGCTAAGAAAGCGGATAAAATTATTCTACGAAAGCAGATTTAAAATGTGACAGAAGGGACAGGAAGGAAATAATAAAGATTGGACAAGATTTCAGATGAAACAATAATTAAACTTCCATTTTTATTACACAGATCTTTGGTGGGGATAATTCATCAATTAGCTAATGCTCATGCTTTCTAACTATGTTAACAGACAGGTACTTACAGTCAGAATTTACATGCTCTTAAGACCTCAACCTCTAAGATACCATAGATTAATAACTTCCCCTGCCGAGGTATGTTACTTCTCCATGGTGGATAAGCAACACCTAATACGTCATTAGTTGACATGCCAAGTACTCCTATCATCCCCCTTGTCACCCCCAAAGTCTAAATTAAATCCCAAACAAATCCACAACTCTTAAACCTTACAACCGGCGGCCAACCTCTAATTCTTCCGAGTGACCTCTATAAAAGCATTTAAAAGAAAGCAGTAAAGAAAGCAATAAAGAAAGCATTTAAAAACCTATCACTCGGAAGTTTCGGAAGCTATCTCATTCCGTTAGTATAAAAGAGCCCCTGATCTTGGTGACCAGATGCAGATTTAGAACTTCCTAAATATCAGTAAGCCATAGGGCTTATAACATCTGGTTAGTTATGAGATACAAACTAAATGGAACGGACCCGTGAAGATCTATTCCGAATGTACTCACTTAAGACTCAATTTTAGACATTGACGGGAGAAGATAGTAGTTGAAACAATACTCAACCCTACCTTAGAAATTAATCAAGGCCTATATGTTGTTCCTCTAGTATTATTTATCAAATCTTATCTGAATCCAAGTGGACACTGATTTAATGCGATACCTAATATAAGATTTCGAACACACAGTAATTTTGAGAAAACAATTGATATTTGAAAATCATTCCCTACACAGGTACTAGACTCTCAATTAAAACACATATCCTGTCAGACTAGGTAAGACCTAATCGCTGACTCTGCTTCTAAGTTCTCAAAATCAACACCCAGTAGAAGATGAATTAGTCATAGCTGTGAAACTATCCCTTACTCAGATCCGGATTTTATAAAGGAATTTTTGTTGGAAATTTAATATGCAACATCTGATTTAAATCCAGACTTCTATGTCCAAGGGAAGGATCCCAAAATAATATGATCACAATAGCTACATAATAATATCATGCATACATGTATATGAGAAGTAAAATAAAATACCCCAACATATATGGTGGGGTTAGACAGAACTTGATATACAAAGTTGGATTAGCTATGAGAAAAGAAGAATTTGGCTAAAAAGAGTGCCAGAAATAACTGGGGTTATCTGGACTGCAAACATCTTCTGTCCAGTTCCCAACTATTCCAGATGGTCTGATTTTTAGATAGTGAGGAACCCTTAATGACAGTGATCGCTATCATCGAAAGTCCTACTATCCATGGAAGAGGAAAAACCCACATGTTTTCTTACTATAGTACTATCATAACAGTGTTGATCGACACTGTCTAGTATTACCATAGCTCGAAATTCAGGTTTGAAATTAAAATAAAGAAAAGAAAACTATATCTAATTAGGAATTGGCTGAGTGGCTAATCTTTATCCCCGTAAAGAGACCTTTTTGCCGGAGCTTCCACCAATCACTATTCAGACCATGCAAAATAACGAGTAATAATTAATACACAGAAGACGAGCTAATCGTTATCCCGGTGAAGAGACCTTTTTGCTAACATTGATCTGTGATATTCCTTATTACTCATTCATGCACACAATTAAAGAGAAAGAATGAAATTAAAAGAATATTTTTGGTATTGTGAGAATGTTAAACACACAATAATTTAGACTCTAATGGGTTGAGATGTGTAATGGGTAAAATTAGATGCAATGGGCCTAAGCCCAATACACCCATGCAACTTACACAACTCAGGAAATAAAATATTTTTGGAGTTTTTTTAAAAAATAGAGACAGGAGGTCAATTCAGTTTATTGGATTGGATGCAATGTAAACCGAATTGAAAATGCACGAGAAATGAAGTATTGCCTTATTCAATTAATCATTGCAAGGATGCGAAATAACATCATTTAATTCGGTTTGTCAAAGCAATTCGGTCTAGACCAAATTGGACAAACCGAATTGATGAGGTTCTTCACTTACTCAATTTTGGCTAAGGCATTTACTTCAAAAGGAGGGTAATTCGATTTGAAATCAATTTGGTATAGACCGAATTGGCAAACCGAATTGGTTTAACACAAAAAAAAATCAACTAAGGCATGAAGGGATGATATGCATACAATGCAGTTTCCGAAGTCAATTCGGTCTATATGGGCAATTCGGTATAAACCGAATTGCTGGAGACCACATGAAGAGAATGAACAAGCCATTTTTACCATGCTATTCAGTCTTCATGCTGGAGACCGAATTGCATGCAATTTTTACATGTGTATTTTTGTTCACAAGTATCAATGCAGTTTCGAAGCTGATGCGGTTTATGATAGATGGGATTGACCCCATCACTCATTTCACATCAGTGTCATCTCGCAGCCATACTTGTGAATATTTTGTGGTTATCCATAATGTAAATATTCAGTGGGTAATAGCATGGATTAAAACCTAAAACTACAAACAAGAAATTCTAAGATTAATCTACCTAAAGCAACCTAAAAATCTAAGAACATCATGTATAAACTAAGAACACCTACTTAATCTAAGGAAGCATAAATACAAGATCTACAACAATAAGGATGCAAATAAAGCAATAAAACCTATTTCTAACAAGCCCTAAATTATCTAAAACCTAAGAACACTTATTTGAAGCTCTAAGGCATAAAACCATACCAAAAACCCACTAAACATGCATTTATTGAGAATGAAAGCCAACTAGAAACACAATAAATGTAATCTAGTTGAAACAAACATTCATTCTACCATATTTATTGCTAAATAAAGCATTTAAAGAGTGTCAAACACATGAAACAAAACCCATTTCTGGAAATTTTCCTTGTATTCAACACTTGAAAGCATAATAAATAACCCAAAACCATCATTAGATTGAAGGTAGGGTTTATTCTAACTAAAAAGCATATAAAGAGTATGGAAATGGCTACACTAAATGGTAGTAACAAGCTTTTACAAACTAAACTAAGATTAAAACATCTAAAACTAAGCTATATGCATGAAAAATAAACTAACTAAACTACCTACCTAACCCTTTAGGGGTGGAGACTTCCTGCCTTCTTCTTTTTGTCCCTTATCCGAATGTCAAAGTGTGTAAGAATGTCTTCAAGTGTTGAGGAATGTCAGCTTTTATACTTGTTCCTCAGAACCCTAGGCCCATCAGGGCCCATCAACAGTAGCATGCATTTCCCACGTGCTCCACAGCTGCATCTGGATGCATATTTGAATTCAATTCGGCCTTCAAGCAATTCGGTCTAAACCGAATTGGTGGATATCGAATTGCATGAGGACTCTCTTCCTTGGTCTTTGGCTGGGGTGTGGTCTTCAACATCAATGCAGTTTAAGTGTAGACCGAATTTGAGTATTTCGAATTGCTCATGGTCTCTTGCTTGGCTTCCTTGTTTTGAGGCAATTCGGTCTATGCAATCAATTCGGTGTAAACCGAATTGCACAGACCGAATTGGGCATATCGCATCTCTTCTCAACACTTAATCATTTTCCTTCTTCTCTTCAGTAATTCGGTCTACATGGGCAATTCGGTATAAACCGAATTGCATAGACCGAATTGTTTTTCAACACTTAGCCAAAAATTTCAGTTTGTGGGATTTTCATTCTTTTTCCCATCTTTTTGATTTTTGTGGGCTATTTTATTCTCTTGCCCATCTTTTCATTCCTTTTTCTTTTCTTTTTCCTTTTTTTTTTTCATGTTTTTGGATTTTTCTAACACAAATGCAATTAGAATTGCATATTTTTATGTTTTTCATTACCAGCTTATTATTCTTACAAACTCGCATTAATCTGTCACATTCAACTGCTTTCTTATTAAAATAAGATGGGAATACGATCAAAACGTCCATCTCAGACACGGAAATGGATTGGAAATAATGGACAATTTTGGCCATTATCATGCATTCCTCATTAAGTATAAAATAGTACTAATAATTGATTCATTTTCGCATAGGTGCAAGAAAATAATGTCCAAAGTGAACTTGTACGTGATGTTGCAATTTCCTCTCAGCGCACAGTTCATAGCTATCCATTGTATTTTGTTAATGGGTATCATTTTGTGGTTGAGGGCTCCCAAAAGTCGAACAAAGCAACATATAATAGTGGCGTTTGCATTAGTAGTGAATATGGAGATTTTTATGGCCGTATTAAGGAGATACTCATTGTTCAGTATCCTGCACTACCAATAAAACGATGTGTACTCCTCAAGTGTCATTGGTACGATCCAACATCTTCTGGTATGAGAATCCATGATCGGTTCAACATTATTGAAGTGCATCAAAAGAAAAAATTTAACAAGTATGAGCCATTCATTTTGGCGTCCCAAGCCACTCAACCTTCTATTCATACCCTACCTAACTGTTAGAGCGCAACCTTCTGATTGGTTAGTCGCATACAAAGTGAAACCGAGAGGTTAGGTGGGGAAAGTAACAACTGACACCATAGACATGGATGCCTATCAACAAGACAACGCTCACTGCATATCTGTGGACATACCAATAGATGGTTCAATACCTTAGTTGATGGTCAGGGGTTGTATGTGGATTTACAGTTAGAGGAAACAAATGAAGGGGATAACAATAAGCTGGTCGGAGTCTGAGTTCATGAATGACAGTGATACTTCGGAAGGATCTATTCCTGATGTAGGATATTTCGAAAAGTAATGACTGTTAGTTGGCTTTTGAGAACATGTATATATATATATATTCTCATACTTTCACTTTTATATCTGATATTTGTGTAATTATGATTGACATGATGTCCAAAAATAATATCAAGGGGCGTGATTACTTACTCAGGAGCTGACGTGCGATGACACGGAGTTAGTGACCATCACAGGAGGGCGACTCTTCGTCATCCATACCAGGTGCGTTCATATTTACACGAAATTATTAAAAGTAGTCTTGTTAACATAATATTGACAATCATATAAGTTGTATTGTCTTTGTAATAAAGATTCCACTGACTTAGGTGATCAATCACAACAATGAGATCCAGATAGCACATTGCGTCCTGATGATGACATAGGTTAGTTTATATTTTTTTCACTAAAAAAGAAATTATTCCATGTTTTTCTAATCCAAAACCATTTTGTGTATCAGGAGCTGATGTTGGCCCCACTAAGAGCCCAACTAAACGAGTACTAGAGACCCCTCTTACTAAGGATATCGAGGTTTGGACCGACAACAATGGTGATGTGCATCCGTGTTTACGCATAAAGGGAAACGACAACAGGTATATTTTTATGACTTCATCTTATGTATGTAGTAGTTAGTTTTCTGCTAGGTTTCAACCCTTTTTTCTATGTCACCGAATACTGGATAGAGTGGACGACCAAGGCCACAAGATGGATAATAAAACCATTTAAGGAATTCTTTGACGAAAACGGTGCCGATTATAATTCACTCAGCGAGCATCATATAGATCTATTTTGGAGGGAGTTTCTGGTACGTCATTATTCAGTATACTCTTAAATCTCAATTTTTGGGAGTTTTTAAATCTATTGTGGAATAGCAACAAATTGATATATAAATTCATCGTGTTTTCTTGTACTTCGCAGCGTTAGGTCATATTTGAGGATGAGTATTACCCTCAGGTAAGGCCGTCCTGGGCTTCGAAGCTGCAGGTTAGATACAGGACTGGATTATATAGAAAAGGAACAAGATGAAGAAGCCTACTGGGATGAGTGACGATCATTGGCAGTCATGATGTTGGGTTTGGGACTCAGATGAGAAGAAAGAGCTGTATGCAAGGAATAAGAGGAATCGACATGGCGGCGACCCCACAACACCAGCAAAGCCAACTCACACCTCAGGTTTTTGCTCACACACTGAGGTTGCGCAGAAACATGTATGCTGATGGTTTATTTCAATTGCATATTCACGTGTTGGCTTCTTATTTGTTTAAAAATAATTGAAGCAAGTCACTTCCGATTCATTTGCATATTCACATTTTATTATATTATTTTAAAAATGAGTGAAGGGAACGCGCCAATGTATTATGAGGTATTTGAGGAAACTCTTAAGTACAAGAAAGATAAGACTTTTGTCACGGAGAAGGCAGAGAATCTTGTGGTATGTTAACTTACTGAAACTTTTGACAATTTCCCACTATATGAGTATTTTCTGAAAGATAATAATCCCGGTTTAATTTTATTCAATGAAACCAAATTATGAATATGGAGTTGGGATTAGGGATATATTTATAGGTTGTCACGTTTTTATATACTCATGTAGGAAACTGTGGCCCGAAAGCGCAGGGTGTCAAAAATTGCAGTAATTTATAGTAAGACCGGATCGTTCACTGGAGGATGTGCGATAGAAGCAGGGCCCACGTCGTTTACTAAAATTTTCCTCTCGGTTACTCGTTTCAAGCTTGAGTTTGGTTTCTAAAATCTACTTGACATAATTTAAACTATACTATGGAAGCAATTAAAATTATTCTACAAAGCACAATAAAATTAGTCTATAAAGCAATTAAATCTATTCTAAGAAAGCAATAAAAATTATGCTACGAAAGCAGATAAAAGTATTCTACGAAAGCAGATTTAAAATGTGACAGAAGGGACAGGAAGAAAATAATAAAGATTGGACAAGATTTCAGATGAAGCAATTATTAAAATTCCATTTTTATTGCACAGATCTTTGGTTGGGATAATTCATCAGTTAGCTAACTCTCATGCTTTCTAACTATATTCCCTTTAACAGACAGGTACTTACAGTCAGAATTTACATGCTCTTAAGACCTCAACATCTAAGATACCATAGATTAATAACTCCCCCTGCCGAGGTATGTTATTTCTCCATGGTGGATAAGCAACACCTAACACATCATTAGTTGACATGCCAAGTACTCCTATCATCCCCCTTGTCACACCCAAAGTCTAAGTTAAATCCCGAACTAATCCACAACTCTTAAACCTTATATACGGCGGCCGACCTGCCAACCTCTAATTCTTCCGAGTGTCCTCTACAAAGCATTTAAAATAAAGAGGTAAAGAAAGCGGTAAAGAAAGCATTTAAAAACCTATCACTCGGAAGCTTTAAAAGTTCTCATTCCGTTAGTATAAAAGAGCCCCTCGTCTTGGTGACCAGATGCAGATCTAGAACTTCCCAAATATCAGTAATCCACAGGGCTTATAACATCCGGTTAGTGATGAGATACAAACTGAGTGGAACAAACCCGTGAAGATCTATACCGAATGTACTCACTCAAGACTCAATTCTAGGCTTTGCCGGGAGAAGATAGTAGTTGAAAGAATACTCAATCCTACCTTAGAAATTAACCAAGGCCTATATGTTGTTTCTCTAGTATTATTTATCACATCTTATCCGAATCCAAGTGGGCACTGATTCGACGCAATACTTAATAGAAGATTTCCAACACACAGTAATTTTGAGAAACCAATTGATGTCTGAAAATCATTCCCTACACAGGTACTAAACTCTCAATTAAAACACAGATCCTTTCAGTCTAGGTGAGACCTAATCGCTGACTCTGCTTCTAAGTTCTCAAAATCAACCCCCAGTAGAAAATGAATTACTCATAACTGTGAATTTATCCCTTACTCAGATCCAGATTTTAGAAAGTGATTTTTGTGGAAATTTATTATGCAATATCTGATTTAGATCAAGACTTCTATATCCAAGGGAAGGATCCCAAAATAATATCACCACAATATCTATATAATAATAGTATGCATACATGTATATGAGAAGTAAAATAAAATACCCCAAAATATATGGTGGGGTTAGACAGAATTTGATACACAAAGATGGATTAGACTTGAGAAAAGAAGAGTTTGGCTAAAAAGAGTGCCAGAAATAACTGGGGTGATCTGGACTGCAAACATCTGCTATCCAGTTCCCAATTATTCCAGATGGAATGCTTTTTAGACAGTGAGGAACCCTTAATGACAGTGATCGCTATCATCAAGTGTCCTACTATCCATGAGAGAGTAAAAACCCACATGTTTTCTTACCACAGTATTATTATAATAGTGTTGATCGACACTGTCTAATATTACCATAGCTCGGAATTCAGGTTGAAATTAAGATAAAGAAAAGAAAACTGTATCTAATTAGGAATTGGCTGAGTGGCCAATCGTTATCTCCGTAAAGGGACCTTATTGCCGGAGCTTCCACCAATCACTAATCAGACCATGTAAAATAACGAGTAATAATTAATACACAAAGGACGAGCTAATCGTTATCCCGGTGAAGGGACCTTTTTGCCAACATTGATCTGTGATATTCCTTATTACTCATTCATACACACAAATAAAGAGAAAAGATGAAATTAAAAGAATATTTTTGGTATTGTGTGAGTATCAATCACACAATAGTTTAGACACTAATGGGTTGAGATGTGTAATGGATAAAATTAGATGCAATGGGCCTAAGCCCAGTACACCCACGCAACTTACACCACTCAGGAAGTAAAATATTTTTGGAGTTTTAAAAAAATAAAGAGAAGAGGTCAATTCGGTTTACTAGGTTAGGTGCAATATAAACCGAATTAAAAATGCATGAGAAATGAAGTATTACCTTACCCAATTAATCATTGCAAGGATGCGAAATAGCATTATCTAATTCGGTTTGTCAAGGCAATTCGACATAAACCGAATTGGACAGACCGAATTGATAAGGTTATACCCTCACTCAAATTCGGTTAAGGCATTTACTTCAAAAGGAGGGTAATTCGATTTGCTAAGTCAATTCGGTATAGACCGAATTGACAAACCGAATTGGTTTGACGCGAAAAATAAACTAAGGTATGAGAGGATGGATATGCATACAATGTGGTTTCAGAAGTCAATTCGGTCTATATGAGCAATTTGGTATAAACCGAATTGCATAGAGCGAATTGCTGAAGACCACATGAAGAGAATGAACAAACCATTTTTACCATGCAATTCCGTCTTCATGGGCAATTCGGTGTAGACCGAATTGCATGCAATTTTCACATAAGTGTATTTTTTGATTCACAAGTACCAATGCAGTTTCTAGGCTGATGCGGTTTATGATAGATAGGATTGACCCCATCACTCATTTCACACCAGTGTCATCTCGCAGCCATACTTGTGAATATTTGGTGGTTAATAACAGTTTACACATTCAGTGGGTAAAAGCATGGATTACAACCTAAAACTACAAACAAGAAATTCAAAGATTAATCTACCTAAAACAACCTAAAAATCTAATATCATGCATAAAAATAAGAACACCTACATTATCTAAGGCAACAATGAATAAAAGATCTAAAACAAGAAGAGTAAAATAAAGCATTTAAAACCTATTTCTCAAACCCTAAAATTATCTAAAACCTAAGAACACCTATTTGAAGCTCTAAGGCATAAAATCATACCAAAAACCCACTAAACATGCATTTATTGAGAATGTAAGTCAACTAGAACATAATAAATGCAACCTAGTTGAAACAAAAATTCATTCTAACATTTATAGCTAAGGAAAGCATTTAAAGAGTGCAAAACACATGAAACAAAACCCATTTCTGGAATTGTTCCTTGTATTCAACACTTGAAAGCATAATAAATAACCCAAAATCATCATTATATTGAAGGTAGGGTTTATTCTAACTAAAAAACATGTAAAGAGTATGGAAATGGCTACACTAAAATGGTAGTAACAAGCTTTTACAAGCTAAACTAAGATTAAACAACTAAAACTAAACTATTGTGCAAGAAAAATAGACTAACTAAACTACCTACCTAACCCTTAAGGGGTGGAGAACCTTCTGCTCTTCTTTTTGTTCCCTGCTGATTGTTGAAAAGTGTAAGAATCCCTTCAAGTGTTGAGGAAGGTTAGCTTTTATACTTGTTCCCCAGAACCCTAGGCCCATCAGGGCCTATCAACAGTAGCATGCATTTCCCACGTGCTCCACAGCTGCATCTGGATGCATATTTGAATTCAATTTGGCCTTCAAGCAATTCGGTCTAAACCGAATTGGTGGATATCGAATTGCATGAGGACTCTCTTCCTTGGTCTTTGGCTGGGGTGTGGTCTTCAACATCAATGCGGTTTCAGTGTAGACCGAATTGAGTATTTCAAATTGCTCATGGTCTCTTGCTTGGCTTCCTTGTTTTGAGGCAATTCGGTCTATACAATCAATTCGGTGTAAACCGAATTGCATAGACCGAATTGGGCACATCGCATCTCCTCTCAACACTTAACCATTTTTCTTCTTCTCTTCAGTAATTCGGTCTACATGGGCAATTCTGTGTAAACCGAATTGCATAGACCGAATTGATCTATAACACTTAGCCAAAAATTCAATTTGTGGGATTTTCATTTTTTTCCCATCTTTTTTATTTTTGTGGGCTATTTTATTCTTTTGCCCATCTTTTCATTTCTTCTTCTTTTCTTTTTCCTTTTTTCATGTTTTTGGATTTTTCTAACACAAATACAATTAAAATTGCATATTTTTGTGTTTTTCGTTACCAGCTTATTATTTTTACAGACTCGCATTAATCTGTCAAATTTAACTGCTTTCTTATTAAAATAAGATGGGAATACAATCAAAATATCCGTCTCAGACACGGAAATGGATTGGAAATAATGGACAATTTTGGCCATTATCAGCATCCTCACTTTTAATACTGATCGTCCCCGAGCAGTCAGAGTCAATGCTCCTAAGAGCAAGGACTCTGCACATTCAATCCATTTGCGTGGCTTCAAAAATTTCATTCTTTTTATATTGGGATAAGACAATCAAAATTACAAGTATTAAACTCTCTTGGTTGTAGTGTTTAATGAAATGATACTTCTCACTTGAATAGGTATACAAATCAATCATTATCGTTAATTTTTCTTGAATATATGTTTAGAAAATCTCATTGGCTTAATTCTTGAATTCAAGCATGACATGAACATTGATGAATTAAAACAGAGCCTCACATATAATAGAATCGGAAAGTTCACTCACTCTCAAAGTTGGGTTTTAATCATTAACGCTCATAATCAAATTCAATTAAATTCTCTCATAGGCTTGCAATTAGACCAACTCGCCACCTGCTCATTTCTTCAAATCGAGATCATGAGGTCTTATTTAAGGGTTATAATGGGGCATACGGTTGTAATATCGGTATGGAAGGGAATTATTGGGTTAAGAAGTGACACAACTCTATTCCACCATAACTTGGCATTGTTTTTATTTAACATCTATGATCATCAATATTTCTTTCTTTTCTTTTTCTTTTCTATTGCATGACATTAGACTATGTCTAATTTGCTTTGTCAATTGCAATTTATTTTTGTTGAATGAATCTCAACATTTTTCTCTTTTTCTTTTTCTTTTCTTTTCTTTCTCTCTCTTTTTTTTTTTTGATCGGTTTAAGAATACCGATTGATATTTTTGATGACCATAAACTATAATGCCTTGGTGGAATTGGTTCATGTGCACTTGGGTTTGATTTTCTTGGTCTTTTTGTAAGGTTAGGAAAATATGGTGGTTTCAAAGAAAAATTAGGCTTAAAGGCTCAGAGTGGTTAATCCTAAAGGAAAATATTTTTGGGTTTGGATTTCAAACGAAGGCCAAAAATTTTTGATTTTCTAAGTGCCTCGATCATATGCTCGATTTTGGGAATATGGCATGGTCTTGAATCGGTCCCAATTGCAAGTTCTAGTTTCCTTTAATTAAAATGATTTTCTCACAACAAAGAAATAATGAGTAAAAGTGACTCATGGCTCAAATCTCACATGGTATGGTTTGATCATGTCATACATTTATTCTTGAACTTAACCTTTGAAAAATTCTTGCAATTTATTCAATCAAATTCTCAACATAAAAGCTTGTTTTTATTTCAAGTGATCATATCATTGGATTTTTATAGCTCAAACCTCAAAAATTTATATCATGCATATTTTTAATTGTTTTATCCCAATTTAATAGTTTGAAAATTTAATCATTAGCCTAAATTCAACATGTGAATTTAGGTGACAGAATTATACTTGTTTTATGCCGGTTATTTAATTGGAAGCGGTAAAAAGACACTGTGAACATGCAAGCATGTTACAGTTTTGTTTTTGGCATGACAGTCACTTATTCATCTTGGACTGTCACACATCTTTTTCAAAATATTTTGAGAACTCAAAACGAAATTCTCTTTGTGGAAAGCAATAAATACATCAGTTACAATAGATTTCCAACAGTCTGATCGAAAGTGCACTGAATGAATGGAAAATCTAATGTATGATGTTTACATTAACGCTCATATGGATATGATCATTATAGACTCAATCTCTCTTTTCCGGCTATTGAGGGGGAGGTCTGGCATCATCTCTCGGCGGGGAAGGAAGCTTTCTGATAACGGCCTTCATTATTTCATCTTGATTAGAGAACAACATTTTCATGAACTC
This sequence comes from Hygrophila difformis, assembly GCA_030278955.1. Lineage (NCBI taxonomy): Eukaryota > Viridiplantae > Streptophyta > Magnoliopsida > Lamiales > Acanthaceae > Hygrophila > Hygrophila difformis. Next base: position 46,137,114 of record JAOANR010000006.1, on the reverse strand, counting down.
CCTATTCTTCTCCTCGCTCTCCATCCTTTCCTTGTGCAGTCTCTCCTCTTGTTCAGTTGCTTTTCTTTTGAACTCTTCTTCTCTTTCGAGCATCATCAGTCTGAACTCTTCCTCCTTCTGTGATTGCTTTTCCTGGTTGGAGACGATGACGTCGGCAAGCGATTTGACGCTCTGCATCATCGACTCTCCCATTCGGCTCACCAATTCTAGAGTTTGAGAATCAGCTGGGAACTGAGACACATCTTGGCTTCTCCGAGGGAGTTGGACTGGGTGTCTTCTTGGTTGGCTCGGGGTGGAGGCATCAGTTTGAGGGTGGCTTGGAGTGGGGGCATCATCAATAGGATGTTCTTCTGCAGCAGGTTCTGTTGAGGGGATCCCAGCTTCTTCTGTTGAAGGCACCGCTTCAGTACGGGCCTTCTTCTTGCGTGATTGGCGCCTAGCTGGTTGCCTCGGAGTGCATCTGGACTGGGCATCTGATTCCTCTGGCATGGCATACACAAATGGATCAGTTACCCGAGTCTTTGGAACTGGAATAGGGGGATTCATTTGAATGAGATCACTCCCCTGGAAAACTGATAGGTCCAGTCCTCGAGCTTCGCAGATCCTCCTGATGAGGTTTGGATAGCAGAGAGCAGCTGCCCTGCCGGAGCTCCTTGTAGTCGTAACATGGAAAATATGCTCTCCCACATTGATCTTCAACCCATGCCAAATCTTAGCAAAACCCTTCAACATTCGACCAGATGTCTCATGTGCGTGAGGGTTGGGCCTAATTTTTGACATGTAGAAGTCATATGAGGGTTGGAACTCCAGCTTCAGGTGCCTTGACTTAAAATAGAATTCTCCAGTGTAGCTCTCGGCAGTGAGGGATCTTGTGATGTTGTCATAATATGGCCTCTCAGCTGCCGGGAATTCTGATTTCCAGTTGGGTGTGCCGAGGAAGTTGTTCAGATACTCTCCAGATATGTTCACATCAACTCCTCGTACCCAACTCTTCTTGTGGGCGACGTTTAAATTGCAGTAGAATTCCCGAACCAGCTCTGCTATCCCAGGTTCATCATGGTGCGTAAGGAATTCAGTCCATCCATGCTGTTCTTGCAGAGTGATTAGCATGGGATGATTCACCATTTCCGGACTGAATCCTTTGTCGGGTACGAACAAGTTGGCCAGTGCCATATAACGCCCCGCATTCTGCTCACTCCCATTGAACCTCTTGATTATATCCGCATCATCTTTGATGGGAAACCTTCTACATTTCTTGGTGGACACGCCCAGTCGGCCCTTTGGGTAGAGGTCGCCCAATAGCCAGCAGGTCGAACTGATCCTGTTGATTCTTGGGTTCCCTCAGAATGTACTTGTTCCCAATCAGAGTCCGAGTTCTCCTCTGGTTGCTCATGATGCTCATGTTGTTCCTGCTGTTCACCCTCAAGTTGATGTTCAGTTTCAGCTTGTTCGCCTCCTTGAAATGTCCCCTGTTCATACAAATTACAAGGGATTTCATGAAATACAGTATTGAATAAAACATCGGGAAAGAAGGGATCAACAATATGTTGATATTCTTTTTGTGGTACCTCCACTTCCCTCCCTTTGTTTAATTCTCCTGTTTGCTCTATCATTCTATCTCCTTGATCCCTTGCAATGTCGATATCACCTTGGAGGATTTGTTGGATGGTTTTGTCTCTGAAGATGTCCTCCATGGCTTCCAAATCTGCTTGCTCATTACCCCCGCTGCTCTCATTTCTTAGCGTTTCTTGCACTGTGGGTTGAGGTTCAACAGCAGTGTCAGTTGGAATTTCCTCAGTGACATGCTCCAGTTCTTCCATCAGTTTGGCACCTCTTTTCAGCACATCTTCAATTAATGCATTGCTCTGGTGCACTATCTCTTCAATCTCTTCAGTGGGCTTTATCTCTTCAACAATTTTATCCATTTTCTTCTCAATTCCACTCTTCTTAGCAACCATCTCCTTCTGTTGCTTCTTCTTATCCTTAGCCTATTCAGCCGGTTCCGCTTTTACTTTAATAGGCACGATGTTGGTTCCGCTGATTATTTGGCAATCATCGTACCCAACATCGGCCTCTTTTGGGGCCTCATTCTTCTTTCTCTGCTCTAGCTCGGCTTGCAAATTCTCAGTAGCTTTTCTATTTTCTTCTTCTGCTCGGGCTTTTCTCACATTTTCCTCCATTTCAGCCTCTTTCTTTTTCTCCTCCTCATTCTTCCTCATCATCTCGTCCCATTCTCTCTTTCTCTCTGCCCGTTCCTCCTTCTTTTTCCTCCATTCTTCTGCTTCAGCGGCTGCTTCCGCTTCAGCTTGTTCTTTATCTTTTCTGTCCCTTTCAGCTATGCGGGCTTCACGTTCAGCAATCCGCCTTTCTTCAGATAGTTCAACATAGGCTTCCTCCTGGGCTTTCTTTGCTAGTTCAGCATTAGCTTTCTCTTGGGCCAAACGCCTCTGTTCCTTCTTTGATAATTCAACTACCTGGCCCTTGCCCTTGTCCTTTGGCCTTGAAGGCTCATCGTAATATTTTGGCACAAGTGGAAGTACCCTAGGCTGGCTAGAAGGCCTTGGCTCTTGAATTTTAATTTGTGGCTCAGCTGGCCTCCCAGCCTTTTCTTTCTCTGCCAGCTTCATCAATTTTCTTTTCTTCTTTGGCGGCTCTGGCTCGAATTCTGTTTGGAGGGGCTCCAATTCGATTGACTGGTGGGGTTCAGAAGTTGGGTCCACATAATCATCGATCATTCTATCATCATCTTCGGTCCACAGCCCCAATTCTGGACCTTTAATCTTCAGATATTTCTTGATAAAATTTGGTTCGGTCATTGCTGTCAGCTGGGCGGTCCATCTTTCCGTGAAATGTCTACCCAAAACCCCTTGGAACCCCACGTCATAACGTAATCGCCCTCCTCTGTTTTCCTCACAGTATCTCAGGCCTTCCCTATCCATTTCCTGCAAAAGATTGAAGAATCTTTGTTTCATATCGGCGTAGAAGGTATCCATTATATTTGTCTCCTTCTCCTTCAAATACGACAAGTCCCGGACCGGTGGGATGTTCAAGTAGCTCAGGCACTTGTTTTCACTCATCAATTTTATCTGATATTTCTTTCTGCCCATCTTGTTCCAGTGCCTTTCCCGGATCATCGTGGTGCACTCGGCTCTAATTAGTGCAAAATTGGGCATCCCGTCCATCGTTGCTTCTCTAGGCTCAACCGCCGGGAATCTCTTTGGCAAAAATGCCGGGATGATCTCCTCATCCCCCGGGGGTATCACCACCCCTGGATTTAGCACAAGGACTCGGATATCTTTCTCCCAACTCCCCCATGCTTTCTTGTACTCGCCCCACAGTTCTCTTATTGCCTTTGTACGTTCAATGATTGTATCCAGCATCGGGGTGTGGTGGGTTGTTCCATAATTCAACACGAGTTTAAGAGACTCCCAAAAATTGTATGCCATTTCAGTATGGCGTGCCTTGGCGTGCTTCGTGAGCCACAATTGCTCCTCCTGTCCGCAGACGGTCCCATTGTCAAATAACTCCTTTTTATACAGGAATGGGAAGGCGTCTGTCATGGAGAACATCCCGGTTGATTCCACTAGTTGTACTGGAGGAATTCTTCTGGCATAATGCCTCTTTGTCTCTCTGTGATTGCTGGTTGAATAGGGATTGGCTCAAAGGCTGCCACTTTCTTGTCTCCCTGTTTCTGTTCCAGTAATCTATTCCACCGGCCTTTCTGTTTGTTCATCCTCCAGACCATCCTTTCGTAATGTACCTCGGAAGAGAACCTCTGATCGAATGTGGTGTTGGTGAATTCATTATTCCAGAAATTCAAAACGTGCTTGCAGAAGTCTCTTTCGAGCCCCATGGCCTTGTAATTTCTCTCCTCTTCGGGGATATCTCTCCACCAGTGTTCTTTCATCTCGAATCTCCATTCGATCTGGTGGTCCATGTTTAATGTAAATTCGTTCCCCAAGGCTCGTCTACTGTCCTCTATTTCTTTCTTCATTCGTTTGATTTCCAGAAAGGCAAGATCTGGGGTTGTCTTTGGAAGGTTCATTACAGAGTCCTTAATAATATATTGGTCCCTGAAGAAGACAAGATGAGTATATTTTTTACAAATTTTTAAAAAAACATTATTCAAGATGGAAACCAACATCCTCACATTTTGAGCCTTGCTCTAAATGTGAGTTAATTAGTTTCACTTGAATTTATTGAGGCATAATATATATCATAATATATGAGGTTAGATTATTAAATCTAACACTTATTGCAACTGAAAAGTTAAAAATAGAAGGAGAATAAGGGTCTTGGACCCTTACAATATATTTTTTTTTTTAGACTAAAAAGAGTCTGAAGATTTTTGAAGTGGTCAAGAGACCAAATGACAAGATTTTTATAGGCTATTGAGCCTATAAAAACAAATTTTGGTTTTTTTTATCACTATAAAAGTGATTGAACATATGTGAAATGGGGTGAGGAATATTCAATGATGGAGAATAAATGCACATGATGATTTGCATAATTGCTAACATGAGGTAATGGACTAGAGGAAAATAAAAACAAACTAACACACACAAACACACAAAGACTACTTTTAAATTTTATGAAAAGAGTTGACTTGTTTGTTTAATAAAATTGGGGGTGTGAGTGGTCCCCATTTGAATTTTTGTTTTGGGGAATGGGTATTGAGAAGTGAGCAAAGTTGCTACATTTGTTTACTCCCCACATGTCCCAAAAGTGAGCAAATCAAACACTAAAGAAACAAAACAAAGAATCTTACCAACTTTTATCTTTTTTATGCATAAATGCCATGCCAATCAGTGTTTGAGAAACACATGTGAGGAAAAATTTTGGCATGGTTTTGTTTGTAACCCATGTTTCCAATTTTATACAAACATCAACTTTTCAGTTGAGTTTGCAAAGTGTAGTACACAGGTACCCACAAAACATTTATTAACAAGGTTCTCACAACACAGTAGCATGCAAACACATCTAAACAAATAAACAGTCCATTCATGCCAATATTTTCAAAATTTTTGCCAATAAACCATTTTTCAAAATGCATCAACACAGGTTCAATCAATCATCATGCTTATTCTATCACCATCATCAAGTGTCCAATAAACAAAATAACACAGTGGTTAAAGAAAAACAACCCCAGTGTTCACCCAATTCACAGATTTCAAAACATAATCACTGATATCACAATATGTGCACAGACAACAAAAATAGAGACAGCAAAATTACACAATGGACAAAAACATGATTTTGATGGTTTTTGAAACCCAATTTTTCAAAAACAAGGATTCCCCTAACACTACAGAAAGCTTGAAACTCAACAATGGAGGTGAATAGAAAACAGGGAAGCCCTAGGTATCACTATTACTGTCCTAAGCTATTTCCGACCCTGCCCATCACAATCCGACCACATTCCGACCATACCCAATCATAAAAACAGACTCTCATTCCCTTCCCCACCCCCGATTTCGCGAAAACAAGAAAAACCCAAAATCTGAAATCGCAAGAGCAGAGTGCGAAATCAAAAATGGAGAACTCACCCCTTACTCCCACCTGGATTAGAAGACGAAGAAGCCATTTTTGAACAATTTGGACGGAGTAAAGCTCTGGTTGAGATGACTGGTTTCGCGAAGAAGACAGAGTTCGCGAGAGGGTATTGGGGAAATTTTCTAAGTGTGGGAATGGAAATGAGAGGGAAGAAGCGGGAAAGGGTATATATAGGGATGTGGGACAGGGAGCAATTCGGTTTAATGGAGACCGAATCATCAATTCGGTCTAGACCGAATTGATGCAGTCTCCAAATGTTTGTGAGGGATTCGGTCTCTAGGTCAATTTGGTATAGACCGAATTGACTTGGAGACCGAATTGAGGGATAGACTCAAACAACTCACTGCAATTCGGTATTTAAAATCAATTCGGTATAGACCGAATTGACTTGGAGACCGAATTGGTAAAATTACCAAGGCAACATGTCCGATGCGGTTTGTTTCAAATAATGCGGTATAAACCGAATTGATTCGAGGCGAAAATTAAACCGCATCCAACACTTAGAAAAATTTTGAAATTTTTCCAGTTTTTAACATTTTCTAAAATTATGCATTTTCTACAAATTAAATACACTGAACATGCATAGAAATATTATTCTAAAAATTATTGCTTGCATAAATTAGGTTGGATTAATACTGCTATTTTATGGATTTATTCCTGATTTTAGATTTCTCTAAATTCAGAATTACTTTCCATTAATTGCAATTCTAATCCAACCAGGAACCTGGTTTTTGAAGCTTTATTTTTCTTTTTGTTGATTTCATGAATTCCTGCAAGGCAAATATGAGAAAATCATTAGGTTTTCTCCAAATATCAACATCCTCACATTTAGAGTCTTAGTACTCTAAATGTTTAATTGATGTTTGGATACTTATTTTCTAAGAAAAATGAATGTGCTATGTGATAAATAATTATATAAGTATCTATATTTTTATTGAACATAGGCCGGCTCTGATATCATTTGAACTTCTTTTTCGGGGTCGAACTGTCCGAGGTACTCCTTCAATCTCTGTCCATTCACCACCAGCTCTCCCTTGTCAGTTCGGATCCTGACGGCTCCACTTTCAAACACGTGCACCACTTCGTATGGCCCTTCCCATCTGGATCTAAGCTTTCCGGGGAACAGCTTCAACCTAGAATTGAATAACAAGACATTTTGGCCAACATAGAAGTGTTTAGACTTAATACGACGATCATGTAACTTCTGGGTCCGCTCTTTGTAAATCCTCGAGCTTTCATAAGCTTGCGCACATATTTCCTCAATTTCATTGAGGTCCAACTTGCGTTTGCCCTGAGAAACTCTCGGGTCAAAATTAAGCGTTTTTACGGCCCAGTAAGCTTTATGCTCTAGTTCTACGGGCAAGTGACAGGCTTTTTCGAAGACAAGCCTATAAGGGGACATCCCAATGGGAGTCTTGAATGCAGTACGGTATGCCCATGGAGCATCATTGAGCTTACGTGACCAATCTTTACAGGTTATCCCCATAGTTGCCTCGAGTATGTGTTTGATTTCGCGATTTGATACTTCGACTTGGCCACTGGTTTGGGGATGGTAAGGCGTGCCTATCTTGTGGAGAATCCCAGTTTTGCTCATAAAATTAGCAAAAGCTTTGTTAACAAAATGGGTTCCTCCATTAGATATGATTACCCTAGGTACACCAAATCTATTGAAAATATTATTTTTCAAAAATTTAATGACTTGGTGACCATCATTGGTTGGCAGTGCAACCGCCTCAACCCACTTGGACACGTAATCGACAGCTACCAAGATGTAATGATTCCCATCAGATGTCGGGAATGGTCCCATGAAGTCAATACCCGATACATCGAAAATCTCAAGGGTGAGAATTCCTTTTTGAGGCATTTCATCCCTCTTAGAGATATTCCCTAGTCTTTGGCATCTGTCGCAAGCCTTAACAAACGCCTTGCAATCCTCGTAAATGGTAGGTCAATAGAAACCACACTCGAGCACCTTGTGAGCTGTTCGAGTGGGGCCATGGTGACCTCCGTATTCCGATTCATGACATTTTTTAGCGATTTGATAAGCCTCGTGCTCAGTTACACATCGTCTAATAATCGAATCTGCACAATGCTTGAAGAGATAAGGATCTTCCCAGAAGTAGTTGACTACATCTCGGTTGAACCTTGCTTTTTGGCTCTTGTGCTGGAATGGTGGGGTTATTCCACATGCTAAAAAGTTAGCAATGTCGGAAAACCATGGACAAGCTTGATCATGAAGGTGCAAGGCAAACAGTTGCTCATCCGGAAGATTTTCATTGACAGCTATTTCATTTTTATCAATTTCTATTCGAGACAAATGGTCAACAACACCATTGTCTCTGCCTTTTCTATCTTTTATTATGATATCAAATTCTTGCAACAGAAGTACCCACCCGATTAATCGAGGTTTGGCATCTTGTTTGCTGAACAAGTATCTCAGTGCAGAGTGATCTGTGTACACTATGGTTTTCGTACCAATGAGGTACTGTCTGAATTTATCAAACGCGAAAACCACATCATACATCTCTTTCTCCGTGGTGGTGTAGTTGATTTGGGCTTCATTCAGGGCATGACTTGCGTAATGAATTACACAATGTTTCCCTTCCTTATGTTGCCCAAGAACCGCACCCACGGCGAGATCACTTGCATCGCACATTACCTCGAAAGGCATTGACCAATCGGGTGGCTATTGGAGCAGAAATCAACATCTTTTTGAGCGTGTCAAAGGCTTGAACACACGCTTCATTTATTACGAAAGAATTTTCTTTACAAAGCAGGTTAGTGAGCGGCTTGGCAATTTTAGAAAAGTCTTTAATGAATCTCCGGTAAAAACCGGCGTGCCCTAAGAAGCTCCTTACCGATTTTATTGAATTGGGTAATGGAAGATTGGAGATGACTGAGACCTTGGCTCTGTCGACTTCGATGCCTGCGCGCGAGATGTGGTGACCTAACACTATCCCTTCGGTGACCATGAAATGGCACTTTTCCCAGTTCAAAACTAGGTTAGTGTCTTTGCATCTTTTTAAAATCTTTGCAAGATTGGTCAAGCACTCATCAAAAGTATCTCCATATATATAGAAGTCATCCAAGAAAACTTCAATGCATTTTTCGATAAATTCTAAAAAGAAAGACATCATACAGCATTGAAAAGTTGCAGGCACATTGCAAAGGCCAAAAGGCATGCGCCTGTATGCAAAAGTTCCATACGGGTAAGTGAAAGTAGTTTTGTCATGATCTTCACTAGATATTACAATTTGATTATAGCCCGAATAACCATCCAAAAAACAGTAGTAATCCCTCCCGGTCAACCTCTCGAGCATTTGATCAATGAACGGCAAGGGAAAGTGATCCTTCCGCGTAGCGGTATTGAGCTTCCGGTAGTTGATGCAAACTCTCCAACCGGTCACTGGCCGTGTCGCCACTTCTTCTCCTTGCTCGTTTGTCGTTATGCACGTCCCCCCACGCTTAGGTACTACCTGCACTGGGCTAACCCATTTGCTGTCAGATATAGGATATATGATACCAGCATCTAAGAGCTTGATAACTTCTTTCCTTACCACTTCTTGCATGTGGGGGTTCAAACGCATTTGGGGTTGCCTTGAGGGCTTGTACTCCTTTTCCATTAAAATTCTGTGCATGCAAACAGAGGGGCTTATTCCTTTTATATCAGAAATGGTCCATCCAATTGCATGTACATATTTCTTGAGAATGTCTACCAGAGCTTTTTCTTGTTCTTGTGTCAACTTAGCTGACACAATTACCGGTAACTTTTTTGGTTCAGCGAGAAAAACGTGCTTAAGATGATCAGGAAGTATTTTAAGTTCAAGCTCTGGCGGACATTCAACGGAAGGCAGTAATTTATGAGAAATGGATGAGGGTGAAAGATCAGATTTACCTTCAGGACCCTGTGTCAGTACAGGGTCCACTTCCTCGTCCATGGTGCTCTCCTCCTCCTCCGGAGTGAATTCAACACTGTCAAACTCTTCAAGGTCCCCAGTCATAGGGTCCTCAAAGTGCACGGCATTGCAGCTTTGTCCTTGCTCGGCACCAGCAGGCATCAGTACCTGCTTTGAATCTTTGTCCGACATCAAAACCACAGAGTTAATGCTCTCGTCCTCACACCTATCATCTATTACATCAAACATGGAACAAGATCCCTCATCCGGGAACTTTTGCAGCTGTTCCATGTCAAAGGAGATTTCTCTGTCGTCGACCCTCAATGTGACTCTTCCAGATTTACCATCAATCAATGCACCGCCAGTGGCCAGAAACGGGCGTCCCAAGATAAGTGGCATTTCAGAGTCCCCTTCAATGTCAAGGATGATGAAGTCAACCGGGAAAAGAATTTAGCCGGTTTTGACTACCACATCTTTGAGGATTCATACGGGCTGGGTGATCGATCTGTCTGCGAGTTGCAGTTTCATCTTGACTGGTTAAATCTCTTCGAGCCTTAGGCGAATTGCCATGGCTAGAGGCATCACGTTGATGCTGGATCCTAGATCACATAACCCCATACTCACTTTGGCCCTTCCAATTTGTACTGGCAGCGTGCAACATCCAGGGTCCTCTTTCTTTTCGGGCAATTTCCTCTGAACTATGGCACTGCATGTGCTGTTGAGAATAATCACCTCCTCCTGCTCTACATGCCTTTTCCCTGAAATCAATTCTTTCAAGAACTTAGCATAGGTGGGCATTTCGGAAATCATTTCCACGAGAGGAATGGTTATCTCTACAGACTTTAATCGTTCCAGAAATTTCTTGAATTTAAGATCATGTTCCTTATTTTTAAGACGTGCAGGGTATGGCACCCTTGGCATGTACTTATTATTATCAATTTTTGGTGGTAAAGGGAAGGAAGTTGTACCTTCACCCGTACCCTTATCAGCTTCGACTGCAGCTTCAGTCTGCGAATTAGTTGCATCTGATTTGTCCTTTACCAGCTCAATACTTTCTTCTCCTTCAATCTTTTCCTTTTCCTTTACAACCTCCATTGCTTCCTTACCCTTCACAGCCTTTTTCTTTCCAGCTCCAACTGCTCCTTTCAACGTTTTGCCTCCCCGCAATGTGATTGCTTTACATTGCGGGTTGGTTTCAGTGCTACTCGGCAGTGTTCCCTTTCCCCTGTTTTGCAATTCCTTAGCCAGTTGGGTGACTTGTGTCTCCACATTTTTGATTGATGACTGCAATTGCTGGTTTATCTCCCTTTGATTAGAAATAAACTCGGTCATCATGTTCTCCAGGCGAGATGGTGGCTTTTGGTTGAACTGCTGGTTTTGATCAGGTTGGTTTTGGAAGTTCTGAAAATTTTGGCCTTAGTTTTGGTTGGGTCTTTGTTGGATCTGCGGCTGGAAGTTCTGATTGTGATTCTGGAAGTTCTGTACTCTCTGTTGAATAAATCCCTGATTCTGTGGCCGGAAGTTTTGCTGTGGGTTTTGGTGGGCAAACTGGGTAGGCTGATTTGGCTGAGATAACAAATGCGCATTAAGTGCATTGTTATTGGAGTAGGAGAGGTTTGGGTGACGGTTCTGAAAATTCCCAGCATAGCTACAGCTTTCGGTAGCTATCTGTTGGCATGTATCAGTTGGATGTGATCCCTGACACAGCCCGCAAACGGCTTCCGATTGCTGTGTTTGTGCTTGGCTAGACGATGTTCCCGCTTGAGAAGTACCTACTCATTTTCCTTGGTTCAGCTGAATTGCAGCCATCTGTTCCTGCAATTTTTCAAAATCTGTTTTACCTTCACTTACAGAAAAAACTTTTCTAGGGGGGTCAGCCTTCCTCTCATCAGTGTTCAGTACAGATCTGTTAATAGACATGGTCCCAATCTTTGCACATGCTTGGTCCATGGGCAAGTGGAGTAAGTGCATCCCTCCAGCTGCGTCTAGCATCATTCGCCAGGAGTGGGTGAGTCCTCCGTAGAATTTTCTCAACTGTTCCCATGGTTGGTATCCATGTTGGGGGCATCTCCTCAAGAGGTTGAAAAACCTCTCTTTGGCGTCATAGAGTGACTCGTCCGGCTTCATTTTGAATTCTCCAATTCTCGCTCGTCCTTCTTCCACCTTTGTTTCAGGGAAATACTTCAACAGAAAACTCCTCACCAGATCTACCCATGTGCTCCTCTGGTTGATAGGCAATGACTTGTACCAGTCCTTGGCTCCACTAATCAAAGAGAAAGGAAATAACATCAGTCTGATAGCATCAGGGGACACCCCCTGATTCTTGATCGTATCACAGAGCTCCAGGAAAGTTTGAAGATGATCATGAAGGTCCTCATGATTTGCACCGCAAAATTGATTGTTTTGCACCAAATTGATGAATGCAGGCTTCAGTTCGAAGTTGCGTGCGGCAAATTGTGCTCTCCCGGGCCTGTTCAGATAAGGCTCCACAATAGGCTGCATAAAGTCAGCTGCTGCCTGCTGTTGCTGATTTCCTTGCTCTGCTTGATTTTGGTACTGTTGATGGTAATTGAGATTCTGTTGGAACATGATGTCCGGATCATGAGGGTTGTTTTGAAACTGGTCTTGATTAAAGGGGTGATTCTGGTATTGCTGGTTTGGAAAATTTTGGTTTGGGTTGTTATATTGGTTTAGAGGTGGTGGCGGTGGTTGGTGGAATTGCTGGTAATGTTGTTGATCGATATTAGGTAGATTCTCCTCCTCGTTAACACGATTTGGATGTTCTACTATACCCCCATCAGCTCCATTACCAGGGTTATTTGGTGGTTGGTCATGGATGGGTGGTTGGTTTATGGGTAAGATCGGGGGAATGTCCTGGTTTCTGCTATGTCAGATAGGTCACTGCTTGTGGTTTCGATTGAGGTACGAGTCCGTGCTTCCTGTTCTTTTCTTCGTCTTGCTTGTGCCCTCAGTTGTCGAGCAGTCCTTTCTATTTCTAGATCGAACGGTAGCTCAGGCAATGTATCCTTTCTCCGTTGCATAAGCAGTTTATATCACAACTTGACAACACCTGCACAACCCCCAGGTTAGTAATGGTTCAAGAGTTTATACAAAAACTATGTATGAGTAAATCAGGAGTGTAATTCTCTCAATAAACGGCGCTGCATCCTCCCCGGCAACGGCGCCATGAAACTTTTGACAATTTCCCACTATATGAGTATTTTCTGAAAGATAATAATCTCGGTTTAATTTTATTCAATGAAACCAAATTATGAAGATGGAGTTGGGATTAGGGATATATTTATAGGTTGTCACGTTTTTATATACTCATGTAGGAAACTATGGCCCGAAAGCGCACGGTGTCAAAAATTGCAGTAATTTATTGTAAGACCGGATCGTTCACTGGAGGATGTGCGATAGAAGCAGGGCCCACGTCATTTACTAAGATTTTCCACTCGGTTACTCGTTTCAAGCTTGAGTTTGGTTTTTAAAATCTACTTGACATAATTTAAACTATACTATGAAAGCAATTAAAATTATTCTACAAAGCACAATAAAATTAGTCTATAAAGCAATTAAATCTATTCTAAGAAAGCAATAAAAATTATGCTACGAAAGCGGATAAAATTATTCTACGAAAGCAGATTTAAAGACAGAAGGGACAGGAAGAAAATAATAAATATTGGACAAGAGTTCAGATGAAGCAATAATTAAACTTCCATTTTTATTGCACAGATCTTCGGTTGGGATAATTCATTAGTTAGCTAACTCTCATGCTTTCTAACTATGTTCCCTTTAACAGACAGGTACTTACAGTCAGAATTTACATGCTCCTAAGACCTCAACATCTAAGATACCATAGATTAATAACTCCCCCTGCCGAGGTATGTTATTTCTCCATGGTGGATAAGCAACACCTAACACATCATTAGTTGACATGCCAAGTACTCCTATCATCCCCCTTGTCACACCCAAAGTCTAAGTTAAATCCGGAACTAATCCACAACTCTTAAACCTTATATACGGCGGCCAACCTCTAATTCTTCTGAGTGTCCTCTACAAAGCATTTAAAATAAAGCGGTAAATAAAGCGGTAAAGAAAGCATTTAAAAACCTATCACTCGGAAGCTTTAAAAGTTAGCTCATTCCGTTAGTATAAAAGAGCCCCTGGTCTTGGTGACCAGATGCAGATCTAGAACTTCCCAAATATCAGTAAGCTACAGGGCTTATAACATCCGGTTAGTTATGAGATACAAACTGAGTGGAACAGACCCGTGAAGATCTATTCCAAATGTACTCACTCAAGACTCAATTCTAGGGTTTGGCGGGAGAAGATAGTAGTTGAAAGAATACTCAACCCTACCTTAGAAATTAACCAAGGCCTATATGTTGTTTCTCTAGTATTATTTATCACATCTTATCCGAATCCAAGTGGGCACTGATTCGATGCAATACATAATAGAGATTTCCAACATACAGTAATTTTGAGAAACCAATTGATATCTGAAAATCATTCCCTACACAGGTACTAGACTCTCAATTAAAACACAGATCCGTTTAGTCTAGATGAGACCTAATCGCTGACTCTACTTCTAAGTTCTCAAAATCAACCCCCAGTAGAAAATGAATTAGTCATAACTGTGAATTTATCCCTTACTCAGATCCGGATTTTAGAAAGTGATTTTTGTGGAAATTTACTATGCAATATCTGATTTAGATCAAGACCTCTATATCCAAGGGAAGGATCCCAAAATAATATGACCACAATATTTATATAATAATAGCATGCATACATGTATATGAGAAGTAAAATAAAATACCCCAAAATATATGGTGGGGTTAGACAGAATTTGATACACAAAGATGGATTAGACTTGAGAAAAGAAGAATTTGGCTAAAAAGAGTGCCAGAAATAACTGGGGTGATCTGGACTGCAAACATCTGTTATCCAGTTCCCAATTATTCCAGATGGAATGCTTTTTAGACAGTGAGGAACCCTTAATGACAGTGATCGCTATCATCAAGAGTCCTACTATCCATGAGAGAGTAAAAACCCACATGTTTTCATACCACAGTATTATTATAACAGTGTTGATCGACACTGTCTAATATTACCATAGCTCGGAATTCAGGTTGAAATTAAGATAAAGAAACTAAAACTGTATCTAATTAGGAATTGGCGGAGTGGCTAATCATTATCCCCATAAAGGGACCTTTTTGCCGGAGCTTCCACCAATCACTAATCAGACCATGCAAAATAACGAGTAATAATTAATATACAGAAGACGAGCTAATCGTTATCCCGGTGAAGGGACCTTTTTGCCAACATTGATCTGTGATATTCCTTATTACTCATTTATACACACAAATAAAGAGAAAAGATGAAAGTAAAAGAATATTTTTGGTATTGTGTGAGTATCAATCACACAATCGTTTAGACACTAATGGGTTGAGATGTGTAATGGATAAAATTAGATGCAATGGGCCTAAGCCCAGTACACCCATGCAACTTACACCACTTAGGAAGTAAAATATTTTTGGAGTTTTAAAAAAATAAAGAGAAGAGGTCAATTCGGTTTACTAGATTAGGTGCAATATAAACCGAATTAAAAATGCATGAGAAATGAAGTATTACCTTACCCATAATCATTGCAAGGATGCGAAATAGCATTATCTAATTCGTTTGTCAAGGCAATTCTACATAAATCGAATTGGACAAACCAAATTGATAAGGTTATACCCTCACTCAAATTCGGTTAAGGCATTTACTTCAAAAGGAGGGTAATTCGATTTGCTAAGGCAATGCGGTATAGACCGAATTGGCAAACCGAATTGGTTTGACGCGAAAAAATAAACTAAGGCATGAGGGGATGGGTATGCATACAATGTGGTTTCAGAAGTCAATTCGGTCTATATGAGCAATTCGGTATAAACCGAATTGCATAGACCGAATTGCTGAAGACCACATGAAGAGAATGAACAAACCATTTTTACCAGGCAATTCAGTCTTCATGGGCAATTTGGTGTAGACCGAATTGCCTTAGACCGAATTGCATTCAATTTTCACATAAGTGTATTTTTTGATTCACAAGTACCAATGCGGTTTCTAAGCTGATGCGGTTTATGATAGATGGAATTGACCCCATCACTCATTTCACATCAGTGTCATTTCGCAGCCATACTTGTGAATATTTGGTGGTTAATAACAGTTTACACATTCAGTGGGTAAAAGCATGGATTACAACCTAAAACTACAAACAAGAAATTCAAAGATTAATCTGCCTAAAACAACCTAAAAATCTAATAACATCATGCATAAAAATAAGAACACCTACATTATCTAAGGCAACAATGAATAAAAGATCTAAAACAAGAAGAGTAAAATAAAGCATTTAAAACCTATTTCTCAAACCCTAAAATTATCTAAAACCTAAAAACACCTATTTGAAGCTCTAAGGCATAAAATCATACCAAAAACCCACTAAACATGCATTTATTGAGAATGTAAGTCAACTAGAACATAATAAATGCAACCTAGTTGAAACAAACATTCCTTCTAACATTTATTGCTAAGGAAAGCATTTAAAGAGTGCAAAACACATGAAACAAAACCCATTTCTGGAATTTTTCCTTGTATTCAACACTTGAAAAGCATAATAAATAACCCAAAACCATCATTAGATTGAATGTAGGGTTTATTCTAACTAAAAAGCATGTAAAGAGTATGGAAATGGCTACACTAAAATGGTAGTAACAAGCTTTTACAAGCTAAACTAAGATTAAACAACTAAAACTAAACTATTGTGCAAGAAAAATAAACTAACTAAACTATCTATCTAACCCTTAAGGGGTGGAGAACCTTCTGCTCTTCTTTTTGTTCCCTGCTAATTGTTGAAAAGTGTAAGAATCCCTTCAAGTGTTGAGGAAGGTCAGCTTTTATACTTGTTCCCCAGAACCCTAGGCCCATCAACAGTAGCATGCATTTCCCACGTGCTCCACAGCTGCATCTGGATGCATATTTGAATTCAATTCGGCCTTCAAGCAATTCGGTCTAAACCGAATTGGTGGATATCGAATTACATGAGGACTCTCTTCCATGGTCTTTGGCTGGGGTGTGGTCTTCAACATCAATGCGGTTTAAGTGTAGACCGAATTGAGTATTTCGAATTGCTCATGGTCTCCTACTTGGCTTCCTTGTTTTGAGGCAATTCGGTCTATGCAATTAATTCGGTGTAAACCGAATTGCATAGACCGAATTGGGCACATCGCATCTCCTCTCAACACTTAACCATTTTTCTTCTTCTCTTCAGTAATTCGGTCTACATGGGCAATTCGGTGTAAACCGAATTGCATAGACCGAATTGATCTATAACACTTAGCCAAAAATTCAATTTGTGGGATTTTCATTCTTTTTCCCATCTTTTTTATTTTTGTGGGCTATTTTATTCTTTTGCCCATCTTTTCATTCCTTTTTCTTTTCTTTTTCCTTTTCTCATGTTTTTGGATTTTGTCTAACACAAATACAATTAAAATTGCATATTTTTGTGTTTTTCGTTACCAGCTTATTATTCTTACAGACTCGCATTAATCTGTCAAATACTGCTTTCTTATTAAAATAAGATGGGAATACGATCAAAATGTCCGTCTCAGACACGGAAATGGATTGGAAATAATGGACAATTTTGGCCATGATCACTTACAATGTAATTAACTGTACATAATTCTTATCTCTTTAAATTGTTCCTAATTACTGTGTTACTGGTTCTTGTCTATTAAAATGTTTTCTAATAATTGTGTACATGGTTCTATCGAACAGGAAAAATTTCGGATAGCTTCGCAAGAGATGGTGACACAACATGGGGAGGTAGACCCGAATGTTGCATACTATGCTGCTAGTGGCGGGAAGAACCACCAGCAATGTATATATACTATTGGGTCGTTAGCAGATGACATTGCATTACCAGGGGCTCGCAAGACTGCTCAACGTCCAGCTCCTCCCTGCTCCCCACGACCGCCTGCACCACCCGCTCCTTAGATCAGCCAGGAAGAATTCCAAGGACTCGTTTCACGATTAAAAGCCCTTGAAGAAGTCCTTCACTCCCGTGGTCATAGAGGCCCGAATAATGGCCCTGATGGTGATGATGGTGATGACTCTGATGCCATGACTTAGGATTTCATTGTCGTAGTAATGTTATGAAGTTTATGTTGATGTGAAGACCATTGGATCATGTTTATTCCAACTTATTAAACTTGGGATAGGTATTTTGTTAAGGTTTTGCATAAGTTCTATTGTTGAGACTTTTGTTGTCCTTACAGTTGATTGTTGTAGTTGTTGATTGTCGAAGATGGGATGAATGTTGTTGAATAGAGGTTTTCTTTGTTGGCTAATCTGTTTTCTCGTGTATATGGTTGTTCTATTTAAATATTGGTGATTATAGGTGGCTCTGGAAGTGCCAAACAGTCCCGTTCCTTTTTTCGAGGACATTATTGAGGACCAGTCCTCGGAATATTTTGAATAGGGATTATTGAGTTCGCGTTATATACGCGACGACTCTTCCGTGGACTAGCTAGTACTTGGACACGAAACTGAGTGAAGAATTGTGGACTAGTCCTCGGAAACTTTGTATTTTGGATCGGGAAATAAACCGGGTTTTCTAGGCATTTTATGGAGGACTAGTCCTTGGAAAATAATACGACGACTTTACCCGAGGACTTCATATCAGTTATTCAGGTAGCAAGAACCGGGTCCAAACTGGGACAGTTCCGAGGACTAATACTCGGAAAAGTGATCGGAACGGTTGTCCACAGAAAAGTTCCTCGATAACTATTCTGTGAGGGAGATTTCGCCGTGGACTAAAAATTGAGGACTAGTCCTCGGAAATTCTAATTTATTGAGGACCTGTCCTCGGAAAAGGTCGTCACAAAACACGTTTTTTCTTGTATACCGCGGTACAATAAATTAATTCCTTGGAGATGGTTTGAGGAAAATATGGGAAAGTGACGATAAATTTGAATGGACAAAGCTCAAGCTTGGGGTTTGGATTGCAAATTGTATGATTTGTTTGGTAGCGCATATGGCAAACAGATGTATTCAATTCAATTACAGACATCCATCGATGATATATTCTAGAGTATCAATCTACAAGTAAGAGTTTTATTTTGAAACGTGTATTATTGACTCTTTTAGAATTTAAACGTGTAAATTCTAAACCGGAAATCGGAATCCGAGAACATAGAGGGATAGAAGTCCCAAAGAGAGGAGAAAAGGCTCGACGGATCGCACGACCCGCCCGGACCGAAGTCCAGGCGTTGTCCGCGCGGTGTCCGCACGGGGTTTCTTCATCCTCCGCGCGGTGTCCGCACGGGGTTTCCCCTAACGGCGCGCCAACCCCGCGCCGACGGACAAAAACGCGACGAGCGAGATTCTCTCGCCCGAATCCGGATTTTTCAACTTCGGTTGCTCCCAAATCGGCTCAAGACTCATTACGGCAGACCTTGGACGTCCCCTAGGTCTTGTCCATCTATAAATAACCCTCTCAAGTAACCCCGAACACTTTCCAAACCCTACGAAATCTCTCTACACACAAAACCCTAATTCCGGAGTCGTCGGAGGCACAAAACCGAACAAAGGGACTGTCTTGGACGAAAATCGGAACGCCTCTAACGTTGTGGTAAGTTCTTATCCGATCTATTTCCATTTGTGATTCGAAAACGAGTCCTAACGCTATCCTTTTCTTTCTACACCCCGAACCGGATCTAGAACGAAGAACCCGACGAACCGATGAGATAAACGGTGGACTGGAAGCCACGCCTCCGAATCGACGAGCCGGAACGACCGTAGATCTGTAAGTTAGTGCTTACATGGTTTTGGGCGAAATTAAAATACACTTGATCTAAAGATTTGAACCAATAACCTAAAATCTGTCACATGAAATCTTTAACGGCGCAGCGTTTATGCATGATTTTTCCGAACCCTTAAAACTGTTCAAACGAGAAAACTTAAAACATCAAAAATGTTCCTAAGACATAATCTAGCTTATGTAAAATTTTTGTAATTTTTCATGATGTTGTGTTATCTGAAAATCGACCCCAAACCGAACTGTTTAAAACTTGAATCTTGAAATCTTGGCAGAACATAGGTCCGAGCTTGTAGGCGTTTTTTACAATGGATCTAGGCCGAATTAGAACTTTAGCCGAACATGAAAGTTGTAGACAATTGTCTTAGGAAGTTTCCTGTAAAATTTCATCAAATTTGGAGTTAGTTTTCTATGTGTCACGGGGCGCCGGGTCCGTATCGGGACAACCGTGCACCGTGTGGCTAATAGACTGATTCCCAGCACTATTCCGCCAAACGGTCCATCCAAAGGGTCGGGTTGGACTTCATCATTGAGATTTTCAGGAAACTATGGGATACTTCAATTTATATTACAACGGCATAGGGGCCTTACAGTAATTGCAAAACAAAAGGCATAAAAATGTGGTTAGAGACCGAAAGGCCAACTAGTCCACCCGAAGTGCCTTGCCGAGGGGCACAACAGCAAGACGCTGCACACAACTATACACGACTTCTAGGAAAGCAGTAAATAGAAAGCAGTAAACACATAAGCTTCGGGACTGCGGGGCCAAGGGCGACCACCAAGCGGAGCCTTTGGCCATCGGTGAACATTCTCCCCCCGCTAAATTGGCGATGCCCTCGTCGCTGTGGCTCTCCAAAAGTCTTCGACGAGAGGTTTGAGAGCATTCTTCTCCGTGGCTCGCTCCCAAGTGGTGTCCTCCATCGAACATCCCGCCCACTTCACCAGATACTCATCGTATCTCTTCTTTTGGTCTGCATGTTTCTTCATGTGCTTTTGGGCCTTAGTTAAGTAACTTCTGGCTAACTCAAGATTCTCCGCCCACTCCTTAGAAAAATTTACCGCCCGGGAGGAACTCCAACCTCGTGTTGCATCCAAAGTATGGGGAAGGAGGGGTTGCTATCCAGTCACCACTTCGAACTGGCTACGGTTCGTCGTGGAGCACTTTTGGGAGTTAAAGCATAGCTGGGCCGCATCCAACAACTTCACCCTGTCCTTTTGGTTACTGCTCACAAAGTGCCGAAGGTACTCCTCGAGCATCGAATTGAATCTCTCCATTTGCCCATCGGATTGTGGGTGGTAACTCGAGCTCATACTGAGGTTTGATCCCATCAGTTTGAATAATTCCGACCAGAAAGGGCTCGTGAATTTTTTATCCCTGTCACTGACGATATCTTTGGGTAGTCCCCAGTACTTCACCACATGGCTGAAAAAGATATGAGCTGTCATCTCGGCCGTAACATGTTGCGGAGCCGCCATGAATGTGGCATATTTGGAAAATCGGTCAACCACGACGATGATGCTCCCAAGGTCTCCTACCTTGGGCAGTGCAGAAATATAATCCATCGAAATACTCTCCCAAGGCCTTGTAGGAGTTGGCAAAGGTTGAAGAATGCCCTTTATTCTATGATGGTCGGCCTTATCTTGCTGGCAAATGAGGCATGAACGGACATAAGCTTCGACTTCATTCCCCATCTGTGGTCAATAATATGCTCTTTGAAGCAGGGCTAGAGTCCTCTCACCTCCTGGGTGTCCTGCCCAGAGCGTATCGTGGCACTCCGAGATTAGGCGTCTGCGCAAATCCTCCCCTTTTGGGACATACAACCGGCTCCCCTTCGTCATCAACAGTCCCTCATCAATCCAGAACTGTCGTGTGGAACCTGTTGCCACCAGTTGCTTCAATTGCTTGGCCACATGGTCCGACTCCGATAATCGCTTGATGAGGTTCCGGACTTCCGTCGAGGCCGAGCTGGCTGAGAGAGTGGCCAGGGTATGCTCCTTTTCAAAGTCCGCCCTACGGCTCAGCGCATCCGCCACTTTATTCTTTGACCCAGCTTGGTATTCCAGGGTGAGGTTGAACTCAGATAACAACTCTTGCCATCTTGCTTGCCTGCCTCCCGAAAGCTTGGGCTGTGTAAGGAAATGACTCGTGGCACGGTTGTCGGTCCTAACCACAAAGGGAGCACCTAGTAAGTAGTGGCGCCATGTTCTCAAACAGTGCACAACTACCAGCAGCTCCTTCTCGTGTGCCGAGTATCTCCTTTCCGTATCCTTTAATTTACAGCTCTCGTAGGCGACCGGGTATCCCTCTTGGAGAAGTACTCCCCCAATGGCGATGTCAGATGCATCCGTCTCGACTTCGAACGATTTTTCCATGTCGGGCAGGGCTAGGACCGGGCAGGTGGTCATCGCCTGTTTTAGCGCCTTGAAAGCTTCTTCACACCGAGGACTCCAATCCCATTTCTCTGACTTCTTGGTTAGGTCCGTCAATGGTTTGGCAATGGCAGAATACCCATTGACAAAGCGTCAATAATAGTTAGCCAACCCCAAGAAGGACCTAACATCATGGACATTCTGCGGCGGATGCCACTCTTCGATGGCCTGCACTTTCTTCAGGTCCACTTTAATCCTCCCTTCTTCAATAATGTGCCCAAGGAAGTGAATAGACTTCTGAGCAAAGGAGCATTTTGACGGTTTAGCGTATAATCGAAATTTTCTGAGATGTTCCAAGACCTTTCGAAGGTGTATTAAATGTTCTTCTAGGGTCTCGTTGTAGATCACAATGTCGTCCAGATAGACGACCACAAACTCGTCCAAGAATCCCTGAAGTACCTCGTTCATCAGCGTACAAAGGTCGCTGGGGCATTCGTCAGACCGAACGGCATCACAAGGAATTCGTAGGCACCATATCGAGTTACGATCGTGGTCTTCGCTTCGTCGCCCTCCTTGATGCGAACCTGCCAATATCCCGATCGTAGGTCGATTTTAGAGAAATACTTGGCCTTACTCAAGCGATCAAAGCAGTCCCCGGCGAGAGGGATGGGGTATGTGTTTCGCACGGTCAATTTGTTGAGGGCCCTATAGTCGCAACACATACGAACGGTGTCGTCTGACTTCTTTTGGAAAAGTACTGGTGCTCCAAAGGAAGACTTTGCAGGTCGGATCATCCCCCATCCAACATCTCCCGCAGCTGGGCTCGGAGTTCTGCCAGCTGAGGCTGGCTCATACGGTACGAGGCTTTAGCAAGGGGTTTGGCCCCGGGAATCAGTTCGATCTTGTGGTCCACCCCCTTTTAGGTGGTAATTGCTTCGGTAGCTCGTCGGGAAGAATATTTTCATACTCTTGTAGGATGTCTTTTACGGATCTCGGAATTGGTCCCGACCTTTCTAGTTCCTCGAGCCGAAGTGCGCATAAAAATGATGGTTCGAGCTTCTTGCAGCCCTTCTTGAATTGCAGAGCTGACAGACTTTTCGTGCTTGGTTGAGTAGATTGGGTTCGAATAATGCAGGGATTCTCGCCCATAACCAACAGGGCATCTCCCTGCGGCAGCACAGCCATATCATTCTCCCGAAGGAAGTCCAATCCCAAGATGAGCTTGAAGTCATCCATCGCAATCACTGACAGATTGGCCTTCCCTTCGAACGGGTCGATTTTGATTCGGACTCCACGAACTGCTCCCAACATGGCCCGGGGCTCCAAGTTGACAGCTTTAACTTTCCCAGATGTTTTCTTAGGTTTAAGGCCCAACTTGTCGACTTCCGTGCTTGACAAATAGTTGTGGGTGGCACCTGAGTCCACCAGAGCTCTAAGGCTGTGTCCGTTTATCTGGGCGTTGACAAACATGAGGCCCTTTCTTCGGGGGGCCCCGCCTTCAGCCTTCGGTTTCTTCCCAACCTTTGGTTGAAGGTTGTCACGAATCTGACATTGCGCCGCGACTCTGTACTCGAAAGTGTCATCACTTCAGTGCAGAGCCCCCAAGTTTTCCTCCTCCGATTCGCTCCCTTCTTGCTCCACATGGATTGTCTTGCGCTTCTTCGGGGCGAAACTTGTCTCCTTAACTAGCAACGCATTTAGGGCGTGCTTCTTTGGGCAATCCTTAAGTAGATGTGGGCCGTCACACAAGATGTATCCCGATCTTTTCATGGACCCCTCGCCTCTGGTCGGCGTCTGGCGAAATCGGTGAATACTGTTTTGAGATGGTGGGGCTTTTTGGTTAGAGCGGTCCCCGCCACCCTGACTTGCGCCC
The DNA here is from genome assembly GCA_030278955.1 of Hygrophila difformis. Lineage (NCBI taxonomy): Eukaryota > Viridiplantae > Streptophyta > Magnoliopsida > Lamiales > Acanthaceae > Hygrophila > Hygrophila difformis. The sequence continues at coordinate 46,113,566 of JAOANR010000006.1, read as the reverse complement.
GACCGACCCTGCCGAGGTGCCCCTCCTTTCTGTTGCGTACTGGCCGGGGGCCCTTGACGATCCCTTCGATCGTCGTAATAATCTGTAAGCCTTTCTGCTGCCGCCATCGCAGAGTTGAGGTCATTCACTCGCTGCCTCTGCAGCTCCAATCGCATTCCCGGACGGAGGCCCTCCATGAAGGCGAACAACTTGTCCGTTTCGGACATGTCCTTGATGTCGAGCATCAGTGCCGGGAAAGTTTTAACATATTCTCTGACATTTCCCGTATGCCTCAAATCTCTCAGAGCTTTCCGAGCGTGATATTCCACATTTTCCGGGAAGAACTGACTCCGAATCGCTTCTCTCAGTTCCGTCCAGGTATCAATTGCCAATCTACCTTGCTGAATCTCAGCGTATTTTCCACGCCACCATAACTTGGCATCTCCCGCCAGATACATCGTGGCCGTAGAAACCCTTCTTGTTTCATCTTCAATACCCGAATTCTCAAGGTACTGATTCATATCAAAGAGGAAGTTCTCGACTTCCTTAGCATCGCGGTTGCCAGTGTAAGTCTGAGGTTCCGGGACACGCACTCTTGGGCCGGTACTCGGAGCAACTTCTTGCTCTCTACTTACAGCTTTCTGTAGTAGTCTTATTTGGATGGACATCTCTGCCATCCTCGCCTGCGCCTCTGCCCGTTAGAGTTTAGCTCTCTCAGCTAACTCTTGTGCTGGGTCATCGCCATCTGCGAGCCCTCGGCATTACTCATAAGTGATCGACAGAGTTCCTGACACTCGCTCAGGATGGCTCTTGTCTCTGCATTCTCCGTCTCGAGTTCTTCAACTTTCGACCGGAGCCTTGCCTCTGCAAGCTCCAAGTGAACCAACCTCGATGTCAAAGTCCTAGTCTGTGCACCGGGATGTGCTCGCCTGCCGTTTCCGAATCCGATCCTGATGCACTCTCGCTCATGATGGCACCACCTGTTCCGGAAGGCCGGCTCTGATACCAACTGTCACGGGGCGCCGGGTCCGTATCGGGACATCCGCGCACTGTGTGGCTAATAGACTGATTCCCAGCACTATTCCGCCAAACGGTCAATCCGAAGGGTCGGGTTGGACTTCATCATTGAGCTTTTCAGGAAACTATGGGATACTTCAATTTATATTACAACGGCAGACGGGCCTTACAGTAACTGCAAAACAAAAGGCATAAATATGTGGTTAGAGACCGAAAGGCCAACTAGTCCACCCGAAGTGCCTTGCCGAGGGGCACAACAGTAAGACGCTGCACACAACTATACACGGCTTCTAGGAAAGAAGTAAATAGAAAGCAGTAAACACATAAGCTTCGGGACTGCGGGGCCAAGGGCGACCACCAAGCGGAGCCTTTGGCCATCGGTCAACACTATGGTAGATCTCGAAATTTTGGAACTGCTGTGTAAGAATTCGGATAGATTATTGATATGACGAAAATTGACGTTTTTGACCTATTTCCATAACTCGGATCGAAAAAGTTAAAACACAAAACTTGTTCGACTCTGTGTTTTCGAGTCACTGGTCAAATTTTAGAATTTTCGGACTTAAAACTGATTTTTAAATAATTGTGGAGTTAACAGCGACTAGTGAAAAGTTATATTTTGCGAAACTTGTGAAATTTACGAAACTTGTTCAAACCTTGCGGGTTCGATTCCCCAAGGCGTCTGTGTCCCTGCGGGTTCGATTCCCCAGGTTATCTGTGTCAAACCTTGCGGGTTCGATTCCCCAGGGTGTCTGTTTTCTTGCGGGTTCGATTACCCAGGATGTGTGTTGATTCCTATGTGTTCAATTCCCTATGATGTATTTGAGTTCTTGCGGGTCCGATTCCCCAAGGGCGATTGTCTGTTTTCCTGCGGGTTCGATTCCCCAGGACGTGTGATGATTCCTACGGGTTCGATTCCTGGGATGTGTTTAAATTCTTGCGGGTTCGATTCCCCAAGAACAAATTATACTAGATCATATTGGACAAAAGTGAAAGAATGAAATCCTGAAATATCTAATCTTGAATTTACGGGAAAATTAAAAGACTTTAATACTTTCCTTCGCTTATTTAAATTATGCTTTTAAATTATGTTACACAATTGTTTACCTTGCAAGCTATATTGTGATTTTATGGAATCCCTGTCTATTTTATTATGCAATTAAATTATTATTAGATAAATCGGATTTTTAATTAAATTATGGGGTATTATGTACATGTTTTCTTTAAGTCTAATTAATGGCTTTGAAACCCCATAATCATGTCTGTGTTAACTTACTCAGCAAGTTTTGCTGACCAAACCATATTTTTCCCCTTTTTCTTTCAGAACTGAAGAATATGCATCATCATATGCATACATGGGAATTTTGGGGAAATACATTATTTCTAAATTTTGCGTTAGACTAGAATTTGCATGAACGGGCCTGTTTAACCTGTGTTTTGGCCATGTTGGCCCTATTTTTAAATTCCGCTGCATTATATATGTAAATATTACTTTCCGCTACAACTGTAATGACATTATTTTCGAATTATATTACAATGGGCTGTTTGAATGTTTTAAATTCTGAAAAACCATAGTCTTGCATCTCTTTAGCAAGCTCGGAGAAACCGTGTCTTGCTAGGGAGGTGTAGCGGTGACATCTCGACCTGGGTGATCAAAAATCAGGGTGTTACACTTTTCGTTTGTTTAACAGTTAATATGAAAATATATATAAAAATATATACATAAAATATATATTTTCAAATTATACGCGTACACGTTTCTACCAAAATTTTACTTCTTTTTTTAAAATATTCTTGTATAATCTTTAGTCAAAAGAAAAAGTAAACAATCTTAAAAAAATCAAACCGGGCATTTACAATGGATAGTACCAAAATATCACAGTACATAGCATAGTACTGGAAATTGTTTGGGTGCTGGCGGCCTGTAGGTGTTGGTACCTTCAAAAGTGATGGGTATGTGTATATAAAATGATGTATGAGTATAAAAAAGTGATGGATGGATGTTATGAACCAAAAACTAATAAAAAAATAAACTACTGTCTATACATCACTTTATAAGGTTTATACATCATTTTACAAAGGGCTACACATTATTTTTAGCACTGTTATGCCATTACAGAAACCGGATTGCATAGTACTCTCTTCATTCCTTTATAAATGATGTTTTAGTTCCAATTACACAAACCAATTAAGCCAATGATTACCTTATATTTTGACAGTTTTGCCCCTAGCTCCTTTATGAGAGTTTGATTTCTTTTATGTTTATCATTATTTATAGTAGAAGGTAATATTGCACTACAAGAAAAAGTTAATATAGCGACCAAAATTTGCGACCGAATAAATGTAGTCGCTGTTAGCGACCGAAGTAACGACCACAAATGACGGTCACTGATTTTAACAACCGATTTAATGACCGAACTTTTTCTATCACAAATTCACGACCGAAATTGCGACCGACGAAGTTTAGTGGCTAACTCGCGATGGAGTTAACGACCAATATAAAATGGCCGAAATCTTCGGTCGCTAATTTTTTCTAACTTAGGTTAGCGACCGAAATAGCGATCGAAAAATTCGGTCGCTAAGCTTTTTATATTTCTTTTAATATAAGTAATATTTTTTAAATTTTCTGTTATCTTTTAATTTGAATATTATTTTTTATTTTTAAAGACATTATTGAATTTATTATTTATCTAATTATTGATTTTACTTTTTTATTTAATTAAAGATAATATTTTACTATTTTAATATTTTAAATTTTTTAATAATTTATTATTAAATTTAATTCCTTGATTTTCATTAGTTAATTATATTACATATTTTATTCTATTTTTAAATTTAATATTTTTATAATGAAATTTTTTCATTTAATTATTGCACTTAGTTAATTATCGATTTTATATTAATATTTGATTAATTACTTCCTTTCTATTTTAATTTTAATTATCTTAATAATTTAATTAATTAATTTTATTATTATTTAATAATGAACCGTGCTAAAAAGTCAAACATGAAAGTTAGGACTTTACAAATTTATAGATATAATTTTAGTTTTTAGTTTATTTTATTTAATAATTTTAGTTTATATTTTATTTTTAATTTATGACTTTAAAAATTTATAGATATATATTATATATAACACATTCCATATAATGACAAGAAACATGAGTCATCCGAGTGGCACACGCGCGTCGTTGGAACCTTCAGACCGAAGTTTGAGACCTCTCTTCAACACCTATGGGGGATTATTATGGCCCTGTTTGAGAATTAGCTATTAGTTGTTAATTGATTCTGTGAGTAATAATTAGTTAAAATTAGTTGTTTGATAATTTTGAGAACAACTTTTTGCCTAGAATAAGCTAAAAATCAAAATACTGTTATTTACAGCGGTTTTAAAAAGAGTTGATTGAACATTGTTTTAAGTTATTTTATCTTTTTAAATAAGTTATTTTATCTTATATTTTGAGACAAAATAGCTTATTGAATTTAGTTGTTATGCCAAAGAGGGTCTATATATATGACACATGGCGCGCAGCTAGTGGTGGTGTAAGGGTTGGCCAAGGTAGTTAGGAGAGGTTGGTAATGAGGAGGTGGTGGCTTGGAGCCCAACTGAGTACAAAATTTTCTCAATTTTTGGAGTTTTTTAGCGACCGAAAATTTCGGTCGCTAATTTGGTCGCAGATTAAAAAATTTTAAAAAAAATAACAGTAAGAAAGACCAAAATTCGTGGTCGCCATTTCGGTCGCGGATTTTAGCGACCGAAAAGTTCGATTACTAAATTCGGTCCGAATTTTTTCTCGATCGCTGGATATTTACTAACGGACCTTTTAACGACCGATTTTTACGGTTGCTATAGAGCTTTTGTTTTGTAGTGTTAAATGTGTGATATAGAGAGATATAATGTGTAAGGGTTTAGGGTTCATGTATTTTTTCTTGTAGTGATATAAATGTGTAAAGTGATAACTATTTAGAAATAATTTTTTATTCTTACAAAGAAAACTAATAAGGAATAGAGTTAGTGTACGATAGTCCTAGACTCCTAGTCCTGACATCGTTTTCAAGGTCTGGCTGTCTCTTTATCCTTCTGACAACGCTGTTTCTCTATCTACAGAGAGGAAAGAAAAGCAAAAGGCATCCGAGAGAAACCTTGACCTAATTCCCCTCTGAATTCCCCACTCACCCTGCTTCACAATCCCCATCCAAAAAACTCTAACTCAAATTCTTAACACTCAAACCCCAACATGTCTGAATCTGATGAAAACAAGGTCGTCATTACCACTTTTCCCCATCACTACAGCAACAGCACCAACATGCCTTCTTTAGGGTTTCAATACCCTTACACTAATGATCACAATTTTAACACCTTTCCCATCCACCACCCAAACCCTACTCCTGGATTTGATCCTAATTCAAACACAAGCTTCACCGATTTCTTGATAGATTACAATATTCATGTGCCAGAGGCTTTTCACTTCAGTTGCAATTCCCCATCTGCAGGTTTACACGGTGCTGTCAATTACAATTGCTCTTTAGACAAAAACCTTGGTGAGGCAACTGGAGGAGGAGTAGCTAGCAATAGCGCTGTCGAACATCCGAATTCTCCGGTATCCCTGTGTTCATTAGAGGGTGCTGGAGTTGATGAGAAAAAATCTTGCAAGAATCAGAAAGATCTGCAGCCAAAGGAGAGTGATGATGGGGATGTGGTGAAGTCCAAAGAAGAGTTAGGCTTATTTAATTTTTAAACCTTTTTCTTTGCTTTATAAATTTTCTGCTTTTCTTGATTTTATGGGATTCGGTGAAATTCAATTGAAATTTCCGTGCATTAGTTACAATTGTGGACTTTTTGATCCCCAAGTGTCAATTTTTTCAAATGTTGGTATAATTCAAGTTGCTCATTTTTTCCTCAATATACCAAGATAGGTATGTGTATTTTCGTATTTTCCCACTTGCCCTTTTCCCAATCAAGACTATATGTATATGTTGTCCCTTTTGATTTTCCTAGGTGAATAAATTTGGTGAGAGGCTACTTAATTGGGTACTATGTTTTTGGGAATCTTGATTGAAGGAGAACAGAAAACCCTAATATTTCTTCCCAATTATTGTTTGTGTTTGCGGTGTATGCAATTGAATTTGGAATTTGGAGGCTGATGAGTCATCATGTGTAATGTTTCTTAGCAGCAAAATGAAAAAGAAAGGGGAGAAAAAGGAAAGGCAGCCACGCTTTGCCTTCATGACTAATAGTGAGATAGACAATCTTGAGGATGGATACAGATGGAGAAAATATGGCCAGAAAGCAGTCAAAAACAGCCCATTTCCCAGGTATGTACACAGCAAGACAATCTTTGCAATGTTAAAGTCTTTTGTTGAAATCTGAATTTCAATATCATATAAACTAAAGAACATTCAATGTGAAAAGCCCAAATTGTTTGCCTTAGCTTAAACAACCACCTTAAGAGTTTCAACAAGAGTCAGAAATATAGAACAATAACTATTCTCACTTGACATGAAGTATATTGTACGCGATTAAGGCATAAAGACTAAAAGAGTCCCATAACTTACCTTTAATTCCAGAATCATACATAATATATTTGAATTTCTCAATCGGGTCTATGTACTTAATGACGATCCATTCAGTCATCCAGCCAGCTAGTGACGATTACAGTGAAACGTGATACCCAGTTGACCCTATCTCTAATTCCAGTTTGGTCCATATACTTTTAATGCCAATATGGACCACATTTGCATAATGTATAAGTTGTGGGACCAAATTAGCATTATGTATAAGTTATGAAACCAAATAGGTATTGTATTTCGCATTAATCGTGATTGGTGGTTGGAGGACTAAATGGGTCGTCATTAGTGTAGTTATAGACCCGATTGAGAAATTCAAATAGTTTTTAGACGATTATGGAATTAAAAGTAAGCTACCGAACTATTCCGGTATTTATCCCTATGTGATGAGTTAATTCTTACAAGTTCATTCTTTTGTAGGAGCTACTACAGATGCACAATGCACAAGTGCACCGTGAAGAAACATGTGGAGAGATCAAACCTTGATCCGCAAGTGGTGATAACAACCTACGAGGGTAAGCACAACCACCACATCCCCGCCACAATCCGTGGCCATGCCGCCATGTTCCCGCCATCTCTGCTGTCACTGTCTCCGTCGCCACTTGCATTTCCAACCTTCTCTCAGGACCTCTTTCCCACTACAAGTCAGCACCAAACCTTCACAAATCCATCCCAATACTATCCCAACCTTCTGGGTGAGCCTCAATTTCTGCCTGATGATCTGTACAGTCACTCCACATTTCCCAACATGGTGCCATCTTTCTATCAAAAACACCATCAATGAGTAGTAAAACCTATTACTATTATTATACATATATACCTATATATATGTATATATGTATATCAAAGATTTTGTTTTTTGCTTGAAAAATCATTTGTGCTTTCAATTCAACTAGTTTACCAAAATAGAAATGTAATGGAGTTTTATTTATTGCTGAGGATCAATGATTTTCTTCGACTCATTAAGCACAATAATTAAATGATATGTTTCATTTAAACAAATGGGGTAGCGCTGTATATACCCCAAACATTATTTGATTGCATAGAACAAACGCTATACAGTTTCATTTTTCTTCTAGTTTGGTTGTGAAATTTATGAGATCTATTAATGAGAAGAGACAACGTGGAAATAATAGAAGTATATTGCAAGGCCAAGGGGGAATCCAAATATTTTGTTTTCCTAGATTGTCCTGAGGGTAAAACTTTTAAGATAGTTATGATAAAGTTTGAGATTACAATGATATATTTATATGCATGATGAATGGTAATGTGTTACTCTACCTTCAGCATTTCGATTCTAAATGTTAGAAATACGATAAATATGATGTTCCAACTCGAAACCAATTAGTCATGGATGGAGTGACCCAAATTCATATAGACAATGCGGAATCCCTATTTATAAGCACTGTGAGGCATTTTTAACAATAAAAATCAATAACCAATTTATATAAATTTTGTAATCAAAGTGAGATTGATATATAATATCGAAACTCTACAGAGCGAAAGGGGAGCTTTAGGAAATGTCAAATAAGTGAATATTATGACCTAATATAACCACATCTTCGATTCACTACATTCACTGCATTCATATCCAACAAGGGAAGTCTTCTCTTCTACAAGCAATTGAATGTTTTTCCATTAGCGGGTCAATTTTTCTTTATGGATTATTTGACACACGTATTTGGGCATCTTTTAATTTTAATAAGAAAATAATAAATTACTTTCTCTTATCGCATGGGATATAATATAGAATGAACATCCAAATTCTAGGGGAGCTTTCCACCTTAGAGAGAAGCCCCGCACGAGTAGCGGTGGACGAAGCGGAAACGAGAATGTCGGAATACATTAAATTAAACACATCTTCCATATATGTTAACTAACTTTATGTTTAATGTGAAATTAAACAAGCGCTGGACCTTCATAAGGTTTTGAAAACTCAACATTTGGCGTGCCTAATAAAACAAATTAAATACACATTTTTTAGATAGAAATGAAAGTCGACCCCCAAAAAAGCTGGGCGGGGGGCTTTTCTGAATAAAATTTTCAAGAAAATCATTCATAGCTTAATTATAAGCCTTGTTTTCAAAGTTAAATTCAAGATAATCTTCAGATAATAAACTCAGGCCCGGCTCCAAGGGGAGCCAGTGGCCCCCTGCTCAGGGCCCCAAATTTTGGAGGCCCCACATTATTTTTAAAATTTTTAAATTTTTAATTTTTTTATTTTCTATACCATTAAAATTTATCTATACAATTTTTTTTTTCAACTACACAATTGAAGTAATAGGTCATTGAAGTATGTACATTAATCTTTTCCAGTTTCATTTTTATCTCATTCTTTATACAATTTAATTCATCTTTTAGCTTCCCCTTCTATCTCACCTTGTATTTTTTTTTCAAATCCAAACAAACTCTTTACCAACGGGAAGTGGGTTACCATGGCTTCTAATTTTTTTAAGTTTCTATCAATTGAACAACACCGAATCTTATAGTAACTTTTTTTAAGTAAACCACATCTTATAATTTGTTAGAATACTCTTTTTTATATGTTCTTTTATTGCACTTAATATTTTAAAAATTTACTAATTAATAAAAAAAGATGTTTTTTTATCATCATTATGTGGGGCCTAAATAAAGAATTTGCTCCGGGCCCCCAAAAAGATCGAGACGGCCCTGAATAAACTGGCCAACAAATGGTAAAACTTAACGTAGTAGGTAAATTATGAAATGAGTTTTATTGAATAATACTTAATATATTAAAATTTTAAGTTTCTTTTAAGCATTCCTTCATGGCAGTGATAAAAAAAAAAAAAAAGTTTTAAGTGATGCTATTGTTTGGTTAGTGATGAGCCAAGGACCTTTTTCTCCTTAAGGGAGGCTATCGGAAAAGGATCAAATCGATTACGGGTCCGGATTTACATTAATGCGCCCAAACTTGACTAATAATGCCCAAACTCGACTGAATATTCTCTGAATTTATAATGGCAAACTGGATACAATGGAGAATCTACCAGTTGTTAAGAAACAACAGCGAATTCACCGGAAAAATAGAACCAAACTACCAGTTGTTGAGAAACAACGGTGGACTTGGAAAGTAACCGCTACAAGCTAAGCTAGAGTCTAGGAAAAATTGTAAAGGAAAGTTGTAAAGAAAGCAGTAAAGATACAAAGAATTAAATTTGATAAAGGAATTTGGGGGTTGGATTTATCTCTCTTGACTCTGTGCATGGCATCCCCTATTTATAGCCGGAGCTTGGTAACCGCTCCTCCGGCCTATTCTCTTAAGCCGATTTCCGTTTTCCCTCAATCGGCTGACTTGGCTTTATTTCGGCCGAAATCTCTTCCCTTTGAAATCTTCCTCTATTCGGGCTTCTTCATCTGTTTTTGGATTGTTATCTTTTAATCTCTCGGCCCAATCGATTTTAAGCCCAACTCTATTTAGAAATCCTTCTTGGCCCTTATTGTATGGCCCAATTATCCTTTCGCGGCCCATTACTTCTTGTGGCCCCAACAAATGTCCTCCTTACTTGGGCGAATTTCTGCCTCTAGAAGGAGCCCAAGTAATTTTAATCTTCTCAACTTCTCCTTTTCGTGCTCTAACTCCTCCTTGGAACCCGGCCACGTCTTTTCATATTCTTCATACTCCATCATCTATTCACCCTTATCTTCCTTTTTTGTTCATTCTACTCTCTCTTCGTAATTTTTTCCTCCCTTTCTAATGGCGCAACCGAATCTCTCGCCCTCTTCCCTAAAGATCAAGAATATCGAAGATTCTTTCGCCGATAAATCTACGCTTCGTCTTACTGATGACAGTCTTACTACTCTTGGGCCTCTTGCAACTTCCATCGAGGCCGCTGCCTCTGTTTCTACTCTTTTCGGTGAACTGAAGACGATCCCTTTGTTTTCGGATCACTTTTCCACTAAACTTTTTAGTCCTCTCAGTACTTGGCCCATCGTGACTCCTGAACATGTCGCTTGGTATTGTAATACCCGAGAATTTTGCAACATAAATAAATAAATAAATACAATAAATAAATAAATAAATAAATCAGAAAATACATTAAATAAATAAATAAAGAGGAAATGAGAAATGAAATTAATTAAAAGAGATTTCATTAAACAAAAGAAATCAAATAAAGTTAAATAAGTCGTTACACGGGAACCCGATATAAATGAACTTGACGAATTCGAACCAAAACGTAACATTTAATCCAAAAGAAATAACGACACGAAATAGGAACCCGAAGAGAGTCAGGGAATTGAAATCCGAGAGCATAGAAGGATAGAAACCCGAAAGAGAGGCGGAAAAGCACGACATATTGCACGACCCGCCCGGACCGGAGTCCAGGCGCTAGTCGCGCGCTGGCCGCGCGCTAATATGAAGAAAGGCGCGCCAAGCGACAGATTTGCCCGTTGCGCGAATCTCTCGCCCGAACGCGGATTTTTCGACTTTCGGTTGAACGTCTCTCGACTCAAGACCCTTAGGGTCAGATCTTGGACGCCCTAGGTCTTAGATATCTATAAATAAACCCCCTCGGAGACCCTAAACCCTTTTCAAAACCCTAACACACTCTCTAAACACAAACGTAGTAATCCCGGAGTCAACGGAGGCACCAAGAGACCAAGGCAGCAGCTTTGGACGAGAATCAAAGGATCTCCGACGTGTGGTAAGTCCTAGTCCATCAGATTCTTCTTAGTTTCAATCCGAAAACGGATTCTAACTCCGTCTCTTTCCTCTTTACACCCCGAATCGGATATAGAACGAGGAACCCGACGAACGGAGGGGAGAAACGGTGAACTGGAAGCCACGCCTCCGAAATAGACATCCCGGACGTTCACAAATCAGTAAGTTAACTCTTACATGGTTTTGGGAGGAATTAAAACGTTCGAAACTAAAAGATTTAACAAGAAATCGTAAATCTGCCAACTTATGTTTTCTACCGACACAACAGTTTTGACGAATTTTTCCGAACCTTAAAACAACTTCAAACGGAAAAACTTAAAACATGAGAAACGTTCCTAAGGCCTAGATCAATCTGCTGTAAAATTTTCAGAATTTTTAGAGACGATTTGATATGTGAAAACCAACCGAAACCGAACTGCTCGAAACTAGATCTTGAAATTCTTGACAGAACTTAGGGCCGATCTTGTTCGCGCTTTTGACATTAGTTCTAGGCCGAATTAGGACTTGTGTAAAGCATAAAACTTGTAGATCTATATGTCTGGAACCCCTCTGTAAAATATTAGAATTTTTCGTCGAGATTTGAACCTCCGAATCTAGACCGGACTAACCTGCGTTCTTACCGAAGCCAGAAAAACTGACAGCAAATAATTTCCAACTTGATCCAGATATTAACCTCGGATCCGACGAGAATTAGGCTTGGAGTTCTAAACGAAAGTTGTAGATAATCATCTTAGGGAGTTTCCTGTAAAATTTCATTGAATTTGGAGTTGATTTTCTATGGTAGATCCCGAAACTTTTAAACTGGTGTGGGTTAAATTCGGACAGACTAATGTTACGACGGAAATTGACATTTTTGTCCTGTTTCGGGAATCCGGATCGAAAAAGTTAAAACACAAAACTTGTTCATCTCTGTGTTTCCGAGTCAGAGATAAAATTTTAGAATTTTTGGAATTAAATCCGATTTTTAATTAATTTTGAAGTAAACAGTGGTTTATCAAAGTCAAATCTTGAAAATATTGTCGAAATGGATTTTTAAATGATATCGGAGCGAACCGCATCCTGAAATAGTATATTTTTGAGAAACTTACTAAATTTGGGAAATTGACCTTTGAGGTTTAAACGAGTGGAAACTCCTTTGTAACAAAATACATAAACAAACGTTTTCGAAATCCCGTTACGACTAAATTAAGCTTTCTACGTAGAGGGTGAGTGTCTCATCGGGTGCCCCTCTAGCTTTTTGCTTCGTGTCTAAACGCACGAGAGTGACCCATGTAGAGGGTGAGTGCGCAATCAGTGCCCCTCTAGCTTTTTGCTTCGTGCCTGAACGGACGAGAGTAATCTATGTAGGTGGTGAGTGCTCTGCAGGGTACCCTCCTAGCTTTGCACATCGTGCCTGATTGGACGATGGTGTTGAATATGAGATACTACGCCAAAACGACGGGATATTTAGGGCCTACACTCTCGGGAGTATCCGTATGGGTTTCCCGAGGCTCCGGAGTGGTACTGGGTATGGCGTATTTGGCTATGGCCAACGATTACTTGAAATATGTAGAGATTGCAATGCAATCGAGAGAAACTTGAATACAAATGAAATCTTGATACTCGACTATGGACTAACGGGAAATTTAAAAGACTTGAATACTTTCCTTCGCTTATTTAAATTATGCTTTAAGTTATGTTATGCAATTATTTACCTCGCACGCTATATTGTGATTTTATGAAATCCCTGTATATTTAATTATGCAATTAAATTGTTGTTAGATAAATAAATTAAATTATGGGGTATTGTGTACATGTTTTCTTAAAATTTAACTAATGGCTTTGAAACCCCATAATCATATATGTGTTAACTTACTCAGCACGTAGTGCTGACCTAACCATTTTTATTTCTTTTTCTTCCAGAGTTGAGAATTATGCATCGTCATATGCATACACGGGAAGCTTGGGATGATATATTATCTTGAATGTTTGTATTAGACTAGAGATTGCATGAACGAGCCTGTTTAACCCGTGATTGGCCATGTTGGCCCTATATTCAAATTCCGCTGTTATCTATATATGTAATTATTATTTTCCGCTGCAACTTTGATGTAGTATTTTTAAATTATATATGAATGGGTTGTTTAAATGTTTTAAATACTGCAATACCTAGCCTTGCATCTCTCTAGTAAGCCGGAGAAACCGTGTCTCGCTAGGGAGGTGTGGCGGTGACACCCCGACCTGGGTGACCAAAAACCGGGGTGTTACAAGTTGGTATCAGAGCCTGGAATATTTTTAAACTATTGTTCTTATTTTTAAACTATTATTTTTAAACCATTATTATTTTTAAACTATTATTAATATTTTGACTATTATTTTAAATCTTAAAGTATTATTTCCATGGAGAAATTTTTATTTTAAAACCCATGGGAAAAATATATATATAGTGCATAAATTATTTTTGGGGGGAAATCATCATTCGCATTTGCATATTGCATCTCTTTTATGTAGAGAACTTAGAATCTTTGCGAATTTTAACTTAGAATCTTTGCGAATTTTAACTTAAAATCTTGGCGAAGTTTAACCTAGGTCTTTTGCTTGCACTGGATAACATAGACGCTTGACATCAAATTAGAAACACTCACTAGAGACTGATCTTGTCGTAGTTCTAGATCGCGTTCATCTAAGCGCACGCCTAAGCATAGCAAATCTCGACCTTAGTCATTCCTATCCTTGTACGAATTAGAAAATTTCCTCATGTGAAAAAAAAAATCTGGACAGACCTGTCCGAATTAAAAAAAAATTGAAATAAAATAAAATCAAATAAAATAAAACCCTGGAGCATACAACGCTTCTTAGTTCGCGCGCGCACCACGTGCGAAATTACAAACATATACATTTATAAAAATCGTTAAGACTATATGTTAATTCCACAAGACTTAATCCACACTGTTTGTAACAGAATGGCACCCAGAGGTAGACCGAGAACCCAACCGGCTCCCCAAACTACTACTGAAGTCCCACCAAATGTCACGGTACCTGTAGAGGAACAACCTCAAGGTGCGCAGGACGCCCCCGCACAGAACAATGTGGACGATCGTCTTCGGACGGTAGAAGAGGTCTTGATTGCGTCCCAACTATCTGGCCATGGTGAATCCTTACCAGCCACCCCACTATGCTGGTGAGGAGGATCCAGCAAAACTGGGGGAATGGATCCGGACTTTTGACAAGCTGCTGGGAGCGGTCAAATGTCCGGAAGGAGAGAGGGTGCATGTCGCTCCGTACTACTTGGGAGGCGAAGCAGGCGACTGGTGGCGGGCGACTCAAGCAAAACTGGCTGAAGATGATGAGCCCTATTCGTGGGCGGAAATGATGGAGATGCTCAGGGATAGATTCTATCCCCTGAGTACCAAAGCAGCGATGTACAAGGAGTTCCTGTCGCTGAAGCAAGGAGGCCAGACCGTGCAAGAGTACTATACTCGTTTCAAGGAGTTGGTGAGGTTCGCACCAAGGCTAGTACCCACGGATGCGGAGAAAGCGCAAAAGTTCGAGATGGGACAGAACCTATCGGTGCGCGAAGTGATCACAGGGGTGCACTACCCCGACCTACAAGCTGTTTATGATCGTGCAGTAGCAGTTGCACGAGTTCAAGGACTAAAGCGGAAGGTGATAGGCGAGACTAGCCAAGGTCCCCATGGACAAGGCAAGGGGGATAAGGACCGCAGAACTGAAATTGACTTGGGTAGGAATAATTATCGTGAAGTACCAAATGAACTAGCCCAAGGTGATGAGGGAGGCAACAATAGAAGGATTTTCAACCGTGAAGGCTACGTACCTTGATGCCCAAAGTGTAACCAACCTCATCTGGTGAGAGGATGCCCTCAACCCGACACATGCTTTCGATGTGGTCGACGGGGACATCGGATGAAAGAGTGTTATACCCATATTAAGAATATCACCAAAAGAGAAGATTTGGCCGCCGAACCTGACCCGCCACGGAACCCTGACGGTCAAAATGGCAACAACCAAGGACATCAATACCCTCAGAATAAAGACCCAAAACCCGAAGCCTCTTGAGAATAAAGTATAGGCAGTTATGGGGACATAACTGGCGTCCTAAGGGAGAGAGGATGTCATACCGTGTATTTTTCATACATTCTTGTAATCAAACAAACAAATTCAAGTTGTTTTGAAACTACGTCATGACTTGATCCCTTCACCGGGTACGTAGGCAGCTTAGAAGTCTTAATTCTAAGTTCAGTCACAAAATAATAAAACAAACAAAAGACCTTAGCACGAGAAAAGCCGAAACACAACTTCGAGGACAAAGTTGATTCTTAAGGAGGGTAGACTGTAATACCCGAGAATTTTACAACATAAATAAATAAATAAATACAATAAATAAATAAATAAATAAATAAATATATCAGTAAATACATTAAATAAATAAATAAAGAGGAAATGAGAAATGAAATTAATTAAAAGAGATTTCATTAAACAAAAGAAATCAAATAAAGTTAAATAAGTCGTTACACGGGAACCCGATATAAATGAACTTGACGAATTCGAACCAAAACGTAACATTCGATCCGAAAGAAATAACGACACGAAATAGGAACCCGAAGAGAGTCCGGAAATTGGAATCCGAGAGCATAGAAGGATAGAAACCCGAAAGAGAGGCGGAAAAGCACGACGGATCGCACGACCCGCCCGGACCGGAGTCCAGGCGCTAGTCACACGCTGGCCGCGCGCTAATATGAAGAAAGGCGCGCCAACCCCGCGCCAAGCGGCAGATTTGCCCGTTGCGCGAATCTCTCGCCCGAACGCGGATTTTTCGACTTTCGGTTGAACGTCTCTCGACTCAAGACCCTTAGGGTCAGATCTTGGACGCCCTAGGTCTTAGATATCTATAAATAAACCCCCTCGGAGACCCTAAACCCTTTTCAAAACCCTACGACACTCTCTAAACACAAACGTAGTAATCCCGGAGTTAACGGAGGCACCAAGAGACCAAGGCAGCAGCTTTGGACGAGAATCAAAGGATCTCCGACGTGTGGTAAGTCCTAGTCCATCAGATTCTTCTTAGTTTCAATCCGAAAACGGATTCCAACTCCGTTTCTTTCCTCTTTACACCCCGAATCGGATATAGAACGAGGAACCCGACGAACGGAGGGGAGAAACGGTGAACTGGAAGCCACGCCTCCGAAATAGACATCCCGGACGTTCAAAAATCAGTAAGTTAACTCTTACATGGTTTTGGGAGGAATTAAAACGTTCGAAACTAAAAGATTTAACAAGAAATCGTAAATCTGCCAACTTATGTTTTCTACCGACACAACAGTTTTGACGAATTTTTCCGAACCTTAAAACGACTTCAAACGGAAAAACTTAAAACACAAAAAACATTCCTAAGGCTTAGATTTATCTGCTGTAAAATTTTCAGAATTTTTAGAGACGATTTGATATGTGAAAACCAACCGAAACCGAACTGCTCGAAACTAGATCTTGAAATTCTTGACAGAACTTAGGGCCGATCTTGTTCGCACTTTTGACATTAGTTCTAGGCCGAATTAGGACTTGTGTAAAGCATGAAACATGTAGATCTATATGTCTGGAACCCCTCTATAAAATATTAGAATTTTTCGTCGAGATTTGAACCTCCAAATCTAGACCGGACTAACCTGTGTTCTTACCGAAGCCAGAAAAACTGACAGCAAATAATTTCCAACTTGATCCAGATATTAACCTCGGATCCGACGAGAATTAGGCTTGGAGTTCTAAATGAAAGTTGTAGATAATCATCTTAGGGAGTTCCCTGTAAAAAATTTTTTAATTTGGAGTTGATTTGCTATGGTAGATCTCGAAACTTTTAAACTGGTGTGGGTTAAATTCGGACAGACTAATGTTACGACGGAAATTGACATTTTTGACCTGTTTCGGGAATCCGGATCGAAAAAGTTAAAACACGAAACTTGTTCATCTCTGTGTTTCCGAGTTAGAGGTGAAATTTTAGAATTTTTGGAATTAAATCCGATGTTTAATTAATTTTGAAGTAAACAGTGGTTTATCAAAGTCAAATTTTGAAAATATTGTCGAAATGGATTTTTAAATGATATCGGAGCGAACCGCATCCTGAAATAGTATATTTTTGAGAAACTTACTAAATTTGAGAAATCGACCTTTGAGGTTTAAACGAGTGGAAACCCCTTTGAAACTAAATACATAAACAAACGTTTTCGAAATCCCGTTATGACTAAATTAAGCTTTCTACGTAGAGGGTGAGTGTCCCATCGGGTGCCCCTCTAGCTTTTTGCTTCGTGTCTAAACGCACGAGAGTGACCCATGTAGAGGTGAGTGCTCCATCAGTGCCCCTCTAGCTTTTTGCTTCGTGCCTGAACGGACGAGAGTAATCTATGTAGGGGGTGAGTGCTCTGCAGGGTACCCTCCTAGCTTTGCACATCGTGCCTGATTGGACGATGATGTTGAATATGAGATACTACGCCAAAACGGCGGGATATTTAGGGTCTACACTCTCGGGAGTATCCGTATGGGTTTCCCGAGGCTCCGGAGTGGTACTGGGTATGGCGTATTTGGCTATGGCCAACGATTACTTGAAATATGTAGAGATTGCAATGCAATCGAGAGAAACTTGAATACAAATGAAATCTTAATACTCGACTATGGACTAACGGGAAATTTAAAAGAATTGAATACTTTCCTTCGCTTATTTAAATTATGCTTTAAGTTATGTTATGCAATTATTTACCTCGCAAGCTATATTGTGATTTTATGAAATCCCTGTATATTTAATTATGCAATTAAATTGTTGTTAGATAAATAAATTAATTTATGGGGTATTGTGTACATGTTTTCTTAAAGTTTAACTAATGGCTTTGAAACCCCATAATCATGTACGTGTTAACTTACTCAGCACGTAGTGCTGACCAAACCATTTTTATTTCTTTTTCTTCCAGAATTGAGAATTATGCATCATCATATGCATACACGGGAAGCTTGGGATGATATATTATCTTAAATGTTTGTATTAGACTAGAGATTGCATGAACGGGTCTGTTTAACCCGTGATTGGCCATGTTGGCCCTATATTCAAATTCCGCTGTTATCTATATATGTAATTATTATTTTCCGCTGCAATTTTGATGTAGTATTTTTAAATTATATATGAAGGGCTGTTTAAATGTTTTAAATACTGCAATACCTAGCCTTGCATCTCTCTAGTAAGCCGGAGAAACCGTGTCTCGCTAGGGAGGTGTGGCGGTGACACCCCGACCTGGGTGACCAAAAACCGGGGTGTTACAGGTATGAACGTGTTCGTTCTCAATGTGAACCAATTTGGATATCCACCGGTATCAATCATTTGATTAAATTGAGTACGCAAGCCTTTCCTTCTGAATATAAATATATTCAAGCCCTTCTCTGTTTTTGGAATTCTTCTATCAACTGTTTTTGCTTTCCCTGGGGTATGATGACCCCGACTATTGAAGATATCAAGCTTCTCCTGGATTTACCCTCTCTTGGAAGACCCTTCTTGGGCGTTACTGGTTCTGAAAAACCCTCGACGAAATCCACTGGCTATTCTTCGGGGCTTAACTTTGCCCTATGGATTAATCGGTACTGTGGCACCAAGCCTGAACTTCTCAAGACGGAACCCGTGGCTTTTATGATGCACTTTCTTAGCCGATTCTTCTGGTGTGCGCCCGCCAAGAATATTGTTCTTGAAACTCTTCCTTTGGCCTCGTCTCTTATGGATGATACCCATTTGCCTCTTACTGACTACTTTTTAGTCCACTTGTACTCTGGCATTTCGTTCCAAGTACACGGCTGGGCTGATGGTCATCTCAATAGATCTCACGGCCCTCTTTGGTTTCTTCATCTTTGGTTTGCTTGGCATTTTAGAGATATTTCTGGTTTTGAGCCCCAACCTTTCGATACTACCCATCCTTCGGCCAATGATCTTTTTGGGATTCGATTCCCCGACATGCATATTGAACAATGGATTTACTATTTTATGAACAGATCCCCTCTTGACTCTTTCTCCTGCTATCTTTACTCTGGGGATCCGAACAGTTGGGTTTCGGCTATTGGTGTACTCCCTTTTGGTAGATCTTTTCCGATAGGATTTGCTCAGATCTGGAATGCTTGTATCATTCCTCGTCCTGTTTTCAACTTCTCGTTGTTCGTTCCCCCTGATCACCCTATCCTTTCTGATGTTTATAATCCTCATCTAGTCAGCCGGCAGTTCGGCTTTGCTCAGGATGTGGTCCTTCCTTTTCACGGAGACCTGCATCGGTACAATAAATCCTTCAACGGATTCGGCCCCGAGGATAGCCGAACTCTTTGTCGAACGTGGGCTCTCCGAATTTGTAACTTTGAAGTCCGTTCTTTCGACATTCGCCCTGGTCTGTCGACCAAGCGCTTTGATGGCCGGTGGGAAAAAGTTCTTTCTTGTACTAATTTCGGCACTGATTTGCAGAACTTCCTTATTTCTCGTGGTTTCCCAGGTATTATGATGTTTTCGGTTATCGGTCCAGCCCCCGATTACTCATGTTCTTCTCAAGAGGATGACCCTTTACTTACTTTGCTTAGTAAGTCTTTTTGATTTCTTATTTTATGTGTTGTGTGTTTTTCTCAAGCTTTCCCCTCATTTCTACTTTGCAGGGGCTTTGGACGATGCCTCGTCTCTCCCGTCTCGCTCCCATATTTCGTCTGCTCCTGCTCCTTCTTCGAAGCGAAAGCGTATTGCTTCGAGTTCGTGGAAGTCAAAAGGCGAACCTGCATCTAAGGCTCGACGCCGTTCAACTCGTTCGCCTCTCCCTAGGTCGGCTGTGTCTTATGATCAGGTTTCTTGTGATTTCCTTCCAATATTCTTTTGAATTACTCACTGTTGATTTACTGACTCTTATTCCCTTCCTTTTTAGACTCATCCTGCTGCAGTTTTATCTAGTCCTTCTGTATCACCTAATCCTTCGTCTGGCCCGAATGATATGCCTCGTCCTTCCACTATTTCTCACTTGGCTCTTGATCCTATTGACGAGACTTCGGCCATTGCTTCTGGTATGGTTCCTGCTTCATCAGCTGGCCTGGGGTCAGGCTCAACTTCTCATACTCTTGGGGGCGGCGATATTGATTTAATCATCCCTAATTCGACTGCTCCTTTGGTGACTGCTCTACCTTCCTCTTCCACCGCTTCTATTCCTGACCCCTCCCTCGTCCGTGTTCGATTAGAAGGGTCAACTATTAGTGATGTTAATCCTTCTTCTCATTTTCCGGATAGGAGTATTCTGGATGATTTCTTTTCTCCTTTCTTTTCTCTCCCTTCGTCGGATTTTCCTAATTCTTTCAGAGCCTGTTTGGAAAAGTTGGAACGCCTAATTTCTTGTCAGTCTGATGCCTTTTCAGTTCAAACCAAGCCCATCCTCCTGCTTCTTTCACATATCAAGTCGGTATTCTCTGAAGAACTTCTTGCCTCTGGCCTGGCAGATACTCATCAGGCAATGTTTACTTGCCTTTTACGGATGGACCTAGAACTTCCCGATATCTTGGCCACTCGTAAAAGACTTGAAGATGAGCAAGCCTCTCTTACCCTTCACAAGTTGGAGTTTGATAAGCATATTTCCGATTATCATGCTTATATGGACAAGTTGTCAGCTAATGACAATCTTAGACTAAAGTATTCGGATCGTCTCTCTGCCATCGATTCGGAAATCAGCCGACTCCAGCATGAGGCGCAAGGCATGAAGAATACCTTGGCTGAGGTGGACAAGGAATCGGCTCGCCTGCAAGGCCTTGTCAAACAACTCCATAAATCTGCCCAGGCTCCAAGAGATAAGCTTGCTAGTCTCCAAGAAGAGATGGATATCTTTCCTTAAGGACGTCCTTTAGTGACGAAATCATTGGCATTTTCCGTGGTTTGTGGTCGGATACTCAAGCCGTGGTTGACCGAATTCGTTATACCGCGGCCCAAATTCCTTCTGCACCGGATGCTTTCACGATCTCAGATAATCCTGTTGTTGATCCTTCTGTGGTGGATAATCCGAAAGATTCTGGTAATATTTAATTTGTTCCTTTGACCTCAATGATATATGATGATTATGTCCTTCTTCTATTTTTGATCTCTTTTTAGGCGCTCAGTCCAGACTTCTTCAAGATGCTTCTGATCATCTTCTTTCGTCTCAACCCGATGACCCTCCAATTTCGGCTGAAGCTGAAGCTCAATCATTCCAGGAATTTCAATCGGCCTTAGATTCTGCGACTGCCCAAAATTTGGCTGTTGCTCTTCCCAGTGGTTTCGACGATGATATCGCTTACGACCTGAGTGGAGATTGAGATTTTTTTTTTTGTTGCAGTTGTTCGAATGTAGTTATTATAACTCTTTTGGATTTTTCTTCTTTTCGACTGGATTTTTTATGTATCATTTGATGTACTCTTGACTTTCCCTTTTTGGCTGTCTTTTGGGATGTAAATTTCGGCTGTCTTTTGCTAGTTATAGTCGGCCATTTCCCTTTTTTGTAGATTGTATTTGGCTGAAAAATGTATTTCTGGATTCGTATCTTTTCTTTTCTGCAATACGATTCGTATCTTTTTCGAATCCCGTAATTTTCGGTCTTCTTGATTGTTCCCTGAATGTTTGCAGCTTTTATTGGGAATCAGCTGTAACGTCTTCCCATAAATGACTTTTAATATTGACCGTTTCTTATGCCGAGTACTTATCTTCTTCCTATAAATACCCGGCTTTCACTGATGTTTATCCATCACTTCTTCGCATTTTCCTTTTAGCAAAATGATTCTTCTTCTTGCTTGGCTCGACCCTCTGTCTCCGGTGCCCCCATGGTCTTAGGCTGATGTCTTCCTGCATGGATTTCCAGACGTAGTACGAAAACCTTTTGCCCATGCAGCACGAGTTCAGCTAACATCCTTTTCGCCATGTTCGTATGTGCGAGGATCTTTGACTGTTTTCCAAATGAAGGTCTCGACGGCTATGCGGACAGGACTCTTTTCTACTTTGCGGTTGCATATCCTATCGGACCTTGTCTAATGGGGAACCCACTTCTCTTAGTGGTTCCTTCATCATCTTTTCCTTCCACCGCCTTGGCTGTTTGCCTTGGTTGCATCCATCCTCATTTTATCTACGATCGTGCGGATGTTGCACCCGGGTTCGACTTCTATCTCTGGGATGTTGTACTATTCGTTGTAGCGTTCCCAGAGTTTGAGGCTTGGTGGTTGGGGCAATCGGCGGTGCTACTTCGGAATGAGTGGTCTCGCCACTGCATTTGGCTCCGCCGATGTATCCTGGTGGCTTTATACAAGGCTAGGTTGTTTAATACAATCCTACAGTTCCCATTCTTAGGACCTTTCCCTTGTATATGCCAGCCTAGATTAAGACGTTTCCCTTGTATATTGTAATTTCGGACTATCGACGCCGCTTCCGGCCGAAGTAGTTCCTCTTTGTAATATTTCGTCCATGCAATAAAATCTTTATTTTTCTGTCCATTTAATGTTTAATCCCAAACTGAAGCATAATACTTCTTCATATATCTTGCATTTACTGGATTCGACATTTGTTCTCCATTTTCATCCACTAATATGTATGCTCCATTCGGTAGTTTCGTCTGAACAATAAAAGGCCCCTCCCAATTGGTGCTCCACTTTCCTAATCGGCCATCCTTCTGTTTGGGTGGCCATATTACTTTCCACACTAAATCGCCAACTTCAAATCGCTTAACACGAATTCGCTTATTATACCAATCGGCCACAATATCTTTATTTTTCTGTAAACTTTCAAATGCTTGCACCCGATCGGAATTAACATCCAATAATTCGTCTTTCATTGAACGATCATATTGTTCGCCCGATATCAAATCTGTTTGACTTGTTCTCAAAGCCGGCACCACTTTCCTAATCGGCCATCCTTCTGTTTGAGTGGCCATATTACTTTCCACACTAAATCGCCAACTTCAAATCGCTTAACACGAATTCGCTTATTATACCAATCGGCCACAATATCTTTATTTTTCTGTAAACTTTCAAATGCTTGCACCCGATCGGAATTAACATCCAATAATTCGTCTTTTATTGAACGATCGTATTGTTCGCCCGATATCAAATCTGTTTGACTTGTTCTCAAAGTCGGCACCGTTATTTCGGCTGGAAGTACTGCATCCATTCCGTATGTCAACCGAAATGGCGTGAATCCCGTTGCTGAAGTCTTGGCATTCCGATAAGCCCACGATGCTTCAAATAACTTTTTATGCCACTTCCTCGGTTGATCTTCGATCATCTTCTTTATAATTCCTATCAGTTGCTTGTTGGTGGCCTCTGCCTGCCCATTCCCCTGTGGATAATATGGCGACGAATGCACGATTTTTATCCCGTATTCGTCTGCAAAAGCCTTGACTTTTTCTCCCACAAATATTGTTCCTCTATCTGTTAGAATTGTCTGTGGGATTCCGAACCTGTAAATCAACTGTCTCTTAATAAATTCAATAACTTCTTCTTGAGAAATGCTAACATATGCCTGAGCTTCGGCCCATTTCGTGAAATAGTCTATTGCGACTAGCACGAACTCATGCCTTTTCGATGAAGAAGGATGAATCTTTCCAATAATGTCCATAGCCCATCCTCGAAATGGCCATGGCTTGATCATTATGTGTAACTCTTCGGCCGGTAACTTCTGAATCGGCCCATGTTTCTGACATTCGCGACACCCTTTGGCATATTTCTCGCAATCTGTTCCCATTTTCGGCCAATAATATCCTAGCCAAATGATACTCCATTTCATCGACTTTCCTGCTCGATGTGCACCGCATATTCCCTCGTGTACTTCTCTCATTACTCTTTTCGCGTCTTCTTCTCCAACACATCTGAGTAGCACTCCATCGATGGCTCGTTTAAAGAGTAATCCTCCTATTATTATGTAGTCCATCGCCTTCCGCTTTTCGGCTGGATTAGCTTCGGATGGATCTTCCAACTTCGTGCTATCTCTTTTATCCATTCGGCCTTTTCTGTTTCGGCCAAATGTATTTCCACATTCCCTGCTATCGGCATTAGCCGATATCTGGCTGCATGTTGAGCCAATTCATTAGCTAACTCGAAACCTTTCCCTTGGGATGTACTCAATATATACCTCGTCGAATTCTTCCAATAAACCGATTGCTTCCTCGTATAATCTAATCAGCTGAGAACTTTTTACCAAAAAGTCTCCTAACAATTGTTGAATAACCACTTGTGAATCTCCTTTGATTATAACAGCTTTTACTCCTTCTTCTATAAGTCGTTATAGCCCCGAAATTAATGCTTTGTATTCCGCTTGGTTATTAGTATAGGAGTTCGGTAATTGTACGAAGTACCTGTATATCTTGCCCTCCGGCGAATGTAGTTGATAATGGCCAGAAATGAGCATTATATTCAATCCATTTCCGTGTCTAAAACGGGCATTTGATCGCATTCCGGTCTTATATTAAATAAGAAAGCAGTGAATTGGACTAATTTATGCATAATTGTAAAAATATTGAGCTGGTATGAAAAATACATAAATATATAATTTTATTACACATTTATGTTAGAAAAATCCAAAAATATGAGAAAAAGAAAAGAAAAGAAAAAGGAACGAAAAAGATGGGCAAAAGAATAAAACAAGCCCACAAAATACAAAAGATGGGAAAAGAAAGAAAAACCCACAAAAATACATGTTCCGGCCCATCAGGCCCAATAAGAGATAACCAGTCCGAGACTGGCATCCTGGCGCTGAGCATGGCCCCGCGACTAGGGGCAGGCTAGCGACACAGCAACCCAACTGAAGAGAAGGCCAATCCTGGAACATCTTGTCGCTAGCCCCATGGCGGGAACCATGGTCTAGCGACACAGGAGGGTTCCGCGCCACACCAGCATGATGAAAACGAAGCTGACCCTAGACTCCCGTCGCTAGCCTCGTGGCGCGATCCATGGTTTCACGACAGGAGTATGGCTAGCGACACAGAATCAAGACCTGGTCCAGAGAGCCTCAAGACAGGGCGTGAAGTCTTGCAACATGCAACCTAGTTCCGCGCCACACCGCGTGATGCCGCGCCAGGAGTTGTGATGTGTGTGAGCCTTGCGACAGACTTGGGCCTCAGATCAAGGCCCATGGGCCTAGGGTTTCACCTCTATAAATATGTGGTGATCCCTATGTGCTCAAGAGTTAGACATTCTCCATTCTTGAAGGCAGAATCAAGAATCTCTCTAGGTAGTTCTTAGGTTAGTGGTAGTTTTCTTTTTTTTGTATTATTTAATTTTTGCACTAGCTTAGCTTAGATTAGTTTTTTTTAATGTTGTTTTGCCTTTAATAGCTTAAGTAGCCACTGTTCACAGCCTTTCTTTTGGTTATGGATTTTTGATTTAGGGTTTGTGATGCCCAAGTTAATGGGGATTAACAAACCCACCTAATAAATGGGAAGTTAATCTGAAAATGTGTCCCAAAAACATTAAATGGGTGTTATTAACCCATGGATTTACTGCTTTCATTTTCTTTTGGGTTATTTGACCCTTATTTCTTGTTTAGCATTTAATATGTTCTTATTTTTGGTTAATGGTGCATGTTTGTGTGTGATCAAACCCTAGATTAGGATTTTGCTTTATTTTAAATGCTGCCCCAGTTCATTTTATTTATGTTCAAGCATGTTCTTGTAGATTTTAAATTGTGTTTGGTTATTTTAGCTTAGAACAGCTTTTTAATCTGAAATAGGGTGAGATCACGCTGTTTGCATGCCACTGTTCATTTCTACTTTCACTGACTTGTGTCCTGAACCATCCCTGTCGCTAACCGCATCCTGTCGCGAGACCACGTCTAGCGACAGGAAGGTTGTTTAGCGACAAGGGTGTCTAGGGACACCTGTCTTAATACTCTTGAAATCCTCAGTCGCGAGGCATTCCTGTCGCGGACCCACGGTCCGCGACACAACACCTGCTTAGCGACTAAGGGCCAAACTCTTGCATAATTTTTCTGCATGGCCTCTGTCACGGAACACTCCTGTCGCGGCCCACGGTTCACGACACACTTTTATTCCGAGACAGAAAATTATGCCTTGTCAATATTTTGAAAACCCAGTCGCTAGACATCCTGTCGCGGAGCCACGCCTCGCGACACAGTTTCCAGACTAGCGACTGGGAGCCAAATACTTTGAAAATTCTCAGAGAAACCCTATGTCGCTAGACATCCTGTCGCGGAGCCACGCCTCGCGACACACTTTTGCTTAGCGACACAAGGTGAAACTCTGCCAAATCACTGAAAACCTGTCGAGGTACCCATGTCGCGGGTCTAGGCTCATGACATAATTTATGGTTTCTCGACAGAATCCTCTCTTCTATTTAATCCCAAGAATTCTGATTTCTGAACCTCCATATATTGCAAGCACTCACATCTTAATCCCACGGATTAAGATGTAATATCCCAGAATTGCAATATACGGCGTTATGCTGCCGAAATTTTGATTCTCCATTTCCATCACTTAATTAATTGAACCCTCTAGTCATTAATGATTAATGATTGTAATTAGCAATGATTAAATCACTAATTGTTATGATTAAAGGATCTTTGTTCAATTGTCATTAAAACATTTTTCTATAAACAAAACCATGATGCCTTAAATAGATAATCCGGACTGTAATTGATTATGGTAGGAGAGATTATTTAGGTCATCAATTATGGATTAGTCCCATAACCTTGCATGAGAAACCAATGTCTCTCATACAAGGCTTTGCTCTTATTTTTAGTTATTTCCATCTTGTCTTTTCTGTATTGTGTAACAATTAGTAAAGAGTACATCAGACTAATGTTGGCGGGTATTCCCTCACGGATGAACTAGCTCGTAATCTGAGTATTAGTTGCTAAGTGTTATTTTGCATGGTCTGGATAGCAGTCAGTGGAAGCCTTGGCGGTTCGTCCATCTAGGATTATAATAGCTGCTCAGCTGACTCCTATCTGGATACAGTTTTCTTTTCCTTATCTTAATTTCCAAACCCAAATTCTAATCTGTAGTGTGAGTCCGTCAACATCTGTCAATGCTGACTAATGATCATTACAGAAAAGAAGCATTTGGTTTTTATCTGAATTCACAGACAGTGGAGGCCCAACTGGAATTGACACTGCCACTATAGGGTCTAAGCTGTCTAAATTCGCTCCATCCGAGTAATTGGGACATTGGATAGTAGATATTTGCAGTCCACCCGATTATTCTGTCATTGCTTTGGTCCTCTGACCACTTCATGTTTGTGTTTCACTTTCTGTCTAGACCCGCCAGTATATTCTGGGTCAATTCATTTTACACTTCATTATATCTGTATGCATGCTACTATTATGTAATTAATGTGGTCTATAATATTTTGGGATCCTTCCCTTGGACAATAGAAGTCTAGATTTAAACAGATATTGCATTTTTAATTTCCAACAACAACTCCTTTATAAAATCCGGATCTGAGTAAGGGATAAATTCCTCAGTTATGACTAGTTCATATTCTGTCAAGGGTTGATTTTGGGAGATTAGGAGCAGAGTCAGCGATTAGGTCTCATCTAGACTGAAAGGATCTGTGTTTTAATTGAGAGTCTAGTACCTGTTTAGGGAATGATTTTAAAACATCACTTATTTTCCAGAATTGCTGTTTGTTGGGAATCTTAGATTAATTATTACACCGAGATGGGGTCCACTTGGATTCAAATACAGTGTCGTAGATAATCTTAGAGGAACAACATGCAGGCCTTGGTTATTTTCTAAGATGGGGTTGAGTTCCTTTCAACCACTATCCTCTTCTGCCAAAGCCTACCTTTGAGTCCTGAGTGAGTACATCCGGAACGAACTAATTTATTAGTTCGTTTCATTAGTTTGTATCTCATAACCACTCGGAAGGAAGTGAACACTGTGAGCGGTTCACCGAGAGCCGAGAATTCTTGATCCACACCCGGTCACCATGACTGGGGGCTGTCTTTTACTACCAGGGTCAGATCTTCAAAACCTCCGAGTGATAGGATTTTAAATGCTTTCTTTATCGCTTTTTTTTAAACGCTTTCATTAGAGGTCACTCGGTTGTATTGAGAGTTGTGTAACTGCTACTAGGATTGATAGCTAATGGATAGTTCAGGCTTCATTAGAATCTTTGGGTGTGACATGGGAGAATGTGGTGTGACCACCATATTGAAGAAGCTTGAGGGTGAAGGCTACATGAGCTACATCATTGCCAAGCTCGCCCGTGAAGCAATAACCAACACCGGGATCGAAACAAAGCCAAACCGAAGCAAGATAGATCACCTTGGGCGCCCCTTTGTTGGTGCATTTAAGAAAGGAGGCAGACACATTTTTGGCCTTGGTCGTGGGCACGCACAAGAGGAGAAATTAGACTGGTTTGTTAGTGAATTGAAGAAAGGAGGCAGGAACATTTTTGGCCTTGGGCGTGGGCACGCACAAGAGGGATCCGACCCCCATTACCCTATTTTAGCTTATTTCATTTTCTTCCCCACTTGTTCCATGTAATTTCAATTGGTATTCACTAGATTTATCATGGGATCATTATGTTAGGGTTAAATCCCATTTCTACCTTAGTATTTCTTGGTAATTGCATTTCTTGTTCCTAGGGTTATATATTAGGATTGGGGAAGGATCAAACATAATTCAACTATCATTCATCTATCAAAGTTTATCTTTCTTTTGTTCATCTTTTGAGGGTATCAAAGGTTGATCATCTTGGGGATCAAGGGTTACTTGATTTCCACATCAAAACCGGGTCTATTCACATTGAATTTGTGTTAGGTTCGTCTTACTCAATTGGATTGCAAGTTTTGATTGAGTTAAGCATGTTCATTGATGCATTTTAGGTTTAGTTCTTGGGAGCTTGATCCTCATATCAAGTTTACTTGATCAAAACCCATTGTTTCATTGAACCCACTTGCCCTATCCTTTGTTATGCTTTTGTTGCTTATTTTCCCAATTTCTTGCTTGCATACATCACACTTGCCCTATCCTTTGTTTTGCTTTTGTTGCTTGTTTTCCCAATTTCTTGCTTGCATACATCATAATTAAATTTGGTATCAGAGCTTGATTAGGACTTCTTAGCTCCTAATTAGGTTGTTTATTCTTGGTGTTGATGCATTGTGGAATTCCTTTGCCATTTTTTCTATTTTCAAGAAAATACCCAAAAATATTGCCCACAAGGTGTTTGTTGAAATGCCAAAGTTGATTTTCTTGGCAAGATGGAATGCTTGATGCTTATATGCTTTGATTAGCTTGATTTTTGATTGATAGCATTGGGAGTTATTGAAAGATACAAAAAAAAAAAGAGATTGTTACAAAAAAAAAAGTGGATGAAAACCGTTGGCTCATGGTTCCTATGATGTATCAAGAGCCAAAGGGTTGAAGTTCCGTCAACAATGTTTTGATAGTGGAATTCCCCTAAACATTGTGAGACCGAACGGTTAAAAGGCATTAGAGCACAAAAGCCAAGCTCTACAAAAAAAAAAAGAAGAGAGAAAAAAAAAAGTTGAATACTCCCTTAGCATTTGTTGATTGATCTTGTTTTCTTTGTGGGGTTGACATTATCTATCCTTAAATCCATTTGAGCCTTGATAGCCTTTCTTGTTTAGCCTTACCTAGGAACTACTTGCTATGCATTTGTGAATCATCATCTCATCCTTGCTTGATAATTGTGTGCTTGAATCTTGTGAATTTGGTGTGAACGACTCAAGGGTTGAGGGTGATCAACTAGAGAGGAACACTTGAGGGTTGTGTGAGAAGAAAAGAGAGTTGTGAGGAATAGTTTAGGCAAATATCTTCTCATCTCTTTTTCATACTTCTTACTTTTTATATTTTTTTTGATTCGTTGACGATTTCACTTGGTATTTGGAGTATTATGGCGGAGGATTCAAGTGCAGGGAAGAAGATCACCTTGGAGGATGTGAGCCACCAATTGGCTCAAGTGATGGATGTAATTGGAGGCTTCCGGAACCGCCTAGCTACTATAGAGGAGAATAGTCGAGTCCGGGAAACAAGAGAGAGACCTCCAAGACAAAGAAGAGAATATGAGGATTATGAGGAAAGGGATGAAGAACAAGAAGAAGAGTTTGATGGCTTGGGAGATGAGTCGGAGGGGCAAGACTCATATGATGGGAGGGGTTATCGAGGAGGTAACCGCCAAGGTCCCCAAAGGAGGAACAACAACAACAACTTCAACTCCAACTACAAGGTCACCATCCCACATTTCGACGGATCAAGTGACCCCGATGTATATCTCAATTGGGAGAAGAAGATGGAGTTGTTTTTCTTGCAAACACCCATGCCGGAGAATGAAAAGGTTAGATGTACTGTTTTGGAGTTCACGGGCTATGCTCTAGAATGGTGCAACATAGAGAGCTCAAGGCTAGGAGAGGAGCAATTGGGAGAATTGTATCTTGGAATGGCTTGAAAATGGCAATGAAGGAGAGGTTTGTGCCAAAGCAATATAAGAGGACTAGCTACAAGAGGTTGCAACAACTCATTCAAGGCCAAAGGAGTGTGGACGAGTACTTCAAGGAGATGGAGACTTTGATGACTAGAGCCGAAATTGATGAAGAAGAAGAGGACACGGTGTCAAGGTTCATTTCTGGCCTCCATTATGAATACTCCGATGTTATGACTCTTCATAACTTGGAAACGGTGAGTGAAGCCTACCACATGGCAATAGAGTTGGAGGGCCAAGCCAAGAGAAGAGGCAAAATGGTTAAATCCTATTCTAAGGATTATACGAAAGATGCAAATGCTAAAAAGCCTCAAGTTGAGTATAAAAAGACTTATGTGGAGTACAAGAAGCCACATGGAGGGAATGAAAGAGGAAGAGGCCAAGAGTACAAGCGTGATGACAAAGAGAAAGGTGTGCAAACATCTAATCAAGTACCTAATGTTGAGAGACACCGAGATGTTAGATGTTTCAAATGCCAAGGAAGAGGCCACTATGCTAACAAGTGTCCTAACAAGAGGGTGATGATTGTGGATGCCTCGGGAGAATACTATTCGGAGTCGGACAAAGAAGATGAGGAGGATCCAAAGGAGGTACTAGAGGATGTAGAGGAAGATAGTAGTGAGAATGGAGATGGAGATTTCCCTAATCTCAATTGTGTTTCATTGAGGAGTTTGAGCACAAGGATGGCCAAAGATGATTCGAGGGAGCAAAGAGACAACATCTTCCATTGCCGTTGTGAAGTGAATGGCAAGATTTGTAGTGTCATCATTGACAATGGGAGTTGTGCCAACATTGTTAGTGAGATGATGGTGAAGTCCTTAGGGCTGCCGACATCACAACATCCCGATCCATACAAGTTGCAATGGTTGAGCCAAAGTGGAGAAATGAGAGTTAGGAAGCAAGCTACCTTTCCCATCAAGATGAGAGGATATGAGGACCAAGTCACTTGTGATGTGGTGCCTATGCAAGCTTGCCACATACTTTTGGGAAGGCCATGGCAATATGACCAAAGGATTGTCTATGATGGATTTGCTAATCGGGTCACCTTCAAGAAGGATGGAAAGGATGTGGTGATCAAAGCTTTGTTAGTGAAAGCAGTTGAGGAGGACCAAGCCTTTCTACATAGGCAATATGTGAGTGAGATGAGGGAAAAACAAAAGAAATGTGAGCTTGAGAAGAAAAATGAGTGTGAAAAGAATGATGTGGGAAACAAAAATGAGAGGAAGGAAAAGAACAAAAAAGTTGAGAATAAAAATGTGAGAAGATCAAAAGGTGAGGTGAGTGAGGTTAGGAAAGAGGGCTTATTTGTAAGCATGAAAGAAGTGAAAAGAATGAGTGTTGGAGAGGAAGATGGACATTTTTGCTTATTACTTACTCCTTTTTTGCCTAAATGTTGATACTACATTTGATCTTCCTGGCGAGTTGGTGTCTGTTTTGCAGGTTTACAAGGATGTCTTCCCTGATGAAGTACCTGGAGGCTTACCAACCATTCGGGGGATTGAGCACCAAATTGACCTTATTCCGGGAGCACCATTGCCCAACCGGCCTGCCTATCGAGCCAACCCCGAGGAGACTAAGGAGATACAAAGGCAAGTGGAAGAATTACTCTCCAAAGGTTTTGTAAGAGAATCCTTAAGCCCTTGTTCAGTTCCTGTTTTACTTGTTCCTAAGAAGGATGGTGGTTGGAGGATGTGTGTAGATTGTAGGGCCATTAATGCCATAACTGTCAAATATTGTCACCCCATTCCTAGGTTAGATGATATGCTAGATGAACTACATGGAGCTCAAATCTTTTCTAAGATAGATCTTCGTAGTGGCTATCATCAAATTAGGATGAGAGAAGGGGACGAGTGGAAAACAGCCTTTAAAACTAAGCTCGGGTTGTATGAGTGGGTAGTGATGCCTTTTGGGCTTACAAATGCACCTAGCACGTTTATGAGGTTGATGAACCACATTCTTAGGCCTTACATTGGTAAATTTGTTGTGGTATACTTTGATGATATTCTTATATATAGTAAAAACATGGAAGAGCATGCACATCATTTGTCCACTATTCTTGAAGTTTTGAGGCATGAGAAATTGTTTGCTAATGAAAAGAAATGCACTTTTGGTGTATTATCTTGCAAGTTTTTGGGATATATTGTGACAGGTGAGGGGATTAAAGTTGATGGAGACAAGGTGAAAGCAGTGCAAGAATGGCCAACCCCCACAACGGTCAAGGAAGTGAGGAGTTTCTTGGGATTAGCGGGCTTCTATCGACGTTTCATCAAGGATTTTAGCACTGTGGCAGCCCCTATGACAACCCTACTCAAGAAGGAAGAAAAGTTTGAGTGGAAGGAGAAGGCTCAACAAGCATTTGATAAATTAAAGTTTCTTCTTACACATGCACCTATCTTAAAACTTCCTGATTTTAACTTAGTTTTTGAAATTGAATGTGATGCCTCAGGTGTGGGAATTGGAGCTGTGTTGATGCAAGGGAAAAGACCTGTTGCATACTTTAGTGAGAAACTCCAAGGAGCTGCTTTGAGCTATCCGATCTACGATAAGGAATTCTATGCCTTAGTAAGAGCTTTACATACTTGGCAACATTATTTGAGGCCTAAAGAATTCATTATTCATACGGATCATGAGTCTCTTAAGTTCATGAAAGGTCAAAATAACATTAGTAAGAGACATATTAAATGGAGTTCTTTTGTTGAAACTTTTCCCTACATCATTAAGTATAAAAGAGGGAAAGAGAATGTGGTAGCTGATGCATTGTCTAGGAGATATTATTTGCTTACCATGTTAAATTCTCAAGTGTTAGGATTTTCTCATATCAAATCTCTTTATGTGGATGATAAGGATTTTAAGGAAGTGTATGAAAATTGTCTAAAGCATGGTTTCAAAGATTTTTACTTGCATGATGGCTTTTTGTTCAAGAGTGACAAATTGTGCATTCCTTGTGGTTCTATGCGTGATTTATTACTAATGGAACTTCATGAAGGGGGTTTAGCGGGACACTTTGGTGTCACCAAAACTTTAGGTGCTTTGCAAGAAAAGTTCTATTGGCCAGGAATGCGCAAAGATGTTGAGAAACATATTGGAAGGTGCTTGGTGTGCAAGAGAGCCAAAGCTACCTTGAAACCTCATGGGTTGTACACTCCACTACCGGTGCCCGAGAGCCCGTGGAAGGACCTTTCCATGGATTTTGTAGTGGGACTTCCCAAGACAAGGAAAGGTAAGGACTCAATTTTTGTGGTTGTAGACCGTTTTAGCAAAATGGCACGTTTCATACCTTGTACTAAGACCACTGATGCTGTGCATATAGCTAACTTATTCTTTAGTGAGGTGGTGAAATTGCATGGCATTCCTAGTACAATTGTTTCTGATAGGGATACTAAATTCTTGAGCCATTTTTGGAGATCCTTTTGGTCTAAATTTGGGACCAAATTGATGTTTTCAACTTCATGTCATCCTCAAACGGATGGACAAACAGAGGTTGTGAATAGAACACTTGGAACTTTATTAAGAACCATGTTGAAGAAGAATTTGCATGCTTGGGAGGATTGCATTCCCCACATAGAGTTTGCATATAACCGTAGTATACATCGTTCTACTAATATGTCTCCATTTGAGATTGTGTATGGTTATAATCCCCAGTCCCCCACTGATTTGTTGCCATTGCCTCGCAATGAGCATTCTAACATGAATTTCAGGGATCGAGCTGACAAGGTGAAAAAGATGCATTTGGAGGTTAAAGCTCATTTGGAGAAGATGGCCTAGGTGTATGAGAGACAAAAGAATCGAGGGAGGAAGCATGTGGTGTTCCAACCTGGAGAGTGGGTATGGTTGCATCTTCGCAAGGAGAGGTTCCCAAGTCAAAGGAAATCCAAGCTCCAACCAAGAGGAGATGGCCCATTTCAAGTGTTGGAGAGAATTAATGACAATGCCTATCGTCTCGACCTACCCGGTGAGTATGGTGTTCATGCAACCTTTAATGTTGCTGATTTGTCTCCATTTGATGTAGGTGATGAGGAGATGGTCGTGAAGGAAGTGGAGCAAGAAGGCCAAGAAGAGATCAAGGACAAGAGTGCCAAAGAGCCGACGGTGATGCCAATTGGACCTATTACACGTAGTCGAGCTCGTAAGTTACAAAGTGCTTTGAATTCTTTAATTCAATTTTGGATTTCTGATCTTGGTGACGTAGATATTACTGATGATCTCGTTGGAAAGTCGAGTTTGGTACTTTGTGTTGTAGGAATTGGAGAAGGAGAACAAAAAAGCTCGAACTACAATCTTTTGCTCTTAAAAGAGAAATGGTTTGGAGATGAGGAAACTTCAGGTTTGGATGACCTACATAAGTCACAAGTGATGGTAAGATTTTATAAAAATGAAGACTTGGAGGTAAGAAAGCATTTTTTCAAATTTCAATCATTTTGGGACAATTTCGGTAGCAAAATGCTTGAGAAAAATATGTCAAAATTGATGAATGATGAGGATTTGAAGGTTTCTATTTTTTGTGAGCTTAAACATAATTTTTATGATGTGTTGGTGAAAAGAAATCTGATAAAACATGCCTATTTTGTGTTTTGTGCAAGTTTGTTCGAAAAATCAGTCTTTTCTGAAGAAAAGTGGACATTTCATGCTCTGTTGCTAAAATCTGTGAAATACCTTGCTTTTGAGGTCATGGATGAATCATTAATAATTGTTGGAGACTTTTGGAACCAAAGTTTTGAGGGAATGAACTTGATCTTAGAATTTCACCATTTTTCGGGTCAAGGCTATGAACCCTTACACGTGGAATTTTGTGATTTACTTGACTTGAAATTTCTTGAGTTTGAGTTCATATGTCAAGGCTATGTTTATTTGAGAGAAACTAACTTGGGAATTTTCTTATATTGTAGGTTGGTGGAACAACCAAGCTCTAAAGGAGGGGGAGATGGTGTGACCACCATATTGAAGAAGCTTGAGGGTGAAGGCTACATGAGCTACATCATTGCCAAGCTCGCCCGTGAAGCAATAACCAACACCGGGATCGAAACAAAGCCAAACCGAAGCAAGATAGATCACCTTGGGCGCCCCTTTGTTGGTGCATTTAAGAAAGGAGGCAGACACATTTTTGGCCTTGGTCGTGGGCACGCACAAGAGGAGAAATTAGACTGGTTTGTTAGTGAATTGAAGAAAGGAGGCAGGAACATTTTTGGCCTTGGGCGTGGGCACGCACAAGAGGGATCCGACCCCCATTACCCTATTTTAGCTTATTTCATTTTCTTCCCCACTTGTTCCATGTAATTTCAATTGGTATTCACTAGATTTATCATGGGATCATTATGTTAGGGTTAAATCCCATTTCTACCTTAGTATTTCTTGGTAATTGCATTTCTTGTTCCTAGGGTTATATATTAGGATTGGGGAAGGATCAAACATAATTCAACTATCATTCATCTATCAAAGTTTATCTTTCTTTTGTTCATCTTTTGAGGGTATCAAAGGTTGATCATCTTGGGGATCAAGGGTTACTTGATTTCCACATCAAAACCGGGTCTATTCACATTGAATTTGTGTTAGGTTCGTCTTACTCAATTGGATTGCAAGTTTTGATTGAGTTAAGCATGTTCATTGATGCATTTTAGGTTTAGTTCTTGGGAGCTTGATCCTCATATCAAGTTTACTTGATCAAAACCCATTGTTTCATTGAACCCACTTGCCCTATCCTTTGTTATGCTTTTGTTGCTTATTTTCCCAATTTCTTGCTTGCATACATCACACTTGCCCTATCCTTTGTTTTGCTTTTGTTGCTTGTTTTCCCAATTTCTTGCTTGCATACATCAGAATGATAGTAGTACTTGGCACTTCAATAAATGATCTGTCAGGTGTTGCTTGTCCACCACAGATGAAGTAACATACCCAGGCCAAGGCAGTTACAAATCTGTGGTATCTTAGAATCTGTGGTCTTAAGAACATGTAAACTCATGTTGAAAGTACCTGTCTATCAAAGGGAACTCAACACTGAGAGCATGAGAATTAGCTATCTGACAGGATTATTCCAACCAAAGATCTGTGTATTAAAATGGAAGTTTAAGTATGCCTTATCCAAATCTTGTCCAATTTCTTATTCTTTTCTTTCTGTCCCTTCTGTCCACACTGTGAATCAGCTTTATAGCTAGCATAGTGTAAATTTTCACTGCTTCTGCAGATAGTATTTACTGCATTCTTAGAATAACTTTATTTGCTTTGTAGAATAAATTCATCCGCTTTCTAAAATAGATTTCATATGCTTTGTAGAATAGATTTAAGTGGTTTTGTAATTTAGTTTAAATTC
The DNA here is from genome assembly GCA_030278955.1 of Hygrophila difformis. Lineage (NCBI taxonomy): Eukaryota > Viridiplantae > Streptophyta > Magnoliopsida > Lamiales > Acanthaceae > Hygrophila > Hygrophila difformis. The sequence goes on along the minus strand of JAOANR010000006.1, from coordinate 46,076,562 downwards.
AGTCAGTAGATGATTAATCACCTTTCACACCAATTGGAGCAATACGAGTGGAAAATCTAGTAAAACGACGTGGGCCCTGCTTCCATCGCACATCCTCCAGTGAACGATCCGGTCTTACTATAAATTACTGCAATTTTTGACACCGTGCGCTTTCGGGGGCACAGTTTCTTAACACGACTAATGAAAACGTGACAACCTATAAATATATCCTTAACCCCTTTCCCACGAATCATAACTCTTTTCATTTAATAAATTTGAACTTGATATATTTTATAAAAATACTCGTGTACGAAATTGTCAAAAGTTTCATGGCGCCGTTGCCGGGGACCTTCAGTGTGTCAGACAGATGTAATAAATGATACTATATTAAGTATTGAGCGCTGATGTCTGTTAAGATTGAATTGTCTACCCCTGCTGCACCATGAAACTTGTCAAAAGTTTCATGGCCCCGTTGCCGGGGAGGATGCAGCGCCGTTTTATTAGAGAATTACATTCCTCATTGCTCCTAGTTAGCTTATACATATAAATATAAATATTCACCTCCAAAACCAATTCTAACCTGGGGATTGTGCAGGTACCGCCATTATTGAAGCTGTTGTTCTATGCAAAGGAGGAAGCAGACGCCAGCCGAAACCCCGTACAACGCAGAGATAGAAAAGACAGCTCGACGTCTTAGGGCGGAGACTAAACGAAGACGGGAACGGGAAAGACAGGCACTACTCTCACCGAGCACCAGTAGCGACATATCCGATATGGCAAACCCTGACATTCCCCCAATCATTCCACCCAATCCACCACTTCACAACATTGAGAAAGACCCCGAAGATGTTGATAACGATGATTTGGATGATCCTCCTCCTCAGATCATATAGGGAGGTGGGAACCCACCAAACATTGAACAGCAACACTTCGAGGCACCTCCTCCCAACCCGAACCCTCAAAACCCACCAAATAACCAAAATCACCAAAACAACCAAAACTTCCAAAACCAGCAAGATCAGCAGTACCAGAATCCCCACCCGAATCCCCCAAATCCTATTGACTTTAATGATCCTAGGAACTATTATATGCATCAGAACTATTACCCACATCAATATCAAGGAGGGGTTGAGAACAATCAACAAGCAGCAGCCGCTGATTACATGCAGCCAATCTTAGAGCCATATTTGAACATTCCTGGACAAGCTCCATTCTTGGCCAGGAATTTCGAATTGAAGCCGGCCCTCATCAATCTTGTTCAGAGCAACCAGTTCGCTGGGGCAAGTCATGAAGATCCGCATGATCACCTGCAAACTTTCTTAGAATTGTGTGATACTATCAAGAACCAGAATGTATCTGCTAACACCATTCGATTATGACTGTTCCCTTTCTCTCTGACTAGCGGAGCACGAACATGGTACAAATCACTGCCGGTAAATCAGAAGGCCACATGGGAGGACGTGATCAGAAATTTCTTAGCGAAATACTTCCCGGAGTCCAAGGTGGATGAATGCCACTCTAAAATTGCGGAATTCAAAATGAAGCCAGACGAGTCCCTGTATGATGCAAAGGAACGATTCTTCAACTTACTCAGGAAATGCCCCCAACATGGTTTCCATGATTGGGAGAAATTGAGAAAGTTCTACAGCGGTTTGACTCCATCGTGGAAATACATGCTTGATGCTGCCGGCGGTCAACATCTGCTATACATACCAATGGATCAAGCATGGGGCAAGATTGAAGCAATGAGTGTAAACAGATCTGTTCTTACTGATGATGTTAATCACCCTCCCCCTCGTGGTTTGTGCTGTAGGTACAGCAGAAAAATCAGATATTGAAAAGCTTCAAGAGCAGGTGGCAGCATTGTTTGTTAATCAGGGAGTTGGGAGCTCTACTCAAGGACAGCAAACAGATGTGATTTGTGGACTGTGTCAAGGTCCTCACGCCACTGATACATGCGAACAGATTACAGCCGAAAGCTGTAACTTTGCAGGAGGTTTCCCAAATAGACACCCAAACCTGTCATACTCAAACAACAATGCCCTTAACTCCCACCTCTTGAACAAACCACAACAGCAGCAATTCAATCCTCAGCAGAATCAAGGATTCATTCAGAACAGGGGACAGAATTTTCAAAACCCAGGCTTCCGACCCCAGATCCAGCAGAGACCCCCTCAAAATTTCCAATAGCCTACCCAGAACTTCCAAAACTTTCAGCCCCAAAACTTCCAGCCTCAATTCATTCCAAACCAAGGCCAATGGAACCAAAACCAAAATCAGAATCAAAATCAAAAGCCTCCTTCAAGGCTGGAGAATTTGATGACTGATTTTATTACCAGCCAGAAGGAGATCAACACTCAGCTGCAGGCCTCTATCAGAAATGTGGAGACCCAAGTTACACAGGTGGCTAATGAAATGCAGAAAAGGGATAAAGGGACGTTACCGAGCACTGCGGAAAAGAACCCGCAATGCAAAGCAATAACCTTGAAATCTGGGAAGATACTGGCTGGACCAACGGGAGCGGATGCTGGAAACAGCTATGGGGAAGATGATGATGCTGTTGGCAATGCTGATGAGAAAGCAATGGATGAACAGAAAGAAGCCGAACAGCAGACTGACGCTGCAAAAGGAACGGCAGAAACAGAAAACGGTAATGGTGAAGGTACAACCTCTAACCATCTACCACCAAAACATGATAACAAAACCAAGTTCATGCCTAGGGTTCCTTACCCGGCTAGACTTAAAAATAAGCAACAAGATCTGAAGTTTGAAAAATTTCTGAAAAGGCTGCGGGAAGTTGAGATTACTATTCCTTTGATTGAAATGATCTCTGAAATGCCAGTCTATGCTAAGTTCTTGAAAGAAATGATTTCAGGAAAGAGACAGGTTGAGCAGGACGAATTGATGGTACTCAACAGCACTTGCAGTGCTATTATTCAAAAGAAGCTGCCAGAGAAGAAAGAGGACCCCGGATGCTATACATTGCCGATTCGGATTGGCCAGAACAACGCCGGAAAAGGACTATGTGACCTCGGCTCCAGCATTAACGTTATGCCATTAACCATGGTTAAATGTCTTAAGCTCGGAGTGGTGGAACCTGTCAAAATGAGGCTCCAGCTTGCAGATAGGTCAATTACAAAGCCAATCGGAATATTGAAAGATGTGATAATCAAAGCTGGAAGTACTCCATTTCCAGTGGATTTCATCATTCTGGACATCGAGGAGGACTCCGACATGCCTGTCATCTTAGGCAGGCCATTCTTGGCCACAGGCGGAGCACTGGTAGATGCTAAATCCGGAAGGGTGACACTCCGTGTTGATGGAGATGAAGTCGTCTTCAACATGGAGCAACTGCAGAAATTCCCGAACGACAGTTCTTGTTTTTCATTTGATGATGTAATAGTTAGGAAAGAGCCAGACTCTGGAAACAATGATGGAATGATGCTGTATGAATCTTCAAAGCAGGTACTGATGCCTGCTGGTGCTGAGCCAAAGGAACAGTGCAGCGCCGTCCAATTTGAGGATCCCGAGTCCGGGGACCTTGAAGCATATGACGGTGCTGATTTCACTGCACAGGAGAACGATGGCACCGAAGAGGAAGAAGAGGGCCCTGTACTGACGCAGGGTCCCGAAGGTAAATCTGATCTCCCACTACCCATTTCTCACAAACTACTCTCTTCCGTTGAATGTCCACCAGAGCTTGAACTTAAAACATTACCCAATCATCTCAAGTACGCATTTCTCGCAGAACATAAAAAATTACCTGTGATTGTTTCGGCTAAGCTCTCCCAAGGGCAAGAAAATGCTCTGGTGGTCATTCTTAAGAAACATGTACATGCAATAGGTTGGACCATTTCTGATATAAAAGGAATAAGCCCTTCTATTTGCATGCACAGGATTTTAATGGAAGAAGAGTATAAACCCTCCCGTCAACCTCAGAGGAGTTTGAACCCCCTCATGCAAGAAGTGGTAAGAAAGGAGGTTATCAAGCTCTTAGATGTTGGTATAATCTATCCTATATTTGACAGCAAATGGGTTAGCCCAGTGCAGGTCGTGCCAAAACGAGGAGGGATGTGCATAACCAAGAATGAGAAAAGAGAAGAGGTTGCAACCAGGCCAGTGACCGGATGGAGAGTTTGTATCGACTACCGGAAACTGAACGAGGCCACCCGCAAGGACCATTTTCCTTTGCCATTTATTGATCAAATGCTTGAGAGGTTGGCAGGGAGAGAGTTTTATTGCTTTTTGGATGGTTATTCTGGGTACAATCAGATTGTTATTTCAAGCGAAGACCACGAAAAAACAACTTTTACTTGTCCTTATGGCACTTTTGCCTACAGGCGCATGCCATTCGGTCTTTGCAATGCACCTGCTACTTTTCAACGTTGCATGATGTCTATATTTTCCGAATTTATCGAAAAATGCATTGAGGTCTTCATGGATGACTTCTCTGTATATGGAGATACATTTGAAGATTGTTTGACCAATCTTGCAAAGATTTTAAAGAGATGTGAGGACACTAATCTCGTTTTGAATTGGGAAAAGTGCCATTTTATGGTCACTGTGGGCATAGTGTTAGGTCATCGCATTTCTCGTTCATGTATTGAGGTTGATCCAGCCAAAGTTTCTATCATTTCCAACCTCCCTCTTCCTAACTCGATCAAATCAGTTAGGAGCTTCTTAGGGCATGCCGGTTTTTACCGGAGATTCATTAAGGATTTCTCTAAAATTGCCAAGCCGCTCACTAATCTGCTTTGTAAAGAAAATTCCTTCCTAATAAATGAAGCGTGTGTCCAAGCCTTTGACACGCTCAAGAAGATGTTGGTTTCTGCACCGATAGTGCAACCACCCGATTGGTCAATACCTTTCGAGGTAATGTGCGATGCTAGTGATCTCGTCGTAGGTGTAGTACTCGGGCAACATAAGGAGGGGAGACATTACGTAATTCATTACGCAAGTCATGCCCTGAATGAGGCCCAAGTCAACTACACCACAACGGAGAAAGAGATGTATGCTGTAGTCTTCGCGTTTGACAAATTCAGACAGTATCTGATAGGTACGAAGACTATAGTGTACACGGATCATTCTGCACTGAGATACTTGTTTAGCAAACAAGATGCAAAACCTCGATTAATCAGGTGGGTACTTCTGTTGCAAGAATTCGACATCATAATAAAAGATAGGCGAGGTCGAGATAATGGTGCTGCTAACCACTTATCTCGATTAGAAAATGATAAAAAAGAAAAAGCCGTCAATGAAGAGTTCCCGGACGAACAGTTGTTTGCACTACATTTGCACAATCAAGCATGTCCATGGTTTTCCGACATCGCTAACTTCTTGGCGTGTGGAATAACCCCACAGTTTTCGAACTATCATCAGAAAAATAAGTTCAACCGAGATGTATTAAATTACTTCTGAGAAGAACCTTATGTCTTCAAACACTGCGCCGATTCAATAATCAGGCGATGTGTGACCGAGCATGAAGCCTATCAAATTGTCAGAACATGCCATGAATCAGAATATGGAGGTCACCATGGTCCCGCTCGAACGGCCCACAAGGTCCTCGAATGTGGATTTTATTGGCCTCACATCTATGAGGATTGCAGGACATTTGTGAAAGGTTGCGACAAATGCCAAAGATTAGGAAACATCTCCAAGATGGATGAGATGCCTCAAAAGGGAATTCTCACACTTGAGATTTCCGATGTATGGGGCATTGACTTCATGGAACCGTTCCCACCATCTGGTGGGAACTACTATATCTTGGTAGCTGTCGATTACGTGTCCAAATGGGTCGAGGCTATCGCATTACCGACCAATGATGGTAGCCAAGTCATCAAGTTCCTCAAGAACAACATTTTCAGTAGATTTGGCATACCTAGGGTGGTGATATCTGATGGAGGAACACACTTTATTAATAAAGCTTTCGAAACTTTAATGAGTAAAAATAGAATCCTCCATAAGATAGGCACGCCTTATCATCCCCAGACTAGTGGTCAAGTCGAAGTATCCAATCGCGAAATCAAACACATACTCGAAGCCACTGTCGGGAAAACCCGTAAGGATTGGGCACGTAAGCTCAACGATGCTCTATGGGCATACCGCACAGCATATAAGACTCCCATTGGGATGTCTCCATATAGGCTTATCTTCGGAAAAGCCTGTCATTTGCCTGTAGAGTTAGAGTATAAAGCTTACTGGGCCGTTAAAACGCTCAACTTCGATCCGAAAGTTGCTCAGAGCAAACGTAAGTTGGACCTCAATGAAATTGAGGAAATACGAGCGCTAGCTTATGAAAGCTCTCGAATTTACAAGGAGCGGACCCAGAAGTTGCACGATCGCAGGATTAGGCCTAAGCATTTTTATGTTGGTCAAAACGTGTTATTATTCAATTCTAGGTTGAAGCTGTTCCCTGGAAAGCTCAAATCCAGATGGGAAGGACCACATGAAGTGCTAGAAGTGTTTGAAAATGGAGCCGTCAGGATCCAAACTGACAAGGGCAACATAGTGGTGAATGGACAACGATTGAAGGAGTACATCGGACAGTTCGATCCGGATAAAGAAAGCCAAGCAGTGGCAGACCCGGCTTACACCTAATAAGAAACAGCATTAAAAACACAAAAATTTCATTTCATATATATAATATATTATTTCATAACAAGAAAGTACCCAAAAATCAATTAAACATTTACAGTACTAAGACTCTAAATGTGAGGATGTTGATATTTGGAGAAAATCTAATGCGTTTTATTTATCTGTCTTGCAGAAAGTTCGGAACCATCAAAAAGATGAGCAGAAATTAACAAGGAAAACCAGGTTCTTGGTTGGATTAATTCCACGAGTCTAAGAAAATATTCACGGAATTTAAAGCAATTTAAAATCCGGAATAAATTTCACAGATAAATGGAACTGATCCAACCTAATTTTATGCAAGAAGATTATTTTAAATTTCACCCCAGCATTTTGAATTTATTTGGACTGAATTTATTCTGACTCAAATCAAATAAAATGGACTCAAGCCCAACATCACACTCGGCCCAGTTCAAGAAAATTTGGAAATTCAAAATTTTGTGTCGCTAAACCCCTTCTATGTCGCGAGACCACGTCTAGCGCCAGAAGAAGGATAGCGACAAAACTCTCTAATACAGTGAGACCCCTGTCGCGGACCAGAACCGTGTCGCGAGGCAATGCTCCGCGACTAGGCCTGGCTAGCGACACACTCTCATCTGTCTCTAACTCTCTCTGTCGCTGTCGCGGAACCCCTGTCGCGGGGCATGGCCTCGCGATCGGCCCTCTACTCCGCGACACGTTTCCCTGTTGACTTTATTCCTTTACTAAACTCGGTCGCGATATCCCTGTCGCGGGGCATGGCCTCGCGACCGGACTCCAATCCCGCGACATGTCTAATGTCGCTAGGCCCTGGTCGCGAAACCTTGTTCCGCGACACGGTCAGGGGTTCCGCGATCAGCTTTTTCAGTATTTATAACCCCCCTCCCCTTTCTCAACCGTCTTCTCCCTGCACTCTCGTCTTTTGCTTCATTCAACTCTCCAACTTCCCCTTCCCACTCTCTACTCTCCCGAACGAACACCACCGTGTTCTTCACACCAACCCATCCATTCTCAAGGGGACACCATGGACAGGTTGCTAAGGATCTTCCCAAACCTGGGACCGTTACCCAGACCCGAACGAAGGAGGGCAGGGTAGAAACCCACTCCTTCCACCTGTTCATGGCCTCTGTCGAACTCTTTTGCTTCATTTTCTTATTTTTGGGTTGAATGTGATTTCTATGCACTTTTGTTTTCTGTTTTTGGGGTTTTGGGTGCTCTCGGTTTTGAGCACTGTTTTGAGATCTTTTTGGAATCCTCAAGAACTTGTCATAAAACTGTTATGGTTTAAAATTTTGGAAGCTTAAAACTTGAGGAAACAAACTGATGAATGTTAGGGTGCTATTTTGAGCACCATGATATTATTGGTTTTTCTACTCTTAAGTTTTTGACAAAGTAGGGTTAAATGCTTGATGTTTTTGTTCACACTTTGTTTTGTATGCTTCTGCAGTGTGTTTTTGAAGCATTCAAGTGGAAGATCTTTTTGGCATATTTGTTTCCACATGTTACAATCTTGTGGGAATAAATGTTTGTTTGTTTATGGAAACATAGTACAAACACCCAAAGGGAGACTTCCACTTTTTAATAAAAGTGACCTTTTGGAAAAGACAAAAATAGTTGATAGGTGTAATAATTGACTTGTGTTTTTTTTGTTCTCAAGGGAACTGTAGTGTGAGTAAATAGCAGTATTTTTTTTTGTCACCCAACTGCTATCTTTTTCAAAAATCCAAAATGGGACCACTCATATCCCACTTTCCTTAAATTAAACAAGTCAACCTTTATTTTTTTTTAAAAAAAAAATTAAAAATAGTGTTTGCAAATTTTTGGGGATGTTTCAACTGCCCAAGACAGTCCAAGCAATTCGAGAATAGCAAATCCATTTCACCACGCATCCACTGCACATTCCGCATTCGAGCATTTCATCTCCATCATCCCACTCATTCCATTTCCAACAAGTGTCTCGGACTTGTTTAATAATATTGGAAAATCGAACTTTTGGGCCTGATGGCCCATTAAAAACATATAGGGGCCCAATGACCCCTATCTTTCCATAAAAATTTATTTTACCTATGCTTATACTAAATTCAAGTCGGATGAGGATGTTGGTTTCCAAACTTGAATAATCTTTGAGGAAATTATAAAAAATTGGATTCACTACTTCTTATCTCTTCAGGGACAACCTTCCTCAAATCCCAGATCCTGAACCCGAGGGAACCCAGCTGCTAGATTTACCACTGGACCTCCTAGGAGAAATCCTCTCTCGAATAGGAGAGGACGAAATCAGGGAAGTTTTCATTGCGTAGGAAACATGCAAAAAGCTCAGAGACGTAGGGAACCTCACCATCGTGTACAAGTGATGTGAGCTGGACACTTCCACGGTGAAGCAGTGGCAGGAGAGAATTCGGTGGCAGAAGGAGAGATTCCTGCAAACATGCGTGGAGGCAGGAAACTTTAATCTTCAAATCGTTCCAGCACTCCTAGCATTCGCGGAAGGGGATGAGGAGCAAGCCGGTGAGCTGCTGCGGCCAGGCATTGAGGACAATCACAAGGCATCAATCTTCACACGTTGACTGATGCTGATGAGTAAGCTAGACAAAAGCCAGGTTCTCCAGGGGATCACAATGATAGAGAGAATGGTGACTGATAGATCAGTCTTGAACTACACATCCACCAACACTCTCTCATGGATGGCAGACAATCCGAACACTCCCTACCTATTCGCAAACCAACCACCCAGGGTCTACTGCACAAGGATGCATGAACCCCTGAGAGACCACAATGGCTGGTGTCTGCGATGCGACTTGACAAGTTTCGTCCACTGGAGCAGGTACATGTTCTGAGAGAGAAGAGTGGAGGAGGAATGAATCCTAGTATGCTTTATTTCTTTTTAAGCTCTAGTGTAGGCATCATATAAGGGATTTCTTCTTTTGTGTGCAGGTTCGTACTAACTGCATAAGAATCTCTTGTAATTGATGTAATTTATCGCTTTCCACGAATGGAACTCAAGCTTTGAGATCTGCAAACAATTTTTATTTGTTTTCCTCTTGAAAAGATGTCTGACAGTCCGAGATGAATAAGTGACTGTCAGGCCAGAAATATGCTGTTGACATACTCCGTATGTCAGCAGTGCCTCTTTACTGCTTTAATAACCAGCAAAAATGTGCATAAACCTGCTCTAAATTCACATGTTGAATTTAGGCTTGTGATTAAATTTTCAAACTTTTAAAATTGGGATAATATAATTGAGAACATGCATGACATGAATTCCTAAGGTTTTGAGCTATAAAAATTTAATGATGCGATCAGCTTATTGGGTAATAAATCTGCATGTTAGATATTTTGATTGAATAAAGCGTTGGGATTAAGCTTTGATTAAATTTGAGAATACTGTATGACATGAATCAATCCAACCTTGTGAGATTTGAGCCATGAGTCACTTTTACTCATTTATTTTCATTGATGTGTGAATCATGTTGATTAAAGGAAACTAGAACTTGCGATTGGGACCGATTCAAGACCATGCCATATTCCAAAAATCGAGCATATGATCGAGGCACTTAGAAAAACCAAGTTTTGGCCTTCGTTTGAAATCCAAACCCAAAAATATTTTCCCTTTAGGATTAACCAATCTGAGCCTTTAAGCCTAATTTTTCTTGAAACCCACTATATTTTCTTATCCTTATAAAGTGACCAAAATATTTAACCCAAGTGGACAAGGATAAATTCTATCAAAATGCATTAAATTTGTCATCATCAAAGCATGCAAATCGGTATTCGATAAACCGATTCAAAAAAAAAAAAGAGAAGAGTTGAATTCAATTCAACAAAAATAAGTTGCAAATGACAAAGCAATTAGACATAGTCTAATGTCATGCAATAGTAAAGAAAAGCAAAAGAAAGAAGAAATATCGATGATCATAAATCTTTAAATAAAAATATGCCATATTAAGATAGAATTAATTCTTGCCACTTCTTAGCCCAATAATTTCCCTTTCCTACCAAATGTTACAACCGTATGCCCCGTTATAACCCTTGAATAAGACCTCATGATCTCGATTTGAGGAAGTGAGCCGGTGGCGAGTTGGTCTGATTGCAAGCTTATGGGATAATTTAATCGAATCTGATTTTGAGCGTTCAATGATTAAACTCCATTTGAGAGTGAGTGAATTTTCCGACTCTCTTATACGTGAGGCTCTGTTTTATTAAATATGTTCACGTCATACCTTAATTCTCACTTTTAATTTTTGCATCTTTCATACATGATGTTCATGAAGGGTTGATAATAATGCTTGATTTGTAGGCCCGATGTAGTGAGCAAGTATCATTTCATTAAACACTGCAATCAAGGGAATTTAACACTTGTAGTTTTTGATTGTCTTATCCCAATCCAAAAAGAATGTGATTTATGAAGCCACGAAAATGAATTGAATATGCAGAGTCCGTGTTCTCCAGAACATTGACTCTGACTGCTCGGGGACGATCAGTATTAAATGTGAGGATGTTGATAATGGCCAGAAATGATCATTATTTTCAATCCATTTCCGTGTCTAAAACGGGCATTTGATCGCATTCCGGTCTTATATTAAATAAGAAAGCAGTGAATTGGACTGATTTATGCATAATTGTAAAAATATTGAGCTTGTATGAAAAATACATAAATATGTAATTTTATTACACATTTATGTTAGAAAAATCCAAAAATATGAGAAAAAGAAAAGAAAAGAAAAAGGAACGAAAAAGATGAGCAAAAGAATAAAACAAGCCCACAAAATACAAAAGATGTGAAAAGAAAGAAAAACCCACAAAAATACATGTTCCGGCCCATCAGGCCCAATAAGAGATAACCGGTCGCGAGACTGGCATCCTGGCGCTGAGCATGGCCCCGCGACTAGGGGCAGGCTAGCGACACAGCAACCCAACTGAAGAGAAGGCCAATCCTGGAACATCCTGTCGCTAGCCCCATGGCGCGAACCATGGTCTAGCGACACGGGAGGGTTCCGCGCCACACCAGCATGATGAAAACGAAGCTGACCCTAGACTCCTGTCGCTAGCCTCGTGGCGCGATCCATGGTTTCGCGACAGGAGTATGGCTAGCGACACAAAATCAAGACCTGGTCCAGAGAGCCTCAAGACAGGGCGTGAAGTCTTGCAACATGCAACCTAGTTCCGCGCCACACCGCGTGATGCCGCGCCAGGAGTTGTGATGTGTGTGAGCCTTGCGACAGACTTGGGCCTCAGATCAAGGCCCATGGGCCTAGGGTTTCACCTCTATAAATATGTGGTGATCCCTATGTGCTCAAGAGTTAGACATTCTCCATTCTTGAAGGCAGAATCAAGAATCTCTCTAGGTAGTTCTTAGGTTAGTGGTAGTTTTCTTTTTTTTGTATTATTTAATTTTTGCACTAGCTTAGCTTAGATTAGTTTTTTTTTAATGTTGTTTTGCCTTTAATAGCTTAAGTAGCCACTGTTCACAGCCTTTCTTTTGGTTATGGATTTTTGATTTAGGGTTTGTGATGCCCAAGTTAATGGGGATTAACAAACCCACCTAATAAATGGGAAGTTAATCTGAAAATGTGTCCCAAAAACATGAAATGGGTGTTATTAACCCATGGATTTACTGCTTTCATTTTCTTTTGGGTTATTTGACCCTTATTTCTTGTTTAGCATTTAATATGTTCTTATTTTTGGTTAATGGTGCATGTTTGTGTGTGATCAAACCCTAGATTAGGATTTTGCTTTATTTTAAATGCTGCCCCAGTTCATTTTATTTATGTTCAAGCATGTTCTTGTAGATTTTAAATTGTGTTTGGTTATTTTAGCTTAGAACAGCTTTTTAATCTGAAATAGGGTGAGATCACGCTGTTTGCATGCCACTGTTCATTTCTACTTTTACTGACTTGTGTCCTAAACCATCCCTGTCGCTACGCATCCTGTCGCGAGACCACGTCTAGCGACAGGAAGGTTGTTTAGCGACAAGGGTGTCTAGGGACACCTGTCTTAATACTCTTGAAATCCTCAGTCGCGAGGCATTCCTGTCGCGGACCCACGGTCCGCGACACAACACCTGCTTAGCGACTAAGGGCCAAACTCTTGCATAATTTTTCTGCATGGCCTCTGTCGCGGAACACTCCTGTCGCGGACCCACGGTTCGCGACACACTTTTATTCCGAGACAGAAAATTATGCCTTGTCAATATTTTGAAAACCCAGTCGCTAGACATCCTGTCGCGGAGCCACGCCTCGCGACACAGTTTCCAGACTAGCGACTGGGAGCCAAATACTTTGAAAATTCTCAGAGAAACCCTGTGTCGCTAGACATCCTGTCGCGGAGCCACGCCTCGCGACACACTTTTGCTTAGCGACACAAGGTGAAACTCTGCCAAATCACTGAAAACCTGTCGAGGTACCCATGTCGCGGGTCTAGGCTCATGACATAATTTATGGTTTCTCGACAGAATCCTCTCTTCTATTTAATCCCAAGAATTCTGATTTCTGAACCTCCATATATTGCAAGCACTCACATCTTAATCCCACGGATTAAGATGTAATATCCCAGAATTGCAATATAAGGCGTTATGCTGCCGAAATTTTGATTCTCCATTTCCATCACTTAATTAATTGAACCCTCTAGTCATTAATGATTAATGATTGTAATTAGCAATGATTAAATCACTAATTGTTATGATTAAAGGATCTTTGTTCAATTGTCATTAAAACATTTTTCTATAAACAAAACCATGATGCCTTAAATAGATAATCCGGACTGTAATTAATTATGGTAGGAGGGATTATTTAGGTCATCAATTATGGATTAGTCCCATAACCTTGCATGAGAAACCAATGTCTCTCATACAAGGCTTTGTTCTTATTTTTAGTTATTTCCATCTTGTCTTTTCTGTATTGTGTGTAACAACTAGTAAAGAGTACATCAGACTAATGTTGGCGGGTATTCCCTCACGGATGAACTAGCTCGTAATCTGAGTATTAGTTGCTAAGTGTTATTTTGCATGGTCTGGATAGCAGTCAGTGGAAGCCTTGGCGGTTCGTCCATCTAGGATTATAATAGCTGCTCAGCTGACTCCTATCCGGATGCAGTTTTCTTTTCCTTATCTTAATTTCCAAACCCAAATTCTAATCTGTAGTGTGAGTCCGTCAACATCTATCAATGCTGACTAATGATCATTACAGAAAAGAAGCATGTAGGTTTTTATCTGAATTCACAGACAGTGGAGGCCCAACTGGCATTGACACTGCCACTATAGGGTCTAAGCTGTCTAAATTCGCTCCATCCGAGTAATTGGGACATTGGATAGTAGATGTTTGCAGTCCACCCGATTATTCTGTCATTGCTTTGGTCCTCTGACCACTTCATGTTTGTGTTTCACTTTCTGTCTAGATCCGCCAGTATATTCTGGGTCAATTCATTTTACACTTCATTATATCCGTATGCATGCTACTATTATGTAATTAATGTGGTCTATAATATTTTGGGATCCTTCCCTTGGACAATAGAAGTCTAGATTTAAACAGATATTGCATATTAAATTTCCAACAACAACTCCTTTATAATATCCGGATCTGAGTAAGGGATAAATTTCTCAGTTATGACTAGTTCATATTCTGTCAAGGGTTGATTTTGGGAGATTAGAAGCAGAGTCGGCGATTAGGTCTCATCTACACTGAAAGGATCTGTGTTTTAATTGAGAGTCTAGTACCTGTTTAGGGAATGATTTTCAAACATCACTTATTTTCCAGAATTGCTGTTTGTTGGGAATCTGAGATTAATTATTACACCGAGATGGGGTCCACTTGGATTCAAATACAGTGTGGTAGATAATCTTAGAGGAACAACATCCAGGCCTTGGTTATTTTCTAAGATGGGGTTGTGTTCCTTTCAACCACTATCCTCTTCTGCCAAAGCCTACCTTTGAGTCCTGAGTGAGTACATCCGGAACGAACTAATTTATTAGTTCGTTTCATTAGTTTGTATCTCATAACCACTCGGAAGGAAGTGAACACTGCGAGCGGTTCACTGAGAGCCGAGAATTCTTGATCCACACCCGGTTACCATGGCTGGGGGCTGTCTTTTACTACCAGGGTCAGACCTTCAAAACCTCCGAGTGATAGGATTTTAAATGCTTTCTTTATCGCTTTCTTTTAAACGCTTTCATTAGAGGTCACTCGATTGTATTGAGAGTTGTGTAACTGCTACTAGGATTGATAGCTAAGGGATAGTTCAGGCTTCATTATAATCTTTGGGTGTGACATGGGAGAATGATAGTAGTACTTGGCACTTCAATAAATGATCTGTCAGGTGTTGCTTGTCCACCAAAGATGAAGTAACATACCCAGGCCAGGGCAGTTACAAATCTGTGGTATCTTAGAATCTGTGGTCTTAAGAACATGTAAACTCATGTTGAAAGTACCTGTCTATCAAAGGGAACTTGTAATACCCGAGAATTTTCCAACATAAAATAAAACAATAATTAAATAAATAAATAATAAATAAAATAAATACTATAAATAAATAAACAAAACCAGCAAATAAAAGAAATAAATAAAGGTAAGAAAATGAGAAATGAGATTTTTACTTAAAAAGGAATTAAAGGAATTTGATTAAATAAAAGGATGGATTAAAGGTAAATAAATGGTACACCAAAACCCGACACTAACGAACTCGAGTATTCGAGTCCAAAACATCCAATTAGACTGAGAATAAAATTAGAGAGAAAGTATGAACCCGAATATACCCCGGAAATCGGAATTCGGGAGCATAGAGGGATAGAAACCCGAAAGAGAGGCGGAAAAGCACGACGGATCGCACGACCCGCCCGGACCGAAGTCCAGGCGAAGTCGGCGCGGTGGCCGCGCGGTGAAGGTGGTTCAGCGCGCCACGACCGCGCCACTCCACAGATTAGTTTGTTGCGTGAATCTCTCGCCCGAACGCGGATTTTTCGACTTTCGGTTGAACATCTCTCGACTCCAGACTTTTAGGTCGGTTGTGGACGCCCTAGGGTTTTAGAATTCTATAAATAAGCCCCTTGGGAGCCCCAAACAAGTTTACAAAACCCTACACTCTTCTATACGTTCGAAACCCTAAATTCGGAGTCGACGGAAAGCACCAAACGGAGGCAGCAGCTTTGGACGAAAATCCAAGCATCTCCAAACGTTGTGGTAAGCTCTAGTTCGATAAATCTTTTCACGTTTCAATCCGAAAACGGATTCTAACTTCGGTTCTTTTCCTTCTACACCCCGTATCGAATCTAGATCGTAGAACCCGACGAACGGAGAGGAGAAACGGTGATCTGGAAGCCACGCCTCCGAACTAGACATCCCCGACGTTCATAGACACTGTAAGTTAACCTTACATGGTTTTGGGAGATTTTAAAACATTCGAAACCTAAAAGATTCAACAAGAACCATAAATCTGTCCACTTTTGTTTTTCTACCGACGCAACAGATTTGGTGAATTTTTCTGACCCTTAAAACGAACTCAAACGGAAAAACGTAAAACACGAAAAACGTTCCTAAGACTTAGACCTAGCTACTGTAAAAATTTGGGAATTTTTGGAGGTTATTTGATATGTGAAAACCCGTTGAAACCGAACTGTTTGATTCTAGATCTCGAAATCTTGGACAGAACTTAGGAATGATCTTGATCACGTTTTTGACATAGGATCTATGCTGTTTTAGATCTTTGGCCAAACATGAAAGTTGTTGATAAATGTCTTAAGATGATCCCTGTCAAATTTCATTAAATTTGGAGTTGAATTGATATGGTAGAATTTGAAATCTTTAAACTGTGACATGTGAAACTCGGACAGATTTCTTCTTATGCGAAAATTGGCGATTTTGACCTAATTAAGTATCTCGGATTGAAAAAGTTAAAACATGAAAGTTGTAGATCTTGATGTTTCCGAGTCAGATATGAAATTTTGGAATTTTTGGAATTAAATCTGATTTTAGACGAATTTTGGAGTAAACTGTGATTTACCGAAACGAAATCTTGAAATCTTGTTGAAACATGGAATTAACCTTTAGGGTTGAAACGAATTGAGATATTATTCCTAAATTAATACAATGGAAGGCAGATTTTAAAAACTAAATCCCCTTGCAAACTTGATAAATTAAAATTAGGGGTGAGTGCTCTGCAGGGTGCCCCCTAACGATTCACTTCGTGCCGTAATGGACGATGGTGACCCCGCGCGCTAAATTTGAGATATGGATTGCCTAAACGGCGAAACTTAGAGCCTACACTCTCGTGAATATCCGTATGGGTTTCCCGAGGCTCCGGAGTGGTACTGGGTATGGCTGATACGGTTGCGGCCGCCGGGCTACCGGCTAAACTTGTTGACATCGCGATGCTATCGTGAAACTTTGAAATACCAAATCGGGAATGTAATGGGGATTCTAAATTAAATTAAACTAGATTAAATGATATTGTTGTCAAATTAAATTATTTAAATGCTTTATTTAAACTATGGCTTTTGTGATTAAACCATGTGATATGTGTTATTAAATAAAGCCTGAGATAAATTATGCTATTGGATATGGATTAGATGAAATTAAATATTATGTTATTATCATGCTTTTGTTAAATTATTAAATTAATGGCTTTTAAACCCTACGATCATGCATGTGTTAACTTACTCAGCAATTTTGCTGACCAAAACCATTTTTATTCCTTTCTTTACAGAATATGTGGAATGAGCATGTGTGAGCACGAATCATGCATGGGATTTTGGGGATAGTTATTTTGCTTTTAAATTTCGTACTTAGACTATATTATGAACGGGCCTGTTTAACCCGAGTTTTGGCCATGTTGGCCCTTTTTATATTTTCCGCTGCGATACTGTACTAAACTAAATATTTCCGCTGCGCTATGCTATTATTATTTTCGAGTTATACTGTATGGGCTATTTTGAATGCTTTAAATGTTTTAAATACTGCAATACCTAGCCTTGCATCTCTTTAGTAAGCTCGGAGAAACCGTGTCTTACTAGGGAGATGTGGCGGTGACATCCCGACCTGGGTGACCAAAAACCGGGGTGTTACAAGTTGGTATCAGAGCCCGGCTTATTTTTAAATTAGTATTTTTAAACCTATTATTATTATTATTTTTAAACTATTATTTTTAAACCATTATTATTTTTAAACTACTATTAATATTTTGACTATTATTTTAAATTTTAAATTATTATTTCCATGGAGAAATTTTTTTAAAAAAAACCCATGGGAAAATATATATATATATATATATATATATGGTGCATTAAATTATTATTGGGGGGAAATATCATTTGCATATGCATGTTGCATCTCTGCTATGAACTTAGAATCTTGGAGACTTGAACTTAGCATCTTGGCGAAACTTGAACTTAGCATCTTGGCGAAACTTGAACTTAGAATCTTGGAAACTCGAACCTAGAATCTTGGCGAATTGAACTTAGAATCTTGGCGAATATTAACTTAGATCTCTTGCTTGCGCTAGATGGCTAGTCAGGACATGATGCAGTTGATGGTCAGGATGATGAGTGTACATCTCGATTCCCACCTAACCCTAGAGCAAATGAAGTACCGTATGGCTCAGTTGGAGGCCAATTTACATCACATGGGCAACTTGAGAGAGGCGGATCATCACCGCATAAACCAACTCGAACGCCAAGTCCAAACCCTCACTACACAAAACTTAATACTAAAGGAATACATCGATGCCCACGGGCAAGACTTAAACACTATCTTTGACGACCTACTACCGTCGAGTTCGGAGGAGGAAGATCCGGAGGAAGATCCTGCTACCCCACCGGGAGACGTCATGAGGCACTAGAGATTCTATTGTTAGACATTGTTTTGCTAGAAAAATATTTCTACTTTTGTACTAAAATTTCTTTTGAGGAAATAAAATGCCCGATTTATTTTTTTTAAATCAAAACAAAACAAAACAAATTAAAATAAAACCCCCGAGGCGTCGTACGCTTCTTAGTTCGAACAAAGCACCACGTGCTAATTTACTACACACATATACATTCATAGAAATTGCTTAGACTATATGCTAAATTCATCAGTCCTAAACTATCCTATTTGTACCAGAATGGCACCCAGAGGAAGAGGAAGGACTCAAACCGCTCCCCAAACCACCACTGAAACTCCTACTGAGACACTACCAAACGTCACTGAACCGATTCAACCTGAAATGGAACAACCCCAAGGTGCGCAGGACGCCCCCGCACCGAACAATGTGGGCGATCGTCTTAGGACGATAGAGGAAGTGTTGATTGCGCTCGGAAATGCGCAAGTCAACCAGGGTCAAGCTGCGGCGGTACCTCCGCCCCAAGCTCGCCCTAACTACCTGGCGATGGTGAATCCCTACCAGCCGCCCCACTATGCTGGTGAGGAGGATCCAGCTAAACTGGAGGAATGGATCCGGACTTTTGACAAGCTGCTGGGAGCGGTCAAATGTCCGGAAGGAGAGAGGGTACATGTCGCTTCGTACTACTTGGGAGGCGAAGCTGATGACTGGTGGCAAGCAACGCAAGCCAAACTGACTGAAGATGACGAGCCTTACTCGTGGATGGAGATGATGGAACTACTCAGGGATCGATTCTATCCCTTGAGTACTAAAGCTGCCATGTACGAAGAATTCCTGTCGTTGAAGCAAGGAAGTCAAACGGTGCAAGAATACTACACCCGCTTCAAGG
This sequence comes from Hygrophila difformis, assembly GCA_030278955.1. Lineage (NCBI taxonomy): Eukaryota > Viridiplantae > Streptophyta > Magnoliopsida > Lamiales > Acanthaceae > Hygrophila > Hygrophila difformis. Next base: position 46,057,280 of record JAOANR010000006.1, on the reverse strand, counting down.
AGCTGGTGAGGTTCGCACCAAGGCTAGTGCCTACTGATGCGGAAAAGGCATAGAAGTTCGAGATGGGACTGAACCTGTCTGTGCGCGAAGTGATCGCGGGGGTACACTACCCCGATTTGCAAGCCGTATACGATCGCGCTGTAGCGGTAGCACGCGTGCAGCAGCTGAAAAGAAGGGTGAGTGGGGAGTCCAGCAGGGGTCCTCAAGACAAGAGGAGCCGAGACTCAAGAAACGAGAACAACACTGGAAGGAACGAGCAGCGCAGAGGGTCGAATAGGCCCCAACAAAACAACACTGGGAGGAGGTTCAATCAAGAAGATCCGGTACCGCCTTGCCCGCGATGTGGACGACCACATCTGGCAAGGGGATGCCCGCAACAAGGCGCCTGTTACCGATGCGGTCGAATGGGTCACGTTCGACGGGATTGTCGAACTAGGCTCGAGAACATAACGAAGAGGGACGATTTGGTCGCGGGGCAAGAACAGCCTCAAAACCAAAACGGGCGAAACGGGAATAACCAAGGGTACAGACCCCCTCAAAATAGGCCGCAAAACCAGAACCAGAACCAACGACCTCCGCCCCCACAGAATCAAAACCAGCAACAAAATCAGCAGCCGAATGCGAATCAGCAGGGCAATCAGGGACGCCCTATGGGGAGGCTGAACGTGGTGAACCAAGCGGACGTGCCTGCGCAAGGAGAAGTGATGGCAGGTACATTTCACGTTTTGAATACACCCCTTAGAGTTCTATTTGATTCTGGAGCTAGTTGCTCAATTATTGCATCGAGGATAGTGCCTGAGTTAGATCTACCTAAGTGCGAGAGAATTAGCTTAGGAATTCAATTGCCTTCTAGAGAAGTAGTGTCTTGCTCTAAACGATACAACGGAATTCCTGTAGTGATAAAGAACATAGAATTCTTCGCGAACTTAGTAGAATTTAACTTAAGAGACTTTGACATCATACTGGGGATGGATTGGCTATCCCAGTATAAAGCGGTGATCGAATGCCAAAAGCAAAAGATCACCTTGTCAAAAAGTAGGGGAAAGAGAGTTATCTTTTACTCTCAGCCCCCTAAGAAAAGTAACAAAATCATTAGTGCACTTAAACTAAGTAACTTGATGCGTAAGGGGTATGAACTATATGCGTGCTATGTGCACAACCTTGAGGCGGAAGAGAACAAGGTTGATAGCATACCAGTGGTAAGAGAATACCCGGACGTGTTCCCTGAAGACGTTCCGGGCATGCCACCTGAGAGAGATCTTGAATTCACGATAGATCTCATTCCGGGGACAGAGCCTGTCTCAAAAGCTCCGTACCGGATGGCACCACTGGAAATGAAGGAGTTAAAGGAACAACTCGAGGAGCTATTGGGAAAAGGTTACATAAGGCCGAGTACGTCCCCTTGGGGAGCACCGGTTTTGTTTGTCAAGAAGAAAGACGGAGGACTACGTCTTTGCATAGATTACCGAGGACTAAACCAAGTGACCATTAAGAATAAATACCCCCTACCGAGAATAGAGGATCTGTTTGATCAACTGAAGGGAGCTTCAGTATTCTCGAAGATCGATTTGCAATCTGGGTATCATCAATTGAGGATTGCCGAGAAGGACATTCCGAAGACGGCATTTCGAACACGATATGGCCATTACGAGTTCACAGTGTTATCCTTCGGGTTAACAAACGCTCCGGCCATGTTCATGAATCTCATGAACAACGTGTTCCGAGAATTGTTAGACCAGTGTGTCGTAGTGTTCATTGACGACATCCTGATCTACTCGAAGAGCGAGGAGGAGCATGCGAAACACTTACATCAAGTGTTAGAAATCTTGCGAAGAAATCAGCTATACGGCAAGCTGTCGAAATGTGACTTCTGGCTGAAAGAAGTGGCATTTCTCGGACACATAGTATCCGCTGATGGAGTATCAGTGGATCCGGCAAAAGTTTCTGCCGTAACTGAATGGGCAACTCCGAAAAGTCCAACGGAACTAAGGAGTTTCCTTGGATTAGCCGGATATTATAGACGATTTGTGAAGGACTTTTCAAGGATTGCACGTCCTTTGACCCAGCTACTTAAGAAAGGAGCAAAATACGAGTGGACCGAAGCATGTGAGACTTCGTTTCAAGAGCTGAAGAAACGACTCACAACCACACCCGTATTAACATTACCATCAGAGAATGGTGACTTCGAAGTATATAGCGATGCTTCGAAGGAAGGTTTAGGTTGTGTTTGATGCAAGACTTGAGAGTCGTAGCCTATGCATCACGCCAACTAAAACCTCACGAGGAAAATTATCCGACACATGACCTGGAGTTGGCAGCGGTCGTTTTCGCTCTAAAGATATGGAGACATTATCTTTATGGGCGGAAGTGTCGAATGTTCACCGACCACAAGAGCTTGAAATATATATTCACTCAAAAGGAGTTGAATTTGAGACAGCGAAGGTGGTTGGAACTTATTAAAGACTACGATTTAGAGATAGCATACCACGAGGGGAAGGCGAATGTGGTAGCCGATGCCCTAAGTCGGAAAACCCAACACGTGACAAACTCGTTGGTAATTCCGCCGGCATTGTACATGGAATTGGCAAGATTGGAGTTAGAACTTGTGCATCCTGGCACAGTGAGAGAAACGGTCAATGCCATGGTCGTAGAAACTCCAATATTGGACGAGATTCGACTCGCTCAACCGGGCGATCCGAAACTCGAGAAGATAAAAGGGTATATTGCCGAAGGTGGTTCAGCGCGCCACGACCGCGCCACTCCACAGATTCGTTTGTTGCGTGAATCTCTCGCCCGAACGCGGATTTTTCGACTTTCGGTTGAACATCTCTCGACTCCAGACTTTTAGGTCGGTTGTGGACGCCCTAGGGTTTTAGAATTCTATAAATAAGCCCCTTGGGAGCCCCAAACAAGTTTACAAAACCCTACACTCTTCTATACGTTCGAAACCCTAAATTCGGAGTCGACGGAAAGCACCAAACGGAGGCAGCAGCTTTGGACGAAAATCCAAGCATCTCCAAACGTTGTGGTAAGCTCTAGTTCGATAAATCTTTTCACGTTTCAATCCGAAAACGGATTCTAACTTCGGTTCTTTTCCTTCTACACCCCGTATCGAATCTAGATCGTAGAACCCGACGAACGGAGAGGAGAAACGGTGATCTGGAAGCCACGCCTCCGAACTAGACATCCCCGACGTTCATAGACACTGTAAGTTAACCTTACATGGTTTTGGGAGATTTTAAAACATTCGAAACCTAAAAGATTCAACAAGAACCATAAATCTGTCCACTTTTGTTTTTCTACCGACGCAACAGATTTGGTGAATTTTTCCGACCCTTAAAACGAATTAAACGGAAAAACTTAAAACACGAAAAACGTTCCTAAGACTTAGACCTAGCTACTGTAAAAATTTGGGAATTTTTGGAGTTGATTTGATATGTGAAAACCCGTTGAAACCGAACTGTTTGATTCTAGATCTCGAAATCTTGGACAGAACTTAGGAATGATCTTGATCACGTTTTTGACATAGGATCTAGGCTGTTTTAGATCTTTGGCCAAACATGAAAGTTGTTGATAAATGTCTTAAGATGATCCCTGTCAAATTTCATTAAATTTGGAGTTGAATTGCTATGGTAGAATTTGAAATCTTTAAACTGTGACATGTGAAACTCGGACAGATTTCTTCTTATGCGAAAATTGGCGATTTTGACCTACTTAGGTATCTCGGATTAAAAAAGTTAAAACACGAAAGTTGTAGATCTTGATGTTTCCGAGTCAGATATGAAAGTTTGGAATTTTTGGAATTAAATCTGATTTTAGACGAATTTTGGAGTAAACTGTGATTTACCGAAACGAAATCTTGAAATCTTGTTGAAACATGGAATTAACCTTTAGGGTTGAAACGAATTGAGATATTATTCCTAAATTAATACAATGTAAGGCAGAGTTTAAAAACTAAATCCCCTTGCAAACTTGATAAATTAAAATTAGGGGTGAGTGCTCTGCAGGGTGCCCCCTAACGATTCACTTCGTGCCGTAATGGACGATGGTGACCCCGCGCGCTAAATTTGAGATATGGATTGCCTAAACGGCGAAACTTAGAGCCTACACTCTCGTGAATATCCGTATGGGTTTCCCGAGGCTCCGGAGTGGTACTGGGTATGGCTGATACGGTTGCGGCCGCCGGGCTACCGGCTAAACTTGTTGACATCGCGATGCTATCGTGAAACTTTGAAATACCAAATCGGGAATGTAATGGGGATTCTAAATTAAATTAAACTAGATTAAATGATATTGTTGTCAAATTAAATTATTTAAATGCTTTATTTAAACTATGGCTTTTGTGATTAAACCATGTGATATGTGTTATTAAATAAAGCCTGAGATAAATTATGCTATTGGATATGGATTAGATGAAATTAAATATTATGTTATTATCATGCTTTTGTTAAATTATTAAATTAATGGCTTTTAAACCCTACGATCATGCATGTGTTAACTTACTCAGCAATTTTGCTGACCAAAACCATTTTTATTCCTTTCTTTACAGAATATGTGGAATGAGCATGTGTGAGCACGAATCATGCATGGGATTTTGCGGATAGTTATTTTGCTTTTAAATTTCGTACTTAGACTATATTATGAACGGGCCTGTTTAACCCGAGTTTTGGCCATGTTGGCCCTTTTTATATTTTCCGCTGCGATACTGTACTAAACTAAATATTTCCGCTGCGCTATGCTATTATTATTTTCGAGTTATACTGTATGGGCTATTTTGAATGCGTTAAATGTTTTAAATACTGCAATACCTAGCCTTGCATCTCTTTAGTAAGCTCGGAGAAACCGTGTCTTACTAGGGAGATGTGGCGGTGACATCCCGACCTGGGTGACCAAAAACCGTGGTGTTACAGAACTCAACACTGAGTGCATGAGAATTAGCTATCTGACAGGATTATTCCAACCAAAGATCTGTGTATTAAAATGGAAGTTTAAGTATGCCTTATCCAAATCTTGTCCAATTTCTTATTCTTTTCTTTCTGTCCCTTCTGTCCACACTGTGAATCAGCTTCATAGCTAGCATAGTGTAAATTTTCACTGCTTCTGCAGATAGTATTTACTGCATTCTTAGAATAACTTTATTTGCTTTCTAGAATAAATTCATCCGCTTTCTAAAATAGATTTCATATGCTTTGTAGAATAGATTTAAGTGCTTTTGTAATTTAGTTTAAATTCAGTCAGTAGATGATTAATCACCTTTCACACCAATTGGAGCAATACAAGTGGAAAATCTAGTAAAACGACGTGGGCCCTGCTTCTATCGCACATCCTCCAGTGAACGATCCGGTCTTACTATAAATTACTGCAATTTTTGACACCATGCGCTTTCGGGGCACAGTTTCTTAACACGAGTAATGAAAACATGACAACCTATAAATATATCCTTAACCCCTTTCCCACGAATCATAACTCTTTTCATTTAATAAATTTGAACTTGATATATTTATAAAAATACTCGTGTACGAAATTGTCAAAAGTTTCATGGTGTCGTTGCCGGGGACCTTCAGTGTGTCAGACAGATGTAATAAATGATAATATATTAAGTATTGAGCGCTGATGTCTGTTAAGATTGAATTGTCTACCCCGGCTGCACCATGAAACTTGTCAAAAGTTTCAGTAGTGTGAACCCTGCCCCAACTCCTGAAGCGGCTTTGGAACCATCAAACATCATCACCCATGGGCGTAGATACACTATTCTTATTTCTTCTATCACTTTCGGCCGAACATGTTCTTCAATATCATCTGACATCGGAGGTATTGCGTGATCGACCAAAAAATCGGCTACAATTTGTCCCTTCATAGCCTTGAGTGGTTGATACTTCAAATCATATGCGTTTAATCTCATGGCCCATTTAGCCATTCTTCGGCTACTAATCGGATCATTCATCAAGATTTTGACTATATCAACCGAAGCCACCACTATCACTTGCCTTGGTTGAATATAATATTCTAGCTTCTAGCATGCATGATAAAGACTCAAACATAGTTTATGAATCGGCGAGTACCTTAGCTCTGCATCCCTAAGGATTCGGCTTAGATAATAAATCGTCCGATCTCTTCCTTCATCGTCTTCTTGGGCCAGTAGTGCTCCAATAGACTCTTCGGCCGCTGCTATATATAGCTTCAATGGTCGCCCCAAAATTGGTGGGACCAACACTGGTGGATTTATCAAAGCCTGTTTTAATTGCTCGAAGGCTTCCTGTTGATCGACTCCCCATTTGAATTCATCTTCTTTCTTCAACCTTAGTAAATCGGTTAATGGTTTCGACTTCCCGGCCGCATTTGCCAAGAATCGTCTCAAGAAACCGATCTGTCCAAGGAATTTTTGAAAACTTTTCTTATCGTGTGGAGGCCTAGCTTCCTGGATGGCCTTGGTTTTATTTGCATCAACTTCAATGCCTTTGTTATGTACCAAGAACCCAAGAAAATTCCCTGCTTGCACTCCAAAAGCACACTTGGCTGGATTCATTTTAACTCCGTGTAACCTCATTCTCGCAAATACTCTTCGTAAATCATCCAAATGGCTTTCCACGTTGCTGGATCGGACCATGACATCGTCGATATAGACCTCTACGCAGTCTCCTATTAGATCATGAAAAACATAATTCATGGCCCTCTGATATGTGGCTCCCGCATTCTTCAACCCGAATGGCATCACTACCCATTCATAGATCCCAATAGCTCCAGGGCATCTGAATGCTGTTTTATGCACATCTTCTTCGGCCATAAAGATTTTGTTGTATCCTGAATACCCATCCATAAAGGATAACATTCCCTGTTTTGCGGCCGAATCAATTAACAAATCGACAATAGGCATCATGTATTCATCTTTGGGAGTGGCTATATTAAGATTTCTAAAATCAATACAAACTCTCAATTTCCCATTTTTCTTTATTACAGGAACAATATTTGACAACCACTCTACATACTTAGCTGGCCTAAAAAATATGCCCGCTAACAACTTTTCTATTTCTTCTTTTATTTTTGGAACGATTTCGGGCGCTGCCCTCCTGGCCGGCTGTTTATGCGGCCTAAACCGTTCTTTAATTGGCAATCTATGTTCTACAATCGATCTTTCCAATCCTGACATCTCTGTGTAATCCCATGCGAAACAATCTTTGAACTCTACTAACACCTCCTTAAATCGGCTCGTCGTCTGCTGAGCTAAATTCGCGCTCAATGGGATCTCCCTTGGGTGTTTATCTGTACCAACATTGACTATTTTCAAGGGACCTTGAGCTTTGAAATCTGGTGTTCGTTTTGGAATAGCATCCATGAGTTCACTCCAATTCGCTTTTCCTCCCGACGATCGGAATTCGGTCGATTCGAACTCGACCATTCCTTTAGCTTCTTCGTTCATCATTTACTTTCTTCATCGTTTGCCGTACATCGGCCTGATATCTGACTTCGAACCCCAAGTCTGTCCAATCGCATTCAACGACCTGCGGATATCGTTGCCCCACCACTGCTAAAAATGGTTGTATGGGCTCTTCATACAACGCCGCATCAATTCGGCCGGCTGTGCTGACTGGAAATGGAGGTTGATCACCATCCACTTCTTCGACTGTGCCATCCTTTTTCCAGAATCATATCTTCTAGTGAAGTGTTGATGGCAAACATCTAGCAGTATGGATCCAGCATCGGCCTAATAGGGCCGCATACGGAACCTCTGCATCCACTACAAAGAACATAGTCGGAATCGAGATTGTTCCAACTGTTACATCTACTAAAATACATCCTTCGGCCGTCGTTTGAGCTCTCACAAAACTTAATACTTTCATCCTTGTGGGCAATAAATAATCCTTCGAGCGGCCTATTTTCGTCAGTGTGAATAATGGCATAATATTGACAGTTGCTCCGCCATCAATAAACATTCTCCTGAGAGGTCTCCCGTTGACCCAACCCTTGACATACAAAGGCCTCACATGCTGAGACATCTTCGCAGTCGGAGGTAAAATCGTGCTTGGCTGAGCTTCGGGGATGAACGCTTCATACCCTTCTTCCTCTACTTTCTCTGCTTCGGCCTCAGGCCGAAGTGCTTCTAGTTTGGCGAAACAGAAGTCCACAATTGGTTCTTCATCGCCGAAATATTCTCCCTCCTTTTGACAGAAAACCACTGCTGGTTCCGAATCGGACCAGTACTCCTCCTCGGTTGTTGTGGTCATTCCTATCATATTAGCACTAGACCCGAAATCAAACTTGAACTGCCCGATCGAAAGTGTGTCACTATTCGGGACGATGCTTGTTTTCGGCTTCCATTCCCTGGTTCGGACTGATCTAGGCTTCCATTCCTCTTTTACTTTCGGCTGTTCGTTATCGGCTTTCGGCTGCATTATTTTCGGCCGAAATTAGTTTTGTTTTTCAGCCGATCCTGCCCTTCTTTCGGCTTTCTTTCGTTCTTCCCATCAGCTGATTTCAGTCGAGACGAAAATACTTTATCCAGGATCCTTCCTTCAGATGAAGAACAATCGTCTGGGAAATCTTCTTCCATATGCATCATTTCGTACTCTTCCTGCTCAAATGCACCGGCCGCTTTAAGCCGCTGCATTCTTCGTTTGAAAGTTCGATACGATCCCTTTCCTTTCGGAGTCTCTTTCTCCCCTGCCCTCCAGGCTGAGTTCTCAAATCGGCTTTGGCTGAAATGCCTTTTCTCTGGGGAATTCTGAACCCATCGGCCTACCTAAGTATTTGCTGGTGGCCTTCTAAGTTTCTTCATTTCTGGAGAGACAGCATCTTCGGGAACTGTGATCTGAATCACAGTCTTTCCATTCCGCTTGTCGGCTGTCAACTTCATCTCTGAATCCCAACCATTGGTTATGATTTTCAACGTTGGTTTTTCACTCTCATCTCCGAATTCCACCTTCTGAAGTTTATCCGATTGCTTAATCCATTCTTTAACCTCATAATTCCCCAATCGGTCAAAAACATCCGAAATCTTCTCTTTCCCCTTCGGAGATCCTAATCGTCTCCACACTCCTGCCTTCTTCTGAGCCTATGGCTGATTTCCTAGCCGATCGGGCACAGAGCTTTTACTAGTCGATGGTTGGTCGCCCAAACGGTCGTACACAGACTTGTTTTGATCGGGGTGTACCATTACCATGTTAGCGACAGGAAACGGATTCTTATCAATTGCCATGAGTCTGTCTGGGAATTTCAATTTCCCATCGTCCACATGCTTCTGGCTTTCTAAAATGTCCACAAACTGCTGTAGAATGAGTAGCCGATCCGTGAAATCTACACCACCCGGCTTCCAGTTGCTCTTTGGTTGGTTGTGGGTGATTTCCTTTGAATTCCAATAATCCGTTCTTCTGGCAATAATCAAATATTTCATCCATCTGAGATAGATCAAAAGAATAAAACCTCTGAGATTCATCCCTGAATTCTCCCTCTTTCTCCTTGCCTCTGACTGGCCGAAGAGCAGGACATGTCATGGGCTTCTTTATTACCAATTCGACCCTTGCTACTTCCGCTAAAGCAGGAATATCATCCGTATTGTACTCTTCCTCAATTTCACACCTATCCAGAGATTCTGCAAATGATGCGGCCTACTGGATAGGTTGTGATCTGCCACTTTGACTTCGGCTTGATTTGAAAGCCGCTTGTTCCGCTAAATAAGTCTTCATTCTTATAGCCTCGGCCGTTAATTCGACCACAGTCCTTGGTCTTGTGACCATCAATCGGTCCTTGATGGCGAACTTCAGATTCTGCCTCAGGATTTGGATATACTCATGCTCCGGCAGCATTGTCTTCATCTGAGCTTTAACGGCATAAAATCTCTCTATAAACACTGTGACTGATTCCGCCGCTTTCTGTTTGGTTGATGTTAAATCAGCCACTGATACCTCAGGACTGGTATTATAGAATCGGTCATGGAATAACCGCTCCATTTTGGGCCAAGTGTTAACCGATCCTGCTGGCAAATTAATGTACCACTCGAATGCTGGACCAGTTAATGATAAGTTGAACAATATCAACTTATGAAAATCATTTTGCGCAATTCTGGTGCATTGAGCTGTAAATCGGCCAATATGTTCTAACGTAGATCGGCCGACCTCTCCAGAAAAAGTATTAAAATCTGGAACCTTCACTCCTCTAGGCAGTGGATACTGTTCTTCGATATACTCGGGGTAAGGCTTCCTATACATCGGCCTATTTTCCTGGCCGATGAGATTTCCAAACTGAGTACGAATTATCTCAGCAATCAATTCCCTGTCAACCAGTTGTGGTGGATTCGGCTGCTGTGGTAAAAATTGTTGTTGTACCACTGGAGCAGGCGGTTGCACTACTGGTTGAGGCGGTTGATTCTGCTGATGATCGTGCCTTTGTTGCGGAGGGACGAAAGGCCGTGGTCCTTGCCCTCCTAGCGGCCGATAGGCCTGCTGTTGAAAGTTGTGAGGATTTTGCATTGCAGGTGGTGGATTTTGCGCCATCTGTGCATTCTGCGTTCCCATCGGATACATGTTCCTCGCTAATTCGGCTTTGAACATAGCTGGCATCGCTGCCAGAATATTGCCTTCTATCTGCCGAACCAAATTAGTAACCGCCGCTTCCACCATAAATTGGACATGATCACGGAACCGCGGGGTTAGATCGTCGTGTGGAAACTCCTGATTGTGGAAATTTGATGGTCCAGGAAAACCTGGGGGGAATTTGCCTGGTTCTGATGTGCGTTCTTCCTGGATCGGCGGCAAATCGGTCCTTGCCGCCGTGTTAATTGCTGGAGTTGCCTGTTCGAATGCCATTTCTAGTCCCACTGGGCGTGCCACTGTTTGGCTGGTGATGAGCCAAGGACCTTTTTCTCCTCAAGGGAGGCTATCGGAAAAGGAACCAACCGATTACGGGTCCGGATTTACAATAATGCGGCCAAACTTGACTAATAATGCCCAAACTCGACTGAATATTCTCTGAATTTATAATGGCAAACTGGATACAATGGAGAATCTACCAGCTGTTAAGAAACAACGGCGAATTCACCGGAAAAATAGAACCAAACTACCAGTTGTTGAGAAACAACGGTGGATTGGAAAGTAACCGCTACAAGCTAAGCTAGAGTCTAGGAAAAACTGTAAAGGAAAGCTGTAAAGAAAGCAGTAAAGATACAAAGAATTAAATTTGATAAAGGAATTTGGGGGTTGGATTGATCTCTCTTGACTCTGTGCATGGCATCCCCTATTTATAGTCGGAGCTTGGTAACCGCTCTTCCGGCCTATTCTCTTCAGCCGATTTCCGTTTCCCCTCAATCGGCTGACTTGGCTTTATTTCGGCCGAAATCTCTTCCCTCTGAAATCTTCCTCTATTCGGGCTTCTTCATCTGTTTTTGGATCGTTCTCTTTTAGTCTCTCGGCCCAATCGATTTTAAGCCCAACTCTTTTTAGAAATCTTTCTTGGCCCATATTGTATGGCCCAATTATCCTTTCGCGGCCCATTACTTCTTGTGGCCCCTACAGCTATTAAACATCTAAGTAAGTAATGCATGCAAAAACATTCCTGAATAAATTTAAGTCATCTTCAGAAATTCAATCAAAAAAGTAAAATTATATCCTATAATAATCCTATATGTCCCAAATCATATGTAAAAAGTTAAGTCAGTCAATATTTTATAGTAACTTGGGAACTGGGAAGTAATATGAGAGTTAAAGTATAGTAGATGGTTTTTTAGCTACAAATATAGAGGAACATTGCATTACAATCAAATGCATAAAAGTAATAATTCATGGTTATAACCATATCAACTATACATTCAGTCCTTGATTTTGTAATTCAAGTATTTGAATACTCCGATCCAAACTTCTTACAGAGATATTTCATATCCCTGTTTAAAACTTAAATAATAGTAGTAATTTGTTCCAAGGGAATTCGCACTGTAATCTTGGCAAATTTTGTTATTTGATTTATTTTTCATTTCATAGTTTTGACACTACTAAAAGTATTCGAATGTTAATTTAAGATTTGTACAGAGCAAATAATAGGCTGCTAGCTCATTTTTTATTTTCTTTTACTAAGATTTTTTTTTTAACGTGGTGCCAATTTTTCATTTTCTGTATTACCATCATATATAAAAAGGTCATGTCAAGACGCTTCAAAGTATTCGAAAAGTGAAAGTTATTTGAAGATGAATTTGGAAATTGTTGTTATTCTAACAGACTTTCTGTGCAGATGATGTTGTCCTAAGCGGTTGAAACTATTCTATAACTGCAAGATTAGTAACTGACATGACTGCAACTTGTGATAACCAACCTCTGGATCATCTTCTACATGCTTAGATTATATATATATCAGTGTTTAGATCCATTGTTATTAAGAGTTTTAATAATTGAGTTGTAAAATTCATTTTCGCATTTCTTGAGTCGGTTTTTGCTCTCTAGAGTTCTTAGATTTTATACTTTGAGAGTGAGAGAAAAATCCTTGATGATCTGCTATGCAAAGTGAAGATACATTTTGATCCTCTGCAAAGTGAAGATACATTTTGATCTTCATCAAGGTCTGCAATTCACCGCTTCAATAAAGTCATTCTTGTTGAAGAAAACTTGTTCTTGATCGTGTTCGTGAGAGCAGTCTTTGCGAAGAAGCGGTAAAGATTAAAGGGAGATTGAAGATCATATTGGCGAAGATATCAAATAGAACCGTCTGTCCTATGGCTGTTGTTCCGGGGGAGTCTGCAAGTCTGTTAGCTTGTGTCTTAGAGTTTGATAGCGATTTGGTCTATGTAGTTCTAGGAGTTTGCAAATAGTATAGAGCCTGAATTTGAATCCCCCATACGTAGGTTGTGAAACCGAACTGGGTTAACAAACTATCGTGTTTTTACTTTCCGCTGTTTACACGTTACTTTAATCACACACCGACGACTGCTTGTAATTAAGATTAAAATCGGGACCCACAGAAATCAAACATACTTCTATGATATTCTTCAAAATATTTCCCAAATTAGATTTGTGTCTTCTGATCTTCTCTACGATTCTAAGCATTTCTAATTTGTTTGTTTTAGAGGAGGAGCAATAGTAATAAGCTAACAGCAGTGGTACAGTAGTATATTTTTTTCAAAGAAAAGAAAGAATTTAAAGGTACAGTCATTAGTCAAAATTCCACTTTAGTTGAGCATAAAGATGCAAATAAAATCCGTACCACTAATTTGGCCATATTTTTTTGGTATGGAGTTCGATGTTCTTATTAAACAGTTAATATGTATAATTATAAAAATATATATAATATATATTCAATCTAAACCAATTTAATTAAAAAAATCCATCAAACTTATTACATCACAATTATTATAATTTTTATTATTTATTCGCAATAAAATTAAATTATAATTGAATAATAACACATATATATAGTTAAAAAAGTCAAACTGATCATGTTTAATATTACGAGAAAGTAATTCCCCTTGTCATAAATATAAGTTACATTTGACTTTTTACAATGTTTATTGTTCAATTTTTTGACTCAATTTATCGTAAAAATATAATAAAAAGAAGGGGTAATGTTTAAAAAGAGCCATCAGAATGAGTCATTTCCACTTTTAGGTCATTATTACTTGATTTATGAAAATAGGCCATCAGAAACATAATAAGAAAGAATTTAGGCCATAAGGACTTATTTGAAAAGTCAACTGAACCTAACAACTTTTCATTTCTTTCATTTGAACCCCAAATAGTTTGACATTGGACATCTTAGTCCTCTTCTAATATACTTAATTTTTCATTATATAAATGACACTCAAAGCGCTTGAAAATTGGTATCAGAGCCTAGGTTTTATTGAAGAACATATTAATTATATTATTTATAATATTTTATCTCTTAATGGTGAAGATTTAATTATTTTATGGATTCAAACAATTTGAACCCTACTAGTTATTTCCAAAATTTGGAAATAAAAAATCGAAATTTCCAAAGAAAATTCTTGAACTTGTCCATAAGACAGGATAATATTAAAATAAATTTCTTTCATAAAAATGAGAGGAACTGACTGGAAAGAAATTGATCCGGATAGCTCTAAGTTTTCACAAGACTTAAGAGAAATCCAAAAGACGATTCAAGATTATGGTAACCGGGTATTAATTATACCTGGAAAAATAGATAACTTGAATCAGTCAACAGAAGAGATCTTGAAATTATTTCAAGATCTAAAGAAAGAGATTTTGAATCTGAAATTTGACATTTCGGATATCAAGAAAAGGCAGAAGGATATTCCTGGATCTTCCAAGAATAACCAAGCCAATATTAGAGATGCATTTGGACCAGTACAAGCTTTACACCAAAAAGATAAAGCAACCATGGTTCCAAAACAGAAATCACAAGAAGAGCTTATGATCGATCTCCTGAAAACAGTCGAATGAGTGTTTCCAGGGCAGATCTATCAGATCTACAAGTATTAGCCGAATCATTTTCTCAACTTGGGATTATGGATCTAGTTAATGTAAAACCCAATGAAGTTCTTCAGCTGGGTTATGCGGAAGAATCAGGATCCAATGTGACCCACGATGGACCGCCTGATGTCTCAATGAAAGAAAGTACAGACTTCCACATGAACAGGTATCCTGAGGTGCATCTCAATGCAAGACGAAACCCAGGACGGAACCCAAGTAGAGCACCAGAATCCACACCGTGGGCCAAGACGATGTTACAACCATTAAATCCATATGGCATAACACTGAACCTCGACGTTATTGACTTCCGAAACATCGAAGACCTGATTGACGAATGGGTAGCTTCAATGAAGATTGCAGCAACCACCTTGGATCTCGATAAAGAAAACTTTGTCAGATTAATAGAGCTAAGTCTCGAAGGATCGGCGAAGCTGGGCTGGAAAAACTCCACGGCTGCTTTAAAGGAACAAATACTCGAAGGAGAATCCAAAAGCACAATCTGTGAAAGATTTGGCCTCTTATTCAAAACCCATTTTGTAGGAGATGGTTATTTTGAAGAACAGAGAACCGAAAAAATCAAGGTCTATACCCAAGCACTATTGGGTATGGAGCTAAGAAGTATTTGCGCAGTAGACGAATATATCTACTGATTTCGTAAATACTATTTTCGGAGTAAGATGACAACTGAAGTAGCATGTCCCATGTTCTTTGCAAAGATCTGCAGCCCATGGAGAGAGATGTTGATCCAATCGTACACAGTACCCCCTGGTACAGTGGACTTAATAGCCTGGAGAATGTCCTTCTTAAAGGATAAGCTCAGAGAATGGTGTCAACAGGCAGCAGCCCAAAAGAACATCAAGAGACTAAGAGGTAAAATAAAAAGAACCCATCTTTGCTGTGAGAATAAAGATTTCCAACAATTATAAGAGAATCAGAAGAAAAGAGAAGAAAGAAGAAGAGTCGAGGCTCATACAGTAAGAGTTTCAGAAGACCTCCATTCCGAAGAAGAAGAGCATGGTGGTCCAAGGGCAAGGCCAGATCATACAAAACTGGACAAAGAACGGGAACGATGAAGAGTTCATCCCAAGGTTCAACTAGCTCAGCAACAAGGAGCACGGGGAGAACGACGTCCAAGAGAACGTTCAGACGAGCCCATACCCTGGCCAACGAAAGTTTCAAGGACTGCAACTGTTGGAAGTGTGGAGTCAGAGGTCAATCTCACCCGATTGCCCTCAGAATCGTGAGATACGAATGTACGAAGCTACAGAGGATATCGTGGAAGCGGTCTACCATGGAAAGTCGGTACCAGTCTATCAGTTTGAGGACATCCCCTCGGATGAAAGCATCTACGAGGAAGAATTAAGAAGTGATTCGGACTCATATTCAGATGGATCTTCAACCGAGTCTGACTGGAGAGGACAGGATTCAGACCACTGAAAACCTGTCTGGATTCTTTTCCAGGATGACGATCTTGAATCGAACCATGGAAAGAATTATGCGACAAGATTCCAACCTCAGCCCATATGACGGATTTAGAATTGGAGGGATTGGACGAGTTCTTAACCAGATGGGACTCAATCAGAGAAGACATAACATCATCTACAAGGTAAGTGCAGGTGAGTTTGCAATTCCTTTGGAACTTACTTGTAATGTTATAGATATGCAAATAATTCCTAAAGAAGAAATTTTTGAGGAATTAAGCAGAATGAAGGAAGAAATTGTCATTACTATGAAATGGATCCACATAGGAGCCATCGAAGTAGTAATTAAGACAACCTTAAAAGAAGGCATTGATTCTGAATTACATCTATCAGTCACTGATAGAATAATCAATAACCTTAGAGATGGTCTTCTTGGGACTATGGTAGGAAATTTATATGCAGGGAAGTTAATGTTTGACATTCATCCCAGAATTTCCTACAACTTAGCCGACCAAGACTTTAGCAGAGTGCTAACCCTTCATCAGGATTTCAAAAGAAAAGATCTGATGAAAGAAGGGAACAGACCATATTCTATAACTTATAGAATCTCGTATGCACTTCCCAATAGTTAGGGTTGCAACAGAATCGACCGATTCGTGATTCGATTCGAAATTTTGCTATTTGTATTCGGGATTTTTTATTCATAAAACATATTCGATTCGATTCGATAAGTAACAAATACAAATAAGAATATCTCAATATTCGATTCGATATTCGTTCGTATTCGATTAAATATTTATTATATTTAATAAAATAAAAATATTCATATATATATATATATTAGTATTAATCTTTCCTAAAAAAATTGTTGATGAATGATCCATTATCTGTCTCGGCCCAAACACTAAATATAGCCCAAGATACTATAGCTGATGCCCATAGTCTTATGAGGCCCATAATCTTATATTTATGTACTCCTTCCTAATGTCAAAACCTAGCCCTCATTTCCTAATCCCTCATGCTGTCCTGCAGCGCCCCCTTCCACCTCTCCAGATTACTCCTTCCTTTATCATGTCTTCTCCACCTGAGTGCTTGTGAGAGGTTGCCTTGGTTACCAAGGGGCCAAGAGGTGAGAGTTATTCTTTTGGGGTTTGGGACGCCGGACATGAGGTTCGGTGAGGGCTGTGTGCTCCCCTCCTTTTAAAACTTTGGTGGTTAGGTCAACGGAAAGATGGGCTTTCCGGCGAAAGGTTTGAACATCGGAGATCGTAGTAGAAGACCGGCAAGGCTCGGACAGCGGCTGTGTGGGGGTGGAGGCTCGGCAGGGAGCCGTGGTGGCCGGCGCTGTTGCGGAAATGGTGCGGCAGTGGTGGCTTCTTGTCCGGACAGTGGTTTTGCCGCCCATGCTCTTCCCTTAGTACCGGATCTGTAAAGGCTCCATGCTTGTATTGGACTTTCTGAGCAAGCCTAGGGTTTATAGATATTGTAGATCTGTTTGGTATACTCCATTTTAAGTTAAGATTTGTTGTTATCTTGTTCTAATGACCATTTATTGTAGCTTTGGAAAGTGAAGACGAAAATCGGGACCTTTGAAGCAAAAAACGGAGGAGTTGAAATTTGTCCAAGTTCGTGAAAAAGACTGGAGACTAGCAAACTAAAAATCGGGACCTGGGAGGCATTTTATGCTTTCTGTTTTCTTGTCTTCTTGAAAATGTTTTGATGTTATTTGAAATTTGAAATGTTACTGGAATTTGATATGTTATTGAAAGGATGAAGATGATTGTCAACTTGTAAATTTTATGAAATATTGGAATTTTTTATTTGAATTTTTTTAACATTTTGTATTCGAATATTGAATCGAATAGGTTCGAACCGAATCGAATAATTACGAATCGAATCGAATGTATTCAAATCGAACAAAAAAATATTGTATCAAAATATCCGAATCGAATATTCGAATCGAAGCGAATATTCTCGAATATTCATTTCGAATCGAATACGAATACAATTTGCTATTCGCTTACAAATCGAATACGAATACGAATATTCGAATATTTTTTCGAATACGAATACGAAATGGTGGTATTCGCTTCGATTCGATTCGATTGCAACCCTACCAATAGTCATCATTCTGACTTATTTCTCAGGAAAGAATATATAGAAATTCCTAGAATTTTCAAGGAATTTGCTAAAGTCATAACTTCAAATCCTACCCAGATTCCAAGGTTAGGAGGAGTAGACATACAGATAAGAGATCATCCAATTCTAGACAGATCAACGAGTGCTAGAATTGAGTATGCAAGTCGTATGTCTTTTTCGGAAGACAGAGTTATGGCATATAAAGGAAAGGAGTTCATCAAAGATCTAACTCCTCAATCCATTGGGGTAGATAATATAAAGATTAAATGCCCTGAAGGATGGAAAGAAATACGAGTAATATTTGACATCACTGAAAGGATTAACCGTTTTCCATGTGATGACTTATACTACTTACAGCAGCCATCAATTGGAATCTATGAAGGAACAATTGAAATTGCAGGACACGAGATCAGAGTCTTAGGCACCGCCGGAAAAGACAATGGGGTTATGATTTTGGGATTAAGTTTTCTCGAAAATCATAAACCATGGGTAAAAAAGGATAATGGTATAGAATTTAATCTAAAGGGTCACACCATCAGAATTAAATGACAAGTCTATTTTCCATTTATATCTCAGTAGGGATAATATATGAACAATATAAGTCAGAATATTTTGCAGCTTATATTGATTCATGATCAGGAATTTGCACGGCAAAACCAGGAGTTTTCCCTAGCGAAGCTATGGAATCATTACCCATTATTGTAGGAAGAGATTTTCCCAAAAAATCTTAGTACTAAATAAGGGTATTCAACAGGCCAATATCATGATTGGATGAGCATTTGGTACATCTTGGTATAAGATAAAAACGCCTCCTATTTACTTTCATGATACAGGAGCGGATATTTTGTTAGGTAATAATTTTATACAATCCTTTACAAAATATGTTCAAGATAACAAAAGAAATTTGTTAATATTTACCACAAGTTTTGGAAATGAGATACAGGTGTTGCGCAGAGAAAAAGCATTTAACAGATTAATGCCTATATTATTTCGCAGCAAACGTGGTGATAATGATGCCAAACTAACCCATCCAAAAATACAGGATAAAAGAAAGTTTGGTAAGGCTTTGTTGTCTTTTAGACAGCAAGGATTCGATGAAGCTTCTATTGAGGACATTATAAACCTCAAAGAAGCAATGCAGGAAATGAAGTTATTGAATATAACTTCATTAGACATTGATGGGGAAACTAAATTGTCCCTCGAAAATGTCAAAAGACTTATCCAGATAAACTTTAACGAGGATGCTCTGGCATGGTGGGATAAAAACAAGATCGAAGCAACTCTACAGGTAAAAGAACAATATAAATATGAGTATGTTCGATACAAACCCATCCTAATGAACATGCAGGATAAGAAAGATATGCAATAAATTATCAAGGAGCATATCGATCTTAAACTCATAAAGCCTGGAGTCTCAGCTTATAGCAGCCCTGGATTCTTGGTAAGAAACCATGGTGAAATAAAAAGAGGTAAACCCAGGTTGGTAATAAATTATCAAGATATTAATAAAATAATACAATTATATGGTTATTACATTCCAAGTAGAGACACTTAATTGATTGCATCAAAGGTGCTAAAGTGTTTTCTAAATTTGATTGCAAATCTGGTTTCTATCAGATTAAGATGGAGAGTGAGTCGAAGAAATTCACAACATTCTCCACCCCACAGGGGCAATATGTTTGGAATGTTATGCCAATGGGGCTTTCTAATGCCCCTCAGATATTCCAAAGAAAGATGGATAATCTATTTAAGGATTATTTAGAGTTTATTTTTGTCTACATAGATGACATTCTGATTGCATCTCAAAATATTAAAGAGCATATTAAACACCTTGAAATGTTTTAAGATGCATGTCACAGGGAAGGTCTTGTTCTCTCTGAGAAAAAGGCTACCATCGCTGCTAACAAAATTGAATTCTTAGGAGTTCAAATTGATGAAGCAGGGATAGAGATACAGGAACACATTATGGAGAAAATCCGTAATTTTCCTGACATATTAAAAGACAAGAAACAACTTCAGAGTTTCTTGGGAGTTGTAAATTCTGCATGTATGTTTATAAAAGACCTTGCAAAATATAGAAAGAATTTTAGACCACTCCTGAAAGAGATTGAAAGCTCTAGATGGAAATGGGAAGAAATCCATACAAAGAGAATTCGCGAACTAAAGCAAGTTTGTAATAGCTTGCCAAAACTCGCGATACCTCAAGATGAGGATGAGCTGGTAGTCTATACGGACGCCAATGACTTTCGATGGGCGGGAGTACTTATGAGAAAAACTACTACGAGTCAAAAACCCTGTAGATACACAGGAGGGTTGTTCACTGAACAAGCAGCCAAACTTTGGCACATTAACGAAAATGAATTTTTTGCAGTATGGAAAACATTTAAAAAATGGCCTTTATTCTTACTTGCAAAGAAATATATTTTAAAGGTTGGTAATACTAATGTTAGAGCTTCTAAAAAATAAACTTGAATCAAAAATTGAAAAAGCTCGTATTATCAGATGGCAAGCTAATATTATACATATGATATTGATGTTATAAAATCTCATGAAAATGTTCTTGTAGATTTCTTGACGAGAGATGGAAGCATTTGAAGCAGATTCCATCATAACGAGATTCAGGCACCTCAGAGAAAACCTAGAGGAGCTATCAAAGCATTTTGGACAGCTCGAGATCAATGCACGAGCAGCTGGCCAAATACAACAGAGCGATATGGACATGGTCCGCAACAACATACGAACCTCCCATATAGCAATGACAGCGCTATGGGAAACAGTATTAGAGCCAATCAGGAAAGTGTCAGCTTCCCTGGTAAACAAAGAGAAATGTGCCCAAAAAGATAAGGTGGTCACATATGAAGAAGCAGATTCAAGCACTGCTTCAAAGGAACCATTGTCGGATACCGACAAAAATGTTGAGCAAGAGGAAAGTCACATTTCCGAAAGTTCAAGTCAACTCACTGCCTCTGGGGTAAAAGAGAAAGAAATTAATCTTAGGCCAATGACAGGCACCTATAAGGTTAATTCAGTAGAGAATGTCATTTCTACAGCCTGGCTGGACTACCAAGGAAAATGGGAACAATTGGTTTCCAAAAAGGGAATTAATCCCAGCAAGACGGTGATCGAAACATCCGGAAGATACAATAGGGTCTTGATGCTCGAGGGATTGAAGCCAGAAGAGGTTTGAAAGTGGTATGATTTTGGATCATTAGCATCTGTTCATACTACATCACCAGGATTCCTGGAGATAGAAAAACTTCTGGGATGGATAAGTAGTGTGGTACATGAATCATGGCAGAACAACTCACACCTTCAAAGAGGAGATACTCTGGAGCTCAAGTTTATCTCAGCAACAACAGAAATCATTGGAAAAGGTTCATATCTGGTCTTTCATGTTATTAAGTTACAAAGGCCTGATATGATAGCTTTCAACAGAGTCAAGTCCATTGATGACAAGGCACCATTGGTATCTTCCATCAGTGAAGATGAGATCTCCACTAGACGAGCATGGGGATTCTGGGTCTGTCTCACAGAGATGGAGAAGGTCAAATATCCATTTAAAATCTTTTCTAATAATTTAAATGGATCGTTCCTGGTTAATTCTTTAATTTAAAAAGTACGGAGTTTGCGGAAACCTCTTTTGAAAAGAAAAGGTTACTTATCTGGGAAAGTAAGTTGCCAGCAACTGAGTCTACCAAAAGAAATGCGTGCAACATGATGCATGTTGGGCAATGGGATAATCACATATGCCCATATTGCGTGGAACAGGAAAAACCCCTATTCGGTACAAAGATTCGGGTAACCCAAAAGAAAGACGAATCTGGACAAGGTAAGGGGAAGAAACGTCCAAAAAACTTTCACAAGTCCAAGTGAAAACAGCTGGATGTAAGAGAAAAAGAGGTGTCGGCAAAGACCCTACAATAATGGCCGACAAAGTAGAGAGGGGCAGTTGGCAAGGGCATGTGACGAGTTAACAAAGGAGCCCACTATCAATAATTCTGGCAGAATAATAATGTAGGTTGGAATCCAAAGCAAGTGACGTCACTGCGTTCGTCACAAGAAATTAGAGTTTGTTTGGAGTCCGTGATTGAAGTCCGCGGACGCCTATAAATAGAGAAGATTGAAGCAGATGGAAGGTATCAGAAATCCTCCCAACTCTTCAAAATAATAAGTTGTA
The DNA here is from genome assembly GCA_030278955.1 of Hygrophila difformis. Classification (NCBI taxonomy): domain Eukaryota; kingdom Viridiplantae; phylum Streptophyta; class Magnoliopsida; order Lamiales; family Acanthaceae; genus Hygrophila; species Hygrophila difformis. Next base: position 46,035,120 of record JAOANR010000006.1, on the reverse strand, counting down.
TTTTCTTTCTGCAAAATTTGCTTTCTGTATTTGTTTTTCATATGGGGTCAGTCCCCCAGAGTCAAGTATCCTCATATATGAGGAGCTAAGTGTCCGTCTTCTCCATTAGGAGAAAAATATTTCTGTAATATTTTTAATATTTCTTTAATAAAATCCAGGCTTCCAGTATTCCAAATATTCTGATAAGTTAGTTAAAAAACCTTTATCCATACCTTGTTACGTCCTAATGTAGGAAACGAAATAAGACTGTGCTGTTTGTTGCTGAAGGAGCCAAGAATCGGTAAACCATCAGTTGCGGCTGCGTGGTTGGAGGAAGTCTGTAAAATCCCGGAGCTTAGGAAACCCAGCAGCAAGGCGGTCGAACCCAAGGTATGAAATTTAGTGCTTAATTTAATTATCGGAAGCATGATGGGATGTCATTGGACTAATTTAAATGAAAAAGCTAAAGTTGGGGTAAAAGGGGAATAAGGCTAAAGTTGGAAGTCAACTGTTGGGGTAAAAGTATAATAAATCAAAGCCGGTAGGGTCAATGGTAATTTGAAAAAGTCTAAATAGCCTAGAACTGATCAAAGCTGGTTTCTAATGGCCTAAAATCAAAAATGAAGTTTTAATGGCCCAAGACTGAAATAGGTGCCTTCTCATGGCCTATTTTATTAATTACCTCTAAAAAGAATACAATCAAGTTTTTCTTGTTAGATTAGTTTAATCGCATAGTTTTAAAGTATATGTTTTATACTACCTCTGTCTCAAAATGTTTCTTACGGACCTATTTTCATGCAGTCCAATGCATATCCTAAACAACTAATAACTCATGTTAGGTACAAGTAGAAATTATAAAAGTTCTATATTTAAAAACTACATGACGAGACGAATCTAACAAGATCCCACTTGGCTATATTTTAACTTGTATAACTATGATAAAACTTTAAGAAAAAATTTTTTGTAAATAGTATGTAACAACCCGGTTTTGATAACCCAGGTCGGGACGCTACCGCCACACCTTTCAAGCAAGATACGACTTCATTCGAGCTCACTTGAAAGATACTAAGGCTAAGGGTTTCAAAAATAAAATTTAAAATCAAGCCCAATGGACTAAATTTAAAATAATAGTCTAACATCCATGCATTTCAAAAGTAAATAAAAGCAGAAGAATAGAGTATGGGCCAACACGGCCAAAACACAGCGGAAGTACAAGTCTAACAGAGTAAAGTGTAATAATTTATTCAAATGTCTTTTTCCCTGCCCAATGTATGCACGTGCTCACATGTCTTAGTACTCTGAAAGAAAAATTAAACAACGGGTTTATCAGTATATAAAATATTGAGTAAGTTAATTCCTAACATAACAATAATGGGTTTTAAAAATTTAATTATATTAAATTAAATAGAAATTTTCTTTTTACTCGCGCATATAAAAATGTAAAAATATAATTCGACGAAAATAATAAGAAGAATGGATAATATTTAAAGGCACGTTTTTAATTTAAAGAGGCGTACAAAATGCTATACACGATAATTTAAAAATTAATAAAAATGCTGACATGAATTTTAAAAGCATGTATATAATTTAAATAAATAAAGATCGCATTTAAGTCTTTTAATTCTCGTTATAATAGAAGGAGGACGCCACATTCTCAGTATCCAATTTCGCAAGTATCAAGTATCACGAGTTCGTTTGCCGAAGCAAAATCCGCCATACACAGACACACTCTGGAGCCTTGAGTAACTCATACGGATACACCCAATAGTGCAGGCCCAAACATCAGTCGTCGTTTTGACACAATATCATAAAATCACCATTGTCCATTTAGGCACGACGTGGCACAGTTAGAGGAACACCTGCAGAGCACTCACCCTCTAATTCGCAAATGGAGATCTAGTTCAATCTAATATAACGGGTTTTCAAAAATATTTGATATCATCTGAACAAGTTTTTCAATTTATAAACTTAGCAAATTCCATTTCAACAACGTATAACAATTTCTCATGTCGCGGTTTACGCATTTTAGTTCTAAAAATTCATTTCTAAAGCGATTAGTATGACTCACAAAACATAAACGAACAAATTTCATGTTTTCAGTTTTTCAAAAAGAAGTATGGATCTGAGTCAAAAATCGAGATTTCCGCACACAACACACGCTGTCAGGATTTCAGAGAAGGCAGTTCGTCTTTAACGAGTATTTAACATAGCAAACGTGGTTCAAAAATTTTGAAAATTTACGGGTAGATTCTGAACATAATTATCTACATATTTCATTTGAATCACAAAATCCGAATTCCAACTGGATAATTATGAGAAATGCTTATCAAGTTCGAACATGTGTGCTGTCAAATTTTCAGAATTTATGGGAAATCATAGACAAACCAGATTCGATTTCAGGCATTAAACGGCGACCAAAATTTATGAAATTTTTACACAGTGTTCTCCAAGGTTTTAGAAAAAACTTTTTAATTCTATGTTTTTCAATTTGAAGATCCGAAGAGATCCGAAATATTAGATTTCAAAAAACGCGCATTGTGAGTTCTTTAGTGACAGATCTGAGAGTTTTCCTTAGATCTCTTAAACCACTTGTCTAAATCGTCCCAAAATCGGTATGGTAAGAATCAACTTACTTGTGATGCGTCCTGGGGTCTTGGATCTCGTCGGTAAAGTCTTTGGGAAGGACGGACAATCCGAAATCTCCACGCCTAATCTTCTTCGGGTCCAATTCATGGTCGACCAAAACTTATGAAATAAAAACTAAAACCATCCCTTACCACCAACCTACGTCTGTGGAGTGCCAAAGCTCGTCCAATACATCATCTTCCTCCTTCGAACGGTCCACGAATGTCCACAAACATAGGGTTTCAGATTTGTTGAAGGCGGGAGAGGGTTGGGCGGCTGCTACGGTTGATTTGGGGAGTAAAAATCCGTCCATAAGTAGTCCAAGACCTTCCCCAAACAACATAAGGTAAGTTTCCATGGTTAAGGGTCAGAAAATCAGGGATTTGTTCGAGTTTCCTTGCTTGGACGCGGCTTTCCGCATTACTGCGCCTTCCGCGCGCTCGGGGCGTGCTAGCACGCGAGTCACGCGCCGTTCTACCTCCGTCAGGCCTTTTTCTCCTCTCTTTTTGGGTCTTTCTCCTACTATATTTTTGGGCTTAATTATCAGGTTACTCTCGGGTTAGGAATTCCTATTCCAATTTATTTCGAACTCGTATTAATTTCGCTTTTGAAATCTTGAATTAGTCGTCGATTGATTCCCATGCAATAATTTATTTAATTAAATTATTTCCGACTTCACGGGCTCTTGGTATTAAATTCCTTGATCGTGAATTTAATTCCATTTTTTTTGGGCTCAGTCCATGGAATATTTTCGGGCTTCCTTCCCCTCTTTTATTCCATTTTGATTCGTCCAAAGTTTGAATTCAAATTTTTGAATTTATCGGTATGTCGTTTCCGGTCAATAATTTATTGTAATAAATTTTTCCGTCTTCTCGAAATTATTTCGGCCTTGTTCGGATTAAGAAATTAATTTTGTTCATTTGGACGTTTAGTAAAAATCTCGGGTATTACAATCTACCCTTCTTAGAAATCAACTTCGTCCTCGAAGTTGTGTCATACTCGAAATGGTAACACCGGAACTAAAATTATTCTCATAGCGCCAATCCAATGTAGACAAGCAATTGCACGCATAAAAATATTGAGGTTCTAAAAATTTAAATTTTTACCTCAATGCGTGACGACTCTTTTCAGGGTTTCACATACTATCACATTACTAAACGTAAATTCATTCTGAAATGGGAGAGGCATAAATTTTTTTTATAAATATTTTGGTATATTATTAACCGTTGAATAAATATATTAAATTTGGCGAAGGAGAAAAAAGTGACCTATGTGACCGGTGGAGTACATAGTAGCAGTATTAAAATGTACACAAGTTGTGCTAGTAATTTAGTTATATATAGCAGTATTATTTTTTTTAAAAAATTAAAAAATATGACTTCTCATTTTTTAGTGACACAATTCTGATGTAATGCTAGTAATTTTTTTTAAACATTGACAATTAATATCGGCAAAGGTGTGTGGGAGTTCAAGCCACACAAATTATAAAAGGGGATAAAGGGGAGGGATAGGGGCAGGTGGGAATCGAGCCCCAACCTATGGTTGAAAGGCAGATAACATGACCAATTGGGTCAAGTCTCATTCATGTAATAACTCTTGATTGCGCCTTTCATATGTTGATTTTACTAACAAAAAATAAGCGGTTGTTAGAACATCTCCAATAGCCAACACTATATTCAAAACTATTTTACAGTAAATATCACATCAAACTGTAATTCATCTCCAACCATTTACACTAAACTCATACACAAAAGAATATTCTCTATATATTCTTGCTCATTCAAACTTATTTATATTTTCAATCATACTCAACATTTCTTATAAATTATACATTAACCCACACAAATTCAATACTCATTAATTATGCCAAAGTAATTTAGTTATTTTTATGTTTAAAATTTATTTTATAAAATAACATTCTTAGGAAAAAAAAACTTAAAATCTTTAACCTAATTATAAAATTTGTCTTCTATTTTTAAATTAATATATTATTCAATTTGCAACAATTGAATAGATGAAATTGGAATTAATTTAATTGCAAAAAGTGATATAGGTTTATGAATAGTAAATACTCAAATTTGAGTATTTACTATTCATAAAACTCAAAAAACTTAAAATGGATTTGGTTTTAGAGTATTGTCGGAGAAAAGATGCCACCCCATTTTAAGTTTTAGTGTACCATTGAAGATGCCTTAGTTGTTACTTTTAATGGTGAGAATTAAATTGCAATGTTAAAATAAATTAATTTAATGCTGATCATGTGTGTTCATGGGAATCGTCAAAGCATCCCATGTGGAAATTGTTGAAGCTAAGCTCCTATGATGTCCTAATCAAATTAAAAATGGAAAACCCTAAAAGCCCAAATTAAAGGCAAGCCAACACTATTTGTTATCCATCAAGATTCAAGCCTGTGTATTAAAAATGGATTTCTAACTTTTGCTTTTCCCATTTCCTCATTCAAATCTCATCCATAGATAGACCATAGGCTTATAAGGCTTCTATGGGGCATTGCCCATTTCACCAATTTGTCTATCATAAGATAAGGGGGAATGGTCAGTAGTGACATTGCAAGAGCCTGTCTATCCCAAACAATTTGTATTTTCTGTCTTCCCCACTATCACAATCAAATTAATACACCTGATATACAAGTTTCCAAAATTAATACACTTCCAATACACAAGATTTTATTTCTGGAGGAGGATCCATAATGTAGAATCAAAGTAGCTAGGGATTTTTTTTTTATTTTTTTTTTGTGCTGAACAGCCTAGTCAGGCTATGAGTGGCGATTCATATGTTGATTTTACTAATAAAAATTAATCCTATGAAAGAGGGATTTTTGGTTTTGCGTGAATTTCAGTTTCATTAATTCTCACTTCTCTGTAAAAGAACCTTTTTTTTTAAACATTGACACCTATGTGTCGACAAAGAGATGTGTGGGAGCCCAAACTACACAAATTAGATATAAAAGAAACCAATATTGCGCTTTTCTGACTTTTATCAAGGACTATATACTAGCTATTCAATGATTAAAGAGATTCTATATTAAAAATTCTGTTTATCCCACGACCATACTTTGAAAAAAATTCTATTCCACACAAATAGTACTATAAAATTAGGCCATTGAAAAAATTGTATTCCACACAAATAGTACTCCTATACAATTTGGTCATATTTTATTATTCTTATAATTAGAGGCTCTTTTTAAATTCTTATGAGTGCAATTTTACACTAATAAGAGACGAATAAATATCATCTAATAAGACTAAAGAATTATTAAAAATTTATAACCAATTGGAGTGAAACAAAAGGAGTGATGTACTTTTGGTTCCTGTGTACCAAGAATAAGTCCTGTGTGGGGAAAAAACACATATCACAAAGTGTGAAAATAAAGCACAAAGAAAACAAAAGAAAGTAGAAAAAGTGAAAATGGGAAAAGATATAGAGACTCATCAGTTGGGAGAGTGATGATGAGTCCCATTGATACCAGACTTTAAAATAGTTGAAGTAACCCCACCATTTCACCATTAATTCTCTTCCCCACATTGCCACTTACTTCTCTTTTTCTGATTTTCTCATTCTTCTTCCTCCAAATGTCACCACTCCACCTCCCTTTCATACACACAACCACATTCTCTCTAAGTCCCTAACTATATCAAGAATATAGAGTCAAAAAAAAAAAAAGAAAAAAGAAAAAAGTGAGGGTTATCATAAAAAATTTCAAATAATTAAGGGGTTGCCACTCTTTATTCATTTTCCCATTGTTCATAAAAAAAAATTGTCAGTTTAAAACTTTTCCTAATATGTTACCTCACTAAAATAGTGTGTTAACTGTTAAGTGAAAGAAATAAACGTCTGAGTGGTATAGGGCTCTGGCAGCTTAAATAATTCTCAATTTCGAACCCGAGCCTTTGTGTATGTAGAATTCTGGTTTGAGAGAGTCAACCATTCAATACCCACCAAATTTTTGGAATTACTTTTGACCCCAATGTAGCCTGGAGATAACCGTATATGCTAAAAATATGTTAAGTGAAGGAGGACTCAATAGACGGATGGAATACAGTAGTATATGAATGTACTATATACTATACCTTGAGAGGACAGAAAAGTCCCCACTTTTGAAAGGGTAATGATGTTTCTTTTGACATGGTTTTATCACCAGTCCTCTTTTCCTCAATCAGAGACCCTCTCAAGTCCGAACCCCAACACCCCCCCCCCCCCCCCCCCCCCCAAAAAAAAAAAAAAAAAAAAAAAGTTACAGGACCATTTCCATGCTCAAAAATGAAGAACACAACCCCAAATCCAATCATTCCTCTGGCAACTCTTCTTCTGCTCTTCTCATCCTCAGGTAACTAACACCATCATCATATGATCATATCACCATTTCTGCTTCTTCACACTTCAATAAATATATAATCCATTCTCTGCTCTGCTCTGCTCTGCCTGTTTGTTTCTTAATCACTGTAACATTCTTGATTCCAGGCTGCTCATCACTTGTCCCAATTCCAAGCTCCAGGAGACTAATGGATGTCACCACTCCCATGACAACAATCTCCTCCACTCCCTCCATCACATCCCCAATTCTCAATCCCACCACCCAATCTGGCCAGGACCAGGACTCCCCCACCCTCGACGTCAACCCCTCTGCAGGGAACCCTGTCATGACCCCGCCGGCGGCGGCCGGGGCTTCTTCCACTGCCAAGAACTGGTGCGTCGCCAGCCAAGCCGTGTCGCGACCTGCATTGCAGATGGCGTTGGACTACGCCTGCGCCCATGCGGATTGCTCCGCGATTCAGCCAGGCGGCAGCTGCTACAGCCCCGTCACGGTCCGCGATCACGCCTCGTATGCCTTCAACAGCTACTATCAGAAGAATCCGATCCCCACCAGCTGTAACTTCGCCGGCTCCGCCGTCACCACAGGCTCCGACCCCAGTACATAAATTCACTTCGTATTTAACCTTGAACCACCAAATGTTGGTGTTCCTTAAACCATTTTAATTTGTCTGTCTTCTTCTGCAGGTTATGGTGCTTGCCTGTATCCATCCATTAGGTGAATTGTTTGTTTCCTATGTACATCGGTGTGATTTAATTGAATGAATGGACTCTTTTCTGATTTTGTGGCTACTTCTGATATTTGCAGCACCACTTCATCATTGCTGAACACGACGAACTCAATTGGATCGAGGGTTTTCGGGGCCGGACCGGTTACACCTTCGATCTCTGCAGCTGCTGCTGACATTAATGTTGCTAGTAGAATCCATTATTTTGGGCATTTCTTGCTGGCAATGATCGTTGTGCGATCGCAAGCTTAATGAGGATTTTTCTGATATGCAAATATATGTAGGAAATTGAAGTCAAATTGTACTAGGAGTGTAGGGCAATCAGTAATCCAGTAGCATCCAGACACAGCCAAACATCATGTGATGCTGTCTTTCAGAATTCATCAGTACTGAACTCTTTCGTAATGAAAAAACACCCACATATAGCGTGACCAGGAAAAAGGGCTTTATTGTTTTGATCTTTTTGTAGTGATTTTAACAGAGTATCTAAAGCAATGGCCCCTTGTTGGATTTATGTCTTACTGTTGTTGAAATCAATATGTCAACAATTAAACAGTAACTATCCAGTAGGGTGTCAAGGCAGAAAGCAATGACTAAAGTAGTATCACAAGACCATGGGAGAACACAATAAGGTTCTTACAGCATCTGTACACTTAAGATTAACACCATATATACACATTTAGAACTACGACAAAATACAATACCAGAATCCAGTTAACCCGAAAGGTTATTAACAAAACAAGGAACGAACGAGAAAAGTGGGAAATGAGGATAACACACAGCAACCAGAAAATGTCCAAGCATAGAATAGATGCTTCATCACCTCTTCTCCCATTGTTCATAAACAATCAGTTTCCAGACTGCATATAGACACCACACCCCCCATTTGCCATGGTTAAAGATTTTTCCATATCCGAAGCAAAAAAGTGGATATGGCCTTCAAGAAACAAAGCCCACATGTACAATTGAGTTCCAGGATTCTTTTTGAGCAAAACTATACATAAGTCAGCAAACGTCTCTCCACATCATTGTTGAAGGTCAGCTATGCAAATTCAACTTCCAAAAGGATCCGAATCACCATCAAGGCTATCCAGGGAGTCACCAACGTATGATCCATCAGGCTGACGGATAAAGATGTTAAGATTACCAGATGCAAAAGGTTCCTGAGATACCCAAACATTACATTAGACAAGAGAGAAAAGACTATAGAATTCTCAGCCAGCGCTTCATCAATAAACGTCAGGAATAACTAATAGCACAACAGGGAGATGGAACTCTGTATTGTATATAGATGAACATGGAATACATGGTCAAAGTAAGCTCGATGAGGCTAGAATGCATCTCTTAACAAAGTTTACATTAACTTGGTTACGCATGATATAATAAGGTCATGAAATCATTAACCACTAGAGATCGATTACATACCAGAGCACTGGTCTCTTGGCTCTCTGAATGGAAAACAATAGGCCGGCAGCTTTTGTCTTCATTCATCAAACTCGAATTTTGAAAGTGGGAGACAAGAGCAGCCTTCCCTTGGATTCTCGCATAGGCCAGAGAAGCAACCTTTTCACTGTTAAACTTTTCCCATTTCTTTCCATTGAATTCCTGCATATCATTTCCAGCACAACTTTGTAAGCATGCAGATGCCGTTCTTTTTATGATGTTACAAAGCACATAACTTATAGAGGCAGTCACAGAGCAGATCCTGGAGGGAAAAACTGAATAACATGGGGGCTGGGGCACAAGAGTCAAAATGTATGTTCCAAAGTTGTCATCCTCAAAAAAGCACAAGTGGCAGATAATATACTTCCTCCGTTTCTTTTTAAATGTAACACTTTCCTTTTTTGGGTGTTTCATAATAAATATTACATTAACATATATAGAATGATTATAAAGGTATAAAACTTTCACTAAAGCACTTTTGTTTCTTGCATTAAATTTCGTGCCATTTTCTTATGTTATACTTATTTTGAAATGGAGGGAGTAGTAGACAAGGAAATCAAAATAAATATTACTCTCTCAAAAAGGGGTCATGGGAAGGACCACTAACCTTGTAGAAGGTGATGATGTGCGAAGGAGAGACCATATTGATGAAAGCATATCCAACATTGCACTTGTTCTGCATCAAAAATAAAAATAAAATCATATTTCGATTCTACCAAAAGGGTGAAATTATTTATTGCCAACCACATATTTACCTTGAAATCTATTGGTAAATAGAGAAAATCATATGCTCCCTTGTGAGTCTCGTCGATAGCCAGAAGAAGCATTTTTGAAGTGTACCTTATAAGAAGAAAAAGAGAAAGGAAAATTAATAAGAAAATCTGCCCTTCAGAGGGGCACAAAATTGGCCTGCAAGATGCAACAGAGAGAATGCTTTCTGAGTTCTTACTTGTTGGGAATGTTCTTAATCATCAAAGTAGTTCTGCCATCTTCACCTTTTACAATTTTCTCCACATCTAGTTGATACTGCTTTTTATTGTCCATCAGGTTTCCACTCTCAGCCCTTCTAGTTCTGCCACTTATTCCATCATTGCCAGTTGTTCCAAACGAACCATTCCCAAAATATATAGGACTGTTCCTTGGAATCAACATCATTCTAGAGGTAGGAGAACTGCTATCGGAGAAGTTCATGGCAAAAGAAGCCCCTATGTTTAAAGACCCAGTGCCACCAACATTCATCACTTGACTACCATCATTCCGGCCAAAGTTTGCAAGGCTAAAACCTGTTTTGTTTGCATAAGATTGTTCATGTGAATCTGGGTAAAAACCAAAGTGCCTTTCCAGTGGAATGCCAGATGGAGCTGATCCCACATGATGCTGCGAATCAAGAAACGAACCACGCTGGCTAGTGTATGGAAAATTAACTCCCAATAAGCTGGATGGATATGCTCGCCCCTTCATTGAAGATGGCCAAGCAGGAGAATTATTGTGCTCTGAGTGAGTACTAGAACTTCCCCAAAGAAACTGAGGACCAGAAAGTGTCCCGACACTAGATGGCTTGGAATAATCAAATGGTGACATGGGCCCAGGTGACATGGGCCCGGGACTGGATTGTAACATAGTACCAGGAACAGAAAAACGATTCTGAATAACCTGGTTCACATGGCTTATCATTCCGGGATCTTTACCAATTGGTGCAATTTTCACAGGATTTGACACCTGTGAAGGAAGAATAGAGGCCAAGCCTGGCATGTGATGGCTACCCACAGGACTGATGCTACCCAATTTAGGCGTTTGACAATAATCATTCAATGAATTTTGCTCGATTGGACTCCCAAAATTAGGCCAGCTACCTGCAGCATACTTCTTACCATATCAGTTCATGTGTAATGTACAATTATAATTTATAACCAAAGAAAGAGCTAGAAAGGGACTGATACAAATGTAGGCTTTTGCCAACTTGCCTGGAGGAGAATCAGCTATGGGAGAACCAACTTGATGCAGGAAAGCTCGAACTTCATCCTGCTCCTGCTCTTGACTCAGTTGCAGCATTAAGCTACAGTACAAGAGTACAATAAATTAATAATGTTGACAAAATGGTCATCAAAGCTAAAATTTGTAAACCAAGTAGACCAGTATTCCAGTAATAAAGATGACGAACCAAAGCTGTATAAATTAGGATGTTAAGTTTCAAGGCAAGTAGGCAACAAACAGCAAGGTGCACAAACTGTGAATTCAGGATCATCATACAAAAGTTTTATTCTTATTAATTATATACAACATTATAATTAGATACCTATATTAGTAAAGCCTCACACAGCTACGTCATAGCATAACAAAGGCAAAGAGTGGGTGCCTAAACCAAATAGTTTAATAACTTTATGATCATGCATTTAGTCCAACCCCGAATTATTATACCAATATCTGTTTGAAACAAATATAAGCTTGTTCCACTGTGGGTGCCAAAAGTACCATGTATTTGATCAGGTTGAAATCTTTTAGGTATTGTATTTAACTTAGATGTTGAACATTCCATTGCTTTGGGTACTGTTTATTTAATTATGTATCCTTTGAATCCCTTTTAATGGAAATCATCTTGTTTTTCCCCAAAATATGAGAGAGACAGGAGAAGAGAATTGCAAGATGTGAGTCAACTAGTAATAGGCCATCTTTATGACTTCCCAAAACTGTTAAGAATAACAGCAATAAGCCAGCTGTAATGATAGAACAGTTTTATAGAATATGCAAGCATGAGATAACAAGTTAGCACATCGAACTGGATGTATGCACACAGCCAGTGTACCTGCGACGAGCTCCACCAGGTCGGCTAGGTTCAAGCTTTATGCGTTTCCCAGCTATGTCACTTCTATTTAAAGCCTTGAGAGCTGCCTCTGCCGCTCTAACATCATAAAACTCGATGAACTTATGGTGTCTTTTATGCGGTGTTTCCCTTATCTGTATTTAGTGAAAAGCCAAAACAAAAGAAGCAATATAGATTAAATGACTCCAGTAAGAAAACAAAACAGTATCGCGTCGAGGCCGAAGAAAGTTGATACTAGAAGAAAAAAATTTCTACCTCTTTAACTTCTCCATACACTCCAAATATTTGGCGTAGATCTTCATTTGATACAGATGAATCCAGATTGAATACCACCAATGTACCCTGGTTGATATCTTTTTCTGATGGATTATCCTAGACAAACAAGAACTAAAGTCATCAGGTCATATTCAAAAGCATTACAAAGCCAAATTCCATAGTATCATCATTCACACCTTCGGAATGGAAAAGTGTATATCAAGTTTTCTTCGTCTTAAAGGCTTGTTTTGTAACGCGCGCATTGCAGTTCGTGCAGCTCTGATATCGTAGTAAGATATCATCACAAACCCCCTGTGTTTACATGCAGTATAAAGTTTTCTGATATCTCCATATTGCTATCGAGCAGGGGAGAAAGAAAAGGGTAAAATAACAGGTTAGTATTTTCAATTTAGGGAACTCGAAATTTCCATATCATTGATTCCTGTAGTAAATAAGTTCTATAAATAAACCAGAACACAGCCTCGGATGATATGTAACCGTATCTACAGCAAGGAACCACATTTACACAAGTACTTGATAATAATGTTTCTCATTCAGATTGTGAAACTTTGCCACAAAAGACATCTTCTCAGCATTTCAGATAAGTTGCATGTTCAAATCCAATTCTGGTACTAAGTTAGCACAACATCATATGTCATAATACATATAAATAGAGCTAGCAACTTTAAATACACTAATACATGATAAATATGTTGCGTAACCGTTAATAATAGCAAGGGACATTTACAACTAAAAATTCAGATCAGAAATTGTGACAGATCAAAAAAGGGACTTGATGGAGATGCAGCCAAAGAAAATATTGAAAATCGAAAGCCACAAAACAACTTTCCAGGTCATTAAGCCTTGACAAGCCAAAAAGATTGACTGAGCTGCACCAGATCTCTTTAAATAATAAATGTTCTATAGAGTAATACTAATACAGATTAGCAATGCCAATCTCACTAGCACGGTATACTCTCCTAAAACTGACACACAGAGATCACAATGTAAAGAAAACATCAAACACACACAAACCACCACAACTTGCATCATTGGTTAATACCCAAATAAGGAAGATTATTAATTATGTTAGCAATACCTCAAAGAGAGACCTAAGCTCAGAATCCTCAACATTACTGTTGATATTCCGCACAAATAATGTCCTTGAAGGATGCTCTCCATAGGGATGTTCACCACTAACAGTTCCAACTCCATTAGCAAAACCAAAATGAGATATTCTGCTTCCACCAACACCATCCAATGTAGTTAATTTTGACATCCCGTTGATGAGACTCTCATGATTTTCAAGTTCTATCTCCAGTCCCCCTCCACTACCAAAGAAATCATCATCTAAATCATCAATTTGAGTTGGCAACTCATTCAGATCAAAGTCATCCATCAGACCAGCTAGGAGTTCATCTTCATCACCAGGCAGACGGCTTCCTACAGTATCGAGTCTAGTATCTCCAAGGAAATTCTTAGCATCAGTTTTTACATGAACTTTACCGAGCCTAGGAAATGCATCGTCAAGAGACTGACCAATTTGTCCAGATTCGTTGAAGTTAACTGTAAATTGCATCATCACTAAAAGTCATTTTAAGAAAACAAAAAAAATCACGATAATTTATTAGCAGATGGATCTTTCACTCTTACATTTCCCATTCGAAAGGACAGGCAAAGAGGTAGAAAACAAGCTGGCATCACTAGATGTGTGATATGTAAATGTTTCACTCGGAAGTCTCCATGCATTTTGTTCATTCTTCGGAAAAATCAGAGATGGAATGCAAGGAGGACCTACAAACATAAGTTGAATCATCAGGATTTCAGAGACACAGAAGATTGTATAGTTCACAAATTTCTAAAAATAACTAGCTCAAAATGCATCAGGTGGAGGAGTTCTTGCTAACCAGCAACTGAGCTTTTCGAAGGCTGCTCCATCCGAATTATGTCCTGCAAAAGACATCAAGGAAGGATGGAACCATCAGGCTCTGAAAATGCAAGACCTAAACACAAAATTGATGTTCAAAATTTATAACTTGATGTGAAGATAATTTGTAAAACTGTTAAAACTACCAAACCACAATTCCAAATTGGTATAATAATCTGAAACAAATGCTAAACACCATTAAATTACACCAAGCGTTGACTGAATAAAAGTGAAGCATCATGCCGAATTAAGAAAAGAAACTCAACATATCAGGCAATTCAATGAACAGAGTAAAAGAAAAATTCATTTGTACTATCAAGTTCAATAAGTAGGAACAAACACAAAATAGCACGTGGGCACCTAACCAACAACCCCAAATTGTGTATCACGACTCCAAATTGAGGAAAATAAATAGACTAAACCAGCTCAATTGAAAAGACCTTAACCTGTTACAAAAGGGTAAAAAGAGACAAACAGCTCGGTTTGACGAGATTAAAACAAGAACCAAAGCAATTCAAACTAGAACAATAACATCATATCACTTTTAAAACAATTCAAGGCCCAACCCGAGCCGTAACCTATGAATTAACTAAAAATGCCAAAAATTGCCATATCACACCAAACCAAAAGGGTTTACCTCATTCGCTCAAAAATAGAACTTTCAAGTTCCCACTGTACAGCATGCAAAGTATCACAAAACCCAAGAAATATGTAACAATTTCAAACCGCACAAGATCACAACCATACGCCCAAAAATAACTTCCAAACACCAAACCTATATCCTAAACTCTTATCAAGAAGAAGAGTCCAAACTACCAAGGCCACCGCTTCCAGAGAAAATATAAAAAAAGAACAGATATTCCAACACACAGATACAGACAAAATAAGAGGGGGAAGAAAGAGGGTACCTCAAGCAAGTTGAAGAGGACTGGTAACTGCCGAGAAAGGCAGGCATGAGTAAAGAGAGAACGCAAAATACACCAACCAAAACATAAGGGCCAAAAAAAGAAAGAAAATAAAATGAGAATAAGAAGGTCAAACGGGGTATCAAAAAATCAAAGAAAACACGAAAACTCACAAAATAAAAATGCACAGAAAACAAAATATAGAGTAGAGTTCCGTAGAAGGAGAGGAATTGCTTTCTTCTACTCTTCCCGTTCCTCCCCTAGTCTCCCGCCGGAACACCAGTGAAGTATTTTATGTTCCTTTCTTTCTTTTTCCAGTCAGAATGGAAAGTAAAAGGGAAAAAGGGTGAATAATGGGGAAAGAGGGAAGGTTGAGAGTAAAGAAAGCAAAATGGTCCAAAGGGGCAGGGCACAAACGGTGGGGAATGAAGGAATGATGGGAGGGAAAGGGAAAGAGGGCAGGAATCTCACTCTCCCTCAGTCTCTCTGTGTGTGTAGGAGATTCAATAATGATTACAGATAAAAATGATTTCTTTACAGAAAAAATCTTGTCTGATTGTTCAAGTCAGAAAACTAATTATTGCTTGAGTTTAATTTCAGTGATCCATCCAGATTCCTGAAAGTGGGGCTCGCAATCAAATTGGCTTTGTAAAGTTGTCCATTATTTTCTCAAGTACACTTGCGCTCTAATATAACACGAGCCATCCACATCAAGAACCAACAACATACGCCCATGTTTGGACAAACTTTTATTGATAGGAATCTATCCAAGGTTATTTATGATTTTTACTGTCTAATTTTTTATCAATAATTTGGGTATTTCTCACAAATTTTCCCTTATTTTGATTAACTAGTATTACCCGCCCGCGATGCGCGGGAATAAAAGTTTCTAAAATATCAAAAAAAATTATTTAGAGATTCAACAAAAGAATAAATTGTCCTCACGATTGAATGAAAGAAAATATATAAGATAAAATAGTTGATGATCGAAGCAATGAATAAGAAATTGATCAAGATTAAATGAATGAAAGTTTTGACTGTAAAACTGACATTTAATTGTCAAGGTTGAAAAAATATCAAAGTTTTCCTATTTGTTTTCTTGCTCCGGCTCCTCTAAAGAAAATAATTTATACATGCGTAAAAGTAATAAAGATGACAAAACAATTTTTTTAAAAGAAAAAGAAAAAAAATATTCTAGCAACGTCCTGCATTCCTTTCCCATAGCATTTCTAAAAGTAATGAATTGATTACATGTCACTAACGTCATGAATAAAATTGCCCTTATCATTATCAGAATGTTAAAAATAAAATGTAGCTTATTTAAAACTGACGATTGTTAATTCCATCGAATACAGATTATGGAATAAATATGTTTTTAAATACAATTAAAGTTTTTTGAAAACAAAATATAATTAAATTTAAATCAGCAAGTAAGATCATAAAAAAATACAGTTTCATGGCCCATAAGTTTTATAAATTAGATTAATTATCTAGAGCAGATCAGTCACAATGAATATGTAAGCCTTAATCATAAAATTAATATAAAGCTCCCATATACAGTGAAGAGAGCTGATGCGGGGCTCCAGTGGCGGCGGCGGGGGAATCAGCCATTTTCACGACAAGGTAATAGAGGAGTCGGGGATAAGCGAAGCTTGGCTGGAGTCTACATCGGGAACATTCCGATAGGAGCGGGTTTTAAGAAGCTGGTGGAAGAGGTTAACAAAGATGCGATAGTTCGAGACTGGTTTCTTCCCACGAGAAGATGGCTGAAGAATGGTTTCAGATTTGGGTTCTTAAGATTCGCCAGTAAAGAAGAAGCAGAGATGGCCATCAGTAGCATAAATGGAAGGGTATGGGAAGGCAAAAAGATGATAGCAAGACAGGCTACTCCCAGTAACTACGCGCGGAAGGTTGGGCGGGGGGTAACAAGGGGGAAGGATGAACATACTGAAAATAAGGTTGGAAGGACGGTTGGCTCTCCTGCATGGCGCGATGAGAGATCATTTGTTGAAGTTGTGGAAGGCAAGAAGGGAAGGAATGCTGGCGGAGATATTTGGATGTCAAGGAAATCGATTGAGCTTGAGGTGGTACAAGAGGACCTGGAATGGCTCTTTCGGTCGGCGGTGATAGAGCTAATGAACTTAGAATGCTTGTCAGAGTTCCAAGATTGGTTCTATAACTCAGTAAGGGACGGTGAGGATATCAAATACAGGGGCGGATATTCTCTGGTGGTGGTGTTCAAGAGCGTGGAGGGTAGGGACAGCTTCATTTCCGATAGCAGGGACAAACACCTTGTTCAGTGGAAACGAAAATGGGATGTTGGGGCAATAGTAAGGAAACATCTAGTATGGTGTTATGTATTTGGCCTACCATTTTCAACATGGAGTATGGAAAATTATAACAGGGTGGTAGATGGTTGGGGGGTGGTGGTGAATGTGGATAGGGAAACTAAAGACAAAAAGAGGCTTGATCGAGCCAGACTTTTGGTGCAGTGCATGTAGGATGTACGATACCATCATGTTTGGAGGTTAAGCTTGATGACTGTTTGACAAGCATTCAGATTGTAGCATGTTATAGTGATAGGGTGGTGGAGGAGGAGGAGGCTGAGCAACCAAAGAAGACAGCACTGAGTCCTGGGCAATCGGAGAAGATGACGGAGATAGTGTCGCCGGTGATGAAGCAGTTAGAAGAGTCCAGGACCAGAACCTATGGGGAAGCGGAACAGTCCTTAGACTTATTGCATGAGGGCCTTGATAAACTAAACTCTGATATGGCAGTTACAGTAGTAATGAGTATGGCGTGTGAGGAAGAGTTCCAAGACGACATAGGTGAGGCTGTGGGCTGCGCTTTAAATAAAAGCCAGCAGTTTAATAGGGATGAAGGGGAGGTATTGGGCCTGGTTTATAACCATGTAAGTCCATTGGGGGACGGGGCTTTGGAGGAATTGGGTGGTGGGCCTATGCCGAACGAAGAGGAGGGAAGCCCAGTTGCTAGCAAACAATGGGCTAGCTGTAGTAAGACCCAAATTAAGCTCGTTAGTCCAACACCAATTTATGAATTGGATCGGGATAGGGACACCTCAACAGGGAAGAGTCTATCTACCAAAAGTCCAGACCCCTCTGTGATCCCTGAGAAACTTCCTAGTTCAGTCAATGATGGGGCAATAAGGAGCGAGAGGGATCTTGTGTTGGGGACGCTGGGGTTTCAAGATGGGACTGGGAGTAGCATATCGGAGCCAGTGGAGGACTTGGATCCGATTGACCGAGGATTGATCGGCAGATCCACCGAGGGCGACAAGGAATCTGGAGCAGAGTTTGAAGTCAGCGCCAAAATAGAAAAAACAGTGGCGCTGATGGAAAATCTGATTGCCGGGAGACTTAAGCCTAATCGGAAAGGGAGACAGAGGTGTACAAAGCCTGGTATGCTAGCAAAGAAAAGACAGGAGGGGGGAAAGAGGAAAGGGGTGGTGGTGAGGGATAATTTTGCTAAATTAGATTATGTCACCATTCGAGTGGGTAACAAGGTAAAATTGATCGATTACTCGGAAGCAGAAAAGATATATGAGGTGGCTAAACTACTTGGGTTGGGATGCAAGGTTGGGAAGGGGGAGGTTGTTATAAGGATTCTGGAGGACTCGGTCGAGCAGTAGTTTGGGAAGGATATGAGGTATGTTTACTGAGTTTTCAATGCGAATTACAACATGTAATTTACGGGGCTTGAATGGGGGGTACGGAGGCGGGCAGTGATGAGGTTTTGTAAGAAGATTAAACCGTCGGTTATGTGTTGTCAAGAAACGAAGATGGGGGAGGTGAGGGACAGGTTAGTTTACAGGCTGTGGGGCTCGAGGGTTTGCAAATTCTGTTTCCAACCAGCTGTGGGGAATGCAGGAGGTTTGCTGATTATGTGGGATGACAATGGAGCCTCTTTCAGGATGGTCGAGAGTGCTCATAATTATATATGGATTAAAGGAAATATGAGGGGCTGTGCGGGAACGGTTAACATATTTTGTATACACGCACCAAATGACCGGAGGGAGAGAGGAGAGTTATGGAATGTGATTTCCCAAAAGTGTGATTCAATGAACGGTGAATTATGGTGTCTAGCTGGTGACTTTAATGCAGTTTTGAAAGGGGTGGAGAGACTTGGGGTAAGCGAGGATTCCCGGTCGATGAGCGATTTCAGGGCTTTTATTAATCAAACGGGGTTAATTGATCTCCATATGGAGGGGGGAGGACAGTTCACTTGGATTGGGAGGGGTGGTCGGGCCGCGAGCAGGTTAGATAGATTTCTCCTTTCTCTGGGTTGACTATGTATGGAGAGAGGGGTGATTCAGAAGAGGGGTGAGTCTATACTCTCCGATCACTATCCAGTTATCTTAGATATGGGCGAAAAGTCTTGGGGCCCAAAACCTTTTAGGTTCTATAACTACTGGATGGAGGAGAGGGGTTTCTCGAATCTAATTAGTGAGGTCTGGGGAGGGGAGGGGGATAGCCGGGCTGGTAAAATATTTTCCAAGCTTCGGCTGCTAAAGAATAGGATTCGTAACTGGGAAGGGCATGGGGCGTCGGACCTGGAAAGTCGCATTAAGGGACTTATGGCAGATGTGGAACAGATTGAGGGGAGCCTGCAGGAAGAAGGGGATATGGCCAGTAATAGAGAGGCTTGGTATAGTAAACGCAGGGAGCTCAAGTCTTTATATCTGGCGGAGGAGAGAAGGTGGCTTCAAAAGTCGAGGCTCAAGTGGATTAGAGAATGGGATCTAAATACCCACTATTTCCATACTGTAACTGCCCTCAATAGGCGACGAAGTCACATTGGAGCTATTTACGTGGATGGGGTATTAAGGGAGGAACCAAGGAGTATAAAGGAGCATGCTGTGAATTATTTCCAGTCCTTGTATTCTAAGCATAAGGAGGAGCTGTTTTATTTCGAGAACATTGGATGCCTTTCTTTAAGTGAGGAGGACAGGGAGCGTTTATGCAGCAGCTTCTCGGAGGAGGAAATTCGCTCGGCCATTTGGAGTTGTGACGGGAATAGGGCCCCCGGATCGGACGGTTTTAATATGTGCTTCTTCAAGCGCTATTGGGAAAGGATCAAAGGGGAGGTGCTCGAGGTCTTCTATAATCTGGAAAATGAAGGCAAATTACCTAAGGAAACAAGAAGTTCATTCATATTGCTTATTCCGAAATCGGATGACCCTATGGAATTTAAGGACTTTCGGCCGATATCCTTAGTGGGTAGCATCCAGAAAATTGTTACTAAGGTACTAGCAAGGAGGCTACAGGCTGTCTTGACAAAAGTTGTGGGTGACTCTCAAATGGCTTTCGTGAAAGGTCGCCAAATCCTAGATGGGGTCTTAGTAGCATCAGAAATTATCCAATCTACAAAGGCGGCTAGTCGGGTTGTTTTATCATAAAATTGGACTTCGCCAAGGCATATGACAATGTGTCTTGGGACGCCCTTTTTGGTTTATTGGAGGTGATGGGGTTCGGGCCAAAATGGATAGGTTGGGTCAAGGAATGTGTTACTAATGCAGTAGCAGCTGTCTTAAAAAATGGTTCACCCACGAAGTTCTTCAAATTGAAAAAAGGGTTAAGACAAGGAGACCCACTATCGCCGTACCTTTTTGTTATTGTAGCCGAAGTCTTGAACTGTTTATTGTCCAAGGCAACGGAGATGGGACTCATCTCAGGACTGTCGTATGATGATAATGGAAGACCAATAACTCACCTACAATACGCCGACGACACCATCCTCTTTTGTGAAGGTGAAATCAATCAAGTGGTCACAATTAAAAGAGTTCTTAAATGCCTTTGTTTTGCTACGGGCCTCCAAATTAATTTTGCAAAAAGTTGCTTGATCGGGATAAATTGTGAAGAGGGGCTTGAACGTGAGGCAGCAGCGATTCTTGGGTGTGCGGTGGGTCGGTGGCCGATGACGTATTTGGGGATACCGATTGGAGGAAGAGTAAATGGTATTGCATTGTGGCAACCGGTGTTAGAAAAAGTGGAGAGGAAGCTTGCGGGATGGAAAGGAAGGATGATGTCCCAAGCCGGTAGGTTATGCTTGCTGAAAACTGTATTGAACAGCCTCCCGACATACTTTATGTCATTATTTAAGATACCTAAAACAGTGGCGGATGAATTGGAAAGATTGAAGCGTAGATTCTTTTGGAATGAGTGGGACGGGGTTAGGAAGTTCCATACAATATGTTGGGACAAAATAAGTGAGCGAAAGGAGGATGGCGGGCTGGGCGTTGCGAACGTTCAAAGGATCAATGAGGCTCTTTTGATGAAGTGGAGGTGGCGGTTTGGGAAAGAAAGCACTCTATGGAAAGAAGTGATTGATGCTAAGTACTATAACAAAGAAACTCCATTGGTGCCGGAACCAAGGGTTGGAAGAACACTTTGGGGTAGGATTTGTAGTGTATGGAAGGCGGTGGAGCAAGCAGATGGGGTAAACTACTTTCGAATTCAAGTCGGGGAGGGCAGGCAGACGCGTTTCTGGAAGAGATGTTTACTCGGATATATGCCCTGGCTGGGAACAAGGGCGGCATGGTCTGTGATTTTGGAGCATGGGATGGCTGTGTGTGGCAATGGAATGTAAGTTTGAGAAGAACGCTATTCGATTGGGAGGTTAGTCTGTGGAATAATTTGATGAGGGTTTTAAACAGCAATAATCCAATGATGTTCTTACCTGACAGAGTGGTATGGACAGGAGATAAGAAGGGACAATTCTCAACTAGTGCTTTCTGGAAACAGAGTGGGGAAATTCAGGCAGGGGTGGACTGGTGGGTGTGGAAGAGGGTCTGGTCTCTTAAATGCCCTCCTAAAGTGAGACTCTTACTGTGGAAAATTCTGCACGACGCCCTACCAGTCAGGACATCTCTTGTGAATAAAGTTAGAATACAGGTAAACAATATTTTGTGCCCATTATGTAATGCTGAAGATGAAACGGTAGACCATTTGTTTGTGAGATGTGGTAGTGTTGCAAAATTGTGGTACCAAGGGGTGGCTTGGATGGGTTTAAGCTGGGTGTTACCAGGTAATGCCGTATGTTTGATGAAAGGTTGGTTAGATTTTGATGTTAATCCGGGGGAAAAGGAAATATGGAAGTTGATTGGTGTGTCTATTACATGGACAGTTTGGAAGAAACGAAATGAGCTCATATTTAAAGGGAAACCATTTAGTGTTGGGGAGGCGGTTGAGGAAATAAAGTGGCGGGTTGGAGCATGGTGGAAGGCTTTCAAGGGTGAAACCGATGTAAGTTTGACATGTCTGGATACCAATTTTCCTATGGTACTTTATAATTCAAGATGGGTGCGCAACAAGGCGCCTAGGCAGGGGTTGGTTTGGGAAAGACCTAGGGAGGGGTGGTGGAAAATTAATACCGATAGGTCTTCTTTAGGCAACCCGGGGCCAGCTGGGGTGGGGGGTGTCATAAGGAATAAGGATGGCGAAACTATTTTCATTTTATCGGATTTCAAGGGCAAACGGATTCAACTGAGGCGGAACTCACTGCTATTAACCGTATTTGTAAGGCGCTTATAAGGGATCATGGTTTCCTCTTCCTAAGTTTTTGTTCGAATGTGATTCGAGTAATGCGGTAAGGTGGCTCACTGATCCGGGCAGTATTCCAGAGCGGCTGCACACTCTTCTTCCTCCTATTCTGGTGATATCGAATTGTGCAGGGATGGTGAAATTCCAACATATACTAAGGGAACGGAATGAGGATGCCGATCTTTGGGCAAAAAAGGGGGCTGCAGGTGATGATTGTATTGAACAATGGTTTTGATATAGTGAGAGAGAGGCGATCAGATAGAGAAGCGGAAGATGGTAGTCAGTCCGTTGCATTATTGTGCTGATTCAATCTCACTGTTGTGTTGTTTGGAGGTAGCTGCTGTCTTCTTTACTTGCTGGTATATGAGGGATGCATGCTGAAGGTTAATGAAGTGGAATATGATAGAGTAAATGTGAGGGAAGGAAACAGTGAAGGGTGACTCTCGAGTGGGCAGGGCTAAACCAGGATGCTGCTACCTTTCAAATTACTTTTGATGTCCTACTGCTGTTTCATCATGAGGGTATTTGTTGCTGATCACGACCATATAAAGCGATGACAATATAATGGCATAATAAGTGTGAACAAGGGGGGAGAGAATGCCAAAATAAAAGATTGCAGGCCGATGCTACTGGAGGCACTTAATAAAGTTAAAGCCAATATTGTACCTGATGCAATAACATGGGAGGACTTAATGACGCTTGCCAAGTTTTTATTGTTTTTCTCTTTTCAGGTTGCTGCTGCTGTAGGTGTCACGTGGGAACTGAGTTACCTGGGGAATGATTGTATGGTTCTTTGCGTTTGTGTGAGAGGTTGCTGTGGTGATCAGTGCTGTCCGGATTGGGGTGACCTGTTGCTTGGAAAAAGGGCATGGGATTGTGATTAAGATACATCATCTAAAGGTGTTTGCGGCTTCTGCTGTCATTGTTTGAGTGTTGAGGCAATGCTGTTCAAAAGGCAAGACAACAAAAAGAGGATATTTACGATTTGTTGCTGGAATTGATGCTAAAGGTGGTGCTGCACGATGATCCACATTGAATGATGGGAGACTGCTACAGATTCATGGAGACACCCGACAAAATACTTGGTGATGTCAGGACCATAAGGTATCTAGCAGGTTTGAGGTATTTTTTTGTGGTGCTCATATAGTCATCCTAGAGCTTGTTTTCCATATAAACTGAGATTGCATTTATTCACTTCAGTGCGTTGATAAGGATAAAGGCATTAGAACTACCCTGATTGGCCATATTTTCCTCTTTTATCCTATCCTATAGTGAGCTTTGCATTGAGCCATTTGATTAACTCTATCCTTTCTCAGCTCCCAATTACGGTCCTTGAATCACCAGTTTATTGATTTAGCCACACAGGCTTTTGCCATTCCGGAGATCTAAGATTGGTTCATGACGTTTGACTATTTTGTTTTAGATGATAAAGAAGTGTGGTCCAGTTGATGTTTATGTTGTGGTTTCGGGCAGCAGGTAAAAAAAAAAAGAGAAAAAGAAGAAAAAAAAAAGAGAGAAAAACAAGAAAACATGAAAGAAAACATGAAAGAAAATAGAGAAAAGAAAAGAAAAAAGAAAATGAAAAAAGATAGGAAGGATGATGTGTAAAAGAATAAAGCGGAGGAGATTTGATTCCTAATGTTTGGGGATGTTTTTGAAAACAACAGGTTATGGTGGATGGAAAAGTTAGGAGATTTGGTTTTTGTTTGCAATAAGATTTGATGCTCAGTGGGATCTTTTATGTCGTTTCCTTTATCCTCTTCATCGATCCCTTCTTCCTGCTTCCTATTGCCTTCGGCCCCAAATTAACCTCTTCTTTGCCCTTTTGAATCGATGCACTGGAGTTGAGTGTATGCAGGAGAGGTTTATTCCTGGAGCAAGTTTTTAGGGTTGTCTATTTGACCCACTAATCATACCTCTGCTGCTGTTATGGAAATGATGCATCAAACGCTTGGGATGAGGTTAAGATCATGCTGCACATTGCATTTCAAATCTCTTATCTTGGCGATGGTGGAGGACTAGATATATTTGCTGGTATACCTGTTTTGTTGGGTTGGATGGATATGTTGGGGTTTAGAAAGTTGCTTTGAGTCCAAAGTTGTCCTGTGGCTGTTTGCTGTTTAAGATTTTGTAGAGGCGAGTGCTTTGGTGGGGTGTTTTCTTTACCATTTTGAGAATTTGTAAGTGCATCTTTTGCAATAAATTAAATTTTGCCTCAAAAAAAAAAAAAGCTCCCATATATAGGACCAATAATGCAATAATATTAATTTAAAGTTTACTTTTATTTATATAAAAATGATATAAGTATCATTTTTCAAATTCAGTGTGCACGATATGATTTTTTTAATTTTAACCCCATTTAATTCTTAAAAATTATAACTTTTTTTTTAAAAAAAAAAAAACTAAGAATAAATGTAATGCACTTACAATTCCTGTATATTTATTGGTATCGCGACAATCAAGTATATGATTCATTTTAAAACGGCTAATATTTAGAGAATCAAACAATGCTTCATTGAAAAAGATAAATTATAATGCGGTTAATAAAATTCATCAACCAATATGTAATCATCCGGATCATAGAGCAAAACATTATACTTCGATTCAAACATTCGTATTAAGAAATCCATCATGGCACATCACTTGAAGATTTTGATACATCAATGACGATTAAATTAATTAGTCAGTCCGATAAGACCCTTCCTAATTTCAGAAAACCAAACCTCGTCAAACTTCCTCAACAAAGGTTTCGCAACAAACTTCCTCAATAAAGATTTTGCAGCACGGAAATAGTTACCCTTCAGATACTCTAAAAAACGTCCATTTACGCTAAAATACATTCAAACATAGCATTTGGAACGGCTAGGAAAGTTACATTGTCCAGTCATGCCTCATTTGTTCAATATCTTATCATCATCATTGGATAAAATTCTCTAGTCTTTATGTATGTTTAATAAATGCAGAAGTTATATTTTGAAGGAGAATGAAAGTATGAGTATTTCTACTTGTAATTTTTTCCAGACAGGAATTCGAGGGGATGACCAAGAATTTTGTCAATAACTTGAGCAAATCCAGATAAAACAGAGCCAAACCACATTTCCCATTGATGGCAGGATATAAATTTTTCATGTGCTTATAGATATTAGTCTTCTGTTTATCACAAAATTCTGCAAAATGACAATTGTATATGATTAGGATTCGGTTCATAATTGCACTAAACATGGAAATAAAACTAAAGAAACAAAACAACTGATTAAAAAAATCATCACCAACACGCATTAATTTGAAGTGAAACTTAAGCCTGTGTCGCATACTTCCATTCCATTTTCTAAATTAAAGCCCAAACTTCAAGCTATGTTCAAAGCCAAAATTAAAGTTAAGAAATTGATTTAAATAGGAGAAACTCCATGCCATTGATACTATATTCAATATCCATATCAAGATAATCTTGGAAGTTTCTGCAAAATTAAAATACTTTGTGCGAAATAACCTTGCTCCTTTTTGTCCAATGGGATGATCTGAATACATTTCAGACAGATGTTTCGTATTCTTGTTAATTATTAGCCAATGTATATGTCTAATTCCTGTTAGTTATTAAAAACAATGCATTTAATCCTGCTATATTTTTTGCATATTAGTTTTTCCATCATCCTTTTCTATTATTAATTAATCCCAAAAATTGTGCACTTAAATTGAGCAGTTGGGATCTCTTTCCAAATTATTCAATGTGGACAATATGGTAATAAATTATTCGATATATACATAATAAAATAAATGTCGACCATCTTCATAAAAATAAATTTGCGATGATTAACATAAATGTCAACCATCTTTATAAAATATATCAGATTTAATAATTTATCTGTAACCTCTTTTAATTTGATAAAAATAACACCTAAATGGTAACAGAGTTTCAATAAAGTTTATAATTAGTTGTCTAATATTATAAGATCTACCAAACGATACATAGTAAATATCTTATCATCATCATTGATAAAATTCTCTAGTCTTTAAGTATATGTTTAATAAATGCAGAAGTTATATTTCGAATGAGAATGAAAGTATAAGAGTATTTCTACTTGCAATTTTTTCCAGACAGGAGTTCGAGGGGATGACCAAGAATTTTGTCAATAACTTGAGCAAATCCAGATAAAACAGAGCCAAACCACATTTCCCATTGATTGCAGGATATAAATTTTTCATGTGCTTATAGATATTAGTCTTCTGTTTGTCACAGCATTCTGCTAAATGACAATTGTATATGATTAAGATTCGGTTCATAATTGCACTAAACATGGAAATAAAACTAAAGAAACAAAATAATTGATTAAAAACATCATCACCAACACACCATAATTTTGAAGTGAAACTTAAGCCTGTGTCGCATACTTCCATTCCATTTTCTAAATTAAAGCCCAAACTTCAAGCTATGTTCAAAGCCAAAATTAAAGTTAAGAAATTCATTTAAGTAGGAGAAACTCCATGCCATTAGTACTATATTCAATATCCATATCAAAATAATCTTGGAAGTTTCTGCAAAATTAAAATACTTTGTGCGAAATAGCCTTGCTCCTTTTATCCAATGGGATGATCTGAATGCATTTTAGGCAGATGTTTCGAATTCTTGTTAATTATTAGCTCATGTATAGGTCTAATTCCTGTTAGTTATTAAAAACAATGCATTTAATCCTGCTATATTTTTGGCATATTAATTTTTCCATCATCCTTTTCTATTATTAATTAATCTAAAAAATTGTGCACTTAAATTGAGCAGCCGGGATCTCTTTCCAAATTAATTAAGGTGACCAATATGGTAATAAATTATTTGATATATACATAATAAAATAAATTTGCAATGATTAACATAAATGTCAACCATCTTCATAAAATATATCAAATTCAATAATTTATCTATAGCCTCTTTTAATTGATAAAAATAACACCAAAATAGTAACAGATTTTCAATAAAGTTTATAATTAGTTGTCTAATATTATAAGATCTACCAAACGATGCATAGTAAATATACAGAATTAAAGTAAATTATCATTTTTTTGACATGATTTTTAACTATTCAATTAGTAATGATATTTCCCAAATTACACTCTTTAATCATGGGATCATTTCATTCTATATTAGTGTACATGATTTAAATATTTATGATTTTTGGATCTAATAAAGTAACACACATTTTTTAAAATTTAAAACTGCATATTTAGAATGGTTTATTTAAAAAAAAATACATATTCCAATATTTTAATATTTAGTTTCCAAAATATGGATATATTTATATGGAAAGATTTTTTTTGGTAAACAGTGATACTCATGTGTCGGCAAAGGTGTGTGAGAGCCCAAACCACACAAATTACAAAGGGGGATAAAGGGGAGGGATAGGGGGCCGGGTGGGGATCGAACCCCCAACCTATGGTTGGGAGAAGGGGGACTTGACCGCTAGGGTAAGTCCCCAACCCCATATGGAAAGATTTAGTTGCCAATATAAACAAAACGATTCAAAAATACGGATATACTTATATGAAAAGATTTAGTTGCCAATATAAATAAAATAATTTTAAAATATGAATATATTTAAATAACTTGATCTAATATTAAATCATCACAATATATCTATAATTAAAATGAATCATAATAAATTGATTCTAAAATGATATGTTAAATGATTTCATTTAAAAACGTAGTATCTATATTAAATCATCACAATATTTTTTCCAAAGTTAATATAATAATAAACTTATTGCTATAATTAGTCAATTGCTATAATACAAATTTTTTTAGAATTGAAAGATAATATTTTATTTTAAAGAATGATTCAACATTGTCATATTTAACTTGTAAGGACCAATAAATGTTATAATGAAACTTAATGTTAGTAAAAAGTCAATTAAAATTAATGACATAATAAACTCATAGTTGAAATCATTTCATTATTTATTTATACTAAGTATTTTCTTTTTGTGAAATTGAGAATACAATCCCATAAATCTAACATTGAAGGGATTAATTGAGAATATAATTAATTAACTTTTTGAGATTATTCACTAAAAAATAGGCTAGTGGTCTTAGGCGGGAAACTTTTGCATAATATTTTAGGTTAATACACGGATTTAAGTGTAAATTGAATATTATTTATATAGATAAATAAATACTAATATGGATCCATTATTCACCACAAATAAATAAAATATCGTATGTGTAAAAATTATAGTAATAGTTGAAGGGCTAAATTACATTAATTATTCTTTATTTAAGGAGTAATTTATTTATTTCCATTGTGATGATTTAAACCCTAAACCCTCATCTTCAAACGATTATTCTTTGCTCTTTCCGTAATCATTTCATTGTCTATAGTCAACATTTTATTTTTGTTTATTCAATGGAAATCAATTTAATCAATGTAAATTAGTTTAATCAATGTAATCATTATAATCAATGGAAATCAATTACCCTCATCATCTTTGCTTTATTTATAGTGTAATACTTAGTTTCCATTTTTGTATTTGATATTAACCGGTATGAAATTGATTCAATCATGGAATCATGAATAGTTATTGCTTCGGTTGTCCATAGGCATTGTAATCTAGACCTTTTCTTCCATGTGTTTTCAAAATACGGATAAATTTATAAGGAAAGATTTAGTTGCAATATAATTAAAAATCATTTCATAGACAAATTATATTCAATATATTAAATATTTTATTTTCCTCCATCATCCCCATTGTAAAAATTCTGCATCTGCTTTCCCATCACCACAAATCTCAGTTGCACAAATAAATAGTTAATGCATATTACATACATATTTTATTACCATCATGATTTCTACATCATGATTTTATTACCATATAATTAATAATACATATTTTATTTTTTTAGTTAAATTAGATTTAATCCGTGCTATATTTTTGGCATATTAATTTTCCCATCCATAAATAATTTCCTAATCCATTATTCACCATAAATAAATAAAATATCGCATTTGTAAAAATTATAGTAATAGTTGAAGGGCTAAATTACATTAATTATTTTTTATTTAAGGGATAATTTATTTATTTCCATTAATCATCTCATCTTTTACGATTATTCTTTGCTCTTTCCATAATCATTTCATTGTCTATAGTCAACATTTCATTTTTGTTTATCAAATGGAAATTAATTTAATCAATGTAATCAATATAATTAATGGAAATCAATTACCCCGTCATCTTTACTTTATTTATGGGGTAGTACTTAGTTTCCATTTTTTATTTGATATTGTGTTTTCAAAATACGGGTAAATTTATTAGGAAAGATTTAGTTGCAATATAAATAATAATAATTTGATAGACAAATTATATTCAATATCCTAAATATTTTATTTCCCTCCATCATCACCATTGTAAAAATTCTGCATCTGCTTTCCCCATCACCGCAAATCTCTTTTGCATAAATAAATAATTAATACATATTATATACATATTTTATTACCATCATGATTTCTCCATATGATTTAATTACCATATAATTAATAATATATATTTTATTTTTCTAGAAATAACACCTCATTTAACCATATCTTTATAAAATATATCGGATTCAATAATTTATATCTATACCTCATTTAATTTGATAGAAATAACACCTAAATGGTAATATATATTCAATTAAGTTTATTATTAGTTATCTAATATTGTTAGGTTTACGAAATGATACATAGTAAATATACAGAATTAAAGTAAATTATCATTTTTGACATGATTTTTAATTATCCAATTAGTAATAATGATTCCCAAATTACACCCTTTAATTATGGGATCATTTCATTCTCTATTAGTGTACATGATTTAAATATTTATGATTTTTTGATCTAATAAAGTAATTTTTAAAATTGAAAAACACATATTTAGAATGGTTTATTTTTAAAAATACATATTCTAATATTTAGTTTTCATTTTTTATTTAATATTTAGTTTCCAATATATGGATATATTTAAATGGAAAGATTTAGTTGCCAATATAAATAAAATGATTCTAGAATACAGATATACTTATATAAATAAAATCCATTTAAAAACGTAGTATCTATACTAAATCATCACAATATTTTTTCCAAAGTTAATATTATAATAAACTTATTGCTATAATGAGCAAATTGATATAATAAAAAATTTGTTAGACTTTAAATATAATATTATAATTTAAAGCAATGATAATTCAACATTGTCATATTTAACTTGAGAATAGAATTAATTTGATTTTAATCAATCATTGAATGGAGTAATTTAGAATAGAACATGGATAAAAATGATATAGCCAAATTCGAAACTCTCTTGAATAAAATACAAAAGATTCTGAGAAACTAATGCTATAACAAATGAATTCATCCAATTATTTACACTCGGTGGAATAAATCTTTCTACAAAAAGAACAACCAAACAAATCTTTCCCCAAAAAATGAAGTAAAATGGAATATCGCCTATTATTTGTCATATAAGAAGATGTCGCAACAATTGATTTATTCTTTTATGATTATGAATATTCCTTAGCTCTTCATCCATTCAAAATGCTCTTCGTCATTTGAGTTTGTACTCTCGTTGTTCCAATAACTGTTACCAAAACAACAACAAAAGAAAATAAAAATATTAGCAAAAAAGGGAGAAGGAGGCATGGAATTGAATAATAAAAGCTATAAAATGGTGGGGAGATGTATTTGTCATAGAAGAAGATGCCGCAACAATTGATTTATTCTTTTATGACTATGAATACTCCTTAGCTCTTCATCCATTCAATATGTTCTTCGTCACTTGAGTTTGTACTCTCGTTGTTCCAATAACTGTCACCAAAACAACAACAAAAGAAAACAAATATATTAGCAAAAGAGGGAGAAAGAGATATGAAATTGAATAGTAAAAGCTATAAAATGGTGGGGAGATGTATTTGTTAAATGGAACAATATTGAGAGAAATGTTAGATGAAGATGTAAGGATATGATTTTGAGGTGGGTTATAATACATTTATTTATAGGAGAAAGGGGATAAATGAGATCCAAGGTTTAGTATAGAAAGATTATTGGAGCACGGTCCATGACAATTTTGTAATTACTATCGATGTGGAGCACGGTCCAGTGGCAGAACCGTAAATAAGTTAGTGTGTGAGAGAGAGTGTCAAAAAATATATGTTGTGAGGGGAAAAGGTTTGGGCGGGAAAGTGTGTGTGTGTTAGACTATTTTGGTTTATATTATTATATAGATTATACAATTTTTAAAATAAATTGGAATAACAAGTGTAACTGATCCATTGGTGGAGGTGTCAAGACGGGCAGGCGGGGCGACGCGGGCTAAACCCAGAGGGGGTTGTGAGACATCGGCGGGGAAGGTGACTCCAGAGACACAAGGGGATATGGGGGAGGAGCAAGCCTGCGCGAAGAGAGCAATAGGGGAGTGGAGGTAGAGGATGGTATTCGAGATTGAGTATTTGATACGGATCTGGTGGTGGTAGGACAGCTTGAAGCAGTGGAGGCTGAGACGCAGAGAATGAGTTCAATACTAGATGAGGGAGATAGCCAACAGGCGATGTCTGAAATTAGATAGGTACAAGAGGCTTTGTCTAAGGTCTTGGAAATAGGAAGGGGAGTCAGCGAGGGGCCGAAAGAGAAGCCGAAAGGTGGAATTTTAAGGGGCGTAGGGGTCGACCTTGGGGACAGAAGAGAAGGACAAAGGCGGAGGATGGTGTTGCAAAATTGCAGTTTGCAACTATTCGGGTGAATGGAGATATCCAGCTCATAGACTTTTCGGAGGCGGAAGAGATCATTAAACTAGCCGAAAAGCTGGGGCTGGGCTGCTTAAAGGGGAGCTAGGGATGAAACTATAGATAGGGTTTGGAAAGAGCTGGAGGCGGAGTACTGATAAAGGGGGTTGATGTGTTCTGGGCTGGAGGATATAATGAGATTGATAACATATAATTTGAGGGGATTGAATGGAGGGGTTAGGCGGAAGGTTGTGATGAGGTTATGTAAAAAGATTACTCCCTCAGTGCTATGTTTACAAGAGACGAAAATGGAAGATATTGCAGATCGCCTTGTTTATAGAATTTGGGGATCTCGGGATTGTGAGTTCTGTTTTCAGCCTGCGATAGGGAATGTAGGAGGGATACTGGTGGTGTGGGATGGGAAGGGCGAATTGTTTAGGGAAGTGGAGAGGGACCATAACTTTGTCTGGATCAAGGGTAGCTTCAGGGATTTGAGCGGCGTGGTGAATATACTCTGCCTACATGCTCCGAATGATAGAAGATAAATGGCTTATCTTTGGAGTTTGCTAATACAAAAGTGTTGCACGACCAATGGATAGAGGTGTTGTTTGACTGGTGACTTCAATACGGTGGGGAGTGAGAATGAAAGGTTGGGGTAAGTGTGGATAATGGATCACCTAGGGAATTTAGGGGGTTTATTGATCAAATGGAATTGGTGGATCTTCCAATGGAGGGACGGTTGTTTACTTGGGTTCGGAGGGGTGGGAGGGCTTGTAGTAGACTGGACAAATTCCTGCTTTCTCCGGATTGGTTGTGCTTAGGGGGAGAGGTAGTCCAGAGGAGGTGTGACTCGGTGCTATCCGATCATTACCCGGTATGCTTGGAGGTGGGGGATAAATCCAGGGGCCCTAAACCGTTTAAATTCTTTAACTATTGGTTGGAACTGAAGGGATTCTCTGATTTGGTGCGGGAAACGTGGGAGAGGGAGGCACCAAGTGGGCTTGGTGGGGTATGTGGGAAGCTTAGGACCTTAAAGAAAAGATTAGGGATTAGGAAGGATATGGTGCGTCTGAGCTGGATAAACGTATTGGTGATGTGCAAGTGGATATAGCTAATCTGGAAAAGGATTTTCAGGGAGACAATGGAGATAATGGGTTGAGGGAGTCTTGGTTGGATAAGAAGGAGTTGAGGATGTTATTGATGGCCGAAAAGCGCAGATGGTTTCAAAAGTCGAGAATTCGGTGGCTTAAGAAGGGGAATCAGAGTACTCGATTTTTTCACAAGGTCACATCTATCAACAGAGGGAGGAACCATATAGGGGCTTTTAGAAACGAGGGGGATGTTATTGACGATCCGAGGCTGGTGAAAGACTTGGCTTTTTCCCATTTCAAGGCCTTGTATGTAAGCAGGAGGAGGAAGTTTTTCATATAGTAGATTTAGGTCTGTCGAGGGTCGAAGATGAGGATAGGCTTTGCTGACTAGGGGCTTCTCGGAGGAGGAGGTAAGGGCGGCCATTTGGAGTTGCGACAGGAATAAGGCACCTGGCCCGGATCGGTACAATATTGGATTCAAGAGATATTGGGAACTGATAAAGGGTGATATAATTGAGATGTTCAGAGGATTGGACTACCTAGAGAGTTAGGAGGGTCATTCATTGCCTTAATCCCAAAGGTAGATCATCCGAGGGACTTTGAGACTACAGACCGATTTCCTTAATTGGTAGTGTTCAGAAAATTGTAACCAAAGTTTTTTCAAGACATTTGCAGGAGGTACTTCATGGATTGGTGGGATCTTCTCAAATGGCATCTGTGAAAGGTCAGCAAATCTTAGACGGGGTGCTTATCGCAACAAAAGTAATACACTCCACTCAGGCAGCTAGACGCAGGGGGTTTGTGGTAAAGTTGGACTTTGCCAAAGCATGTGACAACGTGTCGTGGGAAGCACTCTTCCGATTTATGGAGGCGATGAATTTCGGGAAAAAAAATGGATCCAGTGGATCAAGGAATTTGTTACCTCGGCTTCGACGGCAGTCTCAGTGAACGACTCCCCTATAAATTTCTTCAAAATGCATAAGGAATTATGCCAAGGGGATCCGATCTCTCCATACCTATTCGTACTGATCGCGGATGTGCTGAACAGACTTCTAACCAAGGGGGCAGAGTCGGGCATATTTATGGGATTGGAATCCAGTGGTGGTGGACCAGTGATAACACATCTGCAATATGCTGATGACACGATGTTATTCTGTGAAGAAGATTTGCAACAGGTACTACTTATTAGAAAGATATTGAAATGCCTTACATTATCGACAGGACTATGGATAAATTACGGGAAAAGTAGCCTGTATGGGATAAATTGCTCAAAAGAGGTGGAGAGGGAAGCCGCAACCTTGTTAGGGTGTGAAATTGGGAATTGACCAATGAAATATTTGAAAATACCAATAGGAGGAAGGATTAATTTCTAGCTCGTCGTAAAGCTGCAAAATAAATATTATTTCCTACGCCACAAAACACAATAAGTAATGTAGTAGTGAGTAGGGTCGTATCCCAAGGGATGCGATAAAGGATTCAATAAATTGATTATTTATTTTTATAGATATATAAAGGGGGATTTGATTTCACCTAATTCTAACAAAGAAATAAAAATAAGCAAACAAAAATAAGAAAAAGCAATCAATCTCCAAACTTCAATAATGAAAAGATCTAGCTTTGGCATGAATTTCATTTAGGATATGAATTTGTTCATCAACTTATAATTAACATTTATTGGTCATATGGATAAATTGGTTATAGTTAAATCAACATGGTTGATAACCAACTTTTCCTTACCTTTTGATAGCTAAGGTACGACCGTTAGCTAATTCCCTTCTTGAGAGAGAAATACCAAGTACAACAAGATAATTTACAATTCCAAAAGCATTAAACTCAAGAAAAGCCCAATTCAATATAACAATATTCCTAAGAGGACTTGTTCAAAATTGATCCCAAATTCTCACTAGAGTGTCTGCTCTAGCTTGTTACTATTAATTAAAATTCAACACAATTACGGATGAAGAATTCTAATTTTAACAATGAATTCAATAAATTAATATGTGGCCACAACTATTAAATTAAGAATTCAAACATATATTATAGAGAATTTAGAAATACCCAATGACCAACAAACATTCAATTCAATCCAAAACAAAGTTTCACAAATTCATATTTCTAAAATCAATTCATACCGAAGCTAGAAAATAGTTTACTCACACTCCATAAAAACTCCAATGAAATATGAAAAATTGAACATCTTCATTTGGTGGTGAAGAGTAATTTCTTTGGGACTTGGATAGAGATGAAGATGGAAGAATGTGTGTTTGTGTAGTTCATAAGCTCCCAATTTATAGACTCAATTTTGCACATGTGTTTTCACTCTTCAATTTTGGTGGCTTGAGTCTTCCATTTTTGGTGGCTTGATTCTACATTGGTGGCTTGATTCTACTTTGGTGGCTTGTCTTTTTTTTCTTCTTTCAACTTTGATGTCTCTTCACTTGTTCTTCAATTTTTTCCAAGTTCTTTTGTCAAGTATCTTGAACCTATTCACACACCAAAATTTACCAATTAAGAGTGTTTATATTGTGTTTACATTCAAAACAAGACAAAAATGTATGCAAAATATTTATATTATTTAGCCTATATCAACTCCCCTACACCTAATCCTTGCTTGTCCTCAAGCATATATCAAAACCAAATATCAAAAGTGCATGCCAAACCTATCATTCAACCATGTCAAAGTTTTATCAAAATTAAGGTATTCAAAGCCAACTATCCTCACAAAATGGGAAAATATATGAAGTGATCACACACCCTCGAGTGTTTAGGCTAATTTCACTCAATACGCATAGAGAACTATCAATCCCATAGGCTTGCAATCAAATCACAGTATTACCACATTTCAAATAAATACAAGATGCTCATAATCAAAGGGTCTTTATTAGGGTTGTAACGGGGCTAAGGCTGGGGTAGGAAAATATGGAATATGTAGGTTAAAAAGGAATTGAGAAAATTGGCTATCTATCAAAACATGCTACGAGCAATATGTTGCACAAATTCTCTTTTTGATATCAACGATCAGGCCGCTCTGAAGATAAAGAATTACACTTTGCAGCAAGAATACAAAACATGTCTGCCTCTCTACTTTTTTTTTCTTTTTTTTATTTTTTTTTCTTTTCCCCTTTTTTTTATATATGGATTTCAATAGCTTGACATGTTTATTAGAGGAATTCCACATCTGAAAATTGCAGATTGAACTTCAACTCTGTATTCATGACACTCCGTCAGAGGAACACGTGCCAGGCTACTTAAGTCCACTGCCCTGGTATTTTTTTTTCTTTTTTTTAGGGCTTTTTTTTTTCAAAGAGAGGCAGTACAATGACATCGTAAACAAAAGCATAATATACATAACTATCACTTCAGGTGCAACTTTAAACTATCACATGTAATGATATTTAAACAAATTTCCTCATATTCCTAGGGTTCAAATGAGTGTATGGCCATAATAAAAAAAGGTTTCATAGGCTAAGGGTTAAACATGAACCAAGAAAAATGGATATATCATCAATAGGCTCAACGTGGTTTACTAGGGGATAAGCATGGGTCAAGGGGAAAAACAAAGCCAAAATGGGGTCATCCTAGTGCCCTTATCATTTTATTTGCATCAAGATTCAAAAATGAGAGTAGAATCAACTATGTATAATCAAGCAAGTTCTAGAAAATCAAGTCTCATGCGTTTCACACAACAAAAAATTTGAGCAAATATGTGATGTGTATATATATATATATTTTTTCTTTTTCTTGCTCAAAGAGGCTCAAATAGCTCACTTAGGGTTAAATGATAGAAAACTAAACATACCTCTCAATTAATCTACTAAGAGCATGGCAAATTCCACAAGAGTCAAGTAAGCCACATAGGAAACTTGGCAAGATATATACAAGAGGACTAGCTTAGGAAGTTCAAAAATGTATTATGATCATATAAGCATAACCTAAAACCTCTCCCACACCTAAATCATGCAATGTCCCTATTGCAAAATAAAGATGAACTTAAAAAGGAAGATAAAGGAAACGTCCTTGGTTTAAGTGCGAGTGGCCAGTTGCCTATTGCCTACAACCTGCTATGTAAGCTTTCCCTTTGCATCATGGTCGTTTGAATTCCCTTTCAAATTGGAAACAATTGGAAACCTTTAGAGAGGTGGTACATTGATTTTCACTGGATCCATAACCAGACCTGCACACAGAAAAAATACAAACAATAAAGTCTAAACATGAATGCATCAAACTCTATTTCGTGTGCCTACACAACACTCAAGTGAAACAAGCTTCAGGAAAATCCTACGGGGCCAGTAGCAACAACAATCATCTAAACACCAGAATTTACTAATGCTCTAAATCAATTTGCATAATCAGAATCACCCAGCACACCTAATGCCCAATTCCAGTAATTATTAATCAACGAAATCCCCAAAATCACAATTTGCAAACCAAGCTTAATTTCATCAATTCACAAATGGAATCAAACACTTGAGCGTAAAGAAACTTCCCTGCATTGATCATAGGGCATCAAAACTGGAGATGGTCGGAGCCCTAATAGCGGCTGTAGAGGGAGACCGGCGGTGCTGCTATGGCAGAGGCGATGGGCGGCTGTAGTGGGCGGAGGCGCTCGCGACAGGGAGATGGGACAGAGGCGGAGGCGGTGTGTGAGCCGAACAGAGAGATGAAGATGATGGTGGCGGTCCCGGCGCTCGCGAAGCAGCGGCGGCAGAGATGGTGCGAGCTCAGGCTCCGCTGAACAGGGGTGAGGGCGGCGGTAGCGCTCAAACGCGGAGGGAGATGGTCGGGAGAGAGAGAAGATGGTACCGGCGAGAGAAGGACAGGGCGATGGTGCGGTGGTGTCAAAGGTTGAAGAAGGTGGAGGTGTGGGCGATGGTGTTCGATCGAGATTTTGGATGTGATTTGGAGACTTGAACGATGGGGGAGGGGCAGTAAAATGGGTAGAAGGGTAAAATGATTTGGGTTGGGTAAATTAGGGTTTTTGGAGTAAGTGTTGGGATTTAATTTCAGATTGGCATTTATAAGTTAGTCATGGTCATGACTAAGGAGTGTGTACCAACCTGAAATTTATTCTTCCAA
Organism: Hygrophila difformis; assembly: GCA_030278955.1. Lineage (NCBI taxonomy): Eukaryota > Viridiplantae > Streptophyta > Magnoliopsida > Lamiales > Acanthaceae > Hygrophila > Hygrophila difformis. Next base: position 45,996,646 of record JAOANR010000006.1, on the reverse strand, counting down.
ATAGTTTGCCAAGTGGTTCCTAGTCATGGGCATGATTAAGGAGTGTATATCAATCTGAAAAATGGAGTCGCAACTCCCTTTAACACAGGTTGGCAAATAGATGTTAGTCATGGCCATGACTAATGGGTACCGGGTTCCCTGAATTGAGGTCTCCAAAACATCAACCTCTCAAGGTCTTAGACATGAGCATGATTAACAGGTGTATTCCTCATTGAATTCAACTTGAAATTCCCTTCAAAATTCATCAAGCTACATACAACTTCATCATGCTCATGAACATCATAGGCCTTATTCACTGAAAATTTCCTCCTTAAACACCTTCACTTATTCCTTGATCCAAAAATCACCAAAATTCCATCTTGATTCTACAAAATCAAAGGCAAGATGTCAATAGGATATCAAAATTATATTAAATTATAACATGACAAAATATATATCATCAAAATGATTCATTTGCTTGGGTTGCCTCCCAAGAAGCGCCTTTCTTTTACATCATTGGCTAGATGTAATACCCGGGAATTTTCCAACATAAAATAAAACAATAATTAAATAAATAAACAATAAATACAATAAATACCATAAATAAATAAATCCAGCAAATAAATAAATAAATAAAGATAAGGAAATGAGAAATGAGATTTTACTTAAAAAGGAATTAAAGGAATTTAATTCAATAAAAAGAATTGATTAAGGATAAGTAAATTGTACACCGAAATCCGACACCAATGAACTCGAGAATTCGAGTCCAACATCCAATTAGACCCGAGTAAAAATTTAGAGAGAAAGTAGAAACCCGGAGATACCCCGGAACTCAGAATTCGGGAGCATAGAGGGATAGAAGTCCGAAAGGGATGAGGAAAGGCACGACGGATAGCACGACCCGCCCGGACCGAAGTCCAGGCGAGTTCGGCGCGGTGGCCGCGCGGTCAAAGAAGGATGGGCGCGCCACGGCCGCGCCGTCGGACAGATTCGCCCGTGCGAGATTTTCTCGCCCGAATCCGGATTTTCCGACTTCGGTTGAACACCATTCGGCTCAAGACTCCTAGGGCAGACCTTGGGCGTCCCTAGGGCTTGTTTAACTATAAATAAGACCTCTTAAAAGCTCCAAATACTTTTCCAAAACCCTACAACTCTCTATACGTCCGAAAACCCTAATTCCGGAGTCGTCGGAGGCACGAGACCAAGGCGAGACTGATTTGGACGAAAATCAGAGTCTCCTAGACGTTGTGGTAAGTTCCGATCCATTCATCTCTTACGTTTGATTCGAAAATGAATCCTAATCTTCTTATTTTTCTTTCTACGCCCCGAATCGGATCTAGAACGTAGAACCCGACGAACGGAGAGGATAGACGGAGGACTGGAAGCCACGCCTTCGAAATAGACGATCCCGGATATCTACAAATCTGTAAGTTAATACTTGTTTTGGGGGTAATTAAAACACGAAACCTAAAAGCTTGAATCGAATCTTGCGTAAATCTGTCATTGAATGTTTTCTACCGGCGCAACAGTTTTGACGAATTTTTCCGAACCTTAAAACGACTTCAAACGGAAAAACTTAAAACATGAAAAACGTTTCTACGGCTTAGATCTATCTACTGTAAAATTTTCAGAATTTTTAGAGATGATTTGATATGTGAAAACCAACCGAAACCGAACTGCTTGAAACTAGATCTTGAAATTCTTGACAGAACTTAGGTCCGATCTTGATCACGTTTTTGACATAGGTTTCAGACCGATTTAGATCTTTGGCCGAACATGAAAGTTGTAGATAAATATCTTAACATAATCTCTGTAAAATTTCATTAAATTTGGAGTTGATTTGCTATGTTAGATCTTGATAATCTTGAACTGCTATATACGAATCTCGGACAGATTTAGGTTATGACAAAAATTGATGATTTTGACCTATTTTGGTAACTCGGATTGAAAAAGTTAAAACACGAAAGTTGTTCATCGCGACGTTTCTGAGTCAGTGGTGAAATTTCAGAATTTTTGCAATTAAACTCCATTTGTAATTTTGGAGTAAACTGTGGTTGACCGAGTCAAATCTTGAAATATTGTTGAAACGATGAAACTAGCCTTTAAGGTTTAAACGAGTAGAAGACTCTTTGAAATAATTATATGAAATCTGGAAATTTAAGAAATCCCCTTTACGAACTTGATCGTTAAAATTAGGGGGTGAGTGCTCTGCAGGGTGCCCTCCTAACGATTCACTTCGTGCCTATATGGACGATGATGACCCCGCGCGAAAAATTTGAGATATGTTGCCAAAACGGCATGAGATATATGGCCTACACTCTCGTGAATATCCTTATGGGTTTCTCGAGCCTCCGGAGTGGTAATGGGTATGGCAGATACGGCTGCGGCCGCCGGTTTCCGGCTAAATTGACGAGATTGCGATGCAATCATGAAATACTTGCTATATTGTTCTTGGGAGTAATGGGGATAGTTAAATATTTTTAATTGTTGTTCTTTAAATTATTAAATGCTTTATTTAGATTAATTATGGCTATATCTAAATTATTTATGAATATTATCATGCTTTTATGAAATATTAAATTGATGGTTTTTAAACCCTACGATCATACATGTGTTAACTTACTCAGCAAGTTGTGCTGACCAAACCATTCTATTTCCTTTTCCCTTACAGAGTATGTGGAATGATCATGAGCACGTTCATTTTGGGGGAACCATATTTTTGGCAAACTTTATTATTTAAATTCTTGCATTAGACATTAGAATAAACGGGCCTGTTTAACCCGTGTTTTGATCATGTTGGTCGTATTTAAATTTCCGCTGCAATATTATACTTAAATACTTTTTCCGCTGCGCTATGATATTATTATTTTCAAGATTATATTGTATGGGCTGTTTGCAAATGTTTTCAAAGCTTTTAAATACTGAAATACCTAGCCTTGCATCTCTTTAGTAAGCCGGAGAAACCGTGTCTTACTAGGGAGGTGTGGCGGTGACATCCCGACCTGGGTGACAAAAAACCGGGGTGTTACAAGTTGGTATCAAAGCCCGGCTATTTTTAAATTATTATTTTTAAACCCTTATTATTTTTAAAGTACTATTAATATTTTGACTATTGTTTAAATTTTAAAGTATTATTTCAATGGAGAAATTTTTATTTTAAAACCCATGGGAAAAAAAATTTATATATATACAAAGCGCATTAAATTATTTTTGGATGGAATCATCATTTGCATTTGCATATTGCATCTCTTCTATGAACTTAGAATTTTGGCGAATTGAACTTAGAATCTTGGCGAATTTGAACTCAGAATCTTGGCGAAATTGAACTTAGAATCTTGGCGAATATTAACTTAGATCTCTTGCTTGCGCTAGATGGCTAGTCAAGATATGATGCAGTTGATGATCAGGATGATGAGCGTTCATCTTGATTCCTAACAAACCCTAGAGCAAATGAAATACCGTATGGCTCAATTGGAGGCCAATTTGCACGACATGGGCAACTTGAGAGAGGCGGATCACCACCGCATAAACCAACACGAACGCCATGTCCAAACCCTCACTACACAAAACCTTATACTGAAGGAACACATCGATGCCCATGGGCAAGACTTGAACACTATCTTTGACGATCTACTGCCGCCAAGTTCGGAGGAGGAAGACCCGGAGGAGGATCCTGCTACCCCACCGGAGGACGTCTTGAGACGCTAGAGATTCTATTTTTAGATACTATTTTGCTAGGAAAATATTTCTACCTTTGTACTAAAATTTCTTTTGAGATAATAAAATGCCCGATTTATTTATAATAAAAAAAAACGGACAGACCTGTCCGTACAGCAGCAAAAAAAAAATCGAAATAAAACAAATTAAAATAAAACCCCGAGGTGTACGGCGCTTCTTAGTTCGATCGAGCACCACGTGCTCAATTACAAAACACATATACATTTATAGAAATTGCTTAGACTATATGTTAAATTCACAAGTCCTAATCCACCCTATTTGTACCAGAATGGCACCCAGAGGAAGAGGAAGGGGAAGAACTCAACCCGCTCCCCAAACCACCACTGAAACACCTACCGAAATACCTCCAAATGTCACGGAATCGGCCCAACCTGTAGAGGAACAACCCCAAGGTGCGCAGAACGCCCCCGCACCGAACAATGTGGGCGATCGTCTTCGGACGATAGAGGAGGTTTTGATTGCGCTAGGAAACGCGCAAGTCAACCAGGGCCAAGCTGCGGCGGTACCTCCGCCCCAAGCTCGCCCTAACTATCTGGCTATGGTGAATCCCTACCAGCCACCCCACTATGCTGGTGAGGAGGATCCAGCCAAACTGGAGGAATGGATCCGGACCTTCGACAAACTGCTGGGAGCAGTCAAATATCCGGAAGGAGAAACAGTGCATGTCGCTTCGTACTACTTGGGAGGCGAAGCGGACGACTGGTGGCAGGCGACTCAAGCTAAGTTGACTGAAGATGACGAGCCCTACTCGTGGATGGAGATGATGGAACTACTTAGGGATCGATTCTATCCCTTGAGTACTAAAGCTGCCATGTACGAAGAATTCCTGTCACTGAAGCAAGGAGGCCAAACCGTACAAGAGTACTACACCCGATTCAAGGAGCTGGTGAGGTTCGCACCAAGACTCGTACCCACTGATGCGGAGAAGGCTCAGAAGTTCGAGATGGGACTGAACCTGTCTGTTCGCGAGGTGATCGCGGGGGTACACTACCCCGACCTGCAAGCTGTGTATGACCGTGCTGTGGCGGTAGCGCGTGTGCAACATCTGAAGAGAAGGGTGAGTGGGGAGTCCAGCAGGGGTCCCCAAGACAAGAGGAACCGGCACTCGAGAAGCAAGAACAACACCGGAAGGAACGAACAGCGGAGAGGGTCGAATAGGCCTCCACAAAACAATAATGGGAGAAGGTTTAACCAAGAAGAACTCGTACCACCCTGTCCAAGGTGTGGACGACCCCATCTGACGAGGGGATGCCCTCAACAGGGCGCCTGCTTCCGATGCGGTCGAATGGGTCACATACGTCGGGAGTGCCGAACTAGGCTCGAAAACATAACGAAAAGGGAAGACCTGGTCACGGGGCAAGAACAGCCTCAGAACCAAAATGGACGGAACGGAAATAACCAGGGGTATAGACCCCCTCAAAACCAATTTAGGCCGCCGAATCAGAACCAGAACCAACGACCTCCGCCCCCGCAGAATCAAAACCAACAGCAAAACCAGCAGCAGAATGCGAATCACCAGGGCAACCAAGCACGCCCTGTGGGGAGGCTCAATGTGGTTAACCAAGCGGACGTGCCTGCGCAAGGAGAAGTGATGGCAGGTACATTTCACGTTTTGAATACACCCCTTAGAGTTCTATTTGATTCTGGAGCTAGTTGCTCGATCATAGCATCAAGGATAGTGCCTGAGTTAGATCTACCTAAGTGCGAGAGAATTAGCTTAGGAATTCAATTGCCTTCTGGAGAAGTAGTATCTTGCTCTAAACGATATAACGGAATTCCTATAGTGATAAAGAACGTAGAATTCTTCGCGAACTTAGTAGAATTTAACTTAAGAGACTTTGACATCATACTGGGGATGGATTGGTTATCCCAGTATAAAGCGGTGATCGAATGCCAAAAACAAAAGATCACCTTGTCAAAAAGTAGGGGAAAGAGAGTTATTTTCTACTCTCAGCCCCCTAACAAAAGTAATAAAATCGTTACTGCACTCAAACTAAGTAACTTGATGCGTAAGGGGTATGAGCTATACGCGTGCTACGTGCACAACCTTGAGGCGGAAGAGAACAAGGTTGATAGCATACCAGTGGTAAGAGAATACCCGGACGTGTTTCCTGAAGACATCCCAGGAATGCCACCTGAGAGAGATCTTGAGTTCACTATAGATCTTATTCCGGGCACAGAGCCTGTCTCAAAAGCTCCGTACCGGATGGCACCACTGGAAATGAAGGAGTTAAAAGACCAACTCGAGGAGCTGTTAGGAAAAGGATATATAAGGCCGAGTACTTCCCCCTGGGGAGCACCGGTTTTATTCGTTAAGAAGAAAGACGGAGGACTACGTCTTTGCATAGATTACCGACGACTAAACCAAGTGACCATCAAAAATAAATACTCTCTGCCGAGAATAGAGGATCTATTTGATTAACTGAAGGGAGCTTCAGTATTCTCGAAGATCGACTTACGATCGGGGTATCACCAGTTGAGAATTGCCGAGAAAGACATTCCGAAGACGGCGTTTCGAACTCGATATGGTCACTACGAGTTCACAATGTTATCCTTTGGGTTAACAAATGCTCCGGCAATGTTCATGAACCTCATGAACAATGTATTTCGAGAGCTGTTGGATCAGTGCGTAGTGGTGTTCATTGATGACATCCTGATCTACTCGAAAAACGAGGAGGAGCATGCCCAGCACTTGCACCAAGTGTTAGGGACCTTGCGAAAGAATCAGCTATACGGCAAATTGTCCAAATGCGATTTTTGGTTGAAGGAGGTAGCATTTCTTGGACATATAGCATCCGCTGATGGAGTTTCAGTGGATCCGACAAAAGTCTCTGCCGTAACTGAATGGGCAACTCCCAAGAGCCAAACCGAGATAAGGAGTTTTCTCGGCTTAGCCGGGTACTATAGACGGTTCGTGAAGGATTTTTCGAAAATCGCACGACCTTTAACCCAGCTTTTTAAGAAGGGAGTAAAATACGTGTGGACTGAGGCTTGTGAGACAGCGTTTCAAGAGCTGAAGAAACGACCCACAACCACACCCGTATTAACACTACCATTGGAGAATGGTGACTTCGAAGTTTACAGCGATGCTTCAAAGGAAGGTTTAGGTTGTGTCTTGATGCAAGACTCGAGAGTCGTAGCGTATGCATCACGCCAACTGAAACCTCACGAGGAGAATTATCCGACACATGAACTGGAGTTGGCAGCGGTCGTTTTCGCTCTAAAGATATGGAGGCATTATCTTTTTGGGCGGAAGTGTCGAATGTTCACCGACCACAAGAGCTTGAAATATATATTCACTCAGAAGGAGTTGAATTTGAGACAGCGAAGGTGGTTGGAACTTATTAAAGACTACGATTTAGAGATAGCATACTGATAATGGCCAAAATTGACCATTATTTTCAATCTATTTCCGTGTCTAAACATGGACATTTGATCACATTCCGGTCTTATTTTAATAAGAAAGCAGTTGAATTTGACAGATATATGCAAGTTTGTATAAATAATAAGCTGGTATTGAAAAACACAAAAATATGGTTATTTTCATTAATTTTATGTTAAAAAATCCAAAAACATGATAAATTATTAAAAATCATACACTTGATTAATTTGGTTCGATGTTGTCTATTCGGTGGAACACGGGTTCATTAAATGGATCACAAACCAAATAATCAAGTGGAAAAAAATATTATATTTATATTATTTTATATTTTGATGTATATATTTTTAATTTTTATGTATGTTTATTTCTATTTCTGTTTTGAGCTATAATTAAGAAATTAAATGGTCCACTAATTACTATTAATTTAAATTAATTGCAGGTAATTTGGTCCAAAATTATTAATCCAGTCCAGTTTCAATCCGGCCCAATACCTTCAGCCCAATTCAGTCCAAATTCTCATGACTTGCATTAGCCCAACACCCCAAAAATTCCCTCAGGCCCAACTCCAAACCCCTAAGCCCACCAACAACATTGGCCTAATACCATCCCAAGCCCACAACCACACACACCCTAAACCTAACCCTAACCCTAGCCCTAGCCGCCGCCGCCACCCTCGCCGCCGACGACGGCCGGCCGGCGTCCCGCCACCACCACCATACGCAGCCCCTGCCTCTCCTCACCACCGCCCTCGCGCCACCTCCTGGCTGTCCTCATTGCCACCAACAAATCCCCAACCGAGCACAGCCACCTCCGCCTTCATCTCCTTCCCATCGGCGTCGCCCCCACCCAGCCGCAGCTCCGCCTCCACTGTCGCCACCACCAATACCACCTCACCTCCGCAACAGCCCTCACCACCAACACCGCTCCATCTCCGCCCGCGCACCACCGACCACCATCTCAGTCAACAGCCGTCATCACCTCTGTCCTCGCCAACGCCACCAGTACACCACCACCGCCGCAGCCTTCACCAACCTCCGACCACCCTTCTTCAACCACCATCACTCCTTCTGCCACCATCCTCAACCCATCGCCGCCGTCGGCCGCCACCTCCGTCCATCTTCGCCACCACCATACAGCCCCAATCCTCCATTTCTGCCGCTCCCATCCAGCCCCGACGCAATTCCGGCCACCGCCTTAAGTCACAGCCGCAGCTCTCTCCTCCATCCTCAAGCTCCAACAAACCCTCAAAATTACTTACCCAATTTCAGAAAACAAGCAAGAAACAGAAAGAAGAAGAAGAAAAGAAACGAGAGAAAAGAATGGAGAAGAAGGAAGAGGAAAGAGAAGAGAGGAAGGAGAAAAAGAGAGAAAAGAGGGGGGAGAGAGAAAATATTATCCGGACCTTCCGGGACCTTGGTCGCGATAGAGTGCTCCGCGACCAAATATTGCTCCGCGACTGTGAGAGAAGTATCAAGACACAAAAATTGTGTCGCGGAACAATGTTCCGCGACAAAATGGACCGCGACAAAGACACGCATTCCGCGACAAAAGCAGCAGTCACGTGAGACCTCACATGCCCCTCCAATTTGAATTATTTCCCACATGTCGAATCAATCAGAAGGTCCCTGGACTGGAGGTCCCATTGGAACAAGAATTCTGTCTTTTTCTCCTGGGACTCCAGCTCCCGTCCCCTCCTATGCGGAAATCTGAAGCAAAAAGCAAAATTCATGTGTTGCGTCCCTATGCAATTTGTTCCGCGACACAACAATTTGTTTGTCGACAAAGTGGGTCTTTAATGGGCCTAGGGCTTTCCTACTCATCTATAAATATATCCTCCCACCCCCTTGAAGAGTAACCTAGCTACACTTTAGTTTATTTTTCACTGTTCTTGGAGGCACCACTGTGCTCTCCAAAAATATGTTAGAGTAGGTAGCTTAGTTTATTTTTATGCAATGTAGATGTAGATTTTAGCTTAGTTTTAATTTATGCTTTGTAATAAATTAGTGTAGCTAGTGTTCACTTTTATTTTTCCAGTTTTATATTTTGTATTTTTGGGTTGAAAACACTTAATCAATGGGTGTGTTTAACCCATTTTTTGTTTTTGTTGTTATATGAGAAAATGTTCCACAAAAATCTATTATGGATCACTTCCATAATATTACTTGCTTTATTTTTGTATTTTGGGTCACTTGACCATTTTTTCTTGTTTTAGCTAGATTTTTAATTTTTATATATATTTTGTATATTTTTGTGTTGCATCATTCCCGTCTTAATCCCACGGATTAAGACGCAAACCCCGATATTCCAATATAAGGGGTTATGCTGCCAAAATTTTATAAAATTTTAAAAACCCTTTGTCGCCATACACTTTGTCGCGAACCCACGGTCCGCGACACAACCCTGTTTAGCGACAGAGGAACAAACTCTTGCATTTTGTCCGCATGGCTTCTGTCGCGGAACCTTTGTCGCGGAACCATGCTCCGCGACAAAATCTTATTCCGAGACAGAAAATTATGCCTGGCCATTATTTTAGAACCCCTTGGTCGCGATGCAACCTTTGTCGCGGAACCACGTTCCGCGACAAAACCCTTGATTAGCGACCGAGGACCCAAATACTTGAAATTTTATTCTGGGAGGACTCTGTCGCGGAACCTTTGTCGCGGAACCACAGTCCGCGACAAAATCCTTGTTCCGCGACCAGTAATTATGTCCTTACCAATTTTCAAACCCCTTTGTCGCTATACCCCCTTGTCGCGGAACCATGGTCCGCGACAAAATTTTTGCTTAGCGACAAAATAAACCCTAATTTTCAAAAATATTAATTTCTCTTATTTCCCACCTCTCTGTCGCGAAACCCTTGTCGCGGACCCACGGTCCGCGACACAAATTCTGCTTCGCGACAAGCAGGCACCTTTTTGCTAAATTTTTATTCTCCATCTCTCCCCATTAATTAATTGAACCTTTGTATTAATATTTTGAGGTTGAAATCCAATGATCTCAACCCATGATTAATTTGATATAAAGAACTTTGTTCAATTTTCCATTAAAAGATTCTTCTACAAAAAATTAAACTCTAATGATCTAAGTATATAATCAGGACTGTAATTAATTAATTATGGAATGAGAGATTATTTAGACCATAAAGAGTGAATATGGAATCATTTCCATATCCTTGCATGAGAAACCAATGTCTCTCATGCAAGATGACCCAAAAATATTTTTCTTTTATTTATTTTACCTTTCCCGTGTTGTGTGAAACCGCTAGTAAGAGATATATCAGACTAATGTTGGCGGGTATTCCCACACGGATAACTAGCTCGTGGTCTGTATATTAATTATTAGATGTTATTTTGCATGGTCCGGGCAGTGGTCAGTGGAAGCCTTGGCGGTTCGTCCATCCCGGATTATAATAGCTGCTCAGCTGACCCCTATCCGGATACAGTTTTCTTTTCTTTATTTTAATTTCAAACCCGAATCTGGAGTTGTAATAATGTTAGATGATATATGCCAATGTTATCTAATAATTATTGCAGTAATAGAACATGTGGGTTTTTATCCAAATTCACAGATAGTGGAGTCTAAGATGACGGCGGCAACTGTCATTTAGGGCATTCCACTGTCTAAAAAACTGTTCCACCTGGAATAGTTGGGATCTGGATAGCAGAAGTTTGCAGTTCGGATAACCCTAATTATTTTGTCATCTCTTTAGCCAAAATTCTTCTCATCTCCGGCTATTTCATCTCTGTGTTTCACATTCTGTCTAAACCCACCTTATATTTTGGGTTAATTTAATTTTACACTTCCTTATAAAATTATGCATGATATTATTATGTAGATATTGTGGTCAATATTATTTTGGGATACTTCCCTTGGACATAGAAGTCTTGATTTTATAATCAGATGTCTCATATTAAATTTCCAACAAAAATTCATTTATAAAATCCGGATCTGAGTAAGGGATAAATTCGACAGTTATGACTAATTCATATCCGACTGGGGGTTGATTTTGGGAAATTAGAAGCAGAGTCAGCGATTAGGTCTCACCTAGACTGAAAGGATCTGTGTTTTAATTGAGAGTCTAGTACCTGATAGGGAATGATTTTCAGATTTATTATTTTCCAAAATTGCTGAGTATTGGGAATTTAATACTAAATATTGCACTGAGATGGGGTCCACTTGGATTCAAATACGGTGTGATAGGTAATACTAGAGGAACAATATTTGGGCCTTGGTTATTTTCTGAGATAGGGTTGAGTATTCTTTCAACTGCTATCCTCTTCTGCCAAAGCCTATTTTTGAGTCCTGAGTGAGTGCATCCGGAACGAACTAATTTATTAGTTCGTTTCATTAGTTTGTATCTCATAACCACCCGACGAGAAGTGAACACTGCGAGCGGTTCACCGAGAATAGGGAATTCTTGATCCACACCCGGTCATCCTGACTGGGGGCTTTCTTTTACTACCAGGGTCAAACTTTCAAAAACCTCTGAGTGATAGGATTTTAAATGCTTTCTTTATCGCTTTCTTTTAAATGCTTTCGTTAGAGGTCACTCGATTGTATTGAGAGTTGTGTAACTGCTACTAGGACCGATAGTTAAGGGATAGTTCAGGGCTTGATTAGAATCTTTGGGTGTGACATGGGGGAAGGATAACAGTACTTGGCATCTCAATAAATGATTTGTCGGGTGTTGCTTGTCCACCACAGATAAATGACATACCTCTGCGCGGGGGCAGTTGTATATCTGTGGTATTTTAGATTTTGTTATCTTAAGAGCATGTAAACTCTTACTGTAAGTACCTGTCTGTTAAAGGGAACATGGTGTAGAGAGCATGAGAGTTAGCTAACTGATGGATTATCCCAAACAAAGATCTGCATAACAAAATGGAAGTTTAACTGTGTTTCATCTGAATCGTGTCCAATCTTTATTCTTTTCTTCCTGTCTCTTCTATCTCATTCTAAATCTGCTTTCTTAGATAATTTTAACCGCTTTCCTAGAATAATTTTATTGCTTTCTTAGATTAAATTTAATTCGCTTTCTAGAATAGTTTTATCTGCTTTATTTTAATTGCTTTCATAATCTAGTTTAAATTCTGTCAAGTAGTTGATAGTCAATCACAAACTTGAATCGAGTAACCGAGTGGAAAATCTTATAAAACGACGTGGGCCCTGCTTCCATCGCACATCTTCCAGTGAACGATCCGGTACTTACTATAAATACTGCAATTTTTGACTCCGTGCGCTTTCGGGGGCACAGTTTCTTAACACGAGTAATAAAAACGTGACAACCTATAAATATATCCCTAATCCCAACTCCGCCATCATAAATTGGTTTCATTAAATAAAATTAAAAACTAGGATTATGATTTTTCAGAAAATACTCATATAGTGGGAATGTATTTCATGGCAAGGATCTTCATGACATAAAACTATGATAAGTTTCATGATGCCAAACGCTGGGGATCTTCAGTGTGACAGACTGAAGGTCAAGATTGAATTATCTATCCCGGCTGCACCGTGAAAATTGTCAAAAGTTTCATGCCGGGGAGGTCCACAGCGCCGTTCGAAATCAAAGTTTCCCACATGAGTAATAAAAAGTGAAATATATCCTTAAACCCCTTCCCATGAATCATAACTCTTTCCATTTAATAAATTCAAACCTGATATATTTTATAACAAATGCTCGTGTTAGTGAAATTTGTCAAAAGTTTCATGGCGCCGTTGCCGGGGAGGATGCAGCGTCGTTTATTAAGAGAATTACACTCCTGATTACTCATAGTTAGTTCTGTGTAGTTAGTTTTGTGTATGTATATCAGAACAGAGAAGTACCCTCAAATCAATTAAACATTTAGAGTACTAAGACTCTAAATGTGAGGATGTTGATTTGAGGGGAAAACCTAACCAATTTGGTATTTTTGCTTGCAGGAATCATGGAGCCACAAAGATTGGTGTAAGAAGTTAAATGTGGAAGTGTAGCATTGGGGCTACACTACTGTGATTTTTCGTTTAATTACACTTCGCCAATTGCAAAATCTAGGTTAATTAAACGAGAAATCAAAGAATGGAGAAGTGTAGCATTGGGGCTACACTAATTTGCAATTGTAAATTGCACAACACGTGAGACTCACGTGTTTGTCATCTCCACCACATCCGGACCACGAAGCTATACCGCTGCTCCATCGCCCACCCACCTCATTACCACCACTGCGCTGAGGAAACCCTCATCACTGGTGAAGCAACAAATGGAGCAGCAGATCTTCGGACTACCATTTGCTCACCACCATCGGACAAGCCACGACCATCATCTCACTTTCCGTCGCCCCTGTCCTGACTGAGCATCTAAAGAGGTTCCCGGTTGGATTAGTTCTGTAATTGACCGAAGATTATATCCGGAAATTAAAGAAATTTAAAATTCGGAATAATTTTCACAAGCACAGAATTAATCCAACCTAAATTTCTGCAAGTCAAAATCATAGATATATATATTTATTTATACATCTTGTGCATACTATATTAAATAATTTGTATGTTAGTCAATTGAATCACATTTAGAGTACTAAGACTCTAAATGTGAGGATGTTGATATTTTTGAGTAAACTCAATAACTTCTTATGTGTTTGCTTTGCAGGAATTTGTGGAACTACCAAAAAGAAAATTAAAGCTTCAAAAAGGTTCCCGGTTGGATCGATTCTGTGATTAATTGAAAGTATTCTTGGAATTTAAAGCAATTTAAAATCCGGAATAACTTTTATAAGAACAGAATTAATCCAACCTAATTTTTTGCAAGTAGATTTTATTTATATTTAGAAAATCTAAAAATGTGATCGAGCAATTTTGATGAAAATCAGAATTTTTCCAAGTATTGGGCATCGAACAATCCCCTTGTTTGATGAACCAAGCGATCACACATAGCCAATATCGTCGAACACTTAATTGGTTTGATGAAAAAGGCTACCGGAATTATTTTTATAACTTTTATGTAAATATTTTTCCCCTCCCTCCCTCCTCTTTTATTCTATTTTGATTTTAATAATTTGTTTAAGTAGGAATTGATTTACTCACATTTCGAGCAAGGCTCAAAATGTGAGGATGTTGATTCTTCACTTAAAAAAAATGTGTTATTTCTATTTTGTTTATTTTTATTATTTTATATTTATTTACCCAGTATAAAGCATGTATAAATGTGTCAAGGAATTCACATGTTTGATTTTGGTTTATGATTAAATTTTCAAACTTTTAAAATTGGGATAATATAATTGAATACATGCATGATATGGATTTTTGAGGTTTTGAGCTATAAAATTTAATGATATCATCATCTTGTTGGGTAATGAATTTTCATGTTGAGAATTTAATTGAATAGATTGTGAGAATTTTTCAAAGATTAGATTTAAGAATATTGTATGACATGAATGAACCATTCAATGTGAGCTTTGAGCCATGAGTCACAATTACTCATTCTTTTCTTTGATGTGTGAAAATCATTTTGATTAAAGGAAACTAGAACTTGCGATTGGGACCGATTCAAGACCATGCCATATTCCAAAAATCGAGCATATGATCGAGGCACTTAGAAAAACCCAAATTTTGGCCTTCCCTTGAATTCCAAACCAAAAATATTTTCCCTTTAGGATTAACCACTTTGAGCCTTAAGCCTAATTTTTATTTGAAGCCCTCTATATTATTCCAAGCCTTCTTAAAAGATCACAAAAAAAAAAAAAATCAAACCCAAGTGTGCAAGAATAAATTTTATCCAGGCATTGAATCTGTGATCATCAAAGTTGTGTAGATCGGTATTCAATAAACCGATTAAAAAAAATGTTGATTTCATTTCAACAAAAATAATTTGTGAATGACAAAGCAATTAGACGAAGTCTAATGTCATGCAATAGAAAAAGAAAAGGAAAGAAAAATGTTGATGATCATAAATTTTAAATAAGAATATGCCATGTTATGATAATATTAATTCTTGCCACTTCTTAACCCAATAATCCCCTTTCCTACCAAAAGTTACAACCGTATGCCCCGTTATAACCCTTAAATAAGACCTCGGGATCTCGATTCAAAGAAATGAGCCGGTGGCGAGTTGGTCCAATTGCAAGCTTATGGGATAATTTGATTAAATTTGATTATGAGTGTTCTATGATGAAACCCAAATTTGAGAGTGAGTGAAATTTCCGCTTATACTATATGTGAGGCTCTGCTTCTAATTTATGCTCATGTCATGCTTTAATTCTAAAATTAAATCAATGATTATTTCTAAACATGATGTTCATGAAGAATTATCAATAATGACTGATTTGTAGGCCTGATTAAGTGAGAAGTATCATTTTATTAAACACTACAATCAAGAGAATTTAATACTTGTAGTTTTTGATTGTCTTATCCCAATATAAAAAGAATGATATTTTTGAAGCCATGCAAATAGATTGAATATGCAGAGTCTATGTTCTTAGGAACACTGACTCTGACTGCTCGGGACGATCAGTATTAAATGTGAGGATGTGATAATGGCCAAAATTGACCATTATTTTCAATCTATTTCCGTGTCTAAACATGGACATTTGATCGCATTCCGGTCTTATTTAAATAAGAAAGCAGTTGAATTTGACAGATATTTGCAAGTTTGTATAAATAATAAGCTAATATTGAAAAACACAAAAATATTGTTATTTTATTAAATTTTATGTTAAAAAATCCAAAAACATGATAAAAATAGTAAAAATCCTCCGCTTGATATTTTGTTTGTTCGGTGTTGTCTATTCGGTGGAACGCGGGTTCATTAAATGGAACACAGACCAAATAATCAAGTGGAATAAAAATACATGTTTATATTATTTTATATTTTAATGTATATATTTATAATTTTTATGTTTGTTTTTATTTCTATTTTCTGCTTTAGTTAAAAATTAATTGGTCCACTAATCACTTTTAATTCTAATTAATTGCAGGTGGCCCAAGAATTATTAATCCAGTCCAATATTAATTAAGTCCAAGCCCAACACCCTTGGCCCAATACCATTTGTCCAAGCCCAATTACACCTCAAAGCCCAAAACCTAACCCTAACCCTAACCCTAATGCCCCTAGCCGCCGCCGGCGCCGCCACTGCCGCCGGGGACCTTTTCCGGCCACCGCTGCCGCCCTCCGCCTCAAGCTCCATCACCTCCGACCATCATTCCCGGCCACCGGAATCCCTCACCACCGCTCAGCCGCCGCTCCCGCCACCATCGTCACCATCTCCTCCATCCTCAGTCCACAGCCGCCACCGCAACCCACAGCATCATCTCCGATCTACCGCACCTCCGTCCTCGAGAACCTAGATCCGGCCCCCACACCTCTCCAACACCGCCCTCTTCTCCGGCCATTTCGATCGAGCACGCCACCACCGGAGCACCACCGCCTCATCCCCGTCACTCTCGCCACCATCCTCGAGCCACAAGCCGCGGCCACCACCCCATCTGTAACACCCCGGTTTTTGGTCACCCAGGTCGGGATGTCACCGCCACACCTCCCTAGCAAGACACGGTTTCTCCGAGCTTGCTAAAGAGATGCAAGGCTATGGTTTTTCAGAATTTAAAACATTCAAACAGCCCATTTATATATAATTTAAAAATAATACATCAAAGTTGCAGCGGAAAATAACATGTACATATATGTATCGCAGCGGAATTTAAATATAGGGCCAACATGGCCTAATCACGGGTTAAACAGGCCCGTTCATGCAATTTCTAGTCTAACGTAACATTTAAAAATAAATTGTTTCCCCAAACTTCCCATGAATGCATATGATGATGCATATTCTTCAGCTCTGAAATAAACAGGGAAATAAAAATGGTTTGGTCAGCACTACGTGCTGAGTAAGTTACCACAAACATGATTGTGAGGTTTCAAAGCCTTTAATTAAATTTAAAAACATGTGCATAATATCCATGATTTAATTTATCCAACTAGTAATAATTTAATTGCGTATTTTAAAAGACAATGGTTTCCATAAGATCATAATTCAACAACATGATAAAGTAATCGCAAGACATAATTTAAAGGCATAATTTAAATAAGGAAACTATCTAAGTATTTCAGGATTTCACTATCCCTCTTTTATTCGATATAATCTAGTATAATTTATTCTTGGGGAATCGAACCCGCAAGAAAACAAACAAGCGCCCTTGGGGAATCGAACTCGCAAGAACTCACATACATCCTAGGGAATCGAACCCGTAGGAATCAACACCTATTCTGGGGAATCGAACCCGCAGAAAGAAACACCCTGGGGAATCGAACCCGCAAGGTTTGACACGGACATCCTGGGGAATCGAACCCGCAGGAGAACATACAATCGCCCTTGGGGAATCGAACCCGCAAGAACTCAAACACACCCTGGGGAATCAAACCCGCAAGGTTTGACACAGACATCCTGGGGAATCGAACCCGCAGGTCAAACAAGTTTCGCAAATTTCACGAGTTTCATCAAGAGTTCAAGATTTGACTCGGTCAACCACAGTTTAATCTAAAATGCGTCTAAAATCAGATTTAATTTCAAAAATTCCGAAATTTCGCGTCTGACTCCAAAACGTCAAGATCTACAACTTTTGTGTTTTAACTTTTTCAATCCGAGATACCTAAATAGGTCAAAAACACTAATTTTCACAGAAGTATAAATCTGTCCGAATTTCCTAGGTCACAGTTTAGAGATTTCGAATTCTACCATAGCAAATCAACTCCAAAATTAACGAAATTTGACAGAGATCATCTTAAGACATATATCTACAAGTTTTATGTTCAGCAAAAGATCTAATTCATCCTATTTCTATTGTCAAAAACGCCAATAAGTTCGGGCCAAGAATCTGTCAAGATTTCAAGATCCACATCCTAGCAGTTCGGTTTCGGGTGGATTTCATATATCAAATCATCACGAAAAATTCTGAAAATTTACGGAGGTGTTCTTAACGCATAGATCTACAACTCTTATGTTCAACGCTAAGCCTAGATCGGTCTAGATCCAAGGTAGAAATCACCATCAAGTTCGAACTAAAGTTCTGTCACCGTTTCAAGATCTAAACTCAAGGCAGGTCTGTTTGTGGTCGTTTTCAGATATCAAAACACGATGAACAATTATGAAAATTTTACAATACATAGATCTATGTCTTAGGAACGTTTTTCGTGTTTTAAGTTTCTCCGTTTGAAGCCGTTTTAAGGTTCGGAAAAATTAGGCAAAACTGTTGCGCCGTTAAAAATCACATATGGATAGATTTACGAAAGATTTGCTCAAGTTTCTAGATTTGAATATTTTTACTACTCCCAAAACCGTGTAAGCGTTAACTTACTGATTTACGGATGTCTCGGCTCGATGATTCGGAGGCGTGGCTTCCACGTTCTTCGTTCTCCCTCCGAGATCCTTCGTTTTTCCTCAACGCGTCCGGATCGGGGTTTAGAATAGGAAAGAGATTTAATTAGGATTCGTTTTCGAATCTTGAATGGAAAAGAATGGACAAGAATGGTTCGAATCTTACCCCGATGATCGAAGACTCCTAATTTTCGTCCAAGTCAGTCCCTTAATTCGGTTTTGTGCCTCCGACGACTCCGGAATTAGGGTTTTGTGTGTAGAGAGATTTCGTAGGGTTTTGTAAAGATGTTCGGGGCTCCCAAGAGGGTTTATTTATAGATATTTAAGACCTAGGGTGTCCAAGATCTGACCCCAAGCGTCTTGAGTCGAGATATGTTCAACCGAAAGTCGAAAAATCCGCGTTCGGGCGAGAGATTCACGCAACAACCAAATCTGTCATGTGGCGCGCTCTTGGCGCGGTTTTCCCCATTGGGCGCGCGGCCACCGCGCCGTCCTGGCCTGGACTTCGGTCTGGGCCGGGTCGTGCGATCCGTCGGGCGTTTCCTCCTCTCTTTCGGACTCCTATCCCCCTATGTTCCCGGATTCGGATTTCCGGGGTATCTTCGGGCTCCGATTTCCTATCTTAATTTTACTCGGATCTAAATTTATGTTTGGACTCGAGTTATTGAGTCCATCGGTGTTGGGTTTCCGTGTAACCATTTGTTCGATTAAATTGTCTTCGGCTTCCCGGGTTCTTGGAATTTTGATTCCTTTTTAATTTAAATTTCATTTCTCATCTTTTATGATTCTTTACCCCTTTATCATGTTTATTATATTTATTTATTTATTTATTTTATTTATTGCATTTATTTTATGTTGGAAAATTCTCGGGTATTACAGTCTACCCTCCTTAAGAATCAACTTCGTCCTCGAAGTTGTGTTTCGGCTTTTCTCGTGCTAAAGTCTTTTGTTTGTTTTATTATTTTGTGACTGAACTTAGAATTAAAACTTCTAAGCTGCCTACGTACCCGGTGAAGGGATCAAGCCATAACGTAGTTCAAAACAATTTGAATATGTTTATTTATTCATTCGGAATACATATCGTCAAAAATAAATGTCTATTTTACGGGGTATTACATCCTCTCCCCCTTAGGACTTCAGTTATGTCCCCATAACTGCCTACTTATTATTCTCTTCCTTGATCTCCTTGTTGAGGGTTTACCAATTCTATCCTCTTCTCAATCATCTCCTCACGAACATTACATTCTCTAATCATGTGGTCTTCCCCACCACATCTATAACAAGTCCCACGCCTTGGGCACTCGCGCTCCAGATGGGCTTGATGGCATTGTGGGCAACGGGGTACGACTGTACGACGTATGCATTTCTCCCATTATAGAAATCCTTATTCTCGTTCCTATCTTGTCCACCGTTATTGCTCCGATTCTTCTTCTCAAATCCTTGCGAGTCCTTGCTCGTCTCCCCATTTTCCTTACGCTTCAGTTGCTGGACTCGATCAATTGCTACAGCTCGATCATAAACCGTCTGCAGGTTCGTGAATTGTCCTACTGCAAGTATCTCCCGGATACTAAGGTTCAGACCCATCTCGAATTTCTGAGCCTTGTCAGAGTCGGTTGGTACTATCCTCGTAGCAAATCGTACTAACTCCTTAAACCGGGTGTAATACTCCTGCACCGTCCGTCCCTCTTGCTTCAGTGATAAAAACTCTTCGTACATTGCCGCCTTGGTGCTCATGGGGTAGAATCGGTCCCTTAAATCCTCCTTAAGTTTAGTCCACGAATAAGCTTCTTCAGCTTCCTCTAAATTCCTCTGGAGGTCTTGCCACCACTCATCGGCTTCGCCTCCTAAGTAGTAGGTTGCTACTCGTGTCTTTGCCTCATCAGGACATTTGATAGCATCCAAGAGCTTATCAAATGTACGGATCCACCCCTCTAGTTTGGCGGGATCCTCCTGGCCATCATAACGTGGTGGTTGATAGGGATTCACCAACGCTAGATAGTTGGTTTGAGCTACGGGCGGAGTTACTGCTGCAGATGTCCTATGCACCTCCGCATTTCCTAATGCTACTAGGAATCCCTCTATCGTTTTTAAACGTGCTTCCATATTATTGGGCGCTTGAGGCACTTGCTCTCCTAGGTTCTGAGGACTTTCACTGTTGTTGGGCGTGTTGGAAAGGTTAGCGTCAGTGCCGTTTGGACTCACCTTCCTTGGTTTCCTCCTAGGCGCCATTTTCTGTTATAACGTGTAGAGTTTAGATAGATCGCTCGAACAAGACGTTTCGTAAATTTCTAATTTCAAATTTTGGGATTTGTTGTTTGGAAATCCAAACAAGATTTTTGGAATAGAGAGTGTTTTAATAAAACTTGATTTTCTTATTGTTCCACATGAGGAAGTTTTCTAGTTCGTACCAGGATAGGAATGGCTAGAGCCGAGATTTGTTATGCTTAGGCGTGCGCTTAGATGAACGCGATCTAGAACTAAGGCAAGATTAGTCTCTAGTGAGCATTTCTAATTTGATGTCAAGCGTCTAAGTTATCTAGGTGTAGCAAGAGATCTAAGTTAGAACAACTCCGCTCCTAGGTTATCTAAGGTATAGAAAATGCAATATGCACATGCACATGATGATCCCCCAAAAATAAATGCACTATATATATATATATATATTTTCAAGTTTCCATGGGTTTTAAGAATAAGAATTTATTCCATGAAAAAAATGTTTTAAAATAATAATTAAAATTCTTGGACCTCTATATTGGGTCAAAAATAATTAACATTTGGGCTAAAAAAAATATTTGGGGCTAGGAAATTTCAAAAATAATAATTTGGGCTCTTCTATAATAATAATCTAAAAATAATAATGGTTTAAAAATAATAGTTTAAAAATAATAATAATAATAGGTTTAAAAATAAGCCGGGCTCTGATACCACTCTGTATCAGATATTGTTTTTTTTTAAAAAATAAATAGCTATAAAATATTCTGGGCTCTGATACCACCTTGGTATCAGATATTTTCTTTAAAATAAATAGCTTTAAAATAGTCTGGGCTCTGATACCACTTTGTAACACCCCGGTTTTTGGTCACCCAGGTCGGGATGTCACCGCCACACCTCCCTAGCAAGACACGGTTTCTCCGAGCTTGCTAAAGAGATGCAAGGCTATGGTTTTTCAGAATTTAAAACATTCAAACAGCCCATTTATATATAATTTAAAAATAATACATCAAAGTTGCAGTGGAAAATAACATGTACATATATGTATCGCAGCGGAATTAAAATATAGGGCCAACATGGCCTAATCACGGGTTAAACAGGCCCGTTCATGCAATTTCTAGTCTAACGTAACATTTAAAAATAAATTGTTTCCCCAAACTTCCCATGAATGCATATGATGATGCATATTCTTCAGCTCTGAAATAAACAGGGAAATAAAAATGATTTGGTTAGCACTACGTGCTGAGTAAGTTACCACAAACATGATTGTGAGGTTTCAAAGCCTTTAATTAAATTTAAAAACATGTGCATAATATCCATGATTTAATTTATCCAACTAGTAATAATTTAATTGCGTATTTTAAAAGACAATGGTTACCATAAGATCATAATTCAACAACATGATAAAGTAATCGCAAGACATAATTTAAAGGCATAATTTAAATAAGGAAACTATCTAAGTATTTTAGAATTTCACTATCCCTCTTTTATTCGATATAATCTAGTATAATTTATTCTTGGGGAATCGAACCCGCAAGAAAACAAACAAGCGTCCTTGGGGAATCGAACCCGCAAGAACTCACATACATCCTAGGGAATCGAACCCGTAGGAATCAACACCTATTCTGGGGAATCGAACCCGCAGAAAGACACACCCTGGGGAATCGAACCCGCAAGGTTTGACACGGACATCCTAGGGAATCGAACCCGCAGGAGAACATACAATCGCCCTTGGGGAATCGAACCCGCAAGAACTCAAACACACCCTGGGGAATCGAACCCGCAAGGTTTGACACAGACATCCTGGGGAATCGAACCCGCAGGTCAAACAAGTTTCGCAAATTTCACGAGTTTCATCAAGAGTTCAAGATTTGACTCGGTCAACCACAGTTTAATCTAAAATGCGTCTAAAATCAGATTTAATTTCAAAAATTCCAAAATTTCGCGTCTGACTCCAAAACGTCAAGATCTACAACTTTCGTGTTTTAACTTTTTCAATCCGAGATACCTAAATAGGTCAAAAACACTAATTTTCACAGAAGTATAAATCTGTCCGAATTTCCTAGGTCACAGTTTAGAGATTTCGAATTCTACCATAGCAAATCAACTCCAAAATTAACAAAATTTGACAGAGATCATATTAAGACATATATCTACAAGTTTCATGTTCAGCAAAAGATCTAATTCATCCTATTTCTATTGTCAAAAACGCCAATAAGTTCGGGCCAAGAATCTGTCAAGATTTCAAGATCCACATCCTAGCAGTTCGGTTTCGGGTGGATTTCATATATCAAATCATCACGAAAAATTCTGAAAATTTACGGAGGTGTTCTTAATGCATAGATCTACAACTCTTATGTTCAACACTAAGCCTAGATCGGTCTAGATCCAAGGTAGAAATCATCATCAAGTTCGAACTAAAGTTCTGTCACCGTTTCAAGATCTAAACTCAAGGCAGGTCTGTTTGTGGTCGTTTTCGGATATCAAAACACGATGAAAAATTATGAAACTTTTACAGTACATAGATCTATGTCTTAGGAACGTTTTTCGTGTTTTAAGTTTCTCCGTTTGAAGCCGTTTTAAGGTTCGGAAAAATTAGGCAAAACTGTTGCGCCGTTAAAAATCACATATGGACAGATTTACGAAAGATTTGCTCAAGTTTCTAGATTTGAATATTTTTACTACTCCCAAAACCGTGTAAGCGTTAACTTACTGATTTACGGATGTCTCGGCTCGATGATTCGGAGGCGTGGCTTCCACGTTCTTCGTTCTCCCTCCGAGATCCTTCGTTTTTCCTCAACGCGTCCGGATCGGGGTTTAGAATAGGAAAGAGATTTAATTATGATTCGTTTTCGAATCTTGAATGGAAAAGAATGGACAAGAATGGTTCGAATCTTACCCCGATGATCGAAGACTCCTAATTTTCGTCCAAGTCAGTCCCTTGATTCGGTTTTGTGCCTCCGACGACTCCGGAATTAGGGTTTTGTGTGTAGAGAGATTTCGTAGGGTTTTGTAAAGATGTTCGGGGCTCCCAAGAGGGTTTATTTATAGATATTTAAGACCTAGGGCGTCCAAGATCTGACCCCAAGCGTCTTGAGTCGAGATATGTTCAACCGAAAGTCGAAAAATCCGCGTTCGGGCGAGAGATTCACGCAACAACCAAATCTGTCATGTGGCGCGCTCTTGGCGCGGTTTTTGTAACACCCCGGATTTGATAACCCAGGCCGGGATGTCACCGCCGCAATTCCCTAGTAAGACACGGCTTCCCGAGCTTGCTAAGGAAATGCAAGGCTTGTGGGTATGAAAAGATTTAAAAACATTTCAAGATTTAGTCCGGAAATTCATAATACTTAATACGATAGTAGTAATCATCATGCGCGAAAAGTAAATAAAGGAAGTGCAGCGGAAAGCAAAATCACGGCCAACATGGCCAAATCCTCGGGTTTAACAGACCCGGTAAAAACAGTACGATGCAGAAATTTTAAAATGTTCATAAATGATTCCCCCCAAGTGCATGCGTATGCGTCACTCGACATACTCTGTAAAAGAAAAATGACAACGGTTGTCAGTATAAAAATATACTGAGTAAGTTAATCCCTAACTAACAAATAAAGGGGTTACAAGTGTTTAAACTAAAGATTTCGCTTACCGTACGGGAATTTAAAAATACATGATTTATTAGCAGCGGGAAATTCATGATTAAAGAACTAAATTTTTAAAAGCGTAATCTAAAGCATAATTTAAGATGCATAAAATTTAAATACGTAATTAAAGACAGGATAAATACGATTTAAGCATAATGAAACACTCACACGAGTCTTTTACTTTTCATCCCGTAAACTAAGAAGAGGACACCATACCGGGAGATCACTAACGAGGCAATCTCAACATAGGACCACTAACGAGGGAGTCCAAACAATGGGAGACCACTAACGAGGCAGTCTCAAAGATAGTAGGACCACTAACGAGGCGATCCAAAAAGATAGTAGGACCACTAACGAGGCGATCCACAAATACAGCGCGCGAGATCACTAACGAGGCAATCTCAGATAGTAAGGAGACCACTAACGGGGCAGTCTCAAAGATAATGATAGTATGAAGATCGGCTCAGCCTAGTGAACGGGATTTTTCGAAAGTTCGTATTTCAAAGTTATCAAATAATCGATATCGCGTTTTCATAGTTCGAGTTTTCTCAAGTTCGAAAAATCCTATTCGAGGCAGTTCACGCCTTTCTTAATTTAAAATTCGTTTTTCCTCCAAAAATTCTGAAACTTGGCCAGTAATTCAAAAACACACACACGAACAACTTTCATGTTTTAAGTTTTTGGAAATAAGGTTCCGAAGTGAGTTAAAATTTGAGTTTATTGCAAAGAATAATTTACGTCTTGAAAACTGTTTTCGTCACAGGTTCGTGTAACGCCGATTAAAAATTCATTTCAAAACCAATCGATGTGAAATTTTTACAGTAACTACACGACACATTAAGGAACAACTTTCATGTTTTAAGTTTTTGGAAATAATGAATTTTTGGTACTCAAAAATCGTGTGCAACTCACTGCATACTCATGGCCCTTAAAACGAATTCAAAACAGTTCTAAAAACTTGGCCGATTGACATATCAAATGAACACCAAAATTCGTGAAATTTTGTAGGCATAATCTAGACACAATTATCTACAACTTTTGTTTAGAAATGCAAAGTTAAATCATTCGAAAAATGGGTGAAAAACATGCATCAAGTTGAATGAAGGAATCTGTCACAGATTTAAATCGTTCGGTTCGAAACAGAAAGTTCATGGCGAAAATTGGGATAGCAAAACTTAATGTCAATGGCTGAAATTTGGACACAAGATAGATAAAGGTGTTAGGAACAACTTTTATGTTGAAAAGTTTTCGGTTTGAATTCCCGAAGGTCGAGTTTTTGGCGAGTCTTTAAAATTGGACGAAAATAGGGTTTTTGAAAACCGATTTTTGTTACAAGCCTATATCTCGAGATTTAAACAACAAACAACCACGAAAATTTGTGAGTAAGGTGTTAACTTACTTAGAATGATGATAGGGTCGCTGGATTGGGTTTCCGGACGTCCTAGGGTCACGACGAACGGCCAACTTCTCCGATCGCTTTTTGTTCGTTTTCCGACGGGAAATCGTAGTAAGGAAAAAGGGTTAGAATATGCGTTTCTGAGATCTATGGACGAATTGAAACGTTGCACAATGGCTTACCAAGAGTCTAGAGGGCAGGGGCTTGTCCTGGTCGTCCCGTCGTCGCCGGAATACTTGCCGGAAAGTGGTGTCGAAAGAGTTTCGAACTTGGAGAGGGAATTGAGGGTGGAGGCTGAATGTTTACTGAAAACCTAGGGTTTGGGGCACCCCTAGGGTATTCTTAAGCCTTCCCCAAGGCTGAGATTCGATTGCCATGGTTAGGGGTGTGGTTTTTGGCAAGAAAATCGCCATGGAAGGAAAGTTTACACTTTCAGCACCTCTGGCGCGCTGGTGGCGCGCACCTAAGCTTTTGCCCGCGCGGAGCACGCGCGACCAGCCTGGAGTCGCGACGCCTCCGTCCGCGCGGTGGCCGCGCGGCGGCGCGCGGACAGCGCGGGCCGGCCGGACCGGCCGGTTCAGCGGTCCGCGTGTTCCGTCGGGTCTTTCCTTGCTTTCCCCTATCGATTTTCTACGTGTTAGCTCGATTCCTTGGGTCGTCTCTAGTCCGAAATCCTTTCCTTAATCTCGTTACGAGTTCGGCTTATCGCTCGCAACATTTCCGTATCCTAATTGGCCTAGTCTAAGTTGGTTCCAACTCCTCCTATCGTCCTTGTGATCTAATTCGTGATTTATTTTGTGATTTATTTCGTGACTGAACTTAGAAATTAGTTCCAAGCTGCCTACGTACCCTGTGAAGGGATCAAGTCATGACGTAGTTCAAAACAATTTGAATTTGTTTTTCCTCGGGTGTTACATCCTCCCCCCCTTAAGAATACAGTTATGTCCCCATAACTGTGGTCGGGTCGTCTTGGAAGAGGGTAGGGTAACGTTGCCTCATGTCGGCTTCCAATTCCCAGGTTGCCGTCTCCGTCTCGTGGTTGGACCACAGGACCTTGACCATCTTTACAGTTTTATTCCTTGTCACCCTTTCCTTGTAGTCGAGTATTTGCAACGGGGTTTCTTCATAGGTCAAGTCATCATCCAATTCGATTACGTCCGGTTGGAGTACATGCGACGTGTCGGGCACATACTTCTTTAGCTGGGAAACGTGAAACACGTTATGGACGCGTGATAGTTGAGGCGGCAGCGCCAGCCGGTACGCCAGATTCCCTACTCTCTCTAGGATCTCATATGGCCCTATGTATCGTGGGCTCAGTTTCCCCCGCTTGCCAAAGCGCATTACGCCCTTCATTGGCGAGACCTTCAGCATGACCTTGTCACCGACTTGAAATTCCAAGTCCTGCCGTCTCACGTCCGCATAACTCTTTTGCCGGTCCTGAGCGGCTCTCATCTTCCCCTGGATAACCTTAACTTGCTGAGCCATGTCCTCCACCAGTTGTGGCCCTACGGTCATTACTCGATCGTTCTCTTCCCAACTCAATGGGCTCCGGCATCTTCGTCCATACAGTGCCTCGAAGGGCGCCATGCCGATGCTCGCATGGTAACTGTTGTTATAAGAGAACTCGATCAAGGGTAAATGGTGCTCCCAACTTCCCTTGAATTCCAACACACAAGCCCTCAACATGTCCTCCAGCGTCTGTATAGTTCGCTCCGTCTGTCCATCCGTCATAGGGTGGAATGCCGTACTCATCTTTATCTGCGTCCCCAGAGCTTCTTGCAGCTTGGTCCAAAACTGGGAGACGAATCTGCTATCCCTATCCGAGATGATGTCATGCGGCACCCCGTGCCGGCGTACCACATTGTCTATGTATGCTCTTGCTAGTTGGTCCATTGTCCAAGTGTCCTTCATCGGGATGAAAATGGCGGCCTTCGTTAACCTATCCACGATCACCCAGATCTTATTCATTCCTTTTGGCGATCGTGGCAACCCTGAAACAAAATCTATGGAGATGCTATCCCACTTCCAGCTTGGGATCTCCAATGGTTGCATTAATCCTAAGGGCTTTTGCCGTACTGCCTTGATCTTCTGGCAGGTAAGGCACCTTGCCACGAATTCGGCCACCAATAATTTTTCTTCAAGTCCTTATACAGCTTATCCCCTCCGGGGTGGACCGAGTAGGGGGTGCTATGGCCTTCCTCCATCACCTTCTTCTTCAGATCTGCGGACTCCCGCGGTATACACCATCTTCCCCTGAAGCGGATGCTCCCGTCCTCGTGAACCTGGAAATCTACTGCCTTTCCTTCGGCAATGCTTCTCCTTATTTCCTCCATCTGTTCGTCACTCGATTGAGCGAGTCGTATTTCTTCGAATACGGTAGGGCTTACTACCATCGCGTTGACGACCTCGGTTACCGTACCGGGCTGCACCAGTTCCAGGCTTAGTTTCGCCAAATCTCTGTACAATTCGGCCGGTATCACCAGTGAGTTCGTGACATGTTGCGCCTTCCGACTCAAGGCGTCGGCCACGACGTTGGCCTTGCCCTCGTGATACGCGACTTCTAGGTCGTAATCTTTGATCAATTCCAACCATCTCCTCTGCCTCAAGTTCAGCTCTCTTTGCGTGAATATGTACTTGAGGCTCTTATGGTCGGTAAACATCCGACACTTCCGCCCATAGAGATAGTGTCTCCAGATTTTCAGGGCGAACACGACCGCGGCCAGTTCCAGGTCGTGCGTCGGGTAGTTTTGCTCGTGCGGTTTCAGCTGTCGTGATGCGTACGCTATGACCTTTTGATCCTGCATCAGTACGCACCCCAGTCCTTCTCTCGAGGCGTCGCTATACACCTCGAAGTCTCCATCCTCTGATGGTAACGCCAACACCGGCGCCGTGGTAAGTCGTTTCTTCAGCTCCTGGAATGCGGCTTCGCACTCGCCAGTCCAGTCATACTTCACCCCCTTCTTCAGCAGTTGGGTCAATGGGCGGGCGATTTTGGAGAAATCTTGGACAAATCGCCTGTACTAGCCCGCCAGTCCGAGGAAGCTTCTTATCTCCGTTGGGCTCTTCGGGGGTACCCACTCGGTTACAGCCGAGATTTTCGCCGGGTCTACCGCCACTCCGCTGGCGGATACGATATGCCCAAGGAATGTTACCTCCCTCAGCCAGAAGTCGCATTTGGACAACTTCCCATATAGCTGATTTTCTCGGAGGATCCTCAGCACTTTATGTAAGTGCTTGGAATGTTCTTCCTCGTCCCTTGAGTAGACCAAGATGTCGTCTATGAATACCACTACGCATTGATCTAACAGTCCTCGGAACACGTTGTTCATGAGGTTCATGAACATCGCCGGGGCATTCGTCAGTCCGAATGACAGGACTGTGAATTCGTAGTGTCCGTAGCGAGTCCTGAACGCTGTCTTCGGGATGTCCTTCTCAGCAATTCGCAGCTGATGATATCCCGATCGCAGGTCGATTTTGGAGAACACAGTAGCTCCCTTCAGCTGGTCAAACAGATCCTCGATTCTGGTGGTGGCGCCGCGGCAGCTCCACCCTGGTTAACGTAAGCATTACCCAGTGCGATTAGTAACTCTTCCATATTTCTCAATCGCCCTTCCGCAGGGTTAGGCATTGGTCCTGCCGGGTTTGGCATCTCCGCGTCAGGTGCCTTCTCATTGGGTTGTCCCGGCGTGCCGTGGGTGTTGGGGGTGGCAGGGAAGGCCCTTGGTCGTCCTCGAGGTGCCATCCTGTTACAACCGAGG
Organism: Hygrophila difformis; assembly: GCA_030278955.1. Lineage (NCBI taxonomy): Eukaryota > Viridiplantae > Streptophyta > Magnoliopsida > Lamiales > Acanthaceae > Hygrophila > Hygrophila difformis. Next base: position 45,967,196 of record JAOANR010000006.1, on the reverse strand, counting down.
AAGGTGTAAAGTTCAGGGAGATTCGATAAAGTGGAAAAAAAAGTCTTGCTGAATTGTATGGTGCTAATCAGGAGTTGGTCAGTATTTGCATTTATTTATTCAGTCGTTTAGGGTTTAGGGTCTGAGGTACTTGTCGTTTTGTTATGCAGAAATAGATGCGTTGTTTGTCTGTCGGCGCTTTGTTAAGATATAAAGAGGGTGTATAAAATAAGTTTTTGTGACTTTATTGCTCAGTAGAAGTTTTTGTTTCGATACAAGCGACAAGTAGCAAAGATCCTGAAAATAGTTTTGGGGAAAATAGAAAAGGAGAACAATGGGAATAATGCATCAAAAATCTCTAATCCTGCGAAGGGTAGGTGGTCGGGTCCTCCATGGGGTCATCCTCATCACTTGATTCCTCGATGGTGCCCGTGCCAAGGGGCCCATGGAACACTGGGCTGGCTGGCCAACTGGGCCCAGCAACAGGAGCAGGATCAACGAATGCAACTGGGGTTTGGACCGCTGCAGGGACAGCGACAGGGTCAATAACGAGGCTAGTGACAGGAGGAGTTCCTGGGTTGAGTGGGGCAGGTGGAAGCAGATCATCCTTCAGGTGATGCAGTTGATGTCCCAAGACCCCTGCTTGGGTCTCTACGTCGTCAATCTGGGTCCGAAGCTCAGTCTCGCGGGTCTGGAGTTCGTTGATTTGGACTTGGAGTTGGGTTATATCTTGGTGTCCTGCTTGGCCCAGATTAGTTAGGTGGCCCAAGTTAGCTTCCATTTGCTCTACCCTTAGTCTGAAGTTGTTCACGTTTTGAGGAGATTCGAGGTATGCTTCAATCAACCTCATTAGTAGGTTGATCATGTTCACGTTTGGGGAAGCCATCTAGTGTTAACAAGGTAGGTTAGAGTTAGACGTTTTTCAGGCAAGGTTAAGATATGCACAAATTTAAATCTATATGCAACATGCAAGTGCAAGTCCCTTCCCCATAAAATTTAGTTTAAAATAAATTGCTAAGGGTTGGGCCTCTATAGTGGGCCAAAATTTAATATTTCTTGGGCTAAGATTTGGGCTATGTAAAAAGGATTATAGATTTTTGGGCTAAAAATAGTACTAGTAGTCAAATAAATAATTTTTAAAGAAATAATACTTGGGCTTAAAAATATTGGTTTAAAATAATAGTAGTAGCTTTAAAAATTTTCCGGGCTCTGATACCAACTTGTAACACCCCGGATTTGATAACCCAGGCCGGGATGTCACCGCCGCAATTCCCTAGTAAGACACGGCTTCCCGAGCTTGCTAAGGAAATGCAAGGCTTGTGGGTATGAAAAGATTTAAAAACATTTCAAGATTTAGTCCGGAAATTCATAATACTTAATACGATAGTAGTAATCATCATGCGCGAAAAGTAAATAAAGGAAGTGCAGCGGAAAGCAAAATCACGGCCAACATGGCCAAATCCTCGGGTTTAACAGACCCGGTAAAAACAGTACGATGCAGAAATTTTAAAATGTTCATAAATGATTCCCCCCAAGTGCATGCGTATGCGTCACTCGACATACTCTGTAAAAGAAAAATGACAACGGTTGTCAGTATAAAAATATACTGAGTAAGTTAATCCCTAACTAACAAATAAAGGGGTTACAAGTGTTTAAACTAAAGATTTCGCTTACCGTACGGGAATTTAAAAATACATGATTTATTAGCAGCGGGAAAATCATGATTAAAGAACTAAATTTTTAAAAGCGTAATCTAAAGCATAATTTAAGATGCATAAAATTTAAATACGTAATTAAAGACAGGATAAATACGATTTAAGCATAATGAAACACTCACACGAGTCTTTTACTTTTCATCCCGTAAACTAAGAAGAGGACACCATACCGGGAGATCACTAACGAGGCAATCTCAACATAGGACCACTAACGAGGCAGTCCAAACAATGGGAGACCACTAACGAGGCAGTCTCAAAGATAGTAGGACCACTAACGAGGCGATCCAAAAAGATAGTAGGACCACTAACGAGGCGATCCACAAATACAGCGCGCGAGATCACTAACGAGGCAATCTCAGATAGTAAGGAGACCACTAACGGGGCAGTCTCAAAGATAATGATAGTATGAAGATCGGCTCAGCCTAGTGAACGGGATTTTTCGAAAGTTCGTATTTCAAAGTTATCAAATAATCGATATCGCGTTTTCATAGTTCGAGTTTTCTCAAGTTCGAAAAATCCTATTCGAGGCAGTTCACGCCTTTCTTAATTTAAAATTCGTTTTTCCTCCAAAAATTCTGAAACTTGGCCAGTAATTCAAAAACACACACACGAACAACTTTCATGTTTTAAGTTTTTGGAAATAAGGTTCCGAAGTGAGTTAAAATTTGAGTTTATTGCAAAGAATAATTTACGTCTTGAAAACTGTTTTCGTCACAGGTTCGTGTAACGCCGATTAAAAATTCATTTCAAAACCAATCGATGTGAAATTTTTACAGTAACTACACGACACATTAAGGAACAACTTTCATGTTTTAAGTTTTTGGAAATAATGAATTCTTGGTACTCAAAAATCGTGTGCAACTCACTGCATACTCATGGCCCTTAAAACGAATTCAAAACAGTTCTAAAAACTTGGCCGATTGACATATCAAATGAACACCAAAATTCGTGAAATTTTGTAGGCATAATCTAGACACAATTATCTACAACTTTTGTTTAAAAATGCAAAGTTAAATCATTCGAAAAATGGGTGAAAAACATGCATCAAGTTGAATGAAGGAATCTGTCACAGATTTAAATCGTTCGGTTTGAAACAGAAAGTTCATGGCGAAAATTGGGATAGCAAAACTTAATGTCAATGGCTGAAATTTGGACACAAGATAGATAAAGGTGTTAGGAACAACTTTTATGTTGAAACGTTTTCGGTTTGAATTCCCGAAGGTCGAGTTTTTGGCGAGTCTTTAAAATTGGACGAAAATAGGGTTTTTGAAAACCGATTTTTGTTACAAGCCTATATCTCGAGATTTAAACAACAAACAACCACGAAAATTTGTGAGTAAGGTGTTAACTTACTTAGAATGATGATAGGGTCGCTGGATTGGGTTTCCGGACGTCCTAGGGTCACGACGAACGGCCAACTTCTCCGATCGCTTTTTGTTCGTTTTCCGACGGGAAATCGTAGTAAGGAAAAAGGGTTAGAATATGCGTTTCTGAGATCTATGGACGAATTGAAACGTTGCACAATGGCTTACCAAGAGTCTAGAGGGCAGGGGCTTGTCCTGGTCGTCCCGTCGTCGCCGGAATACTTGCCGGAAAGTGGTGTCGAAAGAGTTTCGAACTTGGAGAGGGAATTGAGGGTGGAGGCTGAATGTTTACTGAAAACCTAGGGTTTGGGGCGCCCCTAGGGTATTCTTAAGCCTTCCCCAAGGCTGAGATTCGATTGCCATGGTTAGGGGTGTGGTTTTTGGCAAGAAAATCGCCATGGAAGGAAAGTTTACACTTTCAGCACCTCTGGCGCGCTGGTGGCGCGCACCTAAGCTTTTGCCCGCGCGGAGCACGCGCGACCAGCCTGGAGTCGCGACGCCTCCGTCCGCGCGGTGGCCGCGCGGCGGCGCGCGGACAGCGCGGGCCGGCCGGACCGGCCGGTTCAGCGGTCCGCGTGTTCCGTCGGGTCTTTCCTTGCTTTCCCCTATCGATTTTCTACGTGTTAGCTCGATTCCTTGGGTCGTCTCTAGTCCGAAATCCTTTCCTTAATCTCGTTACGAGTTCGGCTTATCGCTCGCAACATTTCCGTATCCTAATTGGCCTAGTCTAAGTTGGTTCCAACTCCTCCTATCGTCCTTGTGATCTAATTCGTGATTTATTTTGTGATTTATTTCGTGACTGAACTTAGAAATTAGTTCCAAGCTGCCTACGTACCCTGTGAAGGGATCAAGTCATGACGTAGTTCAAAACAATTTGAATTTGTTTTTCCTCGGGTGTTACAGTTTTCCCCATTGGACGCGCGGCCACCGCGCCGTCCTGGCCTGGACTTCGGTCTGGGCCGGGTCGTGCGATCCGTCGGGCGTTTCCTCCCCTCTTTCGGACTCCTATCCCCCTATGTTCCCGGATTCGGATTTCAGGGGTATCTTCGGGCTCCGATTTCCTATCTTAATTTTACTCGGATCTAAATTTATGTTTGGACTCGAGTTATTGAGTCCATCGGTGTTGGGTTTCCGTGTAACCATTTGTTCGATTAAATTGTCTTCGGCTTCCCGGGTTCTTGGAATTTTGATTCCTTTTTAATTTAAATTTCATTTCTCATCTTTTATGATTCTTTACCCCTTTATCATGTTTATTATATTTATTTATTTATTTATTTTATTTATTGCATTTATTTTATGTTGGAAAATTCTCGGGTATTACACCATCTCTGTCTCCATCTCTCCATCCAACCTCCGACCACCCCTCTCCAAATACTCCAACCTCAACAGCCCCAAAATTCAGAAAACAGAAAACAAAGAAAACAAGAAGAAAGAAATTGGGTGAGGAAGAAGAAGCTGTAAAGAAGAAAGAAAGAAAAGAAAATGGAGGAAAGAGAATGGAGGAGGAAAGGAATGAGCGAGGAGAGAAGAAAAGAAAGAGGAGGAAAAAGTAGACCTTTGTCGCGGAAGGTAAACCTTTGTCGCGGAAGGTGCATCGCGACAAAATGCTCCGCGACCAAATATTGCTCCGCGACTGTGAGAGAAGTATCAAGACACAAAAATTGTGTCGCGGAACAATGTTCCGCGACAAAATGGACCGCGACAAAGACACGCATTCCGCGACAAGCAACTGCCCCTCACGTGACACTCCCATTTCAAATTTGTCACATGTCAAAAGGCTTGGAAAGACCCGGGACCTCAGCACCCGCAGGCATAAACATCCTTGTCTTTTCCCCTGGGACTTCAGCTCCCGCCCCCTCCTGCGCATCACCTTGGAGTTAAAAAGTGTGTCCTGAAGCAGAATTTATTCCGCGACACACACATTTGTTTAGCGACCGGGTGGGCCTTGAATGGGCCTAGGGCTTATTTTTCCACTCCCTATAAATATGTCCTCCCACCCCCTTGAACAGTAGCTACACACCCATATTTTTTTTCAGATTAGTTTTGTTCTTCCCCTTGGGGGCACCACTGTGCTCCCAAGCAATTTGAGAATAGATGGTTTCATGGCCATGTATTTTTCATCTTTAGTTTTAGTTTCTTAGTTTTAGGCAATAAATGGGTTTTTAGTAGTGTAGCCAATTTTTATATTTTATTTTTATTTTCAGTTTGTATTTTTGGGGTTTGAACATTCAACTAATGGGTGTGATTAAACCATATTTTGGTCTTTGATGTTATATGAGAAAATGTTTCACCAAAATTTATTATGGATCACTTCCATAATATTACTTGCTTTATTTTTTGCATTTTGGGCACTTGACCATTTTTATTATTTTTAGTTAGGTTTAATGCTTTATTAGAATTAATAAATGTATAACCACTTGATGCCTATCTCTTGCTAGATCTATTAATGTAGGTTTCATTTAAATTTTAGTCTCTTAGTATAGTTTATTTTTATTTTTGTTTGGTGGATGTTTTACTGCTTCTTAGTGTTTTAGATTGTTTTATTTTTATTTTATTTTTAGTTTAATAGGTCTAGAAAGTGGATGGCATTTTAGTGTTTATGCATATTTAAAAATTGCATTTCCTATATTTGTGTTGCATCATTCCCGTCTTAATCCCACGGATTAAGACGCAAACCCATGTAATGCAATATTAGGCGTTATGCTGCCAAAATTTTATAAAAATTTTAAAACCCTTTGTCGCCATACACTTTGTCGCGGACCCACGGTCCGCGACACAACCCTTGTTTAGCGACAGAGGACCAAATTCTTGCATTTTGTCTGCATGGCTTCTGTCGCGGAACCTTTGTCGCGGAACCACGGTCCGCGACAAAATCTTATTCCGAGACAGAGAATTATGCCTTGCCATTATTTTGAAACCCTTGGTCGCGAAACAACTCTTGTCGCGGAACCACGTTTCGCGACAAAATCCTTGAGTAGAGACCAAGGACCCAAATACTTGTAATTTTATTCTGGAAGGACTCTGTCGCAGAACCTTTGTCGCGGAACCACGGTCCGCGACAAAATCCTTGTTCCGCGACCAGGAATTATGTCCTTACCAATTTTCAAACCCTTGTCGCTATATCCCTTGTCGCGGAACCATGTTCCGCGACAAAATTTTTGCTTAGCGACAAAGCAAACCCTCATTTTCAAAATTCCATTCCTCTTATTTCCCACCCCTTTGTCGCGAAACCCTTGTCGCAGACCCATGGTCCGCGACACAAACTCTATTCCGCGACAAAGTGGCACCTTTTTGCCAAATTTTTATTCTCCATGACGGATGGTCAAACCGAGAGAACAATCTAAACACTAGAAGACATGCTGAGAGCATGCGTGTTGGAATTTAAGGGAAATTGGGAATCCCATTTATCTTTAATCGAATTCTCTTATAATAATAGCTATCATGCTAGCATTGGCATGGCACCTTTCGAGGCGTTGTATGGACGAAAGTGCCGAAGCCCGTTGAGCTGGGAAGAAAACGATAAGTCGGTGGTAGTGGGACCACAACTTATCGAAGACATGGCTCAACAAATCAAAGTGATTCAAGGAAAAATGAAAGCCGCTCAAGACCGTCAAAAGAGTTAAGCTGACGTGAGACGACGAGACCTAGAATTTCAAGTGGGAGATAGGGTCATGCTAAAGATATCACCCATGAAGGGGGTGATGCGCTTTGGCAAGCGAGGAAAGTTGAGTCCTCGATACATAGGACCTTACGAGATTCTAGAACGAGTCGGAAATTTAGCCTACCAACTGGCTTTACCGCCGCAATTAGATCGAGTTCATAATGTCTTCCATGTCTCACAACTAAAGAAGTATGTGCCGGACCCGACACATGTACTTAACCGGAGATAATTGAGTTCGATGAAGATTTGACTTATGAAGAAGTCCCAGTGCGTATTCTCGACACTAAGGAACGAGTAACGAGGAACAAAACCATTAAAATGATCAAGGTTCTTTGGTCGAACCACGAAAGTGAGACGGCAACTTGGGAAGTAGAATCCGACATGAGAGAACGCTACCCGACATTGTTCCAAACCGATACCGACACAGTTATGGGGACATAACTGCAATCTTAAGGGGGAGAGAATGTCATACCACCTATCTTTCGTGCATTTTTGTAAAATTTTGAACTACGTTATGGCTTGATCCCTTCACAGGGTACGTAGGCAGCTTAGAAGTTTTAATTCCAAGTTCAGTCACAACATAATAAAACAAACAAAAGACCTTAGCACGAGAAAGGCCGAAACACAACTTCGAGGATGAAGTTGATTCTTAAGGAGGGTAGACTGTAATAGCGAGAATTTTCCAACATAAAATAAAATAATAATTAAATAAATAAACAATAAATACAATAAATACCATAAATAAATAAATCCAGCAAATAAATAAATAAATAAAGATAAGGAAATGAGAAATGAGATTTTACTTAAAAAGGAATTAAAGGAATTTAATTCAACAAAAAGAATTGATTAAGGATAAGTAAATTGTACACCGAAACCCGACACCAATGAACTCGAGAATTCGAGTCCAACATCCAATTAGACCCGAGTAAAAATTTAGAGAGAAAGTAGAAACCCGGAGATACCCCGGAACTAAGAATTCGGGAGCATAGAGGGATAGAAGTCCGAAAGAGATGAGGAAAGGCACGACGGATCGCACGACCCGCCCGGACCGAAGTCCAGGCGAGTTCGGCGCGGTGGCCGCGCGGTCAAAGAGGGATGGGCGCGCCACGGCCGCGCCGTCGGACAGATTCGCCCGTGCGAGATTTTCTCGCCCGAATCCGAATTTTCCGACTTCGGTTGAACACCATTCGGCTCAAGATCCTAGGGCAGACCTTGGGCGTCCCTAGGGCTTGTTTAACTATAAATAAGACCTCTTAAAAGCTCCGAATACTTTTCCAAAACCCTACAACTCTCTATACGTCCGAAAACCCTAATTCCGGAGTCGTCGGAGGCACGAGACCAAGGCGAGACTGATTTGGACGAAAATCAGAGTCTCCTAGACGTCGTGGTAAGTTCCGATCCATTCGTCTCTTACGTTTGATTCGAAAACGAATCATAATCTTATTTTTCTTTCTACGCCCCGAATCGGATCTAGAACGTAGAATCCGACGAACGGAGAGGATAGACGGAGGACTGGAAGCCACGCCTTCGAAATAGACGATCCCGGATATCTACAAATCTGTAAGTTAATACTTACATGGTTTTGGGGGTAATTAAAACACGAAACCTAAAAGCTTGAATCGAATCTTGCGTAAATCTGTCATTGAATGTTTTCTACCGGCGCAACAGTTTTGACGAATTTTTCCGAACCTTAAAACGACTTCAAACGGATAACTTAAAACACGAAAAACGTTCCTAAGCTTAGATCTATCTACTGTAAAATTTTCAGAATTTTTAGAGACGATTTGATATGTGAAAACCAACCGAAACCGAACTGCTTGAAACTAGATCTTGAAATTCTTGACAGAACTTAGGTCCGATCTTGATCACGTTTTTGACATAGGTTACAGACCGATTTAGATCTTTGGCCGAACATGAAAGTTGTAGATAAATGTCTTAAGATAATCTCTGTAAAATTTCATTAAATTTGGAGTTGATTTGCTATGTTAGATCTTGATAATCTTGAACTGCTGTATACGAATCTCGGACAGATTTAGGTTATGACGAAAATTGATGATTTTGACCTATTTCGGTAACTCGGATTGAAAACGTTAAAACACAAAAGTTGTTCATCTCGACGTTTCTGAGTCAGTGGTGAAATTTCAGAATTTTTTAAATTAAACTAGATTTTTAATGAATTTTGGAGTAAATTGTGGTTGACCAAGTCAAATCTTGAAATAATGTTGAAACGATGAAAATAGCCTTTAAGGTTTAAACGAGTAGAAGACTCTTTGAAATAATTATATGAAATCTTGAAATTTAGGAAATCCCCTTTACGAACTTGATCGCTAAAATTAGGGGGTGAGTGCTCTGCAGGGTGCCCTCTTAACGATTCACTTCGTGCCTATATAGACGATGGTGACCCCGCATGAAAAATTTGAGATATGTTGCCAAAACGGCATGAGATATATGACCTACACTCTCGTGAATATCCTTATGGGTTTCTCGAGGCTCCGGAGTGGTACTGTGTATGGCAGATACGGCTGCGGCCGCCGGTTTCCGGCTAAATTGACGAGATTGCGATGCAATCGTGAAATACTTGCTATATTGTTCTTGGGAATAATGGGGATAGTTAAATATTTTTAATTTTTGTTCTTTAAATTATTAAATGCTTTATTTAAATTAATTATGGCTATATCTAAATTATTTATGAATATTATCATGCTTTTATGAAATATTAAATTGATGGCTTTTAAACCCTACGATCATGCATGTGTTAACTTACTCAGCAAGTTGTGCTGACCAAACCATTCTATTTCCTTTTCCCTTACAGAATATGTGGAATGATCATGAGCACGTTCATTTTGGGGGAACCATATTTTTGGCAAACTTTATTATTTAAATTCTTGCATTAGACATTAGAATAAACGGGCCTGTTTAACCCGTGTTTTGACCATGTTGGTCGTATTTAAATTTCCGCTGCAATATTATACTTAAATACTTTTTCCGCTGCGCTATGATATTATTATTTTCGAGATTATATTGTATGGGTTGTTTGCAAATGTTTTCAAAGCTTTTAAATACTGAAATACCTAGCCTTGCATCTCTTTAGTAAGCCGGAGAAACCGTGTCTTACTAGGGAGGTGTGGCGGTGACATCCCGACCTGGGTGACCAAAAACCGGGGTGTTACACTAGACTTAATGAAGCTCAATCAATTAATAGGATCAATCAAAGTAATCATCTCCACAGCATGTTCTTGGAATTCCTCATAATAGGGCTTAAGACGATGCCCGTTCACCATGAACTTTTTCTCCGTGCTTAGACTTTGTATTTCAATTGCACCGAAAGGTAACACGTTAGTAACCACAAAAGGACCTATCCAACGAGAGCGCAACTTACCCGGGAAGAGCTTAAGGCGGGAATGAAAAAGCAAGACCTTTTGTCCTACTTTAAATTCTTTCCTTATATTTTGATCATGAAAAACCTTACTCTTCTCCTTGTAAATGGTGGAATTCTCATAGGCCTCGTTCCGGATCTCCTCTAGTTCCTGCAACTGCAATTTTCTATTTTCTCCAGCTTCAATCAAGTTCATATTACACTTCTTAACTGCCCATTATGCACGATGTTCCAATTCAACTGGTAAATGACAAGGCTTACCAAATACTAACCTGTAGGGCGACATTCCAATTGGAGTTTTATACGTGGTGCGATATGCCCACAGAGCATCCTCTAAGTGTAAATTCAAATCATTTCTATCTGGTCTCACCATTTTCTCCAAGATTCCTTTGATTTCTCTGTTGGATACCTCAGCTTGTCTATTTGTCTGTGGATGATATGATGTCGAGACCTTATGCACAACTCCATACCTGCGAAACAATGCAGAAATTGTTTTGTTGCAAAAATGTGTTCCCCTATCACTTACAAATGCCTTCGGCATTCCAAAGCAACTGAAGATGAATGTCTTTAAGAATTCTGCAACAACTTTAGCATCGTTAGTTCGGGTAGCTTTAGCTTCCACCCACTTTGAAACATAATCGACTGCAAGTATGATGTAATGAAAACCATGTGACATTGGAAACGGCCCCATGAAATCCATGCCCCAAACATCAAATATTTCAACAAAAAGCATAGGTGTTAGTGGCATTTGATTTCTAGCAGAAATATTTCCTACCCGTTGACATTTATCACAAGTTTTTCAAAACACATGTACATCTTTAAATAAGGTAGGGCAATAAAATCCACTATCCAATACCTTCCTTGCAGTCCGTTGGGCACCAAAGTGACCCCCGCATTCTAAAGAATGGCAAAATTTAAGGATAGAATCATACTCACTCTCTTTTACGCAACGTCTAATGACTTGGTCCGCACATCTTTTCCACAGATACGGATCATCCCATATGTAATACTTGGAATCACTTTTTAGCTTATCTCTTTTCGCCTTAGTCCATCCTGCAGGAAACTTGTTAGTGACTAAATAATTAACTAGATCTGCATACCATGGAGAATGTGAGGAAATTGTAAACAATTGTTCCTCTGGGTAATACTCCCTTAAACAGAGTTCATCTTGGGCAGTAGGGAGACGGCTTAAGTGATCCGCAACTAAATTTTCGCTTCCCTTTTTATCCTTGATTTCCACATCGAATTCCTGTAGGAGTAATATCCATCTAATTAGCCTTGGCTTGCTTTCCTTCTTGGACATCAAATGCCTCAAAGCTGCATGATCAGAATAAATAATTACTTTAGTTCCCAATAAATATGATCTAAACTTTTCTAAAGCAAAAACAACAGCTAAGAGTTCTTTTTCTGTGGTAGAATAACTAAGTTGAGCCCCATTCAACGCCTTTGATGCATAGTATATGGCCCATGGGGTTCTTTCACTTCTTTGTCCAAGAACAGCTCCTACTGCGGTGTCACTGGCATCGCACATGATCTCGAAAGGCAGGTTCCAATTAGGTGGCTGAATGATAGGAGGTGATGTCAACAGCTCCTTGATTTTTTCAAAGGCCTTTTTGCAATCCTCGCCAAACTCAAACTGGACATCCTTTTGCAAAAGTCGAAACAAAGGAGCAGCTATTTTTGAGAAATCCTTGATAAAGCGGCGATAGAATCCTGCATGACCTAGAAAAGAACGAATATCCCTCACCGAAGTGGGGTAGGGTAAAATAGAAATAATATCAACCTTCGCTCTATCTACCTCAATCCCTTTTGATGACACTAGATGGCCAAGAACAATCCCATTTTCTACCATAAACTGGCACTTCTCCCAATTCAATACTAGCCTAGTTTCTTTACATCTTTTCAATATCACGACTAGATTATCTAAGCAAGCATCAAAATTATCACCATAAACACTAAAGTCATCCATGAATACCTCAATGATCTTTCCAACAAATTCAGAGAATATGCTTACCATACACCGTTGAAATGTTGCTGGAGCATTACACAGTCCAAAAGGCATTCTTTTGTAAGCAAAAGTTCCAAATGGACATGTGAATGTGGTTTTTTCTTGATCTTCCGGTGCTATAGCAATCTGGAAATACCCTGAAAAACCATCTAGGAAACAATAGTGAGATTTACCGGCTAGTCTTTCAACCATCTGGTCAATAAATGGTAATGGAAAATGATCTTTCTTAGTTACGGTGTTTAGCTTACGGTAATCAATACATTGGCGCCAACCAGTTTGCTTACGCACAGGGATTAGCTTACCATCATGGTCAACCTCGACAGTAACTCCTGCTTTCTTTGGAACAACGTGAATAGGACTTACCCATTTACTATCCGAGATGGGATAGATAATATCTGCATCTAGTAGCTTTAAAATTTCTTTCTTTACTACCTCCATCATGGCAGGGTTGAGTCTTCTTTGTGCTTGCCTTACGGGTTTAGCCTCTTCTTCTAGCACAATTTTGTGGGTGCATAGGAACGGGCTAATGCCCTTGATGTCTGCTAAGGTCCACCCAATGGCTTCCCTGTGTTCTCTCAAAACACGGAGTAGCTTTTCTTCTTGCACAGGAGATAGAGCAGCAGCTATGATCATAGGTAGTGTTTTTCCTTCTCTTAGAAAAGCATACTTTAAGTTCGACGGCAGTGGCTTCAATTCTACAACTGGTTTCTGCAAAACAGAAGGCAACAATCCTTTGTCAGTCTTAGTTAGAATTGAATTTACAGCTATGTACCTTGGTGGTTGAGGTTCCAAAGATTGTCGAGCTTGAACCATATCTCTAACTGCTTCATTCAATGACATATCATCCAAGGACTTAATGTCTAAGCTCTTTGTCAATGCAATTTCTAGCTCATCCTTTCCATAGAGCTCAAAATCTTCCTGCACACTATTATCAATAACATCTACTCTGCACAATTCATTAGATTCAATAGGGTACTTCATAGCATCAAAAATATTAAATTTAACTTGTTCCCCATTAAATTCCATTGTGTGAGTTCCACTTTTAACATCAATTTTAGTTTGTGCAGTACACATAAATGGTCTCCCAAGTAAAATAGATGAAGGATTAGACGAATTCTCATCATGCATGTCTAGAACATAGAAATCAACTGGGAATATTAATTCATTGACTTGCACTAGGACATCCTCAATCATACCCTCAGGGTAAGCATTGGTCCTATCCGCAAGTTGAATAATTATCCCGGTTTCTTTCAATGGACCAACATTAAGAGCATTAAAGATAGACTTGGGCATAACATTAATAGCAGCTCCTAAATCTAGCATAGCTCGTTTAAGCTCAATCTTCCCTATCTTACAAGGAATTACAAACATACCTGGGTCTCCGCATTTCTGTGGTAGTTTTCTTTGAAGCATGGCGGAAACGTTCTCTCCAGCTAGTACTTTCTCATCCCCTCTCAGCTTTTGTTTGTTAGTGCATAGCTCTTTGAGGAACTTGGCATAACGGGGAATTTGTTTGATGGCATCCAACAACGGTATGCTCAGTTCAACTTTCTTGAACACCTCCATAATCTCCTTGTCTTTGTCGCTCTTGCTAGGCTTCGCCAACCTGTGAGGAAATGGAGCTATTTTAGTACTCGATTGAATAGGGGGATCAGAAATGACCTGTTCAGTAGACTTTTTAGCTTCTTTCTCTATTTCCTTTTCAATCTCCTCATCATCTTTCTCCTTTGAGGTAATAACTTTAGGTTCGGCCAATTCCTTCCCACTTCGCAATGTTATGGCATTAACACCCCTCGGGTTGTTATCTGTCTGAGCTGGTAGTATGCCCCTTCTCTTTCTTTGGACTCTCGAAGTTCAGCCATGACTTGAGCCATTTGATCCTCCAGATTCTTCACACTCGTCCTAGTCTCCTGCTGAAATTGCAAAACACTAGAAGCAATAGATTTAACCATATCTTGCAATGAATTACCTGGAGCAGGGACATAATTTTGCCTTTGTTGTTGAGGTTGCTGAGGTGGTTGGAAACCTGGTGGTTGCTGTGCAGAAGCTTGTTGATTTCCATGGCGTAAATTGGGATGATCCCTCCATCCCGGATTGTACGTGTTGGAGAAAGGATCATAATTCTTTCTTTGCACAAAACCAGCTGCATTAACCTCTACTTCCTCAGATAATGTGGGACATGCGTCAGTAGGATGATCATTGCTTGTGCAAATCCCACATGCTTTCACAGGAACAGTACATACAATAAGTTTACGAACAAAAGCAGTCAGTTCATTCAATTGTTGGTGTATAGAAGAATTTACCTCAGTTGCTTCCTTGACTGCCACAATATCTCTGGGTCCGAATTGTTGAGAGTTCATTGCCATGTCATTGAGCAATTCCCAAGCTTCCCGAGGTGTCTTGTTCATGAGGGCCCCTCCACAAGCAGCATCAATAATTCTCCTATCGATAGAGGTTAGTCCTTCATAGAAATATTGAATTAAAAGCTGTTCAGGAATTTGATGTTGTGGGCATCTAGCAATCATTTTATTGAATCTATCCCAGTACTCATAAAGAGTTTCCCCTGATGCCTGTTTAATACCACATATTTCCTTACGCAGAGTTGCAGCTCTAGATGCATGATAAAATCTTTCTAAGAACCTGCGTTTCATCTCAGTCCAAGTGGTGACACTCCCTGCTAGAAGATTGAAGAGCCAGTCTTTCGCAGCATCTTTCAATGAAAATGGAAAAGCTCTCAGCTTGATTTGGTCTTCGGTAATTCCTGGTGGTTACTTGTGCACACCACATCGAACTCTTGCAAATGTTTGTGGGGCTCCTCACCTGACAAACCATGGAAAGAAGGCAAAAGATGGATTAGTCCGGATTTAAGTTCAAATTGAGTATTACCTTCAATCATTGGAAAAGTTATGCAGAGTGGTTGTTGAGTTAAATCGGGAGCAGCCAGCTCCCTAAGAGTCATTCGTTGCGCCATTGGTGCTAGAAGAATCTCAACTTTTTCCTCTAGCTCTTGACTGTCCTCAGAGTCGGATGAACTAGAACTGTTTGCAGTTTGTAGAGCCACGTTAAGCAGTGGTGATAGAATGGTTGCTTTCTCCGCTCTTCTCTTCTCCCTGGCTTCCTTCCTCAAACGACGTGCAATTTTCTCAATTTCAGGGTCAAAGTTTAATTCACTACCACGTCCAGTTCGAGGCATAAACTAGTAAGCAGAGACAAACAATAATATATACTTCCTCCGTTTTCAAATGTTTTTGACATTTGGAAAAAAATTACTATTAACACACAGACTTTTACTTAAAGTTTTATCATAGTTATACAAGTTAAAATATAGTCAAGTGAGATCTTGTTAGATTTGTCTCGTCGCGTAGTTTTTAAATTTCGAACTTCTAGAATTTTTACTTGTACTAAACTTGAGTTATTAATGATTTAAAATGTGCATTGGACTGCGTGAAAAGTTGGTTTGTAATAAACATTTGAGAACGGAGGAAGTAATTGGTAAATATAATAGAAATAACCAAAATAATGAAAATCCTTTTGGCGTTCCCCGGCAACGGCGCCAAAAATTGCTAGCTCGTCGTAAAGCTGCAAAATAAATATTATTTCCTACGCCACAAAACACAATAAGTAATGTAGTAGTGAGTAGGGTCGTCTCCAAAGGGATGCGATAAAGGATTCAATAAATTGATTATTTATTTTTATAGATATATAATGGGGGATTTGATTTCACCTAATTCTAACAATGAAATAAAAATAAGCAAACAAAAATAAGAAAAAGCAATCAATCTCCAAACTTCAATAATGAAAAGATATAGCTTTGGCATGAATTTCATTTAGGATATGAATTTGTTCATCAACTTATAATTACCATTTATTGGTCATATGGATAAATTGGTTATAGTTAAATCAACACGGTTGATAACCAACTTTTCCTTACCTTTTGATAGCTAAGGTACGACTGTTAGCTAATTCCCTTCTTGAGAGAGAAATACCAAGTACAACAAGGCAATTTACAATTCCAAAAGTATTAAACTCAAGAAAAGCCCAATTCAATATAACAATATTCCTTAGAGGACTTGTTCAAAATTGATCCCAAATTCTCACTAGAGTGTTGCTCTAGCTTGTTACTATTAATTAAAATTCAACACAATTATGGATGAAGAATTCTAATTTTAACAATGAATTCAATAAATTAATATGTGGCCACAACTATTAAATTAAGAATTCAAACATATATTATAGAGAATTTAGAACCCAATGACCAACAAACATTCAATTCAATCCAAAACAAAGTTTCACAAATTCATATTTCTAAAATCAATTCATACCAAAGCTAGAAAATAGTTTACTCACACTCCATAAAAACTCCAATGAAATATGAAAAATTGAACATCTTCATTTGGTGGTGAAGAGTAATTTCTTTGGGACTTGGATAAGAGGAAGATGGAAGAATGTGTGTTTGTGTAGTTCATAAGCTCCCAATTTATAGACTCAATTTTGCACATGTGTTTTCACTCTTCAATTTGGTGGCTTGAGTCTTCCATTTTTTGGTGGCTTGATTCTACATTGGTGGCTTGATTCTACTTTGGTGGCTTGTCTTTTTTTTTTCTTCTTCTTTCAACTTTGATGTCTCTTCACTTGTTCTTCAATTTTTTCCAAGTTCTTTTGTCAACTATCTTGAACCTATTCACACACCAAAATTTACCAATTAAGAGTGTTTATATTGTGTTTACATTCAAAACAAGACAAAAATGTATGCAAAATATTTATATTATTTAGCCTATATCATTAATAGTACGGAAATCTGGAAGCCGGTGCTTGATAAAGTTGAAAAGAGACTTGCCGGGTGGATAGGAAGAATGATTTCCCAGGCCGGCCGAATTTGTTTAATTAAATCAGTCCTTAACAGCTTACCAACTTATTTTCTATCATTCTTCAAAGTCCCCAAAGCTGTAGCCGACCATTTGGAGCTACTGAAATGAAGGTTCCTTTGGAACTAATGGGCAGGAACTAGAAAACTACATTTGATCTGATGGGACAGAGTTTGTATGCATAAAGAAGATGGGGGGCTGCATATATGGGATACAAGAAGATTTAATGCGGCGTTATTACATAAGTGGAAGTGGAGATTTGGAAGGAAGTAATCAATGCCAAGTATTATGGTGGAAGTGCATCTCTGATTCCACAGGCTTTGTTCAAGAGATCACTGTGGGGAAAAATTAGTACAGAATGGGAAACGTTGAGTCTAGCGAATCAAGGTAACATATTTAATATACTGGTGGGGAATGGGCATAAAACTCAGTTCTGGCAGGATGTTTGGGTGGAGGAAGGTCGACCTCTGAAGGAACTATTTCCTCGAATATTTGCATTGGCAGTTGACAAAGTTGGAATGATTTCAGAATTTGGGAAATTGGAAGGATTCGAGTGGAACTGGTGCATAGAAGTAAGGCGGGCTCTTTTTGATTGGGAGGTTGTGGTTTGGGATGAACTAATGAGCGTGATCAGGAGACAGCAGCTGAGTCGATTGATGGAGGACCGGGTTTGCTGGCTGAAGGAGAGAAATGGATGCTTCTCCACAAAATCGTGTTGGAGAAGGGCGGAGGATAGACAGGATGTGGAAAGAAGATGGTTGTGGCAGCGGTTATGGAGGATAAAATGCCCGATGAAGATGAAGTTATTAGCTTGGAAACTTGCTCATAATGTAGTGACAGTTCGAGAGGTCCTTGTTAAAAGGAATTGTATTTAGGTCCAAGATGCGCTTTGTCCATGTTGTGGGAGGGAGATGGAGATAATGGACCATCTATTTTGCCACTGTGAACTAGCAAGCTATATATGGTATCGTGGGGTGAATTGGGTTAGAGTAGCATGGGGGATCCTAGGTAAGCTAGCAAATTTGATGGAGTGGTGGCCGGATCTAGATCTCAAAATGAGGAAGCAAGGTAGCTTGGTTGTTAACAGGCCTGGCCATCATGTGGACGATCTGGAAGCTAAGGAATGGTGTCGTCTTCAAGGGGCAGCACGTGGATACTGGCTCGGCAGTGGAGGAGGTTCGATGGAGGGTCGGCCTATGGTGGAAAATGGAGGCGAATGGCTTTGATGTGAGTGTAGGTGGATTAGAGGAAAACTTCCCTAGGGGTTTGTATTAGGCAAACAGATCGCGGTGTAAGACTCATCGAAGTGGTTTGGAATGGGAACGACCTAGCAAAGAGTGGTGGAAAATAAACACGGATGGGTCCTCTATGGGATATCCTGAGCTGACAGGGGTAGGCGGGGTGATTAGAATGAAGAAGGAGAGGTTATCTTCACTCTATCGGACAACATAGGTTGCACAGATTCAACCACAGCTGAGGTGACAACAATTCACAGAGTTTGTAAGGCGATCATTAGAGATCAAGGTTTTTCCCTCTCTAAATTGATTTTTGAATGTGACTCGAAGAATGTTGATGGGTGGCTAAAGGAGTCGGATTCAGTCCCTTGGAGGCTTGTCAGCTTGATGGTGCCGATCCTGAAGGTAATAAAATTTGTTGGGGGGGGGGGGGGGGGGGGTTAAGGGTGCAACACATCCTGCGGGAGCGTAACAATTTGGCATATCATTGGGCAAGGAGGGGAGCGAGGGGCGATGAATGGATTGAGGAATGGAGCTGAACAGATTTGGCCATTGATTGCATTGCTATGTTAAGTGTTATATATGTTAAGAGTTTTTATTTGATTGATTAACAATCCGGTTACCCTCCTGAATCAATGCCTTCAGGAGCAACCTGAACCTGCTACATTTTGGACATTCATGCTAACCAATTGGATGGTTGCAATCATTCCATATTAGCCCCCAAGAAAGATAATGGAAATAATAAATATTAATTCCTCAATTAGTGCCTAATATCATATCTCAATAACCCTTACCAAAGTAAGGATCCTTGTCAATTAATGAGGGAGGATACGTAGGGTCATATCAGATGTGCTAAAAATATCATGGTAAAAAATATAACAGCTTGAGATTTAATAAAAACAGCATGATATTAATGGAATATAGCATATCATTTGTATCAGCATATCAAAAAGAAATCTGTTAGACATAACAATACCTCTCATTGGGTCCTTTTCACGAACCCATGGTCCTGCCATGCCAGCCGGTTGCTGCCTCTGCAGCATATGTGTGGATTTTGTATGCATAATAAAGATGAGTGTGCGTTAAAACAGCAATGGCATGTAAAACAGCATGCGCATTAGTCTCAATCAGCAAGATATTACTTGAATACAACAGTGGCGTTTAAAAAACTAGAGGATTAGATAAAAAAAAAATGATATTACTTAATACAATACGATTATATGTTGCCAGCCAGCATGAGAGTAATTCGAAACAGCATTCAATTATAATGAAATAGCATAAGAGAACAAAAAAAACCGCAGGGTCATTTCAAAAATATTTTAATTATGGATACTATACACAGGAAATGCACCTCTTTGGTAAAGAATCCTTATCCACGAATGACTAATTAGTATTAAGACACAATAATACAAGAAAGTATGGTTATGGAAATAATCTTAAAATAATTCCCACTAAATCCGGTCAATTGTGAATATAATTAGACCTGTCAAAACGGGCTTAGCCCGTTGGGCCGGCCCGCCCCGCAAGGTAAAAATGCGGGGCGGGCTCTACTTTTAGAGGCCCGTTTAAATGCGGGCCTCAACGGGCCCAACCCGCGGCGGGGCGGGCTTTTGCGGGTTAGGCCCGCAGCGGGGCGGGCCTACCCGCGGGCTTTCAGTTGTTTTTTTTTTCATCAATTGAATTTATTATTCTTTATATGAATGTTTAGCATAATGTCATCAAACATTTAAATTATTGAATTGATTGCATATTGAATTATATGTCTCTTCTAATATTTCCATGTTCATTTAATTTATGAGTATCAAGTTTTTAAGTTTTTAATTCCTTATTATTCTATTTATTAAAAATTATGTGTGCAGACAAATATTTATTTTTAAAAATATAAATTAATAAATTATGCCCATACAATCTTACCTAATAAAATACTAAATTTAGTGAATTATGTCCAGACAATCTTACCTAATAAAATATAGAATTAATGAATTATGCTCAGACAGTCTTACCTAATACAACTCTATCAAAGACTTCATCTGTGAGACCTAAAATTTTAATCAATTCAATCATTAATTGTAAAACTTTTGTCACACATATTATATTTTGCAAAATATTATATACTCCTTTAGTATTAAAAATTGAATAATAATAAATTCTTTTAAATAATTATTCAACAAACCCACATAAAAGTAAATAGTGTCAATAAATACACACTTACTTATTTATAATCATAAATACTAATTATAAATCTCTTTATTTTATTTTTAATATATACATTAAAAAATATATCCAAATTTTATTTTTTTTACAAATAAAAAAATAATACTATTATTTAAATAAAAAGCCCGTGGGCCGACCCGCATAACCCGCGGCCCGCATGTGGGGCGGGTCGGGCCTAGACATTTTGAGTCCGCCCCATTTAAGCCCGCCCCGTTCAAGCCCGCAAAAATGTGGGGGCCCGCGCGGGGCAGCCCGTGTCGCCCCGCGGGCCCGTTTCGACACCTCTAAATATAATGCATTAAATAAAATCCAATTATTATGGGTATGTATATCATTAAATTATATCCAATTTTTAAAAATGTATTGACCATCATGAAATTAACAAAATTCAGACATTCAGGTCCGAACTGAATCTGGACCTAAACCGCTTCCATTGATTAATATCTGTGCTCGATTGTTTAGGCTAGACAGCTTGAGCTTTCTGTAGTTTTGTTTTGCAAACGGCATGTAAGGAGGATATAGTATGTGTTTGTTGGTTGTTGGAATTGAGAATAAAACTTTCCAAAAAAAGAAAAAAAACTATCACAATAATAGACTCTAATGTTATAGGGTATGATCCATTCATGTGCATATATGGTTCAATAAATAATGGGAATATGGGATACTAATTCGAACCTCCAATTTTAAAGTTTAAATTGGAGGAGATATTTTATTTTTTCATTTTTTTTGTTTTTTTTTTTTTTTTAAATTCTTATCCTGCTTCATATACGGTCACTTTTATTACCATATTTATCTCTTCATCCATTAATATATAACACATTTATATCAACATCCATTATTAAAATATCATATAGTATTTTTTATTTATCCAATCATCAACAAAATGTTCCATTTCTATATCTTAAATCCCGAACCCAAACCATATTAGGGCCCGTTTGGATTGGCTTTTGAAAAAAGCAGAAGTCAAAAGTAGAAGCAGAAGCAGAAGTTAAAAGCAAAAGCATGTAATTTTTGTGTTTGGATTGAATGTTTGAAAAGCGGCTTTTTCTAAAAAATATGTTTGGATGAATAAAAATGAAAAGTGCTTTTAGAGTGTGGTAATTACCAAAAAGGACATGCTACTTAATATTATAATAAGATATATTTATAGTGTAATTTTTATTAAGTAGTGGGGGTATTTAAGTCCTTGCACAGTTTACGAGGTGCTTTTGGCTTCTGCTTTTGGGAGAAGCACCACCTGAGCTGCTTCTCCCAGAAGCACTTTTTTCGCTTTTCGATGTGCTTTTGCTTTTTCTTAAAAGCCAAAACAAACACCTAATTTCTACTAGAAGTGCTTTTGGCAGAAGCAAAAGCCAAAAGCACCTCCCTAGAAGCCAATCCAAACGGGCTCTTAGGGCCCGTTTGGATTGGCTTTTGAAAAAAGCAGAAGCCAAAAGCAGAAGCAGAAGTGAAAGCCAAAAGCAGAAGCAGGTAACTTTTGTGTTTGGGTGGAATGTTTGAAAAGCAGCTTTTTTTCAAAAGTATGTTTGGATGTGTAAAAGTGAAAAGTGCTTTTTAAATGTATAAATTACCAAAAAGGACATGATACTTAATATGATAATAAGATATATTTATAGTGTAATTTATATTAAGTAATGAGGGTATTTAAGTCTTTGCACAATTTACGAAGTGCTTTTGGCTTCTGCTTTTCGGAGAAGCACCCCCTGGGCTGCTTCTCCCAGAAGCACTTTTGCAGCTTTTCGAGGTGCTTCTGCTTTTTTAAAAAAGCCAAACCAAACGTTTCTTTTTCCCCAAAAGTGCTTTTGGCAGAAGCAAAAGCCAAAAGCACCTTGGTAGAAGCCAATCCAAACACCCTCTTAGGGCCCGTTTGGATTGGCTTTTGAAAAAAGCAGAAGCCAAAAGCAGAAGCAGAAGTGAAAGCCAAAAGCAAAAGCAGCTAACTTTTGTGTTTGGATGGAATGTTTGAAAAGCAGCTTTTTTTCAAAAATGTGTTTGGATGTGTAAAAGTGAAAAGTGCTTTTGAAACGTGTAAATTACCAAAAAGGATATGCTATTTATATATGATAGTGTATATTTATAGTGTAGTTTAAATAAATTAATTAGGGCATTTATGACTCTGCACACATTACTAGGTGCTTTTGGCTTCTGCTTTTCGGAGAAGCACCACCTGAGCTGCTTCTCCCAGAAGCACTTTTGCAGCTTTTCGAGGTGCTTTTGCTTTTTCTAAAAAGCCAAAACAAACACCCCTTTTCCTTCAAAAGTGCTTTTGGCAGAAACAAAAGCCAAAAGCACTTGGAAAAAAGCCATTCCAAACAGGCTCTTAGTATTATTTATTTAAGCTACCATATTCCAATTGCACACGTCACTTTCTCTACATAAAATACTCTATTCCTTTGGACATATTTCTCATTTTAAATGACAGCAATAATGGTTCCCTCAAACAACTCATATGAATGAAATTTGGGGTTGGGGACTTACTCTAGTGGTAAGCTTCGAATTTCCATCCGGGTCCCCTATCTCCCTTTATAATTTGTGTAGCAGGGCTCCCACCATCATTTTCCAAGGCCTTTCATGCTCATTAAAAAAAAAAACTCATATAAATGGGATTTGTATGATTTAGCTTAGTAATTTACATAAAATACCAAAAAAAGGGGAAAAAGTAGAAAAAGAAAAAAAAAAAAAAGAATCTTTTCGCTTATTATATGTGTAGATAGTTAAAAAAATAAATCACCCATCGTAAACATTGAAAACGAATTTACCAAATACAGTTAACCTGATGGTATGATGCTTTGGCAACTTAAGTAAATATTTCAGGTTCGAATGTTTATGTATACAGAATTCTAATCTAAAAGATGCAATCTTTCAATATCCATCCGATTCTCGAGTGATTAATTTTAGATCCAATGAGACTTGATAAGACATGTATTCACAAAAATAAATAAATAACATTGGAAACAAATGCCTTGGAAACGGAGTGATCATTTCTTGTTTGAAATGGTTGTATTAAATACTAGCTCATTTCTTGTTGTTCAAATGGTCCAAATAAAGTGTCAAAGGAAAAATTATTGACAAGTATTTATTTATCCTCGAACCCATTACTACAATCTATGCCATTTGAATAGTGGGACCGAGATGATGCTTGAGAATGAGAAAGACCACCAAATCCTGCCCACCTACAAATAAATGTTCTAAATGACCATGAATTAGGGTGGACATGGTTCGATTATCCTAAGTTTTTGAGGTATTTGTATTTATATTTGAATCGGACAAATATTTAAATGAAGTATTTGTATTTGTAACCGAACTCCTCGGTTAACCGGGAGTTCGGTTTTGATTCGATTCAACGGTTAAGCGATTCGGTTTGAATATTTTGTCCAAGCCTATTAAACCTTATAATCAAATCTTCATTTTCCTAATTCTTAACCTTTTACAGGTTAATTTTTTAGGTTATTACAATATAATAAAAAAAATCATATAATTATCAAACTCGGTGGTTCCTTTTAGTGTTACCAAAATATATTAATATATTTTAAAAAAATTACTCTAGTGTCTATTTCAATAATGAGTATTCTTAAGGGCAAAAAATTAATATAGGACATATTTTTTATAATTATCTTTACTTTTTAATATTTATTTTATTATATACTTAGAGAATTAAATAAATAATAGTAATATATATATTTTTTTTGCGAAATAGTAATATATATTATTGATATACAATTATGTACCATTAAATATGTACTCCTACAATATATATAATTTTTTTAAACATAAGAAATATATTCGGTTCGGTTCGATTAATTGGGGAAAAAAAATTAAAGTATTTATATTGTATTTGAACCGGGCAAATACTTAAATGAAATATTTGTATTTGAATCGGAGTCCTCGGTTAACCGGAAATTCGGTTCGGTTTCGATTCAATTTTGCGGTTCAGCGAATCGGTTCGAATATTTTGCCCACCCCTACCATGAATCATGATACTACTATATATAGGGTGCAATTCAAAAAAAAATGTTTAATTTTAAATTCATCTTCAAGGATAATTCTCATTGAAAAGTGGAGAAGAGTATATTATTCTCTAGAAAACAGTATCGCTTTAGGCAGCGATGAATTTCTCCATATGAGATTTTAGAGTGGAAAATCTCTTGCAGAACTAGCTTGCTTTGGACATGTTTGGATTAATGGTTGAAAACTAAATAAATTCATAAATTCATCTATAGATCATTCAAACAAGTAGAACGATTGAATATTAAGTATGAATTTTAAATTCTCAATCAAATCCATCAATATAAGCATAATCATTTGCTGTATATTTATAGGTTTTCATTGGCCCTCATAAATAACATGACAAATTTACTCAAAATCTTGAATATTTGGAGAAAATAATAATCACTTAGTGTAATTTTATCCGGAAATATATAGATAGATGATATTGGGAGATGAGGGTTAGCTCAGTGACCAAGTCCGAGACACCTATAAATATAATTGCATGATCGAATTTTATTCGGGCTTTATCCATCCCCTTTATATTTTACTCCCTCATTTTTTTTCTTCTTTTGTTTTTCTTGTTACAGACCTACTTTTCACACAGTCAAATACATATTTTAAAACAAAAAATTGGTTACACGTTATATGTAAGAATATTGATTAATAATTTTCTTATTTACCATCTATTAATTTTTAGGAACTAAAGTTATTTAATTTAAAAATATATATTTTTTAAAGAATAAAAGTTTTTTTTACATGGGATATTGAAAGTCCAAAAACTCAAAAGGATTCATGGCACAAAGACAAAAGTCAATCCAGACAAAAGCAATGCATGCACCCACGGGCACTGCGAAATGCTAAATTTGCTGATGGGATATACTACATATTGGACCCAATACTAATTAATACTAATCCCTCGAGTAACTGGTGGACATTAAAGGGTTGTCTCTCCCAAAACAAAATTTAACATGCACAAATATTCGAACTCGATACATGATTAAGAACAATAGCAAAAATTAAAATGCGACAATAATTATGGGACTCAGGGACTGGTGGAGTTTTTCTTTACGCAATGGCAAATTTGTAATATTCCTAACATTTGCGTTGGGCCTGAGTTAAAATATGGGCCTCGGCAGAATTGAAGAATGGAAAATTTGTAATATTCCTAACATTTGCGTTAGGCTTGAATTAAAATATGGGCCTCGGTAGAATTGGGCTCTGTCTATCTTAACTGTTATGGGTTTGGTTACTTAAATTGGGCTCACATATTTATGACATGAACTTAGAGAGGGCGAGTTTGAAAAAACTCTATATTGTGTATGTCCAGAAAAATATACTACTACTCTTTCCCGTCCAAAACAATATGCTTTAGTAGTGGGGAATCGAACACGTATAGGTTGGAGTTCGAATAATTGACCACTAGGGTAAGTTCTCATCCCCGAACAATATGTATTAATTTTTTTTTTTTTGTAAACATTGATACCTATATGTCGGCATAAGTGTATAGGAACCCAAACCACACAAATTACAAAGGGGATAAAGGATAGGAGAGATAGGGGGTCGGGTGGGAATCGAACCCCAACCTATGGTTGGAAGGCAGGGTTGGATCAAGTCCCATTCCCCAATAATATGTACTACTATTTGATTTGGGTACAGAATTAATACAATTTTTAATAGTTAATATCTAAAATATGTATAAAAATTATATAAATTATATATTTTAAAATTATGAGATTAAATGAATCCGACGGCAAATTCTTGACTATATTTTTTTATTATATATTTGTAATAAAATCCAGTTAAATTAACAATGAACTTTATTAAAAAGATAAAAGAGATGGAGTATTATATTTTTGGCGAGGGAGTATTTTATAGAAAAATGATTCTGCTTTGTGTAAATATATATAATATCAAATACATTTAAAATTTGTGTATTTGATATCAAATAAAATTTGGTTGGGGATTCCATTCCCCACCCGACCCTTTATTTCTTTTATAATTTGTGTATTTGATATCAAATACACTTAAAATTAGGTTGGGGTTCCACTTAAAATTCCGATGGGCTTCCACCACCCCTTCCCAAGCCTGTGTAGATTGTTTAATAAAAAAAATACACTTAAAATTTTTTTAGAACCTCCAAACATTAGTTGGCTTGAGTGATTATAGTTATATAGGGCTTCTGACCGTTTAATTTATCTATAATCATTTATACTAAACTCAAACCCAAAAGAATATTCTCAATATATATTTTTTCTCATACAAATTTATATATATTTTCAATCATACCTATTATTTGTTATAAATTATATATTAACCCGCATAAATTCAATACTCATTATTAAGAAAAATGTTACATAATTTTTTTTTGGAGGAGCCACTGAAGGCCTGGAAAGGGGTGGTGAGAGTCCATGTCACACAAATTATAAAGGGAAAATGTTACATAATTAGAATAAAGTTTATATTAAATGACGCAACATACATATTATATTAAAAGCAAATGAATTTTATCCAACATCAAGACTCGGAATTGGTGTATTTTTCCCAAAAATATTCAACTAATGCATTATGACAACGTGCATTTCGATTTCGTATTGATCTATAACGAGGTAGAAACTCTTGAAACCGAGCATTTTCTATCATTACTTACTCCACATTCGGTTGTGGTGCTTTTTCTTGCATTCTTTTTTTTAGTATTTGAGATGTGTCTATATTTTCATATGTCAATGTAATTCTTTTATGATTGCTAAACTTGTGTCAAAATTTTTAAATGTTTGTTTTATTTATATTTAAAATTTTATTTTAGGAAATAAAATTCCTAAAACTTTTAATATAATAAGATTTAAAATAAATTTAATAAAAAAATTGTATGAATCATAGTTAACCATCATACAATATGTAATTCAATTTGCAACAATTAAAGACTGCAACTAAGAGAGTGTTTGTTTAATAGTTTTGAGCCAAATTAGTTGAGTATTGCGCTTTCAAAATGCAAATAGTTTGTTAATCCTGTTTCGGTAGATACCTTATCATAATCAATTATCTGTGTTTTGGATGTTTTTAAATGCAATTTTCTTGCAGCAACTTTTTGGTGCTGGAATTATGTTCTCAATTATTTATTAATTTTATCATTATATCCTACATCAATTCATAAATAAAGCTAATTGTTTGATGTATTATATTAAAATTATTATATGGAAATATACAAATATTTTATTTAATAAAAATTAAAAATTGATTCTATTATATAAATAAAAATAAGAAAATATACTGGAAAAAATGTTTGAATAAAAATATTATAACATAAATAAGGGATTGAAAATAGAAACTATTTAATTTTTCTTATTCATATCATTTGTGGTAATTTTACAACGTGAAAACACAAAGCCAAATACTTAAAATTTAATTATCTGATTATTTTGATTCGGAACAGCATCAACACATCCAAACACTTATTTTCCTACCGTACGTTTTGTCACAGCAATTATCTGATTATGTGTTTTGATAACGCTGTAACTATTTTCAAAACGCACATCCAAAAATACTCTCTAAATGAATTGCAAAAATTAAAATGAGTTTGTGAATAATTGAAAACTGAATTTGAGTATTTGTTATTAAAAAATGTAATAAAAACTTAAAATGAGTTTAGTTTTAAAGTATTACAAAAGAGAAAATGCTATTCTATTTTTGGTTTTATGTAACATTGGAGATGCTCTTTCTGGTATCTTTATAAAGAAAAATAGTACGCACATTTAACCTCTACAATGTGTACTCCTTACAATGAATCAAAATAGTACGCACATTTAAACCTCTTTCTGGTATCTCTATAAAGAAAAAGGAAATCATTTTTTTTTTTTTGTGTGAAACTAGGTATCCGAGTCCAAATTGGATCTAAAACTAATTCATCGAGGATTGCATTGGCAAGAAAGGGCGCCTCCCCCAAAATAGTATTTTGCATATACAAGGCTCGAACCCATCACTTTACTTAAACGACTAGAACCTCCAATTCACTCAAGCGAACTGTAGTTGGTAAAAAAAAAAAAAAACAAACATTTTAAAATATTTTTTATATTTAATTAAATTCTTCAACAAAACTCTAAGTCTAAATAATTTAAAATGTATTGTTAAAGGCCTTCAAATCTGATCTTTAAATACAAATCATCCCAGTCAAATGAAAACTAAAACTTTTATTGAAATATAAATATATATATATATATACGTGTGTGAAAAGAATTAGTATAAATTTAAAGAAATTATAAGTTTCTATCAATTTAGCCTTTCAATCACACGAAGGAAAAACAAAATTAAACAGGAGGTTGTATTGGTGGGTCTATTATATACACTTTATGTAGTTTTTCTTGATTCCTTTTCAGCCAAACAAAGCATAGCATAGCCATTCGAACAAGCAAAGGCGGCATATATATGTATGGTTGAAATCCTTGTCACAAGCAAATATAAATATTCTTGTCACAAAAAGGTGGATAAAAAAGAATCTGTCACTTTTGTTATACTTTAAGAAAAACAAAATAAAATATTATTATGATAAAATATTAACTTTTAACTTTCATCATGTTTCTTATTGTTGAAGCATATACTTGTATTACTACACAATAGTGTCCAAATATAGTTATACCTAGTCGTGCCGAAATGGGATAAAGACCAAATAGGTCCTACAACTTACCCATAATTCCCATTTGGTCCAGAAAGTATTTGAATTACCAAAATGATCCTGTAAGTTCATTGTCATAATCAAAATGGTCCTATAAGTTTTTTAATTACCAAGATCGTCCTGTAACTTTCATTTTTCCGACCAATTTAGCCCGAGGGCATTTTGGCAAATTATTTTTTGATCCCTAGACTTTTAAAATTACTAGCCTTACCCAAAAATAATATATTTTATGAAGTATGGTCCTTATAACATATTTATATTTCAATATTATATATTTATTTGTTGAATGTTTATTTAATTTTCGGAAGCTTAGGTCAAAGGAAGAATCTTTAGTCAATTTCATTTATTGTGGATTTACATTGAAAAAATA
Source organism: Hygrophila difformis (assembly GCA_030278955.1). Taxonomy (NCBI): domain Eukaryota; kingdom Viridiplantae; phylum Streptophyta; class Magnoliopsida; order Lamiales; family Acanthaceae; genus Hygrophila; species Hygrophila difformis. The sequence continues at coordinate 45,937,756 of JAOANR010000006.1, read as the reverse complement.
ACTAATTAAACAAAGAAATATAATTTAGGGGTCAAATTGTAATAAAATAAAATTTATAAGTATAAATATGATAAAAAGGACTATTTTTTTTTTGGAGGAGCCATTGAAAGCCTGGAAATAGGTGGTGGGAGCCTATGCCACACAATTACAAAGGGAATAAAAGGGAGGGATAGGGGGCCGGTGGAGAATTGAACCTCCAACCTTCCGTTGGAAGTTAGAGGACTTAACCACTTGGAAGTTAGAGGACTATTTTGATTATGAATAATTAACTTACAAGACCATTTCAGTAATTTAAATACTTTGTGGACCAAATGGGTATTAGGGGTAAGTTACAGGACGTATTTGGTCATTATCCCTGCCGAAATCAACTGAACCGACGGCTCAGACCACCCGAAAACCTTAGTCAGAACTGACATCGGCCTATTCCCGTTAAGGTTTTGGGTTTTTTTTTTTCCCCTTCAAATCGGCAGTTTGCCCATTTTTTTCCTTCTTTTTTAAAAAAAAACTTTTTTTTAAAAAAAAATAAGTTAATGGTCGAGGTTCATTGTTGGAGATCAACGGTTTAAATTGGACGAAACTTTAAATTTTAGGAGGAAAACGGCCAGTTTTGACGATTTTTTTTTTAACAAAAAAATGTTCATGATTACCAGTGGTTAATCGGACCGCTGGTAATGACCGGTTCATGCGGTTTCTCTTTTGGGGAACCGTTGAACGTCCGGTTGAATGGGTTTGAAGATATGGTACAAGAAAACACTAAATTCATAAAGGCAAACATGACAGAATACATTTAACAGAATCATTTGACTAGCTGTATAGGCGGAACATGAAATTAAAGCATGAATGTAGTATATAGTATCAACCCCCAAAATATAGTACATAAAATAATTATTTTCAGTCCTTTCAACAAATTCAAGGAGTGCCTTGAGTTATTAAAAAGCTACAGTCAGAGGCGACCCAGGAAATTATGAGTTCTAGTTGCATGATTAGCTAATAGGCTGCTTAATCCATGCCCTTCCACGAGATTTTCAATTTTTGGGGCTCTATTTGTTAAAATTTATTTAATTATTAATTTTTTTTTAGCACTTTTCATATCCTTAGTTTTTCTATTGATAATACTTTTAGTATGTGCAAATCGAGTATTCTCTACCAAGAGTTTCAATTTTAGATTTTTGTTTTAAAGTTTTTTACTCATTTGTAAAGAACTACATAGGTATTAGCTCCCTTTTTTATATATAGACAGTATTTTGAGTGAATAACTTAATCTATCTATATAATAAATCCTGAATATTTTTTGGCATGTGCAGACTGTATTGCCTTTATTAAATATATTCCATCCTATTTTAATTTTAAGGGTTATATTGTAATTATGCCTTGGATTTCCACGTAAACGCTGATTAATCATCCAGAAACTTACAATCATCCAAATTAATTACACGTCTGCGCTGAATCATCCTACTTTCCAAGTCAATCAATCTTTTAAATATTATATTTAGGTAATAAATCTATTTATTAGTATAAGAAAATCTTGAAAAATCTTTTCATATATTTGAAAACGATATAAATTGAAAATAAACTATAATATATCTGATATTATGGTATATTTAGTTAAACCAATATATATTCTTTAATTTTTTCTCAATATATATTATTTAATTGAATATGTTATATTTTCAAATAAATTATATTAATTATATAATTCAGTTAATTTATCAAACTATATATAGTTAATAAGAATTAAAATCCCTTATAAAATAATTATATTTTAATTTTAATTTTTTGTATCGGGTTTAATTTTTAAATATAATTTTTAACATAAGAATAGTTTAATAAACTACATAATATAAATAAAAATAATTATTGAATTTTTTTAAAATTATAGATATAAATATAATTATAATTTTGATATTAACAATTAACATATTCCCCATGCTCAAGGATTGACAATTAAATTGGGTGAACCGCATTCACATATGGCTAATTTTTAATTTAATTTGGCTTTTAAAATTTTGGTAACAATTGTTCTAGATAATTTCTTCCATCTTTCATATGAACATAATAGTAGTACAATTATGAACATATATATAATGTCAACATTCCACTTATGTCTCAAATACAAATACTTATGAACATAATAGTAATTTTGTATTCTTTAAGTTGCATAATGTTAGTGTAATTTTTACATTATCATAATGAATGATAACCCGCTCTCCCTTGACATTAATTTGAATAGTAGTACTAAACATGTTTTCTCAAATTTAAAATATTGGGTTAGATAGTCAATTCTGCTACTAAATTGTTAAATACTTCCTCCATTTTTTTTAAAGGTTACACTTCTCATTTGCACCTATGCCATTGCACATTTTCAACGATTAATAACTCAAATTCGGTACAAGTAAAAATTCTAAAAATTTGATATTTAAAAACTGCAAGATGAGACGAATACAACAATATCTCACTTGGTTATATTTTGTCTACTATAACTATAACAAAAATAGAAGTCATAGTGCTAAAATGAACAGTAAAAAAAGTCAAAACGTAACCTTTAAAAAAATGGAGGGAGTACTTAATAGTCTTCATAATCTTTAATTTTAAGTTTATGGATTTTTTTCTTTTTTTTTGGTCACTTCAGAAAAACCACAATGAATTTATGTTACCATTATTTCTCTTGATAACATTGTCTTCATAAGATCCAAAGGATTCTCGAATTAGGCTTAAGCAATTTGGTTTTCGTTCCAATTTTGTTTTGATTTGTTAGATTCTGGAATTCCTGATGCCAATGGCAATGAATTTGATATCATTCTACATTTAGGTTTCTTAATGTGTGGATTATATATAGGAAATTAAACATTATTCAATGTGTTCGAAAAAATTCCTCCATTTCAGTTACGGTTTTTCTTTAAGTTTTGTTCTTTCTTTTTCAGTTTTTATCTCGATCCTTTTCCCCTGTTGATTAGCTTATACTTCATCTGTTCTCTTTTAAATGCACTCCTTCTATGTTTCACGCAGTCCAAGACATACTTTTAAATATTAATAACTCAAATTGTATATAAGTAAAAATTGTAAAAAAAAATTAATATTATAAAACTGCGTGATTCGACAAATCTAACATCTCACTTGACTCTATTTTATCTTATATAACTATGTTTAACTTTTGATTAAAATGACTTAATGAATAGTTGATACTATGCAAATGAATCACTTAAAAGAGAACGGAGGAAGAAATTTAATGAAGTGATTAAAATGACTTAATGAATAGTTGATACTATGCCTACCATCCTTCCCCATTGTTTGGTGAACCCCACCCACTATAAGTGTTTGTGTATATGTGTTTTTACTTTTCTCTTATACATATCATATATCGAAGAAAATCCATTGTTCACTGGTTGTGGAATATATCATGTTCCAATCTTAATGTCACCCAAGAAACACAATTAAAAAGTAGACAAATGAGGATCCTACTGGACAATTTAGATTTCATACTGTAAAATAAATAATTAATAGTTGAATTATAAATTGTAGATATTGTTTTATGGAAATCAATGTTGGTAGCAGACAACATGTGCAATATATCTTTACTGTTCACTTTAACCTAATTATATTTTTGCACACAAATTATATCTATAGAGAAAAGATCTCACTTAAAAATTGGGGACTACACATTATGCACTAGGGAGGGATGAGCAAATACATCCACAACAAGCAGCAACATGCCTAAATATTTTCGATCTTAATAAAGAATGTCTCCACAACAAACAACAACATGCCTAAATATTTTTGATCTTAATAAAAGATAGAATGATATCTTTTGTGAATACTCTAATTGCACAATACATCATTCACTTATTCTTATATATTTCAACCATCTGAACTGCAATTTCATATTTAATATCGTTACATCTTTGATTTGAGATATTGAAGAGATCGTTCAGAGCTCTATATTTGTTCCATTCATAATTTATTGACCACGAGAAAATGAAATTAAGAAGAATACATATTTTTAACTTCAAAAGGAATCGCTTTCATTATTTGATGCCCAATATTATTATTTCCCCATGTGGCTTTTTTTTTTTATCTTGGAGCTGTGTTGAATTGTGATGAAATGTATAATTATATTTTGGTATTTGAAAAGAGCTCTCATCCATACGTGTTTATTTAGATCTCATCCTTCTCATTTTTATATATATTACTTGAACCTGTAGAACTACATCCACCAGTGTTCCTCTAGCCTTATCTTATATATGTTGTTCTTTTTAGACCTAATAAATAAGTTAAGATGTTTGAACTCTGGTATGTTACAAACAGGTGCACCTGAACACTTTTAACTATAAAAATGCCACAAAAAATCTTGATTTTGTTTACCTAAAAAGTTATGAACAAAATGCCCGTGCGTAGCGGGCAAAAAAATCCTAGTTAAAAATAAATACACATTCTCGCTTATTTTGTTGTTTTTTTTTATCCACAACCTAGTGCTTTTATCCCCAATAAGCTTCTGGATTTAGTAAGAAATAACATATTAATCTTCAATTGTATTTTTTTTTTTCTAAATAATCTAAACTGGCTAGGAAATGGGTGGTGGAAGCCCATGCCACACAAATTACAAAGGGAATAAAAGAGAGGGATAGTGGGCTATTAATCTTCAGTTATTTATATGCAGTTATTGAACTTTCCTTTTTCAATTCCCTTCATTTTCACATGCATGCCTTTTTTTTTCTTTTTTTTTTTCTTGATGGCATCATGAATGTGTGAAACCTGCTACCAAATTCATAACATCTATATGTGGTGTTTTAGGAAGTATATAATAAATTGGAGGCTTCAAATTGTTGTTGTTGTCGTCGTCGTCGTCATTGTCATTTTTTTTTCTTCTTTCTTTCTATTTTCGTTTTTTGCGGTTTTTCGTTATCTTTCTCAGTAATCAAAGATGTTGGGACTTTGGTCAAAGTTTAAGTCTTTGATATTCAAAATTGTTATGTTGACCTTTATTTTTTGAATCTTGATTTCTGCTTCACATCTTTGCTTTCACTGCAAAACAATTATTCTTATGAGACTAGCTGTCTTAGATTTTTCTTTCTTCTCCTTTCAAGTCTTTTGTCAGCAGGTGATTGTTCAATGTTGGCCTGGCTTCAATTCGTTGGCCTCTCAATGGTTTACATTCTCGTTGATAATGGCCAGAAATGTCCATTATTTTCAATCCATTTCCGTGTCTGAAACGGGCATTTGATCGCATTTCGGTCTTATATTAAATAAGAAAGCAGTAGAATTAGACTGATTTATGGATATTTGTAAAATAATAAGCTGGTATGAAAAATGCATAAATATGTAATTCTATTGTAATTCTATTACACATTTATGTTAGAAAAATCCAAAAACAAGAGAAAAAGAAAAGAAAAAGAAAAAGGAATGAAAAAGATGGGCAAAAGAATAAACCAGGCCCACAAAATACAAAAAGATGGGAAAAGAAAGAAAAGCCCACAAAAAATGCAAGTTCGGCCCATCTGGCCCAAACTAGACAGTGTCCAGAGTGCTCTGTCGCTAGACCTCGTGGCGTGAAGCATGGTCTAGCGACACAGGAGGGTTCCGCGCCACAAGAGTGATGAAGAAGAAACCATGTCCCTAGACTCCTATCGCTAGCCCCGTGGCGCGATCCATGGCCTCGCGACAGGGGGTATGGCTAGCGACACAGAAGCAAACTTGAAGGCAAAAATCCAGTCTCAAAGCACCAGTCGCTAGGCACCCAGTCGCTAAACATGGCCTCGCGACTGGGGGTAGTCTAGCGACACAGAACCAAGACCTGGTTCAGAGAGCCTCAAGACAGGGCGTGAAGTCTTGCGACATGCAACCTAGTCCCGCGCCACACCGCGTGATGCCGCGACATGCTTGTGATGTGTGTGAGCCTTACGACAGGCTTGGGCCTCAGATCAAGGCCCATGGGCCTAGGGTTTCACCTCTATAAATAGATGGTGATCCCTATGTGCTCAAGAGTTAGAATTTCATTCCCTTGAAAACATAATCAAGAATTCTCTAGGTAGTTCTTAGTTTAGTTAGCTTTATTTTTTGTATTATTTAATTTTTGCCTTAGTTTAGCATAGATTAGTTTTATTTTAATGTTGTTCTTCATTTAAATAGCTTAAGTAGCCACTGTTCACAGCTTTATTTCTGTTTTGGATTTTTGATTTAGGGTTTGGAATACCCCAAATCATGGGTATTATCAAACCCACTTTATAAATGGGAAGTTAAATCTGAAAATGTGTCCCAAAAATATGAAATGGGTGTTATTAACCCATGGATTTACTGCTTTCCTTTTCTTTTGGGTCAATCGACCCTTATTTCTTGTTTCTTGTTTACTGTTCTCTTTTATTTTTTGGATGGTGCATGCTTATGTGTGATTTAGCCTAGATTAAGAGTTTGCTTTAATTTCATATGGTTGTAGGTAGATTCATTTCTGTTCTAACATGTTCTTATTAGATTTAAATTGTGTTTGGTTATTTTTAGGTTAGAACAGCTTTTTGATCTGAAATAGGGTAACTCACGTTATATGCATGCCACTGTTCCCTTTTCCTTTTTCTGACTTGTGTCCTGAACCACTCATGTCGCCAACCTCTTCCTGTCGCGAGACCACGTCTAGCGACAGGAAGGCTGTTCCGCGACATGGATGTCTAGGGACACTTGTCTTAATATTTTAAAACCCTCAGTCGTGAAGCACTCCTGTCGCGAACCCACGGTTCTCGACACAACCCTTGCCTAGCGACTGGGGACCAAAAACTCGTGTTTTTCTCTGAATGGCTCTGTCGAGAAACCCCTATCGCGGACCCACGGTTCGCGACACACTTTTACTTCGAGACAGGAAATTATGCCTTTGCAATATTTTTGAAGACCCCAGTCGCTAAACCACCCTGTCGCGAGACCACGTCCCGCCACACAATTTCTGAGTTTCGCGACTGGGACCCAAATACTTAGAAATTTTTCAGCAAAGCCTTGTGGCGCCAGACTCCTGTCGCGGGACCACGTCTCGCGACACACTTTCTGTCTAGCGACACAAGGCCTAGCCTACCAAAAATTTCTAAAATTTATCCTATCGAGATACCCATGTCGCTAGTTTCGGCTAGCGACACAAATTATGGTATCAAGACAGGATTCCTATCTTTTTAAATCCCAAAAATTCTGACTTCTAATCCTCCATTATATTGCATCACTCACGTCTTAACCCCACGGGTTAAGATGTAATACCCCAGTTTGCAATATAAGGCGTTATGCTGCCAAAATTTTTATTCTCCACTCTCTCACTTAAATAATTGAACCCTTAAGTCATTAATTAAAGATCATGATTAGCAATAATTAAGGTCAATAATTACCATGATTAAAGGATTTTTGTTCAATTCTCATTAAAACATTTTTCTATAAACAAAGCCTTAATGCCTTAAGCAGATAATCCGGACTTCAATTAATTACGGTATGAAGGGTTATTTAAGTCATTAATTATGGATTAATTCCATAACCTTGTATGAGAAACCAATGTCTCTCGTACAAGACGTCCTCTTTTATCTTATTTATTTTTTATTTCTCATTTTGTCTTTTCGTAATGAATGAATGAACAGTAAAAGATATTACAGAATAATGTCGGCGAACGGTCCCTTCATCGGGAAATGAAGTAGCCCGTAGTTTGAATATTAATTACTGTTTGTTATTTTGCATGATTTGGATAATAATTAACGAGGTCAGGCGAACGGTCCTTTCATGGGGAAATGAAGTAGCCACTCAGTCGGTTACTATCCAGATACAGTTTTTCTTCTCTTTACCTTAATTTCCAAACCCAAATTCCAATCTGTAGTATAAGTTGGTTGATATCTGTCAATATTAGCTGATGAATATTGCAGAGAGGAAGCATGTAGGTTTTTATCTGAATTCACAGACAGTAGGGGCTCAACTGGTAGCGACACTGCCATAATAGGGTTTCCACTATCTAAATTTGCTCCATCCGAGTAATTGGGAAATTGGATAGCAGATGTTTGCAATCCACCTGATTATTCTGCCACCTCTATTGGCCCCCCGGCCACTTCATTTTGTGTTCCACATTCTGTCTAAACCCACTTTTATATCTTGGGTTAATTGATTTTACACTTCCATATATCTGTATGCATGATATTATTATGTAATTACTGTGGTTCATAATATTTTGGGATCCTTCCCTTGGACAGTAGAAGTCTAGATCTAAATAGATACTGCGTAATAAATTTCCAATAAAAATTCATTTATGAAATCCAGATCTACGTAAGGGATAAATTCCTCAGTTATGACTAGTTCATATTCGGTCAAGGGTTAATTTTGGGGAATTAGAAGTAGAGTCAGCGATTAGGTCTCTTCTAGACTGAAAGGGTCTGTGTTCTTATTGAGAGTCTAGTACCTGTTTAGGGAATGATTTTCAAATCGATTATTTTCCGAAATTGCTGTGTATTGGGAATTTGGTCTTAACTATCACACCGAGATGGGATCCACTTGGATTCAAATACAGTGTGTTAGATAATTCTAGAGGAACAATACATAGGCCTTGGTTATTTTCTAAGGTAGGGTTGAGTATTCTTCCAACTGCTATCATCTTCTGCCAGAGCCTATTTTTTTGAGTCGTGAGTGAGTGCATTCGGAACGAACTAATTTATTAGTTCGTTTCATTAGTTTGTATCTCATAACCACCTGGAAGGAAGTGAACACTGCGAGCGGTTCACCGAGATCCGGGAATTCTTGATCCACATCCGGTCATCCTGACCGGGGGGCTTTCTTTTACTACCAGTACGAAGCTTTTGAAACTTCCGAGCGATAGGATTTTAAAATGCTTTCTTTACTGCTTTATTTTAATCGCTTTTATAGAGGTCACTCGGAAGCATCACTAGATCTTCTAACTGCTACTAGGACTGAGAGTTAAGGGATGGTTCAGGCTTAATTACAGATTTTGGGTGTGACATAGGGGAATGATAACAGTACTTGGCACTTCAACTAATGATTTCTCGGGTGTTGCTTGTCCACCACAGATGAAATAGCATACCCTGGCCGAGGCAGTTATGAATTTGTGGTATCTTAGAATTTGTGGTCTTAAGAACATGTAAGCTCATACTGTAAGTACCTGTCTGTTAAAGAGAACATAGTACTGAGAGCATGAGAACTAGCTATCTGACAGAACTATCCCAAACAATGATCTGTGCATAAAAATGGAAGTTTAATTATGTCTTATCTAAATCTTGTCCAATCTTTATTCTTTTCTCCCTGTCCATTCTGTCGTCAATTTGAATCAGCTTCATAAATAGCATAGTTCAGATTCACAGCTTTTCTTAGAATAAATTTACTGCTTCAATAGGGTAGAATTATCTGCTTTCTAGACTTAAATTGTAATTGCTTTCTAGTTTAAACTTATCTGCTTCCTAGAATTAGAATCTTTGCATGCTTTATAGAATAACTGTAATTGCTTCCATAATCTAGTTTAAATTCAGTAAAGTAGTTGTTAATCAACTTCTTAAACTGATTCGAGTAACCGAGTTAAGAATCTTATAAAATGACGTGGGACCTGCTTCCATCGCACATCCTCTAGTGAACGATCCGGACTTACCTACAAATTATTGCAATTTTTGACTCCGTGCGCTTTCGGGCCACAGTTTCTTAACACGAGTGATAAAAACGTGACAACCCATACATATATCCCTAATCCCACTCCGTAATCATAAATTGATTTTCATCAAATAAAATCAAGATCGGGATTTCATTCTTTCAAAAATACTCGTGCGGGAAATTGTCAAAAGTTTCATGGCGCCGTTGCCGGGGAGGATGCAGCGCCATTTTATAAGAGAACTAAACTCCTGATTTACTCATAGCTAGTGTGAAAACAAAAATATCCCAGTCTCAAAAATCAATCACACAATTAGAGCAGTAAAGCTCTAAATGTGAGGATGTTGATTTCTGAGAAATAATGCTTCTACACCAGTTCTAACCTGGGGATGGTTGCAGGTACTGCCCTCATTAAACGAAGCTGTACATGCAACGGAGAAGGGAAACACCACCTGAACTTCCACTCAACCTCGAAATAGAAAGGAAAGCAAGACGAATCAGAGCCCTCACCAAGCAGAGGAAAGAGCAGGAAAGGAGGGAACGTGTAAGACAATCTTCTTCCAGTACGAGCAGCGGAGTTTCGGACATGGCACAGTTACCAGGCAACAACCCACCTGTCATTCCTGATAACCCTGTCATCATTGACAATAACCCACCACCATTGCATGAGAAATGAGATGGAGATGGCGATGAGACAGATGACCCTCCACTGAATGAAATTCAAGATGAGGGGAATCTGCCCAACATCGGCAATCAAAATCTCAACCCACCACCAAACCAAAACCAATTCAATGAACCACTAAACCAGAATAATCCCAACAACCAACATTTCCAGAATCCTCAGTTTCAAAATCCTCAATTCAATCAGCATCAGAATCCTCCCAACCCAAATGATTTCAATGACCCCAGGGAACAATCAACAAGCAGCAGCTGCTGACTATATGCAGCCCATTCTAGAGCCATGTCTGAACATTCCTGGACAAGCACCATTCTTGGCCAGGAATTTCGAATTAAAGCCGGCACTCATCAATCTTGTTCAGAGCAACCAGTTTGCGGGGGCAAGCCATGAAGACCCGCATGACCATCTGCAGACCTTCTTGGAACTATGTGACACCATCAAGAATCATAATGTATCGCCTAACACTATTCGTTTGAGATTGTTCCCTTTCTTTTTGTCTAGTGGAGCCCGGACATGGTACAAATCGCTGCCAGTTAATCAGAAGTCCACATGGGAAGAAGTGATCAGAAACTTCTTGGCAAAATACTTCCCGGAATCCAAGGTGGATGAATGGCGATCCAAAATTGCAGAGTTCAAAATGAAGCCAGACGAGTCCCTGTATGACGCCAAGGAGCGGTTCTTCAACCTGTTAAGAAAATGTCCCCAACATGGTTTCCATGAGTGGGAACAACAGAGGAAGTTCTACAGCGGTTTGACCCCATCCTGGAAGTACATGCTTGATGCTGCTGGTGGTCAACATTTGCTCCACATGCCAATGGATCAGGCCTGGGGCAAGATTGAAACAATGAGTGTAAACAGATCTGTGTTAACTGATGATGTTGATTCCCTTCCCCCTCGTGGTTTATGTGCTGTAGGTACAGCAGGCAAATCTGAACTAGACAAGTTGAAAGATCAAGTGGCCGTGTTGGCCTTAAATCAAGAATCTGGAAGTTCCTCCCAAAATGCTGAACCTGTTTGTGGATCATGCCAGGGTCCGCATCCCACTGAAGCGTGTCAACAGGTGATGAATTAGAGCTGCAACTATGCGGGTGGATTCCAAAATCGGCACCCTAACCTCTCATATTCCAACAACAATGCCTTGAATTCACACCTGTTAACCCAGCCTCAGCAAGTTAACCAACCCAGGCCCCAGCATTTCAACCCGAACTTTCAACCCCAGATTCTAACTAGGCCACCCCAGAACCAAAATTTTCAAAACTTTCAGCAGCCACAAAACCAATTTGCCCCTAACCAAAACCAAGCCCAGAACCAGTGGAATCCACCTCAGCAGAAGCCACCGTCTGGACTTGAGAACATCATGACTGAATTCATCTCAAGTCAGAAGGAGATAAATACACAGTTGCAGGCTTCCATTAGAAATGTGGAAACCCAGGTAACCCAGATGGCCAAAGAACTTCAGAAAAGATATCAGGGGACTTTGCCAAGCAATTCGGAAAAGAACCCCCAGTGTAAGGCTATCACGTTGAAATCAGGCAAGGTTCTGGCAGGGCCACAGATCAAAGAAGCGCAAGGGGCGGAGCCTGACAAGGAAAGTTTTAAGGAAAATCAGGGAACAGAGGAGGAAGGAGAAAAAGAAAAAGAAAAAGAAACTGATACAGCAGAACTCAGTGGAAAAACTGGTAAAGGTGAAGGTAAAATTTCTGACCCTTCACCACAAAGACATTTAGATGATAATAAGTATATGCCAAGGGTGTCATACCCTGCGCGTCTTAAAAATAAGGAACAAGATCTTAAATTCAAGAAATTTCTGGAAAGATTAAAAGCTGTTGAGATCACTATCCCCTTGGTCGAAATGATTTCAGAAATGCCCGTCTATGCTAAATTTCTTAAAGAAATGATTTCAGGGAAAAGGAAATTCGACCAGGATGAAGTGGTGATTGTAAACAGCAGCTGCAGTGCTATAATCCAAAGAGTGCTACCCGAGAAGAAGGAGGACCGAGGCTGTATCACACTGCCAGTCCACATCGGAAAGACAAATGTCGGAAAGGGACTATGCGACTTAGGGTCGAGCATCAACGTTATGCCACTCGCCATGGCAAAACGTCTTCACTTGGGAGTGATTGAGCCGGATACAATGAAATTACAACTGGCAGACCGGTCAATCACTCATCCCGTTGGGATACTGAAGGATGTGATCGTCAAGACGGGAGGAATACTGTTTCTTGTCGACTTCATCATTCTCGACATAGAAGAAGACTATGAGATGCCACTGATCCTAGGCCGCCCCTTCCTTTCAACGGGCGGTGCACTGATAGACGCACGTTCAAATCAAATCAAGCTCCGTGTTGGAGAAGAAGAGCTGAATTTCAACATGGGCAAGCTGCAGAGGTTTCCGCATGAGGGAACTTGTTCCACACTTGATGTAATAGATTGTAGGAGAGAGAGAGAGCTAGACTCTAACAATGGACTTGTAATGATGATGGATGATGACTATTCAAAGCAGGTACTGAAGCCTGCTGGCAAGGAGCACGAAGACTGCAGCGCCGTTCATTTCGCCGATCCCGAAACTGGGGATTTGGAGGAATTTGACGGCGCCGAGTTCCATGACGACGCCGACCAAGAGGAGGCTGATCCTGTGCTGATGCAGGATCCGAAAGGTAAATCTGAAATTCCCCCATCTAATTCTCGCAAATTACTTCCTTCGGTGGAATGCCCACCAGAGCTTGAACTAAAAGTGCTACCGGACCATCTTAAGTATGCGTTTCTCGCTGAACATAAAATGTTACCGGTAATTGTGTCAGCTAAGCTAACACAAGATCAAGAAAATGCTCTGGTGGGGGTGCTTAAAAAACATGTGCGTGCAATCGGTTGGACCATTTCTGACATCAAAGGAATAAGCCCTTCTGTTTGTATGCACATGATTTTAATGGAAGAGAATTTCAAGCCTTCACGCCAGCCCCAACGAAGATTGAACCCACCCATGCAAGAAGTGGTAAGAAAGGAAGTGATCAAGCTGTTAGATGCCGGTATTATATACCCAATTTCTGACAGCAAATGGGTCAGTCCTGTGCAGGTTGTTCCCAAGCGGGGTGGGATGTGTATAACCAAGAATGAACAAGGGGAGGAAGTTGCCACACGGCCGGTCACCGGATGGAGGGTCTGCATAGACTACCGGAAGTTGAACGAGGCCACTCGCAAGGACCATTTCCCTTTACCTTTCATCGATCAGATGTTGGAATGGTTGGCGGGAAGGGAGTTTTATTGCTTTTTAGACAGTTATTCAGGTTATAATCAAATAGTGATCGCCAGTGAGGATCACGAAAAAATAACTTTTACATGCCCCTATGGCACTTTTGCCTATAGGCGCATGCCTTTTGGTTTGTGTAATGCACCTGCCACTTTTCAACGTTGCATGATGTCTATATTTTCCGAATTTATCGAAAAGTGCATTGAAGTTTTCATGGATGACTTCTCTATATATGGAGATACGTTTGAAGAATGTCTGACCAATCTTGCTAAAATTCTAAAGAGATGTGAGGACACTAACTTGGTTTTAAACTGGGAAAAGTGCCATTTCATGGTCACTGAGGGCATAGTGTTAGGTCATCGCATTTCACAAGCAGGCATTGAAGTCGATCCAGCCAAAGTTTCAGTCATCTCCAATCTCCCTCTTCCTAATTCAATTAAAGCAGTTAGGAGCTTCTTAGGGCATGCCGGTTTTTACCGAAGATTCATTAAGGATTTCTCTAAAATTGCCAAGCCGCTCACTAATTTGCTTTGTAAAGAAAATTCCTTTTTAATAAATGAAGCGTGTGTCCAAGCTTTTGACACGCTAAAAAAGATGTTGATTTCTGCCCCAATAGTACAACCACCCGATTGGTCAATACCCTTCGAGGTAATGTGCGATGCAAGTGATCTCTCCGTAGGTGCAGTACTTGGGCAACATAAGGGAAACATTGTGTAATTCATTACGCAAGTCACGCCCTGAATGAAGCTCAAATCAACTACACCACCACGGAAAAAGAAATGTACGCTGTGGTTTTCGCGTTTGATAAATTCAGACAGTACCTTATTGGTACGAAAACCATAGTGTACACAGATCACTCTGCACTGAGATACTTGTTTAGCAAACAAGATGCCAAACCTCGATTAATCAGGTGGGTACTTCTGTTGCAGGAATTTGACATCGTGATAAAAGATAGGCGAGGCCGAGATAATGGTGCAGCTGACCATTTATCTCGATTAGAAAATGATAAAAAGGATAAAGCCGTCAATGAGGATTTTCCAGATGAACAACTGTTTGCGTTGCATTTGCACGATCAGGCGTGTCCATGGTTTTCCGACATCGCTAACTTTTTAGCATGTGGAATAACCCCACCATTCCAGCAAAAATACAAAAGGGCAAAATTCTTCAAAGAAGTGGTAAACTACTTTTGGGAAGATCCCTTCTTGTTCAAACATTGCGCTGATTCGATAATCAGGCGATGTGTCACTGAAGCTGAGGCCTACCTAATCACCAAGAAATGCCACGAATCTGAATACGGAGGTCATCATGGTCCCACTCGAACAGTCCATAAGGTACTTGAGTGTGGATTCTTTGGCCTACTATTTATGAGGACTGCAAGGTGTTTGCGAAAGCCTGCGATAGATGCCAGAGATTAGGAAACATCTCCAAGAGGGATGAGATGCCTCAGAAAGGGATTCTCGCATTTGAGATCTTTGATGTATGGGGCATTGACTTCATGGGACCGTTCCCACCATCTGGTGGGAACTACTACATCTTGGTAGCTGTCGATTATGTGTCCAAATGGGTCGAGGCGGTCGCATTACCAACCAATGATGGTAGCCAAGTCATAAAGTTCCTCAACAACAACATTTTTAACCGATTTGGCATACCTAGGGTGATAATATCTGATGGAGGAACAATTTTGTTAATAAATCCTTTGAGAACCTCATGATAAAAACTGGTATTCTCCATAAGATAGGCACGCCTTATCATCCCCAAACCAGTGGTCAAGTCGAAGTATCGAATCGCGAGATCAAACATATACTCGAAGCCACGGTAGGGATAACCCGAAAGGACTGGGCACGTAAACTCAATGATGCTCTATGGGCATATCGTACTGCATACAAGACTCCCATCGGGATGTCCCCTTACAGACTTGTCTTTGGAAAAGCCTGTCATTTGCCTGTAGAGTTAGAGCATAAAGCTTACTGGGCCGTTAAGACGCTTAACTTCGATCCGAAAGTCGCTCAAAGCAAACGCAAGTTGGACCTCAATGAAATTGAGGAAATACGAGCGCAAGCCTACGAGAGCTCTCGAATTTATAAAGAGCGGACCCAGAAGTTACACGATCGCCGGATTAAGCCTAAGCACTTTTATGTTGGCCAACATGTACTGTTGTTTAATTCTAGGTTAAAGCTGTTCCCCGGAAAGCTTAAATCCAGATGGGAATGGCCACATCAAGTGATAGAGGTGTTTGAAAATAGAGCCGTCAGGATCCGAACTGAAAAGGGCAACATAGTGGTGAATGGGCAACAACTTAAGGAATACATCGGACAGTTCGATCCAGAAAAAGAGAGCCAAACAGTGGCAGACCCGGCTTATCCTCATTAAAAAAAATTATTAATAATAATAATATATATATAATAATAATTAATATTTTTATACATTTGTAAAGAAGAAAGTACCCAAAATTGATTAAACATTTAGAGTACTAAGACTCTAAATGTGAGGATGTTGATATTTGGGGAAAATTTGATGCATTCATTTTATCTGTCTTGCAGGAATTTCAGAACCACCAAAAAGAAGGAGCAGAGAAATAGCGCAGAAAACCAGGTTCCCGGTTGGATTAATTCCATAAATTTAAGAAAATAATTCCGGAAATTAAAGCAACTTAAAGTCCGGAATAAATTTTACAAATAAATAGAATTGATCCAACCTATTTTATGCAAGTGGATTATTTAAATTATCCAGCCCAGTATTTTGAATTTATTTGGACTGAATTTATTCAGAACAAACTCAAATAAAATGGACTCAGGCCCAACATCACTCTCGGGCCCAGTCCATCAAAATTTGAAAAATTCAAAAATCCAGGCGCGGAACTAGATCCCAGTTGCGAGGCCACGCCTCACGACTAGGACCAAGTCTAGCGACTGGTCCCCCCTTACCCTCACCCATCTTTTAGCCTGTCGCGAAACCACTCCCAGTCGCGGAACCTTATCTAGCCACTGGGATGAGGATAGCGACACGGTCCCTAAACCCCTTTCTTTTATTCATCCTGTCGCAGAACGACCCCATGTCGTGAGACCACGTCTAGCGCCAGGGACCAGTTCCGCGACACACTATCACTTGGCCCACCTACCCCCACCCCCAGTCGCGAGGCATGTGCTCGCGACTGGCTTCCAGTTTAGCGCCCCATCTAATGGCGCTAGGCCCAGTCGTGAAACCCTGTTCCGCGACATGGGGCTGGGTTCCGCGACTGGGTGCACCAGTATTTATACCCCCACTCTTCTTCCCTCCTCTCCACTTTCCCAGCATTCAGAATTTCTTTTTTTCAACACTCTAGAGCTAAACCCTCATTCCCGAACGAACACCGCTGTGTTCTTCGCACATACCCACCCAAACCCAAGGGGAAACCATGGCCAGATTTTCCAGCTCTTCCCGAATCTGGGACCGATGCCACCTTCACCCAGAAGAGGGAGTCCAGAGTAAGAAGTTTCCCTTCTCCCTCCGTTTTTGAGCTACCCCCTCCCCCCCCCCCCCCCCCCCCCCCGCTCGAAAATCGTAGGAGGACATTTTGTGTTTTGTGCTTGTAAATAGCTTGTTTATAGTTCAAATGTTGCTTTGTGTTGCTTATTATTTCCCCACCCGGGTCTTGGTTGAGTTCAGTTTTGGGAGAAGGGAGTGCTTTCTTTTTAGGGATTTCTGGGTTGACCAAGCATGACTAGAGGAAGGTATCTGGATTTTTGTTACCACATCGGAAGAGGAATGTTTAGATCTTGCTGGGTGTTTGATTTTCTATGTCTAAGAGAGCCATGAGGAAGAACAGTTAGGGTTTGCAGGGGTTTTAAAAACCACCATAATGTTTTTTTGAAACCCTTTTTGTAAAAATTATGGTGGGTCTCTAAGATTCTCAGCATACCCATCTTGTTTTACTCTGTAAAGTGCTTAAAAATCTTTTCTTTAGATTCCAAGTTCTTGAAATTTGAAACTTGAACTGATGAACTCATGAGCATTATTGAGTGCTTGTGTGTTATCAGTTGCTTTTAGTAATTAATCTTAGTAGGCATGGTGTTTATTTTTCTGCTGCCTAAAGCCCTTAGCAGTAAGTGCAAGGGGCATTAAATTTGATGTTTTAAGAAAGGCATGTTTGTCTTGGCATACTCAAATTGGAAGAGGTTGTGCTTGTCCATTTTTGGAAACCTAGTACGGGCAACCAATTGATGCACAACACTTTCCAAAAGGCATTTTTTATAAAAGACAAAATGGTTGGTAGTTGACCAACTTGGTTTTGTTCCCAAAGGAACACAAACCTGATGTACTAAAATAGCAGTTTCTTCTTTTCACGTGGACTGTTATTATATAAAAAAAAAACTTATCCTTGCTTTACAATAAAATTCAAGTTGAAAATTTAATAATCTCACATTCAGAGCTTTTTACCTTGAATAATCCATCTGAAAATTATACAACTGGATTTATTACTTCTTATCATTATAGGGGCAACATCCTTCAAATTCTAGACCAGGAGCACGGAGGTACCCAGCTGCTGGACTTTCCATTGGAGCTGCTAGGAGAAATCCTCTCCCGGATAGGAGAGGATGACATCAAGAAAGTGTTCACAGCTAGGGAAACTTGTACAAAGCTAAGAGACGTAGGCGATCTCACCATCGTCTACAGGCGATGCGAGCTGGAGACTTCCATTGTGAAAATATGGCAACAACACGTCCAAAGAGAAAAGGAAGAATTCCTGCAAAGGTGCATAGAAGCAGGAAACTTCAATCTCCAAATCATACCGGCAATACAAGCATTCGTAGACGGGGATGAGGAAAGATCATGCGAGCTGCTAAGGCCAGGGATAGAAGATAATCACAAAGCGTCGATCTGCGCACGGGGACTGATGTTGCTAAGCAGGCTAGATGAGAGCCAAGTTCTTCTGGGGATTCAGACGATGAAAGAAATGGCGACCACTCGATCGGTCCTGATCTATACAGTCACCAACATCTTCGCATGGCTGATAGATTGCCAGGAAGCCTCTGGTTTGTTCACAGGTCAGGAGGAACGAGAGTACTGCCCAAGGAGGCAAGCAAACCTGGAAGAACATGAAGGCTGGTGCATACAATGTGACCTATCGAACATCGTCTAGTGGAGCAGAAATTTCTTTCCCTAGAGAAGAAGGAATGAAGTAAGCATGAGCCCGTAATATTTTATTTTGCTTAAGCCGAACTGTAACCGTCATATAAGAGAATTCTATATTTTTGTGCATGTTTGTCTTAACTGCATAAGAATCTCTTATAAATGATGTATTTAACTGCTTTCCATAACAGTACTTCATCCTTGAGGTCCAAACAATTCTATTTGAGAAAAGATGTCTGACAGTCCAAGATGAATAAGTGACTGTCAGGCCAAAAATATGCTGTTGACATACTCTGTATGTTAACAGTGCCTCTTTTACTGCTTTAAATTAAATAACCAGCAAAAGTATGCATAAACCTACTCTAAATTCACATGTTGAATTTAGGCTTGTGATTAAATTTTCAAACTTTTAAATTGGGATAATATAATTGAGAACATGCATGACATGAATTCCTAATATTTTGAGCTATAAAAATTTAATGATGCGATCAGCTTATTGGGTAATAAATCTTCATGTTGGAAATTTTGATTGAATAGATTGTTCGAATTAAGCTTTGATTAAATTTGAGAATATTGTATGACATGAATCAATCCAACCTTGTGAGATTTGAGCCATGAGTCATTTTTTTTTTACTCATTCATTTTCTTTGATGTGTGAATTAGTTTGATTAAAGGAAACTAGAACTTGCAATTGGGACCTATTCAAGACCATGCCATATTCCAAAAATCGAGCACATAATCGAGGCACTTAGAAAAACCCAAATTTTGGCCTTCTTTTGAATTCCAAACCCAAAAATATTTTTTTCCTTTTAGGATTAACCAATTTGAGCCTTAAGCCTAATTTTTCTTTGAAGCCCTCTATATTATTCCTAGCCTTCCAAAAAGACCAAAATATTCAACCCAAATGAACAAGGATAAATTTCATCAAAGGCATTAAATTTATGATCATCAAAATTGTTTAAATCGGTGGTCAATAAATCGATCAAAAAAATAAAATAAAATAAAATAAAATAAAAATATATATATTTGTTGTTGAATCCAACTCAACACAAATAAATTGCAATTGACAAAGTAAATTAGACTTAGTCTAATGTCATGCAACAGAAAAAGGAAAACAAAAGCAAAAGAAAGAGGAAATAATGATGATCATAAATTTTAAATAAAAATGCCAAGCTATGATAGAATAAATTCTTGTCATTTCTCAGCCCAATAATTTCCCTTTCCTACCGAATGTTACAACCGTATGCCCCGTTATAACCTTAAATAAGACCTCGGGATCTCGATTTGAGGAAGTGAGCCGGTGGCGAGTTGGTATGATTGCAAGTTTATGGGACAATTTAATTAAATTTGATTTTGAGCGTTCAATAATTAAACCCCATTTGAGGGTGAGTGAATTTTCCGATTCTCTTATATGTGAGGCTCTATTTCATGAATTATGTTCGTGTCATACCTTAATTCTAATTTTTAATCTTTGCATCTTTCAAACTGATATTCATGAAGGGTTGACAATAATGTTTGATTTGTAGGCCCGATGTAGTGAGCAAGTATCATTTCATTAAACACTGCAATCAAGGGAATTTAATACTTGTAGTTTTTTATTGTCTTATCCCAATCCAAAAAGAATGTAATTTATGAAGCCACGAAAATGAATTGATATATATTTAGAGTCCGTGTTCTTAGGAACATTGACTCTGACTGCTCGGGGACGATCAGTATTAAATGTGAGGATGTTGATAATGGCCATAAATATCCATTATTTTCAATCCATTTCCGTGTCTGAAACGGGCATTTGATCGCATTCCAGTCTTATATTAAATAAGAAAGCAGTAGAATTAGACTGATTTATGCATATTTGTAAAAATAATAAGCTGGTATGAAAAAGGCATAAATATGTAATTCTATTACACATTTATGTTAGAAAAATCCAAAAACAAGAGAAAAAGAAAAGAAAAAGAAAAATGAATGAAAAAGATGGGCAAAAGAATAAACCAGGCCCACAAAATACAAAAAGATGGGAAAAGAAAGAAAAGCCCACAAAAAATGCAAGTTCGGCCCATCTGGCCCAAACTAGACAGTGTCCAGAGTGCTCTGTCGCTAGACCTCGTGGCGCGAAGCATGGTCTAGCGACACGGGAGGGTTCCGTGCCACAAGAATGATGAAGAAGAAACCATGTCCCTAGACTCCTATCGCTAGCCCCGTGGCGCGATCCATGGCCTCGCGACAGGGGTATGGCTAGCGACACAGAAGCAGACTTGAAGGCAAAAATCCAGTCTCAAAGCACCAGTCGCTAGGCACCCAGTCGCTAAACATGGCCTCGCGACTGGGGGTAGTCTAGCGACACAGAACCAAGACCTGGTTCAGAGAGCCTCAAGACAGGGCGTGAAGTCTTGCGACATGCAACCTAGTCCCGCGCCACACCGCGTGATGC
The DNA here is from genome assembly GCA_030278955.1 of Hygrophila difformis. Classification (NCBI taxonomy): domain Eukaryota; kingdom Viridiplantae; phylum Streptophyta; class Magnoliopsida; order Lamiales; family Acanthaceae; genus Hygrophila; species Hygrophila difformis. The sequence goes on along the minus strand of JAOANR010000006.1, from coordinate 45,916,705 downwards.
CGCGACATGCTTGTGATGTGTGTGAGCCTTACGACAGGCTTGGGCCTCAGATCAAGGCCCATGGGCCTAGGGTTTCACATCTATAAATAGATGGTGATCTCTATGTGCTCAAGAGTTAGAATTTCATTCCCTTGAAGACATAATCAAGAATTCTCTAGGTAGTTCTTAGTTTAGTAAGCTTTATTTTTTGTATTATTTAATTTTTTCCTTAGTTTAGCATAGATTAGTTTTATTTTAATGTTGTTCTTCATTTAAATAGCTTAAGTAGCCACTGTTCACAGCTTTATTTCTGTTTTGGATTTTAGATTTAGGGTTTGGAATACCCCAAATCATGGGTATTATCAAACCCACTTTATAAATGGGAAGTTAAATCTGAAAATGTGTCCCAAAAACATGAAATGTGTGTTATTAACCCATGGATTTACTGCTTTCCTTTTCTTTTGGGTCATTCGACCCTTATTTCTTGTTTCTTGCTTACTGTTCTCTTTTATTTTTTGGATGGTGCATGCTTATGTGTGATTTAGCCTAGATTAAGAGTTTGCTTTAATGTCATACGGTTGTAGGTAGATTCATTTCTGTTCTAACATGTTCTTATTAGATTTAAATTGTGTTTGGTTATTTTTAGGTTAGAACAGCTTTTTGATCTGAAATAGGGTAACTCACGTTATATGCATGCCACTGTTCCCTTTTCCTTTTTCTGACTTGTGTCCTGAACCACTCATGTCGCCAACCTCTTCCTGTCGTGAGACCACGTCTAGCGACAGGAAGGCTGTTCCGCGACATGGATGTCTAGGGACACTTGTCTTAATATTTTAAAACCCTCAGTCGTGAAGCACTCCTGTCGCGAACCCACGGTTCTCGACACAACCCTTGCCTAGCGACTGGGGACCAAAAACTCGTGTTTTTCTCTGAATGGCTCTGTCGAGAAACCCCTATCGCGGACCCACGGTTCGCGACACACTTTTACTTCGAGACAGGAAATTATGCCTTTGCAATATTTTTGAAGACCCCAGTCGCTAAACCACCCTGTCGCGAGACCACGTCCCGCCACACAATTTCTGAGTTTCGCGACTGGGACCCAAATACTTAGAAATTTTTCAGCAAAGCCTTGTGGCGCCAGACTCCTGTCGCGGGACCACGTCTCGTGACACACTTTCTGTCTAGCGACACAAGGCCTAGCCTACCAAAAATTTCTAAAATTTATCCTAGTGAGATACCCATGTCGCTAGTTTCGGCTAGCGACACAAATTATGGTATCAAGACAGGATTCCTATCTTTTTAAATCCCAAAAATTCTGACTTCTAATCCTCCATTATATTGCATCACTCACGTCTTAACCCCACGGGTTAAGATGTAATACCCCAGTTTGCAATATAAGGCGTTATGCTGCCAAAATTTTTATTCTCCACTCTCTCACTTAAATAATTGAACTCTTAACTCATTAATTAAAGATCATGATTAGCAATAATTAAGGTCAATAATTACCATGATTAAAGGATTTTTGTTCAATTCTCATTAAAACATTTTTCTATAAACAAAGCCTTAATGCCTTAAGCAGATAATCCGGACTGTAATTAATTACGGTATGAAGGGTTATTTAAGTCATTAATTATGGATTAATTCCATAACCTTGTATGAGAAACCAATGTCTCTCGTACAAGACGTCCTCTTTTATCTTATTTATTTTTTATTTCTCATTTTGTGTTTTCGTAATGAATGAATGAACAGTAAAGATATTACAGAATAATGTCGGCGAACGGTCCCTTCATCGGGAAATGAAGTAGCCCGTAGTCTGAATTTTAATTACTGTTTGTTATTTTGCATGATTTGGATAATAAATAACGAGGTCAGGCGAACGGTCCTTTCATGGGGAAATGAAGTAGCCACTCAGTTGGTTACTATCCAGATACAATTTTTCTTCTCTTTACCTTAATTTCCAAACCCAAATTCCAATCTGTAGTATAAGTTGGTTGATATCTGTCAATATTAGCTGATGAATACTGCAGAGAGGAAGCATGTAGGTTTTTATCTGAATTCACAGACAGTAGGGGCCCAACTGGTAGCGACACTGCCATTATAGGGTTTCCACTATCTAAATTCGCTCCATCCGAGTAATTGGGAAATTGGATAGCAGATGTTTGCAATCCACCTGATTATTCTGCCACCTCTATTGCCCCCCCGGCCACTTCATTCTGTGTTCCACATTCTGTCTAAACCCACTTTTATATCTTGGGTTAATTGATTTTACACTTCCATATATCTGTATGCATGATATTATTATGTAATTACTGTGGTTCATAATATTTTGGGATATTTCCCTTGGACAGTAGAAGTCTAGATCTTAATAGATACTGCGTAATAAATTTTCAATAAAAATTTATTTATAAAATCGGATCTACGTAAGGGATAAATTCCTCAGTTATGACTAGTTCATATTCGGTCAAGGGTTAATTTTAGGGAATTAGAAGCATGGTCAACGATTTGGTCTCTTCTTGATTGAATGGGTCTGTGTTCTTATTGAGAGTCTAGTACCTGTTTAGGGAATGATTTTCAAATCGATTATTTTCCGAAATTGCTGTGTATTGGGAGTTTGGTCTTAACTATCACACCGAGATGGGATCCACTTGGATTCAAATACAGTGTGTTAGATAATTCTAGAGGAACAATACATAGGCCTTGTTTATTTTCTAAGGTAGGGTTGAGTATTCTTCCAACTGCTATTATCTTCTGACAAAGCCTATTTTTTTGAGTCGTGAGTGAGTGCATTCGGAACGAACTAATTTATTAGTTCGTTTCATTAGTTTGTATCTCATAACCACCTGGAAGGAAGTGAACACTGCGAGCGGTTCACCGAGATCCGGGAATTCTTGATCCATATCCGGTCATCCTGACCGGGGGGCTTTCTTTTACTACCAGTACGAAGCTTTTGAAACTTCCGAGCGATAGGATTTTAAAATGCTTTCTTTACTGCTTTATTTTAATCGCTTTTATAGAGGTCACTCGGAAGCATCACTAGATCTTCTAACTGCTACTAGGACTGAGAGTTAAGGGATGGTTCAGGCTTAATTACAGACTTTGGGTGTGACATAGGGGAATGATAACAGTACTTGGCACTTCAACTAATGATTTGTCGGGTGTTGCTTGTCCACCACAGATGAAAGAGCATACCCTGGCCGGGGCAGTTATGAATCTGTGGTATCTTAGAATTTGTGGTCTTAAGAACATGTAAGCTCATACTGTAAGTACCTGTCTGTTAAAGGGAACATAGTACTGAGAGCATGGGAACTAGCTATCGGACATAATTATCCCAAACAATGATCTGTGCATGAAAATGGAAGTTTAATTATGTCTTATCTAAATCTTGTCCAATCTTTATTCTTTTCTCCCTGTCCATTCTGTCATCAATTTGAATCAGCTTCATAAATAGCATAGTTCAGATTCACAGCTTTTCTTAGAATAAATTTACTGTTTCAATAGGGTAGAATTATCTGCTTTCTAGACTTAAATTGTAATTGCTTTCTAGTTTAAACTTATCTGCTTCCTAGAATTAGAATCTTTGCATGCTTTATAGAATAACTATAATTGCTTCCACAATCTAGTTTAAATTCAGTAAAGTAGTTGTTAATTAACTTCTTAAACTGATTCGAGTAACCGAGTTAAAAATCTTATAAAATGACGTGGGACCTGCTTCCATCGCACATCCTCCAGTGAACGATCCAGACTTACCTACAAATTATTGCATTTTTTGACTCCGTGCGCTTTCGGGCCACAGTTTCTTAACACGAGAGATAAAAACGTGACAACCCATACATATATCCCTAATCCCACTCCGTAATCATAAATTGATTTTCATCAAATAAAATCAAGACCGGGATTTCATTCTCTCAAAAATACTCGTGCAGGAAATTGTCAAAAGTTTCATGGCGCCGTTGCCGGGGAGAATGCAGCGCCATTTTATAAGAGAACTAAACTACTGATTTACTTATAGCCAGTGTGAAAACAAAAATATCCCGGTCTCAGAAATCAATCACACAATTAGAGCAGTAAAGCCCTAAATGTGAGGATGTTGATTTCTGATAAATAATGCTTCTACACCAGTTCTAACCTGGGGATGGTTGCAGGTACTGCCCTCATTGAACGAAGCTGTACATGCAACGGAGAAGGGAAACACCACCTGAACTTCCACTGAACCTCGAAATAGAAAGGGAAGCGAGACGAATCAGAGCCCTCACCAAGCAGAGGAAAGAGCAGGAAAGGAGGGAACGTGTAAGACAATATTCTTCCAGTACGAGCAGCGGAGTTTCGGACATGGCACAGTTACCAGGCAACAACCCACCTGTCATTCCTGATAACCCTGTCATCATTGACAATAACCCACCACCATTGCATGAGAAATGAGATGGAGATGGCGATGAGACAGATGACCCTCCACTGAATGAAATTCAAGATGAGGGGAATCTGCCCAACATCGGCAATCAAAATCTCAACCCACCACCTCCCCAAAACCAATTCAATGAACCACTAAACCAGAATAATCCCAACAACCAACATTTCCAGAATCCTCGGTTTCAGAATCCTCAATTCAATCAGCATCAGAATCCTCCCAACCCAAATGATTTCAATGACCCCAGGAATTATTACCCACAACAGAACTACTACCCACAGCACTATCAAGGAGGGCCAGGGAACAATCAACAAGCAGCAGCTGCTGACTATATGCAGCCCATTCTAGAGCCATGTCTGAACATTCCTGGACAAGCACCATTCTTGGCCAGGAATTTCGAACTAAAGCCGGCACTCATCAATCTTGTTCAGAGCAACCAGTTTGCGGGGGCAAGCCATGAAGACCCGCATGACCATCTGCAGACCTTCTTGGAACTATGTGACACCATCAAGAATCATAATGTATCGCCTAACACTATTCGTTTGAGATTGTTCCCTTTCTCTTTGTCTAGTGGAGCCCGGACATAGTACAAATCGCTGCCAGTTAATCAGAAGTCCACATGGGAAGAAGTGATCAGAAACTTCTTGGCAAAATACTTCCCGGAATCCAAGGTGGATGAATGGCGATCCAAAATTGCAGAGTTCAATATGAAGCCAGACGAGTCCCTGTATGACGCCAAGGAGCGGTTCTTCAACCTGTTAAGAAAATCTCCCCAACATGGTTTCCATGAGTGGGAACAACAGAGGAAGTTCTACAGCGGTTTGACCCCATCCTGGAAGTACATGCTTGATGCTGCTGGTGGTCAACATTTGCTCCACATGCCAATGGATCAGGCCTGGGGCAAGATTGAAACAATGAGTGTAAACAGATCTGTGTTAACTGATGATGTTGATTCCCTTCCCCCTCGTGGTTTATGTGCTGTAGGTACAGCAGGCAAATCTGAACTAGATAAGTTGAAAGATCAAGTGGCCGTGTTGGCCTTAAATCAAGAATCTGGAAGTTCCTCCCAAAATGCTGAACCTGTTTGTGGATCATGCCAGGGTCCGCATCCCACTGAAGCGTGTCAACAGGTGATGAATTAGAGCTGCAACTATGCGGGTGGATTCCAAAATCGGCACCCTAACCTCTCATATTCCAACAACAATGCCTTGAATTCACACCTGTTAACCCAGCCTCAGCAATTTAACCAACCCAGGCCCCAGCATTTCAACCCGAACTTTCAACCCCAGATTCTAACTAGGCCACCCAGAACCAAAATTTTCAAAACTTTCAGCAGCCACAAAACCAATTTGCCCCTAACCAAAACCAAGCCCAGAACCAGTGGAATCCACCTCAGCAGAAGCCACCGTCTAGACTTGAGAACATCATGACTGAATTCATCTCAAGTCAGAAGGAGATAAATACAAAGTTGTAGGCTTCCATTAGAAATGTGGAAACCCAGGTAACCCAGATGGCCAAAGAACTTCAGAAAAGAGATCAGGGGACTTTGCCAAGCAATTCGGAAAAGAACCCCCAGTGTAAGGCTATCACGTTGAAATCAGGCAAGGTTCTGGCAGGGCCACAGATCAAAGAAGCGCAAGGGGCGGAGTCTGACAAGGAAAGTTTTAAGGAAAATCAGGGAACAGAGGAGGAATGAGAAAAAGAAAAAGAAACTAATACAGCAGAACTCAGTGGAAAAACTGGTAAAGGTGAAGGTAAAATTTCTGACCCTTCACCACAAAAACATTTAGATGATAATAAGTATATGCCAAGGGTGCCATACCCTGCGCGTCTTAAAAATAAGGAACAAGATCTTAAATTCAAGAAATTTCTGGAAAGATTGAAAGCTGTTGAGATCACTATCCCCTTTTGTCCCACCTCAACAAAGGTACGAGCAGCAGCAACATCAACCGCCTCAGCCAGTAGTGCAACCGCATGCTCCAGTGGTGCAACAACAATATCCACCGCAGCAGCAGAATCAGCTACAGCTGGTTGACAGAGAACTTATAGATGAAATTATTCGTACACAATTTGGGAACCTCATCGGCCAGGAGAATCGGCCGATGTACAGGAAACCTTATCATGACTACATAGAGGAGCAATATCCATTGCCTAGAGGAGTAAAGGTTCCTGATTTCAATACGTTTTCAGGAGAAGTCAGCCGATTGACTATTGAGCATATCAGCCGATTCACGGCTGAGTGCACCAGGATAGCGCAGAACGATTTCCATACGTTGATCCTGTGCAGTTTGTCGCTTACTGGTCCAGAATTTGAATGGTATATCAATATGCCTCCAGGATCGGTTAACACGTGGGCCGAAATGGAATGGTTATTCCATGACCGATTCTACAACACTAGTCCTGAGGTGTCAGTGGTAGATCTGACCTCTACCAACCAGAAGGCGGGAGAAACAGTTACTGAGTTCATAGAAAGATTTTACACTATCAAGGCTCAAATGAAGACAATGCTGCCAGAGCATGAATATATTCAAATCCTAAAGCAGAATCTGAAGTTTGCCAAGAATAGATTGATGGTTACAAGACCAAGGACTGTGGCCGAATTGACGGCCGAAGCTATAAGGATGGAGACTTATTTGGCGGAACAAGCGGCTTTCAAATCAAGCCGAGGTCAGAGCGGAAGATCACACCCTATCCAGTCGGCTGCATCATTTGCAGAATCACTGGACAGGTGTGAAGTTGGAGAAGAGTTCAACATGGACGATGTCCCTGCCTTAGCCGAAGTTGCAAGGGCTGAGCTGGTAATCAAAAAGCCCATGACTTGTACAGCTCTTCGGCCAGTCAGAGGCAAGGAAAAGGAGGGAGAAGTTAGGGATGAGTCTCTGCGATTTTATTCTTTTGATCTTTCTCAGATGGATGAGATTTTTGATATTGCCTGAAGAATGGATTGTTCGAGTTCAAAGGGAACCATCCACAGCCGACTAAAGAACAAATGGACGCTGGGTGGTGCAGATTTCAAGGATCGGCAACTCATTCTACAGCAGTCTGTGGGCATTTTAGAAAGATGATTCATAAGCATGTTGATGATGGGAAATTGAAATTACCAGACAGATTAATGGCAATAAATAAAAATCCGTTTCCCATTGCTAACATGGTGATGGTGCACCCCGATCAAAACAAGTCTGTTCATGATCGTCTGGGAGACCAATCATCGTCTAGCAAAAGTTCTGTGCATGATCGGCTAGGAATTCATCTATCGGTTCAGAAAACGGCAGGTGTTTGGGATGATTATGTTCTCCACAAAAGGGAAAGGAGAAGGTTTCGGATGTCTTTGACCGATTGGGAGATTACGAAGTCAAAGAATGGATCAAGCGATCTGAAGGACCAGAGAATCCGGAATTCAAGGAGGAAAGGGGAAAGCCAACTCTGAAGAAAATTACTAATGGTTGAGATTCAGAAATGAAGTTAACAGCTGATAGAAGGAATGGAAAGACTGTAATACATTATCCCCGAAGATAAAGAAGTTTAGAAGACCACTGGCCAATATTCAGGCAGGCAGTGGATCCAAAATTCCCCAGAACTGAGGCATTTCGGCCATAGCCGATTTGAAACCTCAGTCTGGAGGGCAAGAGACGAAAAAGTCCCAAAGGAGAAGGGATCGTATCGTACCTTCAAACAAAGAACGCAGCGGCTGAAAGCGGCCATGACATACGAGGAAGAGTACGAAATGATGCACATGGAAGAAGACTTCCCGGATGATTGTTCTTCGTCTAAGGGAAGGATTCTGAATAAGGTGTTTTCGGCTCGTATGAAGTCATCAGAAAATAGAAGAGAGGGAAACCGTGAGCCAAAAGAAGATCAGGATCGGCTGAAAAGTAAAACTGAATTTTGGCCGAAGGAAAAGGAGCGCGAAGCCGATTGTAACACCCTAGATTTGGTGACCCGGGCCGGGATGCCACCGCACATCTCCCTAGCAAGACACGTCAATTCGAGCTTGCTAAAGAGATGCAAGGCTATGGGTACTCGAAAGAATTTAAAACATTTTAAATAACGAGTCCGGAATAATAATACTTAAATTTAAAATACGAGATAGTAATCATTCATGTACGCAATAGAGTAAGTAATGCAGCGGAAAGTAATCGCGACCAACATGGTCAAAACTCGGGTTTAACAGGCCCGATTAGACAGTATTAAAAATGCAGGAAATGAAAGTGTTCATGAAATCGTCCCCCCAAATGCATGGGCATGCATCACTCGACATACTCTGTAGGAGAAAAATAACAACGGGATTATCAGTATAAAAATATACCGAGTAAGTTAATTCCTAGCAAAACAATTAAGGGGTTACATGTGTTTAATTAAAAATAGATATTTCATGCTTCAATGAAAATATTTAAAATTCATAATTTAACTTGCAGTGGAAAAGCATAGTTAATTACACGAGACTAGAATACAAAATTTAAAGGCATAATTAAAAAGCGTAATTTAAAAGCGTGATAAATAAATACAGCTTAATTAAATACACACACAAGTCTTTTAATATTATCCCACTAACTAAGAAGAGGACACCACACAAGGGAGATCACTAACGAGGCAATCTCAAATCGTAGGACCACTAACGAGGCAATCCAAATAAAGGGGAGACCACTAACGAGGCAATCTCAATAATCGCAGGACCACTAACGAGGCAGTCCAAATAAACACAGCGCGCGAGATCACTAAGATTCAATCTCAGATAGTAGGGAGACCACTAACATGGCAGTCTCAAAGATAATTGTATGAAGATCGGCTCACCCTAGTGAATGGGATTTTTCGAAAATTTATGTTTGTGGTATAAAAAGATTCGAAATCGCATTTCATAGTTCGAGTTTTCTCAAGTTCGAAAAATCCAATTCGCCACAGGTTACGCCCTTTTAATTTAAAAACTCATCTTACGGTCAAAAATTCTAAAATTCTCCCAGTAGCTTAAAAACACCTTTACGAACAACTTTCATGTTTCGAGTTTCTCCAAATAAGTTTCGAAGTTGGTCAAAATTCGAGTTTATTACAAGAAGGGTTTTCTACTAGAAAGGCCAATTTCAACACAGTTTAGTCCAACACAGATTAAAAATTCCATTCAAGTCCAATTGGTCTGAAATTTCTACAGGTTGCAGAAGACACCTTAATGAACAACTTTTGTGTTTTAAGTTTTTGGAAATAATGAGAGTCAGGTGTTCAAAAATCGCCCTCAACACACTGTCAACGCATGGTTTCAAAAATTGGTTTCGACACAGTTTTTACATTTGTCCCTTTTAACATATCAAATGAACTCCAAAATTTATGAAATTTTGTATGCATGATCTAGACATAAATATCTACGACTTTTGTTTACAAATGCAAGTTTGGTTTGGTCTAGAAACGGGTGAAAAACATGCATCAAGTTAGACCATTAAAACTGTCAAAGTTTCGAACGTTCGGTTTTTACACAGAAACTTTACATCGCGATTTGGGGTATTAAATCTTTATGGAAATGGCTGAAATTTTGACACAAGGTAGATTATGGTCTTATGAACAAAATCTATATTGAAAAGTTTTTGGTTTGAATTCCCGAAGATAAGTTATTAGTCGAAATACTGAAATGGGTCGAAAAGAGGTTTTCTGAAATCCGATTTTAGTTTCGAGTTTAGTTCTTGTATTTTAAACAACAAGAAACCGCAAAAATTGTAGAGTAAGGTCTTGACTTACATATTTAGAGAATGGGTTCGTTGTAGGGGCTTTTCAAATGTCCTAAGGTCACGACGAACGGCCAACTTCTCCGATCTCTTCTTGTTCGCCCCCGACGTGAAATTGTAACAAGGAATAGAGTGTTAGATTTCGAGTTTTTGGGATCTATGGATGAATTAAAAACTATACTACAACTTATCAAAGTCCTAGAAGGAAGAGGGTTTGTCCCGATCTCTCATCTTCGTCGGAATCCTTGCCGGAAAGTGAACTCGAAGGGTTTTTGGCTTGGAGAGGAAGAATGAGGGAAGGAGAGTTTGAGTTTTCTGTAAGAATGGGGAAAGTGACGTCCAATTCCATCCTTAAGCCTTTCCTAAGGCTGTGATCCGCTTGCCATCGATAGGAATCGAATTTTTGGCAAGAAAATTGCCATGGAAGGAAAGTTTACATCTCCTGCTCCTCTGGCGCGGTGGTGACGTGCCCATTTTGCTTTGGCCGCGCGACGTGTGCGCGAGCTAGCGTTGGTCGCATCGCCCTCTGCTCGCGCGGTGGCCACCGAAGTGCGCGCGACGTCCGGTTTGGCCGGTTCGAGCGGTTTGTGTGGTCCGTCAGGTCTTTTCTTCTTTTCTCTGTCGGGTTTCTATCCTCTACGTTTTCGGTTCGACTTTTCGGGTCGTTTCTGGATCGAACTTCCTATCTTAAATTTATTATAAACTCGGGTTAATGTTCGTAACACTCCCGTGCAATAATTTATTAAATTATTTTCGACTCCACGGGTTCTCGGAATTTAAATTCTTTCGTTCTCGAATTTAATCGAATTTCCCGGGTATTACACCGATAAGGATCGTACGAAGCCTAAATAAGAATGGAAGCCTAGACCAGTACGAACCAGGGAATGGAAACCAAAGACGTCCATTGTCCCAAACAATGAAACTTTTTCAATTGGACAATTCAAGTTCGACTTTGGGTCTACGACAAATATGGTAAGCGCAACCACAGCAAGCAATGAAGAATATTGGTCTGATACTGAACCAGCTGTGGTATTCTGTCAAAAGGAAGGAGAGTATTTTGGCGAAGAAGAGCCCATAGTGGACTTTTGTGTCGCCAGACTGGAAGCACTTCGGCCGGAGGCCGAAGTAGAGAAGATCATGGAAGAAGGATATGAGGCCTTCGTCCCAGAAGCCAAGCACGATCTTTCCCCCGACTGCAAAGATGTCTCAGCATGTGAGGCCTCTGTATGTCAATGGTTGGGTCAACGGAAGGCCATTGAGAAGAATGTTTGTTGACGGTGGAGCAACCGTCAACATCATGCCATTGTCTACATTGACTAAGATCGGCCGATCGAAGGAGGACTTGTTACCCACGAGGATGAAAGTATTGAGCTTTGTGGGGCATAAACTGCGGCCGAAGTATGTATTCTAGTGGATGTTACAGTCAGAACGATTTCAATCCCGACTATGTTTTTTTATGGTGGATGTTGAGGTTCCGTATGCGGCCTTATTAGGCCGATGCTGGATTCACACAGCTAGGTGTTTGCCATCAACCCTCCATCAGAAGATATGGTTTTGGAAGAACGATGGCACGGTTGAGGAAGTTGATGGCGATCAACCTCCATTTCCAGTCAGTTCAGCTGGCCGAATCGATGCAGTTCAACGAGGAGCCCATACAACCGTTCCTAGCGGTAGTAGGGGATCGATACCCAGAGGTGGTTGAATGCGACTGGACGGACTTGGGATTTGAAGTCGATACCAGGCCGACTTACGGCCAGACATAGAAGAGAATAAATAATGGATGAAAAAATCAAGAAGACAATTGAGTTCGAATAGGCCAAACTCGAATCTGCAAATGAGGAGGCAAGATGGAGTGAACTCATAGACGCTATCCCAAAGCGGACGCCGGATTTCAAAGCGCAAGATCCTTTGAAGATGGTTAATGTTGGCAGAGATGAGCACCCAAGGGAGATTCCAGTCAGTGCAAATCTAGATCAACCTATAACTAGCCGATTCAGAGAAGTGTTAATCGAGTTCAAAGATTGTTTTGCATGGGATTGTACAGAGATGCGTGGATTAGAAAGATCAATTGTGGAACACAGGCTACCAATCAAAGAAGGATTTAGGCCGCATAAACAGCCGGCCAGAGGGCAGCGCCCGAAAAAGTTCCAAAAATAAAGGAGGAAATAGAAAAATTGTTAGCGGCCGGATTTGTTAGGCCAGCTAAATATGTAGAGTGGTTGTCAAATATTGTACCTGTAATAAAGAAAAATGGGAAATTGAGAGTTTGTATTGATTTCAGAAATCTCAATATAGCCACTCCCAAGGATGAAGATATGATGCCTATTGTGGATCTATTAATCGATTCGGCCGCGAAACAGGGAATGTTATCTTTCATGGATGGATATTCAGGGTACAATCAATTTTTATGGCCGAAGAAGATGTACATAAGACTGCATTCAGTTGCCCCGGAGCCATTGGGATATACGAATGGGTAGTGATGCCATTCGGATTGAAGAATGCAGAAGCCACATACCAAAGGGCCATGAACTATGTCTTTCATGACTTAATAGGAGACTGTGTAGAAGTCCACATCGATGATTTCATGGTCCGATCCAAAGACATGGAAAGCCATTTGGCCGATCTGAGGAGAGTATTTGCAAGGATGAGGCTACATGGAGTTAAGATGAATCCAGCCAAGTGTGCTTTTGGAGTACAAGTAGGGAATTTCCTAGGGTTCCTGGTGCATAACAAGGGCATAGAAGTCGATGCAAACGAAACCAATGCCATCCAGGAAGCTAGACCTCCGCACGATAGGAAGAGTCTGCAGAAATTCTTAGACCAGATCGGTTTTCGAAGAAGATTCTTGGCAAATGCAGCCGGGAAGAGAAAACCACTAACCAATCTACTGAGGTTAAAGAAAGAGGAGGAATTCAAAGGGGGAGCCGCCCAACAAAGAGCCTTTGAACAATTGAAACAGGCTTTAATCAACTCACCAGTGTTGGTCCCTCCTATCCTCGGCCGACCATTGAAGCTATATATAGCCGCGGCCGAAGAGTCTATAGGAGCGTTATTGGCTCAAGAAGATGAAGAAGGAAGAGATCGGGCGATTTACTACCTGAGCAGAATTCTTAAAGACGCAGAACTTAGGTATTCGCCGATTCATAAGTTGTGTTTGAGTCTTTATCATGCATGCCAAAAGCTAGAATACTATATTCAGCCAAGGCAAGTAATAGTAGTGGCTTCGGTTGACATAGTTAAGATCATGATGAACGATCCTATTAGCAGCCGAAGAATGGCTAAGTGGGCCATGAAGTTAAATGCATACGATTTGAAATACCAACCACTAAAGGCTATGAAAGGGCAAATCGTAGCCGATTTTCTGGCCGATCATCCAGTGTCTTCAGTATCCCACGATATTGAAGAACAATTTCGGCCGAAAGTAATGGACGAAATGGGGATAGTATACATGCATCCGTGGACGATGATGTTCGATGGTTCCAAAGCTGCTCAGGGGTTTGGAGCAGGGTTCACGCTACATACACCGGAGGGCACGGTATACAAATACTATGTGCAATTGCCCAAGTCTTATACGAATAATATAAAGCATTAATTTCGGGATTACAACAGCTAATAGACGAAGGAGTCAAAGCCATTGTGATCAAGGGAGACTCTCAAGTGGTTATTCAACAATTGCTTGGGGATTTTTCCTGTTAAGAGTTCCCAGCTAATCAGATTATATGAAGAAGCAATTGTTCTATTAGAAGAATTTGATGAGGTATACATTGAGTATATCCCAAGGAAGGAGAATGATTTGGCTAATGAGTTAGCTCAGCATGCAGTAAGATATCGGCTGATGCCGATAGCAGGTAACATGGAAATATGTTTGGCCGAAACCGAGAAGGCCGAATGGATTAAAGAAATAGCACGAGTTTTGGAAGATCCAACCGAAGCTAACCCAGCCGAAAAGCGGAAGGCAATGGATTATATAACAATAGGGGGATTACTCTTTAAGCGAGCCATTGATGAGGTATTACTCCGATACGTAGGAGAAGAAGATGCTAAAAGAGTACGGGAGAAGTACACGAAGGAATCTGTGGCGCACATCGTGCAGGAAAATCAATAAAGTGGAGCATCATTCGGCTAGGATACTTTTGGCCGAATATGGGAATGGACTGTGAGAGATATGCAAAAGGATGCCGTGAATGTCAAAAGCATGGACCAATCCAGAAGTTACCGGCCGAAGAATTGCATATAATGATTAAGCCATGGCCATTTCGAGGATGGGCTATGGATATTATTGGAAAGATTCATCCCTCTTCTTCAAAAAGACATGAGTATGTTCTGGTGGCCACAGACTATTTCACGAAGTGGGCCGAAGCACAAGAATACATCAGCATATCCCAAGAAGAGGTTATTGAATTCATTAAGAAACAACAGATTTACAGGTTCGGAATTCCACAGACAATTCTAACAGATAGAGGAACAGTATTTGTGGGAGAAAAGATTAAGGCTTTTGCAGACGAATATGGAAAAAAAATCGTACATTCATCACCATATTATCCACAGGTAAATGGGCAAGCAGAGGCCACGAATAAATAGTTAATAGGGATTATAAAGAAGATGATCGAAGATCAACCAAGGAGGTGGCATGAAAAGTTGTCCGAGGCATTATGGGCCTATCGGAATGCTAAAACTTCAGCCACTGGATTTACACCGTTTCGGCTGACGTACGGGATGGATACAGTTCTCCCAGCCGAAATAAAAGTGCCGACCTTGAGGATGAGCCAAGCAGACTCGATGTCGGCCGAACAGTACAATCAGTTAATGAAGGATGAATTATTAGTTGTTAATTCCGATCGGGTGCAAGCATTTGAGAATTTACAGAAGAATAAAGATGTTGTGGCCGATTGGTACAACAAAAGAATTCGTGTCAAGCGATTTGAAGTTGGCGATTTAGTATGGAAAGTTATATGGCCACCCAAACAAAAGGATGGCCGATTAGGGAAATGGAGCCCCAATTGGGCGGGGCCATTTATTGTTCAGACGAAATTGCCAAATGGAGCATACATATTGGTAGATGAAAATGGAGAACAAATGACAAATCCAGTTAATGCTAGATATATGAAGAAATATTATGCTTCAGTTTGGGATTAAGCGAAAAGAATAAACATTTTATTCTTTTCGATTATCAGTTTGGGACCTGGCTTCACTAGCAAAAAGAATTATAAGGTCCCAAAGAAAGGCACGATTATCAGTCAGTCACCCAAAACTTTGGGACCGATATAAGCAAGGGTCCGAGAGGTCATATCAATATTAAGAGAAAAGACGAAGCCTGAATATGACCGTCGAGATAAATATTAGAAAAAGTGTCAAGAGATCATCTTTCGCATGAGCATGGTGATGAAGGGGTTAGCTGAACTCGCACCTCATGGAGGAGGGATTTTTGTGTCATGGATAAATACTCGAACGAAAGATCAGTAAGCCAAGGAGGCCTGAGAGTACAAGGAATGAAAGAAAGTGAAGAAATTATAGCGAGCATTGCAAAGTGTTGTGATGGAAGAAAGGAAGCTGCAAGTATTTATAGAGAATCAAGATGGTGATATTTACAGCAAGGGTAGAAACGTAAAGAAATAAATGCTAATAATGGAAAAGATGTTTCATGATTTTCGGATAAAGCTGGAGGGAATATTGCCCTGCCACACGAAATCCCGGAGATTACGGGAAATAGATAGAGTAATACATAAAAAGACAAACGATGGATAGCAGGCCGATCGAAAGCCCAAAATCGGCCAAAAAGATGACCAAGTCATGAGTATGCAAAATAATATAACGAGTGCATCGAAGACAAAGAAACCATTACAAGAGAAGTCCGGCCGAAAAGGGACTTAGGGAATCGCAACAACAGTGTTCGAACAACATCAACAAAAAAAAGAAAAAAAGATCCTAATCTTCACTTATGTCAAAAGCAATGTCGTCATCAGAACCAGGAAGACGATCAGTGTGAGGATCAACAGGCGAACCACGGCCCGTCGTGGACTCCAGGGCCGATCGGAAATCTTGAAGCACCCGAGCTTCATCTTTGGCTGAGACACGAGTTTTGTCAGGTTGAGATGAAAGCAGATGCTCAGACGCATCCTGAAGAAATCCAGATTGGGAATCTAAAAAAAAAGGGGTGAGAAAATGATGAAAAGAAATTCAGCAAAAGATAAAAGGAACATAATTAGTTTGTACTGTCCTTGTCTGAGGGACGAATGGACGATGGAGTATCACCTGAGGGTGCAGGGTCATTCCCCAGGAGAGGGTCAGCTACAGGATTGACAAGGGTTGCGGAAGTATCAGGCATAGAGTGAATTTGGCTGCAACAGGTCGGATTTTGTCAACAACAGCTTGAGTATCCGACCATAAGCCGCGAAAAACGTTAATAACTTCGTCACTAAATAAGGACCTCAAGGAAAGATAGCCCATTTCCTACTGAAGACTAGCGAGTTTATCCTTCGGAACTTGAGCAGACTTGTGAAGCTGCTTGATATGACGCCGAAGACGTGCCGACTCCTTATCCACCTCAACCAAGGCACTTTCCAAGTCTTGTGCCTTGCGTTGGAGTCAGCAGATTTCCAGTTGAGTAGCAGCGAGGTCCTCGGAATGTTTAAACTTAAGAATATCGTTGCCCAACAACTTAGTCATACACTCTTGATATTCGGAGGAATGCTTATCAAACTTCTGCTTATGAAGAGCTGTAGAGGCTTGTTCATCTTCGAGTTTTTTGCGAGCGGCCAAAACACCATGAAACTCCAAATCCACACGCAAAATGTAGGTAGACATTGCCTTGAGAGCATCCTCCAGGCCTGAGGAAAGAAGTTCTTCAGAGAAGGACCGTTCAATATGGGAAATAAGCAAAAGAATAGCCTTGGTATGGACTGTTAGCACGTCCGACTCGCGAATGATTAGGCGATCCAATTCGTCTAAACAAGCCCCAAAATTTTCAGGAAAATCCGATGGGGGAAAAGGCAAGATCGGGGAGAAGAAGTCATCTAAAATTTCCCTGTCCGGAAAAGGAGAGGGAGGGATATCTCAACAAGAGCCAGCCCTTCTTGTTGAATACAGACGACAGAGGGGTCAGGAAAAACAGAAGCCGAGGAGGAAGGTAAAGCAGTCATCGAAGAAGCAATTGGCTCACGTGTGACTAAATCAATATTGTCAGCCCCAGAAACAGAGGGAGTTGAGCTAGACCCTGGATCGACCGATGGCGTAGGTACGGCAGATTGAGGAAGAAGTCTATCGGAGGCAACAGTAGCAGTCTCATCAATGGGATCCAGGGCTGAACGAGGAGTAGGAGAGCGATGAGGCACATCATCCGGGCCAGATGAATGGCCAGGGGACACTGAAGGTCTCAACGAGTCTAGAGTTGGACGAGTCTGAGAAAGAAGGAAAAGAAAGGAACTATCAGTAAAATAATAATGGGTGACCTGAGCGTCTAAAGACGTAAGAAAGATTAGAAAAAGGATCGTAAAATACCTGATCGGCTATTGCAGCCGATCCAAGGAGAGGAGAACGAGCTGATCGCCTTTGGGTCTTGGGAGCAGGATCGTCATTAGACCTGCCTAAACTCGGAGCAGCACGTTTTCGTCTAGAAGTGGCAGTAGCAATAGAAGCAGATGAAGTAAGTGGACGAGATGGAAGAGATGAGATGTCTTCCGGTAAGGAAGTCCCTGCAAAACAAGAAGGAGTGAAGAAAAAGCCGAAGAAAGATACAAAAGATAGGAAATGAGGAATGAAAAGACTTACTAGGCGGAGGAGCCAAAGGCTTATCCTCCTGAGAAGAATAGGAATAATCAGGGGCCGATTCAATAACGGAAAACATTATAATACTTGGAAAACTGCGGGAAACGAAGAGGGTCTGCAGGTCAGTACCAAAGTTAGCACGAGTCAAGATTTTTCCCCACCAATCATCAAAACGTTTGGTAGACAAACCGGTTCGGACAACAAAGGAACGAACTTCAACGTCACGAATCCGGGTGGCCCATGTTCGATAGGCGTGACGACTCTTGGGAGGGCCGATTCCTTTGTAAGATTTGCTATACCTATCAGGGTCCCCGTGGAGAACAAGAACCACATCTTGAGCAAAACCAAATTGACGACTGACCAAATGGGGATTATAAACTTTGGAAAGGATAGAATGATCGGAAGGCACGGCCATTGAACAATTGAAGATGTGACGAGGAATTATGCAGGTATTCCAAACTTGAGCGAACGGCTTTGATAAGGGTGTACCAAAAGGGGAAACACCGATAGCCGAAACCCAGCTGTCAGAAGGACCATTATAGAGACAGTATGAGAAAGAGGCAGTGGAGGGTCGGTTCATGAAATAGTATATCCATTGAGATACACACATATCGGGAAAGCGAACTCCGAGGAAGTCGTTGTCCGAACGAGGCGCAATGATGGACGATTGAGTCCCAAAGCCAGAAATATCCCTAAAATACCAGGTGAGCCATAAGTGAAGAAACCAAAGGGGGCCACGAGATCTGTTAGAATGACCGTAGGCCCAACCCTGGACTTGAGTTGAAATACGAGCATATAAATGGACAAGGATATAATCAACAAGAGGCATACAAGCCCCCTCCATGATCTTTTTGGCCAAAGGGTAAGATTCAAGAACGACAGTTTTGGCGGGAGCACACCAGAAATATCGGCTAAGGAAATACATCATGAAAGCCACAGGTTCTGATTCGAGAAGTTCAGGAGAGGACGTGCTACCCCTGTATTGCTTAATCCATGGGGCATAGGTAAGCTTAGACGAATAACCAGTAGTGCCCGTTGTTGGTTTTTCAGAACCAGTAACCCCCAAAATATGGTTCCCAAGAGAGGGCATATCCAGAAGAAGCTTAACATCTTCAATAGTTGGTGTCATCATGCCCTATGGAAAACAAAAACAGTTAACAGAATCATTTCAAAAACACAATAGTGCTTGAATATGCCGATAGTCAGAGGGAAAGGGTTGAGCACTCAACTTAACCAGGTGGTTAATACCAGCGGACGACCAAGCCGGCTCACAATGGGGCTGCACCCGTTTATACCAGTCAGTGTATTCAGTAGTCACGGTAGGCTAAGTACTAAAAGTACCGAAAAGTTTGGAAGAAAAGTGGTCGGAAAACAAGGGGATCATCTTCAAATCACCAAAGAAAGTGGAAACAGAAGCATCAGCTTCTGCGGAAGTCGCTAAGGGCCCAATGGTGGTAAAGCCCTCATCAGAAAGACGAATAGTGGTCAAATCGGCGAAGGACTCTTCGATATTCTTAATCTTAGAAGAGGGAGGGGAGAGAGTTGACTGCTCCATTAGGGAGAGAAGAAGGGGTTGCAAGAAGAGCGCATAAGTGGGCGAGAGAGAGAAGGAAGACAAACAGTGAGAAGCAACAAGACCCGAGGAATACGAAAGATCGTGGCCGGATTCCCAGAGGAAGTTAACGCGAGAGAAGGGGAAAAGGGAGATTTAGGTTTACTTAGGTCCCTTTCCAGCCAGAAATATACCCAAGTAAAAGAGGGCATCTGCTGTGCCCACCAAGAGAATTGGGCCGGGAAAGAGAGAGGAATGGGTCAGATAATTGGGCCAGGAAAAGCCCGTGAGTATGATGGCTGCAAATATAATAAGGCCGAAAAACTAGTAATTAAATCGGATGATTGGGCCAAACGAAAGTCCAGTAGGAGATTGAGAGAAGAAGAAGAGACCAGAGGAAGTAAGGACATCCAGACCGAAGCGTTCGGCCAAAAGCAGCCGAAATGGGAAAGCCAGAATCGGCTCAAAGGATCAGCCGGGGAGCGGTTACCAGAGCTCCGATATAAATAGGGGATGCCATGCTCAGAGTCAAGAGAGACCAATCCACCTCAAAATTCCATTATACAATTTAATTCTTTGTATCTTTTACTGCTTTCTTTATAGCTTTCATTTACAAGCTTTCTTAGATTCTAGCTTAGTTGTTAGCGGTTATTTCTCCAAATCAGCCGTTGTTCCTTAACAACTGGTAGTTTGGTACCCTTTTTCCAATTAATCAGCAGTTGTTTCTTAACAACTGGTAGATTTTCCTTTGTATTCAACTTTGCCATTGCAATTTAGTGAAATTCAGTCAAGTTTGGGCGCATGATCATAATCTCGGACCCGTAATCGGTTTGATCCTTTTCCGATAGCCTCCCTTGAGGAGAAAAAGGTCCTTGGTTAAACCGAAGCCCAAAAAGAAGGAGACTGATCAATGTGGGAGTAGAAAAGAAAATGTACATGTGGAATTGTAGCTTGAGCTTTAATTTGTTTTGCTTGTCCACAAAGTGACACATGAAAGTCAAATCCACTTAACAAGATGCAACAAGTACCCCTAAAGAGTTCCACATCTTCAATAGATCTTCAGTTGACAGGTTCCGGTTGAAACCAGAAACGATCAGAAAATCTTAATCGGAACCTTTTTGAAGTTTTTGGCCATTTTTTAAGTGTGGTCTATTTATATCTCAAATATATTGTCCCAACTGCATCTCTTTGCAGAAGGGAGCATAGCTCATCTGGAGAAAACACCTAAATGGTGTGACGAGCTTCAACACTAGCAGTCTTATTTGCCAACGCGCATGTACTTTGGTTACCCTCTCTAAAAATATGTTTCACAACAGATCGCTCCATACATCGAATCTTTCCCCACATCTTTCACATTAGACCTAAGCTTGTGTCTTATTTTGCTTTCCATATCCACCATGTGACACATGAAAGTCGAATCCACATATCAAGAAGCAACAAGTATTTTTAAGGTGTGATCTATTTAAATATCAAATATATTGTCCCAACTGCATCACTTTGCAGAAAGTAGAGCAGGTCATTTGGAGAAACTCCTATGTGGTCGAATGAGTTTCAACACTAGCAGCCATTTTTGCCAATGTGTCTGCAATTTGGTCACCCTCTTTAAGCACATGTTTCACAACACATCGCTCCATACAACCAATCCCTTTCCTCACATCTTTCAAAATAGACCCGAGCTTGTGTCTTGTTTTGCTTATCTTGTCGACCATGACACACAAAAGTCGAATCTACCAGAACCGGCGCTTTGAATCGCGGGATGGTCGGTTTCGGTTGAAACCAGAAATGGCTAGAAAAACTGGAAAACCTTAACCGAAATTGGCCGAAATATTTTAATGTTTTTGGTCATTTTTAAAGGGTAATCTCAAATATAATATAATGTCCCAACTGCATCACTTTGCAGAAGGAAGAGTAGCTCATTTGGAGGAAACGCCCATGTGGTGTCATTAGCTTCAACACTATCAGCATTTTTTGCCCACGCGCTTGCAATTTGGTTACACTATCTAAGCTCATGTTTCACAACACATCGCTCCATACGATTATTCTCTTTCTGCACATATTTCATAATCAACGTGAGCTTGTTTCTTGATTTGCTTTTCTTGTCCACAATTTGACACATGAAATTCGAATCCACATAATAAGATGCAATGAGTTATCCCAAAGAGTCAACCACACCAAATCCATAAACGAGGGTGGTAAGTTCCACTTTATCAATAGACCTTCCACTACAAGAAAATTTCGCTCCACCGACCGAATCCAGCGACCGACAAGGCACGGGTAGCCGCCACCGACCGCTGCACCGACCGCAGGGTGCGGTCGGTGCAAAAAGAGCCGTTATGGGCCCCCGTGCCCAGCCACGACCGGTCCACCGACCTACCATAATTTGGTCGGTGGGACCGACCGCGGCACCGACCGCAGGTGCGGTCGGTGCCTTAGGGTTAAAAAACCCCAAATCGGGGTAAATGGCGCAGGCGCCTTCCATCCTCCATTTTCACTCAACTCGCGATTTTCACTCTCTCACCACCACTCCGCCGACCACCGCCCACACGACCATCACCGGCGACCATCGCCGCCTCCATTCGAGCACCGGTCGGAGAAGCCTTTTGAGCCGCCATCCGACGCACCTCCACCCGCGTGCGGCTCCGGCCACCACCGACTCCGCCGCCTCACTCCGCCTCGTCCGCCGCCTCACTCGCCTCGTCCGCCGCCCTGCACCTCCACCTCGTCCGCCGCCGTCCACAGCCACCCCCCGTCGTCCGCCGCTGTCCACAGCCCGAAAAACCGC
This sequence comes from Hygrophila difformis, assembly GCA_030278955.1. Taxonomy (NCBI): domain Eukaryota; kingdom Viridiplantae; phylum Streptophyta; class Magnoliopsida; order Lamiales; family Acanthaceae; genus Hygrophila; species Hygrophila difformis. Next base: position 45,894,515 of record JAOANR010000006.1, on the reverse strand, counting down.
CGCCGCTGCTCCTCAAGTGCCGCCACCATTCTTCCCTTTCGAACCTCGATTGAGGTAATCGATTCTTACAACTATGCTCTTCAAACTTGCATTCGATGTTCTACTCTATGTTATGTATGGTTTGGAGTTTACATTTTGTTTTAGTTTAATAATGGAGTGTGAATTTGGTATTGTTTTTCTTTTTTTGAATGTGATATATGGTTTGGAATTATAAATTGTTTTGAATGTCGTATTGGATGTAGTGTTGAAGTTTATGTGTTGTTCTTGTTCATTTGTTATAAATTGTTTTTGGGTTATTTAGGATTGAATGTCGTATGGTGTTTGTTTTGAAGATTGAATAAATTGGATAAGCCTAAGTGTGAGTTTTTAATTTTTTGAAGGATGGTGGCACTTGTTTAATTTGGAGTCTTTATGAGAAAGTTGTGAAGTTTTAAAGTTTATTTATTATGGATTTGTTAAAATTGGTGTATAGGAGTTGAATTTGATTTCACTTGCACATGTCTTGCACATGTGGGTTGTTTGCTTTGGAGATTGAACATCTTGGAAGAGTCTAAGTGTGAGATGGTTATTTTATTTATTCTTGTTCCTGGTTTTAACTTTAAATTTCATATTATCAGACACATTTGGGATTTCAGTTGGAAAGCGGTAGACAACTCACCGGTCGATTCTCATAAATCTCATCAATAACAAGGTAATATATTTTACTATTGTTATACAGTAAATCTATAAGACTTAAATTAACTAAGCTTCCTATTTAATCTACTAAGAGCGATGCATGAGTAGTTTTCATTTTGTTATGAAGTATAAATTAACTTACATAACATTAAGTATGATAAATTGTATTTTAAATTCTTTAAATGTTAGGGAACTAAATGAACACATAAAAAAAAGTATTGATGCAAAAGTAGTTTAAATTCTTTAAATGTTAGGAAACTAAATGATCACAATGTATTGATGAAAATTAGTTCCCTTTAGTGGCATCTTGCCATATTTGTAGGTGATGGACCGTAGTTGGATGTACCGCGGTCGTCGTGAAATTGGAGTACTCACATCCGAATTTATAGGAGGAGTTGAATCTTTCTTGCGTATATCTCATCGAAACCCAAATGTCGATAGGTCCCAGGGAAAATTAAGGTATCCGTGTAGGCAATGTAAGAATAAATGTTATCAAACTGACAATGACATCAAGTATCATCTACAAGCACATGGATTTGTCCCTAACTACGAAAGGTGGACGTGTCACGGAGAGCCACACCAATTTAGTCGGTATTACGATACTGATGACGTTGGCACTTCGTCTGCGAGTGCTCCTGAGAATGATTACATTCAAATGGTGTGCGAATGAATGGATTTGGTATTCCCGACACTACTCCACGCATTCCGGATGATGAACCGAGGCAACCCGAGGAACCCAACGCGCAAGAGAGGTTGTTCTACAGTATGTTAGAGGCCGCAGACAAAGACTTGTGGCCGGGCTGCAAGAAAATGACCTTGTTGTCAACAGTTGCAAGGTTGTTAAATATCAAAGCCGAACACAACTTATCAGAGAGGTGCTTCGATACCTTATGCCAACTCATCCTTGATACACTCCCTGATGATAATGTTATGATTAAGAACTTTTACGAGGCAAAGAAACTACTTGAGGGATTGGGGTTGCCTGTTCAAAAAATAGACTGTTGTGTGAAGGGGTGTATGTTGTTTTGGCGCGAAGAAGCAACTTTAGATAGATGTAAGTTTTGTGACGAGCCTCGGTACAGGGAAACGAATTCTAATTCACGGATTGAACGGAAGTACATGTTTTGTTTCCCACTTAAAAACAGATTAAAAAGGTTGTATGCATCGGAGGCAACGGCGGAGCACATGTCTTGGCATATCGGACATACGCATGGGTCGTCTGGGGAGATGTGTCATCCATGCGATTCGAAGGCATGGAAAGATTTTGACACATGTCATCCAGAATTTGGTGCTGAGGGACGGAATGTTCGATTAGGCTTGTGTACGGATGGTTTTCAACCATTTGGTCAGTCAGGCTCTCAATACTCATGTTGGCCAGTGATTTTAACTCCTTACAATCTGCCTCCCGACATGTGTATGAAGGATGAATACATGTTCTTGACATGCATTATTCCCGGGAAGTCAAGTCCCAAGCAGGGGATTGATGTCTACTTACAGCCCTTGATAGCCGAGCTGTTGGAGTTATGGGATGTAGGGGTCACAACGTACGATAGATTTTCAAAACAAAACTTTCAGCTGAAGGCGGCCTTAATGTGGACTATTGGAGATTTTCCTGCATATTCTATGATGTCTGGTTGGAGCACATATGGAAAGACTGCATGCCCTGTATATATGGACGAAACTGAATCTATTAGGCTTAAAGAGGGTGGCAAACAGTCGTGGGTTGATACTCACAGGAGATTCCTTCCTTCAGATCATCCCTTTTGAGTTGATAAGGCTAAATTCAAGAAGGATCGTGAGGAACACGGTTTGCCACCGAGGTATAAGAGCGGCGAAGAAGTGTTGGAAGAAATAGAAACGCTGGGCCTACGCCGTGTCACAGAATTAAGAGCAGATGTGGAGAATTCAGTAATCAGTAAGACATGCGGGTGGAAAAAACGGAGTATTTTCTGGGATCTACCGTATTGGAAAACTAATTTGGTACGTCACAATTTGGATGTCATGCACATTGAGAAGAATGTGTTTGAAAATATTTTCAACACTGTCATGGATGTTCAGGGGAAGACAAAGGACAATGCCAAGGCACGCGAGGACATTGTGACATTGTGTAACAGGCCTGAACTGCATAGGGACACACGTACAGGCAGATATCCAAAAGCAGTGTATACGATGGACAAGGAGAAGCGAGATACGTTCTTGAAATGGGTTGGAGGGTTAAAGTTTCCAGACGGTTGTGTATCAAACCTGGGCAGTGCATAGACATGAACAAACATAGAATGTTTGGCATGAAAAGCCATGACTGCCATATATTCTTCCAACGTCTTCTACCGGTTGGATGGCGTGAGCTACTTCCGAAAAGTGTGTGGGAACCAATAACTGAATTGAGCAATTTTTTTCGGACCTTGACTGCGAAGACAATCAAAGTTGCGGATGTAGAGAAGTTGGCAATAGACATTCCAATTGTTTTATGTAAGTTGGAGACTATCTTCCCACCTGCCTTCTTTGACTGTATGGAACATCTGCCCGTCCACTTACCTTTCGAAGCTAGTCTTGCCGGTCCTGTTCAGTTCAGATGGATGTACCCCTATGAAAGGTAAATTGTATTTTTCAACGTTATGTCTTTCCCGTCGATGAAAAACTTTACTTTCCTTTCCTTATAAGATAAATTGCGTTAAATAATCTCCTATAGGTACTTGAATCGATTGAAGAGAACTGTGCGCAACAAGGCACATGTTGAGGGTAGTATTTGCAACGCATATATGGTCCGGGAGGCTTCCATTTTTTGTTCTCATTACTTTGAGAAGCATGTTTTCACCCGAGAGAGAAATGTACCTAGGAATGATGACGGTGGCACCATTCCTTATGACGAAGTCCTTCCTAGTGTATTCAAACATGCGGGACGTGCACAAGGAAAGTCAAAGAAGAGGCGTTTATCCGAACAAGAGTTGGTAGCTGTACACAAATACCTACTGATGAATTGCAAAGAGATCGAGCCATATTTGGAGTAAGTGAACTTTAATCCTTCAATATTTGGATAAATGTTTTCAATATTCAAAACCGTTTGGATGATACTTAAGGTCGTTGTTTTTTTATAGGAAATTCTCGGAGCAATTGCAAGAAGAACGCCCTGAAATAACTGAGACAGAAATTTGGGGAGCTATATCGGACGGTTTTCCTAAGTGGTTTGAGACCTATGTTGTGGATAATCCACCTGAAAATCCATGTATGCGTCACGTAGCACAAGGCCCACTTCCCATGTGTACATCATATCCTATGTACTTTATAAATGGGATGAAATTTCACACAGAGGCCCATGGCAGGCATAGATCGACTTATAACAGTGGTGTTTGCATTACATCATCTGAGTATGGTGACTACTATGGCATTATCGAAGAGATTTTAGTCGTAGAGTATCCTGCACTGCCTATCAAGCAAACCACATTCTTCAAATGTAGATGGTTTGATCCGTGTGAAGGGATCGGGACGCGAACTCATACAAACTACAAGCTTGTAGAAATCAACATCTCTAAGTCTTTGAATGTCTACGAACCTTTCATTTTTGCTATTCAAGCGGCACAGGTGTGCTATGTATCCTTCCCCACCATGAGACCAATTGCGAGCAGGAATGAGTGGGTAGTCGTGTATAAAGTCAAACCTAGAGGTGTAATAACCGTGAAACCCGGGGAAGAACCTACTGATGCATTCCAAGTTGATGTTCCAGAGAAACTTGGTATCGAAAATTCCAATATAACAGCCAGACGGGAGCGATTAACAGATGATATAGTCGAATATGTTGATCTTCAGCCGGATGAGCATAGCAGTTCAGAATCCTCGCTGGACACTAGTTCTACTTCAGATGAGACTGATCAGGATGATCCTTCACAGGATACTTCGGATGATGATTTCGAAGCTTGAAATGTAGTTAATTTGTGACATCTTGTACAATATATTCTCATTTTCATTCTACTATTAAATTCATTGTAAATTCTAATTTTTTTTTGTTATCAACATTTTACAGATGTCCGATCGTGGGGGTGGCTCGTCTTCGAGTTCAGGACGTGGGGCAGGGTCCCAGAGAGGCCGACCTCGATATATCTTCTCAGGTTCACAGCTCGCGGAAGCTTGTAGGCGGGCTTCACAGGCATTTAGACGACAGGTTGCAGGTATTTCCAAAAAAACAAAAAGATCATGATGTTCAAGACAATTTCTTACAGGTATATTTTTGACACTTAAGTTACAATCTTTCCATTAATGATGACTTCAACACCAGGTGCTACATCCAGCTCGGAGGAGCAACCACTTGATACACCTGACACTTCTACTGCTGTTCCAGAGACACCCCCCCTCCCCCATACTCCAGGTACAAACTATATTACATACTGTTTCCTTCCATTCTACAAATATGGCATTATTTTTTGTTGTCTTGTTAGGATTAGTGGGGTCTGCACTTGAAGGTCCTCCTGTTGTTCAGCAAGATCAGCCAGGTCGTGAGAGGCTGCTCATTGCACCAAAGGATGGGGTGTAAGTGAATTAATTTTGAAGTTATAACATTGTTTTTCACCGGACGTCTATGTAGTTATAGCTGACTACATTGCTTAAATTCATTTGCTTCCAGTATTGAGTTCGAGAATGCCTTAGTTCGGAAGATTACAGACATATACCCCATGCGATCCGATATGAATGGGATCAGTTGGGGTAAAGTCACGAAATCGACAAAGGACTTCTACTGGGGGAGTTCCAGGTAAGATGCAATTGTTTATTGAGTTCTAGCTATTTATCTACTATTCTAAGTAATACATTGAGTTTACATTCGTGAACTGCAGAAAGTTGCTTGTTGGGCACCAGAGCATGCATTAGCGGTCCGGAAGGAGTGGGAGAAGAAGAATATTGCGCGGTATTTTATAAAATTTCTTTGAATATGCGATTATATGTTCAATTGTAATTTATATGACTTTTTTGAAAATACCAGATACAAGGATTACACGCTTGACATCAGGAGTAAGAAAAGACCGATGCCATCAGACGAGCTGGTTGCACAGAATTGGGCTCGTATATGGGATTCAGTGGCTTTTAAGGAAAAATCAAGAAGGGGCAAACTAAACAGGCGCCGGGGACAGGAGGATGCACCAGCCCTCCCGACGCACACTGCTGGACCAAAGACATTTCGGGCCACAAAGGAAAAATTAGTAAGCTTTCACCATGTTTTTTTGTTTTAATTTTGTAGTTCCATATGAGGCTTGTTCTTACATTGCATTAAATCTAAATTTTGCAGTCAGCTGATCAAAACAGGACTGTCCATCTTCATGAGCTACACGAGCATACACACACGCGAAAACATCAAAAGGACAACTGGATTAGGGATCGGTCACAGCAAGTTCAGGTAATTATAGTTATTAAACAATTCCAAGTTAAATATATGTCACATTCATCCTTTAACAAATTTATTAAGTTACATTGCCCAAACTCATTTCCTCTTCATTTTGAAATACATGAGGAGTTCAATGCAGTGGCCGAAACATTGACCCAGGACCCGACGATTGGCCCGCACTTCGATCCCGATGAGGCATTCTACAATGTCCTTGGCGGACATGACAGACGCAATGCAGTGTATGGCATGGGCTCGATTGCGAAGTCCTTTAGGCCCGGTGCCAGTGACGATATCACTCCCCCCCCCCCCCCCCCTCAAGTTCACAGTTTGTGACACAGGAGCAATTTGAGGCTTACATGGATAGAGTTGAGAGGCTCTCCCAGACACAGATGACTATGGCTGAGCAACTGGAGAGAGTACTTGGAGTAAGAGGGCCTCGATCCCCAGACCGTGGCGATGGGGATGATGACCTTGGAGGTGGCACCGGTGGAGGTGATATTAGTGTTCACTGACCTTTGTGCATTTCTATGTATTTGGTGTTGGGGATTTGTGTTTGAAATATTTGTAGGATGGTTGTATGCTTGGATGTGCTTAGACTTGGTTTTGGTGTGATTTTACTTAGTTGGACTTGTTGTGGATTGGAGTATGTTTTCGTGACGGTGTATGTTGATCTAGATTGATGTATTAATGTATTTTTCAAGTTAGTGTGATGGTGATGTTTGAATGGATTGATTTGTAGCAAGTGTTTGGATAAAGATTATACATTGCTTGGGCTTGTTTTTGTTGGCAGGTTTGGCTGTAAAAAACAGCTCTGCTGGTGCAGGTTCACAGCTCCCTCCGACCGCACATGCGGTCGGTGCACAGGTCGGTGGCCGAACCGGAACTGTGTCGGTTCAGCCGGCCACCGACCGACTCGCGGTCGCCGCCCGGGTCGGTGGAAGCTGGTCCAGGAGGACCTGATCTTCTCCACCGACCAAATTTCGGAGTCGACCAAGTGGTCGGCGGAGAGTACCGACCACATGGCGGTCGGTGGCCGTGTCGCCGGAGCCGCCGACCGCGTGACTACTGGTCGCCGGATGGCGGCCTACCAAGAATTTGCCGACCGGCGTTTCCGGCCGGTGGGCCGGTCGGTGGGCTCCTGGACGACCCGTGTCCTGAGCCCACCGACCGCATATGCGGTCGCCGCATGGGAAATTTCTTGTAGTGTTCGGCTAGTGGTACCCAAATCAACCGGAACGAACCATCCGGTGGAAACTGGAACTTTCTTGAGAAACCACCCGATTATCCGGATAACTTTTGGTTTAACCAGCTTTTTGATTTTTTTTTTTAATTTTAACAAAAAAAATTAAAAAAATGTTTATGGTTCAACCATGAACCAGCCAAACCAGTTAGGTTAAAATCGGATCGGAACTGGCGGCTAATCGGAACCTTTGGTAATGACCGGATCACTATTACGGTTCGCCTTTTGGGAACCGTCGGTTCAAACCATGAACCCACATTTGGTTGAACCGATCATGCCTAGTTACACGTAAGATTATTAAATTTATAATTGCTCAAACTATATACTATAATTAAATTTTGATGAATAGTAGACAATGTTAAATAATAAATGGAAAAAATGCCAAATACATCCGTTTTCTTTTCAAAAAAGCTAAATCGGTCCTTTTTTAATTTTATTGCCGATTTAGTCCGCTACCTATGCTAATTATATCCACTTTAGTCCAAAAATCACTAATCCTTCCTAGGACGCTGACGTGACAATGATTTATTCTAAACCATACACGCTGGATCTGTTTTGAATTGATGCCATTCCAACGTGTTTGCCAAATAAGTGTGTAACCCGACTCGACTCTAATTTCAATCACCTCCCATATCGCAGTACCCCCAATTCGAAGCTCTTCTTTTCAATCACCCCCAATTCGAAGCGCTTCATTTTAATCACCTCCCATATCGCAGCACCCCCAATTCGAACCCTAATCCCGCGGCGCATATTCAAATTCCGGCAACAAAGAAATGATAATGGGGACGTTTGGCTCAAAACTGAGGGTCGAAGAATGAAAAGGACAGTCATATGCCTTTTGTCTCCTTGTGTTTAATCTTGAATCGTCTTTAAGAATGAAAAGGACCAAAATAAATCAATGCTACATCAACGTCCTAGGAGGGATTAGTGATTTTTGGACTAAAATGGATATAATTAGCATAGGTAGCGGACTAAATCGACAATAAATTTTAAAAAGGACCAATTTGGCTTTTTTGAAAAGAAAACGGATGTATTTAGCCCTTTTTCCAATAATAAATGTAAAGCCTGTTGAATTTGTTCATTTTCGTGGGTCTGACCAATCCCATTTAGGCATTTACGGCAACAAGTAATGAATCTGATTGCCTTTTTTTTTCCCTTGTAATTGTTAAAGACTTTTGCTGGGTCTTTTATAATTTTATTACTATTAGAGGTTGAAGATTAATTAATGAAATTCCCTTTAAATACTTTACCAATTATATTAACGCTATTTTCGTTCTTTTAAAATAAAATAAAGCAATCACAGAGAAACAGATACTCAATACATTAATATTATCATCGAATAATTATTATCAACCATCATATATTTGAATTATATTCTAGTAGTTTTAATTGTTTAAGCAAGTTTAATAATTTAGTCACATAAAATACACATTATTATTTCTTGAATTTAGTTTTGAGAAAATTTAATTAGAATAGTTGACACATTAGAAAGATAGTCCCATCAACCTTTCTTCAAGCGATGATTAATTTAAAATAGAGTGAATAACTTTTGGGAGGAACTTCTAAAGATCACCAAACATAATTTATATGAAGAGATAGCTTGTTATGGCAGACATGGATACCATTCAGCTTCCACATTTAATTTATATTCTTACTTATTGCATGATGAGTGGATCCTCTAATTTAATTTCTTTTGGGGTACTTTCCTCAACCCATTATATATTAGTATTGTTATTGTGATTCTCATTCCTTTATCATCTTCAATGCTTGTCATGAAATATTATGAGATTTTTTTTGGGAATCAGTGAATATGTTAACGGATAGCGAATCTTACAATCAATTAGCGGAGTCGCCAACTCTCAAATAATAATCTCTATATCTTTTTATTTTGCGTAGAGTTATAACTACAAGAATTTTCTTTTTTAGTGATAAAAAACGTTTATCATTAAACCCTAAAATTATGTCGACTGACAAGAGTTTAGCAATAGAATAAGATAATAAACTGAAATTTCTTGTAGCAAGTTATATTTTGCATATGTCCAAAACAATTAATTGAGGGTTTGTTTTAATATTCTATAATATAGAAATTCAATATTGGAATAACTATAGTGTTATTATATTATCCATGTACTTTTGTATGTGAAAGGGGTTCTAAATTTAGTTTGAACCTCTATTACTAGGTACAAGCTAAGTGTGTGGGTAAAATTAAAAGACAAAATACTTGGCTTTTGGAGCACAATCTTGTGAGTCAAAAAAAAGAGGGAGTCTATGCTGAAAGATAAATGTATATGTGAATCAAAAAGTGTCATTCATGTAAAAGTTGAGAGAGACATTTTAGCTTTTTTATGGGTTTCTTTCCCTTTCGGTGGGTTTTGCTTCACCAGTTGTGTTTTCTAAGTGTTTTTGTTTCCAGAATATATTAGTAGTGGTTGGGAGGATGGGCTTGTTTGTAAGATACTATGGGAACACAATTGCCTATGGGATATATATGTATCGATCCCAATCTTTTTTATGGACAAAAGCTACACAGAGTGAATATTGAGAGGGAGAGAGATACTAACGTTGTTACAGAAAAGGAAAAAATAAAAATAAAAATTGGCGGCTAGCAACACTTTAGTGATATCTAAAAGTTGTCGCTGGATGCAAAATTTTTATTTGAATAGATAACACAAAATATGCATCAATGTTGGACATTATTAATATTGAGAAATATGTTCTATGTTCACCAACATTCTAAATTATTGAAATTAAATAATGATTTAGCTCAGGCTGAACTTGCGCGGATTCGGGTAACGGCTACAAGGGCGTCTAGGAAAGGAAACTGTACTAGAACTAGTTTTGATGGAGATGAGAAAGTTTAAACTTCAGCACTCTAATTGAGTAGAGATGATAATGAGGAAATATTACTCTAATAATCCGGATTTGGTTTGAGAGCCGAATTAGCGTATGTTGAAGTGTTGAATTAGTGCTTTGTATGTGTTGAGTGTTTCTATACAGTCCAAATACTATTAAAAGCTCATCACACACAGCATAAACACCGCATGAGTTTAACACGCCAGCACCGATTGAATATCACACATTCAGCATTCTATTCCAATCATAATAATCCATGGATAAGAAAAAAAGGAGTTACAATTCCAACACTAATTAATAGAGTATATGGAATTTTTATGTCCTTTCAAAATCGTGTAAGTTTAAATATTAGCATCAATATGTATCGTGCTGTTGGAAGTCAAAAACATTGTTAATTGCTATTTAAACAAATAAAGAAATGAATGAAGGGTCCCATTCCCATCGCATTGGTAAAAATGTAAAACAATTGTTTCTAATTTATTGAATAAATCATTATATTAGTAAAATATACTAAGCATCCTTGCTAAATTATTAAATATGATTGAACGTGACACTAGACCTGTATTTTCATGACTCATGCTCTTGCCCATCAAATGTGTCCAAATTTTAAACTTTAAAAATTTGTTTAGTTTACATATTACACATTTCTTAATTTTCAAGTAGGTCTCCCCACCGGTGAATATGAATCAAATTATCAACACTAATACAATTCGGGATAAGAACTTGACTAAGTGGTAATGCAAGTCAAAATAAATTTTAGGCTGCATTTTGTAAATATTAGTGTTTAACGTTTAGGGTTTGAAACCCGGGTACTTTTCGAGTTAGGGGCAAATTTGGTGGATTAATTTTTTCTAAAGCAATTCACAGCATTCGCAAGGCTCTGAAACTTTACTCAAGCAATTAGAGCCTTATAGCTACTTAAAATAACTGCAGTCGGTTTTTTTGGTGTTTGAAGTTAGTAGGATTTTGAAATACTAAAAAATAAATAAAAGAACTACAAATATCGAACATGTGTTACACTCTTAACCTCTAATTAAATTCTAAGCGCTACCCCTCAATTAGCTTTTCAAACTCTAACAGTTAAACGCTAATTTTAAACCCTAATAGCAAATATCAATATTAAAACTATCTCAATTAAGACCTATTATTTTTAATCATTAGTTTTTTTTAATGAATTATCGGATATCCCCATGCTTCATTGGATATATGACTAATTTTTCGAGGATCTGATGGCCGGGCATGGAAGGGTTATAGAATTTTGCGTACACAAAGATTCGAACCATGGACTTTTTAATCGTTAGTTAAAAAATAAAAACTCCAAAGTTTAATAAGTAGTACTAGTTATTTTTCCAAAAATAAGCCTTTTAGCCTATATTGTGAACACTGAAATGCTTTATGAACTATTTTTCGGTGACACAAGGAATTGAATGGGACAAAGAAATTACACTGTTAAGAAAGGAACCATATAAGGAGGATCATCAAACAATAAAGAAGAAACTTGATATAGCTAGAGGCCAACTCCATTAGAGAGATCTCATTTGGCAAGATAAACGGCAACTTGATATGTCTCTCGTAGGTGTATCGTCTGTTTGATTCAAATATGAAATTTAGAGGCCGACTCCATTAGATTACTCTCATTTGGCAAAATAATCGGCAACTGATATGCCTCTCGTAAGCGTACCATCTGTTCGATTTAAATATGATATTGCGACACTGAGTAGAGTGTATTCAACCAAAACTCTACTTTTCCACTTTTATAATTTGGATGTATTCAATTTAAAATTTAAAAAAATTTTAATTTTTTTGAAATATTCAATACGGATTTTAAAAGTCTTTAAAAAATCTTGAGTTGTTTAACAGTCTATCTATTGATTTTAATACTTTATAGATTTTAATGGATTCTCTTAAAAAATATATATATAACTATACAAAATCTCTTCAAACAATCAAAAATTTCTATAGATTCTATACAAGTCAACCAAACTCTACATAGATTATATAATATCAACCAACTTTAAGTGGAATCTATGAATTTTCTAAATATAAGACTTTTTAAAATTTATAAAAATCTCAATTGAATACACCCGTAAATCTGCAATGAAGACAAGAGCCCTTGTGGCAATCAAATTTCCTTACATTATATGCACGTCTATAAGACTATAACAAAGCACATTCTCGTAAAAATTGCATACAACTCCACAAAGAGAGTGTACTCGGAGATAGGCCATGAATCCACAACCCAATTTTTAAGTTTGAGATTTCGAATCCCTATTTATGATCGTTGACTGTCATCAACGAGATTGAACCTCTAACTTGTCTAGAAATAATTATAGTAAACCACACCTCTCATTTTCATCATAAATGAAATGAGTATACATATATAGTGATAGTGAAAAGGAAAAATAAAAAGGAAAAGAAACGATTTATGATGATACCATCTAATACTTTATTCTTTGCAGTCGATTCCATCCGTGCCATTAATTTTCTCTATCTCTCCTTTTCGGGTTGCCCCAAAAATAATGGTCACTTTCTATTTTAAGGAAATTAAATCAATATAATCATGATTAGAATCTCCCAACATCTCATTAGAAGTGACAACTGTACGTTATGCAAAAAGTCAAGTGCATTTGTTTAACTATTAATTTCTAAAAAAAACTATTAATATCTCAAAATAAGTATAAATAAAAATTATATAAAATATATATATATATTCTAAAACTATATGATTAGGCGATTCTAACAACCTACGACCATACTTAACTATTTTTCTCTTTCTACATCATTACAATAATATTAAGTTAAAGTTAAATAATAAATGGGGTGAAAAATCAAATGTAACCATTATAAAGTCATGTTTGTTCTGGAAATTCAATAGTATATTAGGGATGGAATCCTTCCACCACACGTACTGTTTTTAGTTTTGTTGTGGATAATTTGTCTCCGAAAAATGATTGGATGATACTTCCTCTGTATCATTATTTTTGTTACGGACCCACCCGGTACGTATGCCGATACACATTTTTAACAGTTAATAACTTACATTGTGTAAAACAAAAAGTTATAAAAAGTTAATTATCTAAACTACAATATTATACGAATCTAACAAGATCTCACTTGACTATATTTTTTCCTACATAGCTATGATAAAAATTTGAATCAAAATTAAACAGTGAATAGTGCAAAAAAATCATCCATAACAAAAACAATGAGACGGAGGTAGTATTTAGAATTACCAAACTTATGCACATGATAATTAAGATAGAACAATTTGGGATAGGAGTATAATTTAGTAGGCGCCAATCACTCTTATTTGTGCAACCCCAAGTTGAGACAAGCTCGAATATAGTGTTAATTGAGCTCGACTCGCTTAAGGATTTTTATACTAGAGCTCAAGCACCAAGTTTCGAGCTCGAACGAGCTACTCAATACTCGACTCGATTTTTTTATCAAACTACTTTATATATGTACTTGATATCTATTGGAAATAAATGGGGCTTTCTAAAGGTGTGAATGGGAGTTAATCCCACATTAGTTAGAGAAGATAAAATTCTCCTTGAGGCATCACGGACCTGATCAACCCGGTTTTGCTTCTTAGGGCTTTAATTATTATTTTTATTTATTTCTTCTCTTTCGAATTTGAATGGAAGCAGCAGCATTCAAACGGAAAGCTGCAACATTTGGCAGAGAGTTTCGAATTCAAACAGAAAGGTGCGAATTCAAATGAAGAGCAGTGAATTCAAACGGATGGATGCGTATTCAAACGAATAGATGCGTATTCAAACGAATGGCTGCTTATTCAAACGAATGGCTGCGTATTCAAACGAACGGTTGTGTCGTTTCATTGAAACAACACAACTCTTAGCCATCTATAAATATGCATGCTAGGCTTCATTCCAATTTATTCGAACATCCTCCAACACACAAGCATTCTGAAATCGTGTTCCAGTTCGCCTCCGCCGAGTCTATTGTATCCTGAGAAACAGTTGCACCGATACGCGGGCAATACTGTTTTAAGGAAATCGTTGTAATAACGATCCTCAGATTCTATCAAACCCATTGCATACGTTCGAAGTCATATTCCTATTGTCGTAACAATCTTAAAACAGTATTCTAATTCGAACTTGCGCTATGGCTTCATCCTCCATCGACGATGCAAATGCTGCCAACGACCAGGGGCCATGAACGACCAATGTTGCTGCTCAGACTTTCCCGACCAGCCATGTCGACAAGCCCGAAAAGTTCAATGGAGCAGCGGCAACTTTCAAACGATGGCAACAAAAGATGTTGTTCTACTTAACCACGCTCAACCTGGCGAGATGCTTAAAGGAGGAAGCTCCGAAAATCCCTGAAGGTAACACTGATTCTCAAACTCTACATGCTGTTGAGGCTTGGAACCATTGTGATTTTCTGTGTCAAAATTATATTCTGAATTGTGTTCACGATTCATTATATAATGTCTACTGTGAGTATAAGACCGCAAAGGAATTGTGGGAATCACTCGATCGAAAATACAAGTCAGAGGATGCCAGCTCAAAGAAATTTGTGGTCGGACGATTCCTCAACTATAAAATGGTCGATTCCAAAACAGTCATAAGCCAAGTGCAAGAGATACAAATCATAATTCACAAAATCCTTGCTGAGGGCATGGCGATAGGCGAAACTTTTCAAGTGGTTGCCATCATCGAGAAGTTGCCACCGGCTTGGAAGGATTTCAAAAAACTATCTCAAGCGTAAACGAAAGCAGATGTCTTTGGAAGATCTGATTGTTAGACTTCGCATCGAAGAAGACAACAGAAAATCCGAACCAATTGTGACAAATGCTGGGGCAAAGATCAATACAATTGAACATGGAAAAGGCTCCAAAGGCAAAAATAAAAATAAAGGAAAACTCGGAGCTACTGATGGTGTAACAAAGAAGAAATTCCAAGGAAAGTGCTTCAACTGTGGAAAACAAGGCCATCGATCTGCTGAGTGTCGTCTGCCCAAGAAGCAAACCGAGGCCAACATGGTGACGGCTGTCGCAAATGAATTAGAGGACATGAACCTCATTGCCATCGTGTCCGAGGTAAACATGATTGAATCCAATCCAAAGGAATGGTATATTGATTCTGGGGCCACTAGGCATGTATGCAGCCAAAGAAGCCACTTTTCGACCTTTGAACCTGTTCAAGGAGGAAAGGTCTATACAGCAACCTCGGTAGTGGCGGATGTTCAAGGGAAAGGAAACATAAAACTGAAGATGACTTCCGGAAAGGTTCTAATGCTAAAGGATGTCTTGTATGTGCCAGAAGTTCCCAAGAACCTTGTGTCCGGATACATGCTGAACAAAGGTGGCTTTAGGGCCGTGTTTGAGTCCGACAAGGTTATTTTGTCAAAATCTGGAGTGTTTGTTGGGAAACGATATGCAACAACCGAAGGGTTGTTCAAATTAAATGTAATGCCTATTGTTGACAATAAAAATATTTCTTCTGCATACTTGCTTGAGTCTTCAAATGTATAGCATGGTAGATTGGGTCACGTTAATTTTGATTCAATACGTCGATTAATTAATTTAAATCATATCCCAACATTCCAAATCGAGTCTAAACACAAATGTGAAATTTGCTTTGAGGCAAAATTAACAAGAACATCATTTCAATCAGTGCAACGAAACACTGAACCGCTTGAACTAATCCATACCGACGTTTGTGATTTGAAAAATGTTCAAACACGAGGGGTAATAAATATTTTGTTACTTTTATTGACGATAGTACAAAATATTTTTATGTATTTTTGCTAAAGAGCAAAGATGAAGCTATTGAAAAATTTATTCTTTACAAAAAATGAAGTTGAAAATCAACTCGGTAAAAGAATAAAAAGATTAAGAAGTGATAGAGGTGGTGAATATCAAGTACCGATTGGTAACTTTTGCGCACAACATGGAATCATTCATGAAGTGACTGCACCCTATTCACCTCAATCTAATGGAGTAGCCGAACGGAAAAATAGAACAATAAAAGAAATGATGAATGCAATGTTACTAAGTTCGGGACTACCTCCCAATATGTGGGGAGAAGCTATCTTTTCAGGAAACTATTTATTAAATAGAATTCCTTGGAAAAGTGAACACAAGACTCCATATGAATTATGGAAAGGAAAGAGGTCATCCTATAAATACTTTAGAGTGTGGGGGTGTCTCGCAA
Source organism: Hygrophila difformis (assembly GCA_030278955.1). Lineage (NCBI taxonomy): Eukaryota > Viridiplantae > Streptophyta > Magnoliopsida > Lamiales > Acanthaceae > Hygrophila > Hygrophila difformis. Next base: position 45,878,197 of record JAOANR010000006.1, on the reverse strand, counting down.
AGGTAGCAATGCATGCACCAAAAACCATAAAAATTGGTCCTAAAACAATTGACTGTAATTTCATCGGTTATGCACACAATAATAGTGTATATCGCTTCCTTGTTTATGATTCGAAAATATCGGATATACACAAGAATTCTATCATGGAATCAAGGAATGAATTCACCGGTCTCACATATAAATTCTATAAGGGTGATACTTGCTATTGCGGCCTTAAGGAATTTAGAAGTACATCAAATGGATGTAAAAACAGCTTTCCTAAATGGTGATTTAGATGAAGAAATCTATATGGAACAACCCGAGGGATTCCAATCACCATCAAACAGAAAGAAAGTTTGTAAACTAGTAAAATCATTATACGGCTTGAAACAAGCTCCAAAGAAATGGAATGAGAAGTTTGATCAAGCAATGACTACTAGTGGTTTTAAAATTAACGAATGCGATAAGTGTATTTACGTTAAAGAACTGGGAGATAACTATGCCATCCTATGTTTATATGTAGACGACGTAATCATTATTGGCAACAGTGAAAAATTGATTAAGTCTACAAAGAACATGTTAAATTCTAAATTTGACATGAAAGATTTGGGCATTGCTGATGTTATCTTAGGAATTAAGATCATAAGAACACCTGATGGTCTAATATTGAGTCAAGCTCACTATATAGACAAAATACTTGATAAATTCAGCAATAATGACAAAGGCATCGCCAGAACGCCATTAGATAATAGTGTTCATCTATCCAAAAACCGTGGAGAATGTATTTCTCAGTTAGAGTACTCACGGATTATTGGAAGCCTAATGTATCTAATGAGTTGTACGAGACCAGATATCGCTTACGCTGTAAGTAAATTAAGTTCATATACGAATAATCCAAGTCGCGAGCATTGGACAGCGATAATTAGATTACTTAGGTATCTAAGGCATACTCGGAACTTTGGTCTACATTATACGAGATATCCGTCCTTGTTAGAAGGATACACGGATGCAAACTGGATATCCGATACGAAAGACACAAAGAGTACAAGTGGCTATATTTTCATGTTAGCCGAAGGCGCTGTGTCTTGGAAATCCTCAAGGCAAACTGTTATAGCCAGGTCTACCATAGAATCTGAATTCTTTGCGTTAGACAAATGTGCCAAAGAGGCCGAATGGCTAAGAAACTTTTTAGAGGATATTCAAAAATGGGAAAAACATGTGCCACCTATCAGCATACATTGTGATAGTCAATCCGCGATAGGAAGAGCACAGAGTACTATGTACAATGGTAAGTCGAGGCACATTCGTCGTCGACATAATACCATTAGACAATTGCTTTCAACCGGAATTATCTCAATTGACTATGTGAAATCAAAAGATAATCTAGCGGATCCGTTAACTAAAGGTTTAAATAGAGAATCGGTTGAAAAGTTGACAAAAGGAATGGGTGTAAAGCCTTGGATTAATTAGTTCACGAAGAAAAACCCAACCTAGTTAACTAGAGATCCTAAGATCTAGGTTCAAAGGGACAACCTAACCGTGAGACTAAACAGAGTCATTGTGGGGGCAATCCCTCTACTCATTCCTGTCGCGAAACAGTGACATGATGATCAAGGATAGCAAATAATGCTTTAATGATATTTAAGTGAGTAAGTGTAATACTCCGAAACTTAAATAATCACCTATGTGAGAGTGAAGTGGGGCCGCTTCAAAGGAGAACCAGAAGGCTTAGTTCTCCTAAACTCTTGCAGAACCAGGCGTGTCCACGGCCAAAATGGACAAAACAATGAGAACGGAACTAATAAAGAAATGGTCTATGTGTTTTATTTGTGGGAATCTTACACAAACGGCAGGACAGTTCAAAGACATCGTGTCTACTGGACAGCCAGTAAGGCGAAACAATTAAAATAAGGATAAAGTTCAAAGGGACACCTACTTTATCTATGCAGAGATCATGTAACGAATGCTTAAAACTATACCCCATTCATGTGGGGGATTGTTGGAAATAAATGGGGCTTTCTAAAGGTGTGAATGGGAGTTAATCCCACATTAGTTAGAGAAGATAAAATTCTCCTTGATGCATCACGGACCTGATCAACCCGGTTTTACTTCTTAGGCTTTAATTATTATTTTTATTTATTTCTTCTCTTTCGAATTTGAATGGAAGCAGCAGCATTCAAACCGAAAGCTGCAACATTTGGCAGAGAGTTTCGAATTCAAACAGAAAGGTGCGAATTCAAATGAAGAGCAGCGAATTCAAACGGATGGATGCGTATTTAAACGAATAGATGTGTATTCAAACGAATGGCTGCTTATTCAAACGAATGGCTGCGTATTCAAACGAATGGTTGTGTCGTTTCATTGAAACAACACAACTCTTAGCCATCTATAAATATGCATGCTAGGCTTCATTCCAATTTATTCGAACATCCTCCAACACACAAGCATTCTGAAATAGTGTTCCAGTTCGCCTCCGCCGAGTCTGTTGTATCCTGGGAAACAGTTGCACCGATACGCGGGCAATACTGTTTTAAGGAAATCGTTGTAATAACGATCCTCAGATTCTATCAAACCCGTTGCATACGTTCGAAGTCATATTCCTATTGTCGTAACAATATCAACTCGAACCTGAACCTCTTATCAAGCTATTTCATATTCGAGCTCGATATTCGACTCGAATTTTTTTATCAAACTACTTTATATATGTACTTGATATCAACTCGAACCTGAACCTCTTATCAAGCTATTTGATATTCGACTCGAACTCAAAAGAATCAGATTTGAATCAAAATATTTTGTAGAGCTCAAAACCGAGTCAAATTCGAATAGGTACTACTCATGAATCACCGCTATTTCCAACAACTTATGTCATAGTTCCCCAAACGATAAGCTACTACTATTATTACTAACTAATAATTTCTTCTTCTTTTCGGTAAGCACCAAGTAATCATTTAATTTTTTTTTTTTTTTGAGGAAAATGACTTTTATTCATAATCGAAGGACAGTCATTACATCAAGTAATCATTTAATATTGGGGAAATAATAATTTAAAAAAAAATGAAAAACCTTGAACAACTATGCAATGGAGAATGATTGCTTTGCAAAGTCGGATTATCAACATACTTTATTTTTATACACACATATTATTGTTTTTTTTGTAAATATTGACATTTATGTGTCGGCAAAAGTGAGTGGGAGCTCAACTACAGAAATTATAAAGGGGCATAAAGGGGAGGGATACCGGCTGTGAATCGAATTTCCAACCATAAGGTTGTAAGTTAGGGTTCTATTTCCTATAGACACATATTTATTTATAATAGTAAACTAGCTTTTTTGACCCACACGTTACGCAGGGGCGTGTTGTGTTATTTCTTATTATGAAATGTATAGAACTAATAATTTTTTAATTGGATGAACAAAATAAATATGTAAAAATTTTAGAGTTTAGAATTTAGAATTCATAATAAATGACAGTTTTAAATTGTGATAGTTTTGAGTAATGTTTAAAGTTTAGAATTCGAAAGTTTAGAATTCATACACCGACAAAACACAAGAAGTCTAAAAAATTAGTGTTTGATAGATACACAAATCCACAAAAGTAGCTGAACAATGATGATAGAACATGATTGATCAACAATGTGGAGACCTAAATTTATTCTTTTTCAATGCCACTAAAAGAGATAAAAAGCGTGAGTTCCTTTTCTTAACATAAAATTTTAAGCCTAATATTATAACTTTTGGTGATTATTAGTTAATGTATAATAAAAACTAATAAAGCAGCAGTTCATTGGTAGAGTTTAAGAAGTATTAAAAGATTTAGTAAGTGGGTGGTTCTTTAAGTATATTTTATATCCAACATTAAAAATTGGATTTTCCGTTATCTTACTTCTTTATAAATTTAAAATTGAATAAATTATTCCAATACTACAATGCATATTTGGTTTCTAATTTACACCCAATAAATCTATATAATGGAGCTGGCTTTGCATTGTACATCAAATTTGTGTGAAAACAAAGATGCCTATGAATTCTAGAATAATTACCATTCTATAGAAAGGGCTACCAAAATTATAGTTCAATCAATATTTACAGCCTCTGAGGATTATATTTATCCAATGAACCTCAGTACCATCATGACATTGGATTCCAATACAACTTGATTAGTTGATCACATATCATATATCTTCATTCTTACATTTTACTTCTCTCTTTAATTTCCAATGCTATTTTCTATTTATCTGTAGGAACTAATGAACTCCTTCCATTTTCTTTAATAGTATCAACACTTGTTATCAATTTAAGAATCTTCATGCTACCTTATAGTTCACGATATTGAATATCCTCAACGAACAATGTAATAATCAGTTAAGGTATTTCAAGATTGGCAACTTTAAACAAATATGAGTTGTCCATCTTTAACGTTTCCAACAAAAAATATAATCTGCTATGGAGCTTAGATGCTATGGAAGAACAGACGACATCGAAGGAATTTGATTTTTATTTCGAATGAGCTGCTATGGAGCTGAGTTTAGATGAACAACAAAAAATTAGAAACATATACATCATATAAAAGCAATTGAGAATAATAAGGTAAGTATAATTAATTAGAGATGAGGTGTATTGTAACATCCCGATTAATTAACGCATAATTAATTTAATTAATTGTGGTTATTAATAAAGAATTTACTATATGGATATTTTGTAGGTATGATTTTAACAAAATGGAAGAATAAGTGAGTTCAAACCCACAAGAGAATAAGAACTCAAGTACTCAAGTGTGTGTAATATGGCTCAAGACAAGGGGTGCAACCCGTTAACCCATCTTCCGACCCGACCCATGATCCGACCCGGGTTGACCCATACCCATTTAAAACTCCCAATTCAGCCCCCATAACTTCATTTTGGCCTCTCAACACTCAAAATTAGGGCTCATCCCGTTTTTGAGAGCAAAGGTGGAGAAAAGTGGTTTTGTGGAGAGATTTTGGTGTCCTTGAGCTCAAATCAAGTAGGGGAACTTGATATATTACTTGAGGTAAGTAATTTCCATCATCCAATTCATGTTTTTATGAAGTTTGAAGTGGTTTTTGGTGGGTGTTTGGTTGGTGACGGGTTTGGATGATTTTGGTTGGATTTTTTTTGTAGATCGGCTTGAATCGAAGCTTGGAAACCTCAAGAATCAAAGGCAAGGGATTATATTGCTTAAATTACGTGTTTGGGGGGTATTTGGGGTCGGATTCCGGCGAAATCGCCGGAAAAACCGATTGGAAAATCGGAGAAGACGATGAACAGTAACTGCTACAGTAACTGCTACAGTACTGCTACAGTACTGTACAGTAGTTACCGCTGTAACTCGCGTAGTTACCGCAGTAATTCGCCACAGTATTTACCACGGTAATTTGAACAGTAATTACCACGGTAATTTGAACAGTAACTACCACAGTAACTTGTACAGTAGTTACCACAGTAACTCGCTACAGTAGTTACCGCAGTAACTCGCTACAGTAGTTACCGCAGTAACTCGCTACAGTAGTTACCGCAGTAACTTGCTACAGTAATTGCTACAGTAATCGCTACAGTACTGGGCTGCGTATGTCACGCGTTTTACGCGCGCGGGCGCGCAGGAAGGCCCTGTTTGGCCCATTTTTGTGCAATTTTGATTCTATATTAATGTTTTCTTTGCACCAATTATTGTTATGACTTCCCCAAATGTTATTGGTAAACCGTGGGTTATTCAATTGGCCCGTGGGGGTTGTTGAATTGCTTAGGGGAAACTGTTGAATTATTATATCATTAATGCTTTAGCCTAGAGGGCTATATATTGAATTTCTTATATGTTGAGAAGCATGCGAACCTAGTGTGTAGGTGCTTGAATATCACTGTATTTTTATATGCATGTTATTGCAGTGGAATTGACGATTATTAACCCGATGGGTTGTTATAATGTTTATGATTGATCGGGCAGCCTTTACCGGTGTTGTTGAGTCCCGATGACCCTGCGGGGTGGATTATTGGTTGTTATTCCTGTTGGCCCTTTTGGGCTGGTTATTATAATGCATGGTATTGCATTATGAATGGATGGGCATATTGGAAACGTCCGATCGGGCAGCCTTTACCGGTGTTGTTGAGTCCCGATGACCCTGCGGGGTGGATTATTGGTTGTTATTCATGTTGGCCCTTTTGGGCTGGTTATTATAATGCATGGTATTGCATTATGGATGGATGGACATATTGGAAATGTCTGATCGGGCAGCCTTTACCGGTGTTGTTGAGTCCCGATGACCCTGCGGGGTGGATTATTGGTTGTTATTCATGTTGGCCCTTTTGGGCTGGTTATTATAATGCATGGTATTGCATTATGGATGGATGGACATATTGGAAATGTCTGATCGGGCAGCCTTTACCGGTGTTGTTGAGTCCCGATGGCCCTGCGGGGTGATTATTAGGCTGTGATGCCTGTGATTTGGCTGTTATGCCTGTGATTTGGCTGTTATGCCTGTGATTGGGCTGTGATGCCTGTGGTCCCTGCGGGGATGGTGTATGTTACCCTGTAACGGGTTGGAGTTGATGATATCCTCACCCGTGGGTTCATACCGCCCGGGTTTAGGTTGCCGGCTAGGCATATTTATTTGCATTTGCATATAGGGTAGATAGGTGTATGTTAGGCCATGCATCACGTGCATAAATTGTATGTCTGTGGTTGAAGCACCGGTATGGGACGGTGTGATGATTTATTTATGTCAATTGTATGATCGTGGTTGAAGCACCGGTATGGGACGGTGTGATGATTTATTTATGTCAATTGTATGATCGTGGTTGAAGCACCGGTATGGGACGGTGTGGTGTTTAACTGCTTTATTTATATTCTGTCGTTATTAATATGTTTATTTATTACCTAAATTTACTATCTTGAGATGTGGTCCTGTTTTCCCTTACTCCCCGGCACGTAGCCTTGCTCAGTACGTTGTACTGACCCCCTTTGCTTTTGTCTGTTTTATAGATCCTGCTGGAGGCGCTGGAGCATGATTTGGGTTTGGGGTATTGAGAGATCACATAGATAGGACTTTTTATGTTTATCTTACATGATTATGTGATATTCTATTGCTCATTATGACTTGGATTTTATGCTAGTTGAGGCCTGTGTGCCTAGGATCTGCTTTCTGTCGGCCGGTGGCCTTATGTGATTTACGCTTTGGGCTGGTAGCCCTGTTTGAGATATTGGTATGCTGTTGAGAGGCTTGCAGTCAGGATGAGCAGCTGGAATGTTTATTTGATTATGATGGTGAGACCTCCTATGTGCTTATATGTTTTATTTGTTTTAGCTTCCGCATTAAACCGGATTAATCAGATGATCACTTTAGGTTTACCCAGTGTTGTACTAGCTGTTTTAAATTAGCTGGCCACTAGTTTAGGATAGTTAGTACAGCGGTAATGCTTGCGAAAATCAGGTTTGAATTTTCGGGGCGTTACAGAGTGGTATCAGAGCCTGTGTGCTCTTTTATCTTATTAAAACTTGTGTAGACATAGGTGGTGAGCTGTGTGTGGGGTACATATAGCATAGAATTGCATTTTTTACTATATCTGATTATTTCTACGGACACTAGGTTAATTCACAGTTGGGGAACTGTGAGGAAACCATGGTACTCCAGTCAGGATCCTTGTTATCTCACAGTCATTGAGGACTATGAATGACTTTTGATCGGTTATTTAATTTTGTCGTTTATATATACTGCTTTGTATATGATTGGTGATTTCTGCTAACATTGTTTGTTGATGTTGTAATCTAAGTTGGATGAGTAGTTTGGAAAGGCCTCATGGAAGCCTGGGCTATTCGAATAGCGATCCAAGCTGGATCAATGTGCTGAATGGTGTTCAGATGGGTTTGACGTACCCTCGAGAGTGAAATAGGGTACTGAGAAAATCTCCCTACTGCGATAACCCACTGGGGGTGATATAGATATTTGCAGTCCGCCTGCATCCGAAGGATGGTGGAAACCATTTCGAGGCTATGCCAGTGAGGGTATAGTCGGATTTGGTTAGAAAGAATAATAATGTGAAGTGGCATTGAATTGACACTGGCGTTGAATGCTTGTCGAGTAAGACGAGGCAAGGTGACTGTTCTGCATGGAAAGATCGGTAACGTGAAGGGGGCCGATATCACTAGGGCGAGTCCGAAATAGGGGACTTCCTAGTATGTTGTCTTTATGTGATAGAAAAGTTACGTTGATTGGATAACATTTTGGCATGTGTGTCATTCATGTATCATATGTGTTTCTTCTTGACTCTCTGGTTGAGAGATAAACCCGTTTCCCTGATATGGGAATTATTTATGTCGCATTTTGTGTTGCTGTTATTGTGTTTGATTCTGGAGTCTTATGTTCATTTGAGACTCTAAATTTCATTCGTAAGCATGGAGTAAATGCTACTACTGCTGCGAATCCTTCTGCCTTAGTACTGTGCAATTCAGAAGCCTCGTGTTCTTTAGTGGCTTTAAGATTTGTGCGAGAGCATGGAGTAGGACCGTTGGCGCCCTACCAGATGCTTGTTTCTTTACCTTCGGGTGATAATATTCGAAGTGATCATTTGATGCAAGATGCTGTGTTGAGCATCGATAGTCGTGAATTCAGGGCTGACCTGGTGGTCTTTAGCCCGGCTGGTTTTGACGTACTATTGGGCATGGATTGGCTGTTTGCCATCGTGCTGTGATTGATTGTGGTGTTCCACGAATATCCTTTTTGGATTATTTGGGTAACTGTGTTTCTTATCGACATCCGTTGATTCCACCTGTTATTGGTGTGGTTTCTGTTGCTTTGTTGTGTGACCTGATGCGCAGGGGTTGTTCTCTTTCTCTGTGGCAAATGAGGGATCTTCGAACAGAATTTTCTGCTTCTTCGAATGTCCCTGTTGTATCTGAGTGGGATGTCTATCCCGGTGAAATTCCTGGTCTCCCACCTGTTCGGGAGATTGATTTTACTATTGAGCTGATGTCTGATGCAGCTCCTATTTCTTGGGCTTCTTATCGTATGGCTTCTTCTGAATTGAAGGAGTTGAGGGATCAGTGATTGAGCTTACTAATAAGGGGTATATCTAGCCGAATAGCTCGCATTGGGGAACTCTTGTTTTGTTTATTAATAAGAAGAGGGATCGATGAGGATGCTCATCGATTCCAGAGGTTTGAACCAAATCACGGGAAAAACAAGTATCATTTACCTTGGATTGAGAATCTGTTTGATTAGTTGAGAGGGGCCAGTGTATTCAGTAAGATTGATTTGAGATTGGGCTACCACCAGATAAGGGTGGCGGAGGCTGATAGGCCTAAGATAGCGTTCAGGACTTGTTGAGGACATTTGAATTCCCGGTCATGTCTTTTGGTTTGACTAACGCACTAACGATCTTCATGGATCTCATGTATAGGGCATTACATCCCCTGCTGGCCGTGTGCGTGGTTGTGTTCATAGATGATATTATGGTTTATTCGCCGACGCGTGAGACACACGCGGGTCACTTGAGAACAGTTTTGAATACATTATGAGAGCATAAGCTGTATGCTAAACTCTCCAAATGTAAATTTTGGTTGGAGAGTGTGTCTTTTCGGGGGCACATTATTTCCGGTAATGGTATGTCTGTTGATCCTGCTAAGGTAAAAGCTGTATTTAAATGGCAAGTCCCGAAGAATGTGGGGAAGATCCGAAGTTTCTTGGATCTTGTTGGTTACTACAGTAGGTTTATTGAGGGATTTTCTAGCATTGCTAGACCTCGGATGAGATTGTTCTGTAACGATGATAAATTCCAGTGGGATGATGATTGTAAGCAGGCGTTCGAACATTTGAAGAATGTAATGACAAAGGCATTTTTATTGACTCTACCTTATGAGTCAGGTGAGTACGAAGTTTTGACCAACACCTCACTTAAAGGTTTGGGTGGTGTGTTGATGCAGAATGAGAAGGTGATCAATAGAACTACCCGACACATGATTTGGAGACGGAAGCGGTAGTTCATGTTTTGAAAATCTAGTGGCTCCCTCCGATGCATTGTATGGGAGAAAGTGTAGGAGTCCATTATGTTGGAATGATCCAACAGATAAGGTGAATGTGGGTCTTGAGATGATTGAGCAGACAATCGAGTTGGTGAAGATCATCAGGGATCGAATGAAAGAGGTTCAGGACAGACAGTGGAGCTATGCTGATTTAGCTCGTCGAGATGTGGAGTTTGAGGTTGGTGATAGCATATTTTTGCGGATATCGCCTCTGAAAGGGGTACGCCGATTTGGTAAGAAGCCAAGCTGATTCCGAGATATATTGGATCCTATGAGATTGTTGAGATGGTTGGGAAAGTGACGTATATGTTGGCTTTGCCAGCAGAAGTGGGTCGAGCCCATGATGTATTCCATACCATACTTCCCAACTTAGGAAGTTTCTGTCTGATCCAGATAAGATCATTCAGCTTGATAAAGTTGAATTGGATGCTAGTCTTAAGTTCGAAGAGTTCCAGATCGGGTGATTGATACAAATGATGAGGTTCCGATGAATAAAACCATGTTGATGGTTAGGGTGTTGTGGTCTAGACATGGAGCTGAATATGCTACTTGGAGAAACTGAGGAGCATATGAAACTGAAGTAGCCAGACTTTAATTTTTACTTCTCATAATGAAGTAACATTTTTCCCATTGATTATTCACGTGACCGATTATGCATTTCGGGGACGAAATGATCCTAAGGGGGAGAGATTGTAACATCCCGATTAATTAACGCATAATTAATTTAATTAATTGTGGTTATTAATAAAGAATTTACTATATGGATATTTTGTAGGTATGATTTTAACAAAATGGAAGAATAAGTGAGTTCAAACCCACAAGAGAATAAGAACTCAAGTACTCAAGTGTGTGTAATATGGCTCAAGACAAGGGGTGCAACCCGTTAACCCATCTTCCGACCCGACCCATGATCCGACCCGGGTTGACCCATACCCATTTAAAACTCCCAATTCAGCCCCCATAACTTCATTTTGGCCTCTCAACACTCAAAATTAGGGCTCATCCCGTTTTTGAGAGCAAAGGTGGAGAAAAGTGGTTTTGTGGAGAGATTTTGGTGTCCTTGAGCTCAAATCAAGTAGGGGAACTTGATATATTACTTGAGGTAAGTAATTTCCATCATCCAATTCATGTTTTTATGAAGTTTGAAGTGGTTTTTGGTGGGTGTTTGGTTGGTGACGGGTTTGGATGATTTTGGTTGGATTTTTTTTGTAGATCGGCTTGAATCGAAGCTTGGAAACCTCAAGAATCAAAGGCAAGGGATTATATTGCTTAAATTACGTGTTTGGGGGGTATTTGGGGTCGGATTCCGGCGAAATCGCCGGAAAAACCGATTGGAAAATCGGAGAAGACGATGAACAGTAACTGCTACAGTAACTGCTACAGTACTGCTACAGTACTGTACAGTAGTTACCGCTGTAACTCGCGTAGTTACCGCAGTAATTCGCCACAGTATTTACCACGGTAATTTGAACAGTAATTACCACGGTAATTTGAACAGTAACTACCACAGTAACTTGTACAGTAGTTACCACAGTAACTCGCTACAGTAGTTACCGCAGTAACTCGCTACAGTAGTTACCGCAGTAACTCGCTACAGTAGTTACCGCAGTAACTTGCTACAGTAATTGCTACAGTAATCGCTACAGTACTGGGCTGCGTATGTCACGCGTTTTACGCGCGCGGGCGCGCAGGAAGGCCCTGTTTGGCCCATTTTTGTGCAATTTTGATTCTATATTAATGTTTTCTTTGCACCAATTATTGTTATGACTTCCCCAAATGTTATTGGTAAACCGTGGGTTATTCAATTGGCCCGTGGGGGTTGTTGAATTGCTTAGGGGAAACTGTTGAATTATTATATCATTAATGCTTTAGCCTAGAGGGCTATATATTGAATTTCTTATATGTTGAGAAGCATGCGAACCTAGTGTGTAGGTGCTTGAATATCACTGTATTTTTATATGCATGTTATTGCAGTGGAATTGACGATTATTAACCCGATGGGTTGTTATAATGTTTATGATTGATCGGGCAGCCTTTACCGGTGTTGTTGAGTCCCGATGACCCTGCGGGGTGGATTATTGGTTGTTATTCCTGTTGGCCCTTTTGGGCTGGTTATTATAATGCATGGTATTGCATTATGAATGGATGGGCATATTGGAAACGTCCGATCGGGCAGCCTTTACCGGTGTTGTTGAGTCCCGATGACCCTGCGGGGTGGATTATTGGTTGTTATTCATGTTGGCCCTTTTGGGCTGGTTATTATAATGCATGGTATTGCATTATGGATGGATGGACATATTGGAAATGTCTGATCGGGCAGCCTTTACCGGTGTTGTTGAGTCCCGATGACCCTGCGGGGTGGATTATTGGTTGTTATTCATGTTGGCCCTTTTGGGCTGGTTATTATAATGCATGGTATTGCATTATGGATGGATGGACATATTGGAAATGTCTGATCGGGCAGCCTTTACCGGTGTTGTTGAGTCTCGATGGCCCTGCGGGGTGATTATTAGGCTGTGATGCCTGTGATTTGGCTGTTATGCCTGTGATTTGGCTGTTATGCCTGTGATTGGGCTGTGATGCCTGTGGTCCCTGCGGGGATGGTGTATGTTACCCTGTAACGGGTTGGAGTTGATGATATCCTCACCCGTGGGTTCATACCGCCCGGGTTTAGGTTGCCGGCTAGGCATATTTATTTGCATTTGCATATAGGGTAGATAGGTGTATGTTAGGCCATGCATCACGTGCATAAATTGTATGTCTGTGGTTGAAGCACCGGTATGGGACGGTGTGATGATTTATTTATGTCAATTGTATGATCGTGGTTGAAGCACCGGTATGGGACGGTGTGATGATTTATTTATGTCAATTGTATGATCGTGGTTGAAGCACCGGTATGGGACGGTGTGGTGTTTAACTGCTTTATTTATATTCTGTCGTTATTAATATGTTTATTTATTACCTAAATTTACTATCTTGAGATGTGGTCCTGTTTTCCCTTACTCCCCGGCACGTAGCCTTGCTCAGTACGTTGTACTGACCCCCTTTGCTTTTGTCTGTTTTATAGATCCTGCTGGAGGCGCTGGAGCATGATTTGGGTTTGGGGTATTGAGAGATCACATAGATAGGACTTTTTATGTTTATCTTACATGATTATGTGATATTCTATTGCTCATTATGACTTGGATTTTATGCTAGTTGAGGCCTGTGTGCCTAGGATCTGCTTTCTGTCGGCCGGTGGCCTTATGTGATTTACGCTTTGGGCTGGTAGCCCTGTTTGAGATATTGGTATGCTGTTGAGAGGCTTGCAGTCAGGATGAGCAGCTGGAATGTTTATTTGATTATGATGGTGAGACCTCCTATGTGCTTATATGTTTTATTTGTTTTAGCTTCCGCATTAAACCGGATTAATCAGATGATCACTTTAGGTTTACCCAGTGTTGTACTAGCTGTTTTAAATTAGCTGGCCACTAGTTTAGGATAGTTAGTACAGCGGTAATGCTTGCGAAAATCAGGTTTGAATTTTCGGGGCGTTACAGAGTGGTATCAGAGCCTGTGTGCTCTTTTATCTTATTAAAACTTGTGTAGACATAGGTGGTGAGCTGTGTGTGGGGTACATATAGCATAGAATTGCATTTTTTACTATATCTGATTATTTCTACGGACACTAGGTTAATTCACAGTTGGGGAACTGTGAGGAAACCATGGTACTCCAGTCAGGATCCTTGTTATCTCACAGTCATTGAGGACTATGAATGACTTTTGATCGGTTATTTAATTTTGTCGTTTATATATACTGCTTTGTATATGATTGGTGATTTCTGCTAACATTGTTTGTTGATGTTGTAATCTAAGTTGGATGAGTAGTTTGGAAAGGCCTCATGGAAGCCTGGGCTATTCGAATAGCGATCCAAGCTGGATCAATGTGCTGAATGGTGTTCAGATGGGTTTGACGTACCCTCGAGAGTGAAATAGGGTACTGAGAAAATCTCCCTACTGCGATAACCCACTGGGGGTGATATAGATATTTGCAGTCCGCCTGCATCCGAAGGATGGTGGAAACCATTTCGAGGCTATGCCAGTGAGGGTATAGTCGGATTTGGTTAGAAAGAATAATAATGTGAAGTGGCATTGAATTGACACTGGCGTTGAATGCTTGTCGAGTAAGACGAGGCAAGGTGACTGTTCTGCATGGAAAGATCGGTAACGTGAAGGGGGCCGATATCACTAGGGCGAGTCCGAAATAGGGGACTTCCTAGTATGTTGTCTTTATGTGATAGAAAAGTTACGTTGATTGGATAACATTTTGGCATGTGTGTCATTCATGTATCATATGTGTTTCTTCTTGACTCTCTGGTTGAGAGATAAACCCGTTTCCCTGATATGGGAATTATTTATGTCGCATTTTGTGTTGCTGTTATTGTGTTTGATTCTGGAGTCTTATGTTCATTTGAGACTCTAAATTTCATTCGTAAGCATGGAGTAAATGCTACTACTGCTGCGAATCCTTCTGCCTTAGTACTGTGCAATTCAGAAGCCTCGTGTTCTTTAGTGGCTTTAAGATTTGTGCGAGAGCATGGAGTAGGACCGTTGGCGCCCTACCAGATGCTTGTTTCTTTACCTTCGGGTGATAATATTCGAAGTGATCATTTGATGCAAGATGCTGTGTTGAGCATCGATAGTCGTGAATTCAGGGCTGACCTGGTGGTCTTTAGCCCGGCTGGTTTTGACGTACTATTGGGCATGGATTGGCTGTTTGCCATCGTGCTGTGATTGATTGTGGTGTTCCACGAATATCCTTTTTGGATTATTTGGGTAACTGTGTTTCTTATCGACATCCGTTGATTCCACCTGTTATTGGTGTGGTTTCTGTTGCTTTGTTGTGTGACCTGATGCGCAGGGGTTGTTCTCTTTCTCTGTGGCAAATGAGGGATCTTCGAACAGAATTTTCTGCTTCTTCGAATGTCCCTGTTGTATCTGAGTTCGGGGATGTCTATCCCGGTGAAATTCCTGGTCTCCCACCTGTTCGGGAGATTGATTTTACTATTGAGCTGATGTCTGATGCAGCTCCTATTTCTTGGGCTTCTTATCGTATGGCTTCTTCTGAATTGAAGGAGTTGAGGGATCAGTGATTGAGCTTACTAATAAGGGGTATATCTAGCCGAATAGCTCGCATTGGGGAACTCTTGTTTTGTTTATTAATAAGAAGAGGGATCGATGAGGATGCTCATCGATTCCAGAGGTTTGAACCAAATCACGGGAAAAACAAGTATCATTTACCTTGGATTGAGAATCTGTTTGATTAGTTGAGAGGGGCCAGTGTATTCAGTAAGATTGATTTGAGATTGGGCTACCACCAGATAAGGGTGGCGGAGGCTGATAGGCCTAAGATAGCGTTCAGGACTTGTTGAGGACATTTGAATTCCCGGTCATGTCTTTTGGTTTGACTAACGCACTAACGATCTTCATGGATCTCATGTATAGGGCATTACATCCCCTGCTGGCCGTGTGCGTGGTTGTGTTCATAGATGATATTATGGTTTATTCGCCGACGCGTGAGACACACGCGGGTCACTTGAGAACAGTTTTGAATACATTATGAGAGCATAAGCTGTATGCTAAACTCTCCAAATGTAAATTTTGGTTGGAGAGTGTGTCTTTTCGGGGGCACATTATTTCCGGTAATGGTATGTCTGTTGATCCTGCTAAGGTAAAAGCTGTATTTAAATGGCAAGTCCCGAAGAATGTGGGGAAGATCCGAAGTTTCTTGGATCTTGTTGGTTACTACAGTAGGTTTATTGAGGGATTTTCTAGCATTGCTAGACCTCGGATGAGATTGTTCTGTAACGATGATAAATTCCAGTGGGATGATGATTGTAAGCAGGCGTTCGAACATTTGAAGAATGTAATGACAAAGGCATTTTTATTGACTCTACCTTATGAGTCAGGTGAGTACGAAGTTTTGACCAACACCTCACTTAAAGGTTTGGGTGGTGTGTTGATGCAGAATGAGAAGGTGATCAATAGAACTACCCGACACATGATTTGGAGACGGAAGCGGTAGTTCATGTTTTGAAAATCTAGTGGCTCCCTCCGATGCATTGTATGGGAGAAAGTGTAGGAGTCCATTATGTTGGAATGATCCAACAGATAAGGTGAATGTGGGTCTTGAGATGATTGAGCAGACAATCGAGTTGGTGAAGATCATCAGGGATCGAATGAAAGAGGTTCAGGACAGACAGTGGAGCTATGCTGATTTAGCTCGTCGAGATGTGGAGTTTGAGGTTGGTGATAGCATATTTTTGCGGATATCGCCTCTGAAAGGGGTACGCCGATTTGGTAAGAAGCCAAGCTGATTCCGAGATATATTGGATCCTATGAGATTGTTGAGATGGTTGGGAAAGTGACGTATATGTTGGCTTTGCCAGCAGAAGTGGGTCGAGCCCATGATGTATTCCATACCATACTTCCCAACTTAGGAAGTTTCTGTCTGATCCAGATAAGATCATTCAGCTTGATAAAGTTGAATTGGATGCTAGTCTTAAGTTCGAAGAGTTCCAGATCGGGTGATTGATACAAATGATGAGGTTCCGATGAATAAAACCATGTTGATGGTTAGGGTGTTGTGGTCTAGACATGGAGCTGAATATGCTACTTGGAGAAACTGAGGAGCATATGAAACTGAAGTAGCCAGACTTTAATTTTTACTTCTCATAATGAAGTAACATTTTTCCCATTGATTATTCACGTGACCGATTATGCATTTCGGGGACGAAATGATCCTAAGGGGGAGAGATTGTAACATCCCGATTAATTAACGCATAATTAATTTAATTAATTGTGGTTATTAATAAAGAATTTACTATATGGATATTTTGTAGGTATGATTTTAACAAAATGGAAGAATAAGTGAGTTCAAACCCACAAGAGAATAAGAACTCAAGTACTCAAGTGTGTGTAATATGGCTCAAGACAAGGGGTGCAACCCGTTAACCCATCTTCCGACCCGACCCATGATCCGACCCGGGTTGACCCATACCCATTTAAAACTCCCAATTCAGCCCCCATAACTTCATTTTGGCCTCTCAACACTCAAAATTAGGGCTCATCCCGTTTTTGAGAGCAAAGGTGGAGAAAAGTGGTTTTGTGGAGAGATTTTGGTGTCCTTGAGCTCAAATCAAGTAGGGGAACTTGATATATTACTTGAGGTAAGTAATTTCCATCATCCAATTCATGTTTTTATGAAGTTTGAAGTGGTTTTTGGTGGGTGTTTGGTTGGTGACGGGTTTGGATGATTTTGGTTGGATTTTTTTTGTAGATCGGCTTGAATCGAAGCTTGGAAACCTCAAGAATCAAAGGCAAGGGATTATATTGCTTAAATTACGTGTTTGGGGGGTATTTGGGGTCGGATTCCGGCGAAATCGCCGGAAAAACCGATTGGAAAATCGGAGAAGACGATGAACAGTAACTGCTACAGTAACTGCTACAGTACTGCTACAGTACTGTACAGTAGTTACCGCTGTAACTCGCGTAGTTACCGCAGTAATTCGCCACAGTATTTACCACGGTAATTTGAACAGTAATTACCACGGTAATTTGAACAGTAACTACCACAGTAACTTGTACAGTAGTTACCACAGTAACTCGCTACAGTAGTTACCGCAGTAACTCGCTACAGTAGTTACCGCAGTAACTCGCTACAGTAGTTACCGCAGTAACTTGCTACAGTAATTGCTACAGTAATCGCTACAGTACTGGGCTGCGTATGTCACGCGTTTTACGCGCGCGGGCGCGCAGGAAGGCCCTGTTTGGCCCATTTTTGTGCAATTTTGATTCTATATTAATGTTTTCTTTGCACCAATTATTGTTATGACTTCCCCAAATGTTATTGGTAAACCGTGGGTTATTCAATTGGCCCGTGGGGGTTGTTGAATTGCTTAGGGGAAACTGTTGAATTATTATATCATTAATGCTTTAGCCTAGAGGGCTATATATTGAATTTCTTATATGTTGAGAAGCATGCGAACCTAGTGTGTAGGTGCTTGAATATCACTGTATTTTTATATGCATGTTATTGCAGTGGAATTGACGATTATTAACCCGATGGGTTGTTATAATGTTTATGATTGATCGGGCAGCCTTTACCGGTGTTGTTGAGTCCCGATGACCCTGCGGGGTGGATTATTGGTTGTTATTCCTGTTGGCCCTTTTGGGCTGGTTATTATAATGCATGGTATTGCATTATGAATGGATGGGCATATTGGAAACGTCCGATCGGGCAGCCTTTACCGGTGTTGTTGAGTCCCGATGACCCTGCGGGGTGGATTATTGGTTGTTATTCATGTTGGCCCTTTTGGGCTGGTTATTATAATGCATGGTATTGCATTATGGATGGATGGACATATTGGAAATGTCTGATCGGGCAGCCTTTACCGGTGTTGTTGAGTCCCGATGACCCTGCGGGGTGGATTATTGGTTGTTATTCATGTTGGCCCTTTTGGGCTGGTTATTATAATGCATGGTATTGCATTATGGATGGATGGACATATTGGAAATGTCTGATCGGGCAGCCTTTACCGGTGTTGTTGAGTCCCGATGGCCCTGCGGGGTGATTATTAGGCTGTGATGCCTGTGATTTGGCTGTTATGCCTGTGATTTGGCTGTTATGCCTGTGATTGGGCTGTGATGCCTGTGGTCCCTGCGGGGATGGTGTATGTTACCCTGTAACGGGTTGGAGTTGATGATATCCTCACCCGTGGGTTCATACCGCCCGGGTTTAGGTTGCCGGCTAGGCATATTTATTTGCATTTGCATATAGGGTAGATAGGTGTATGTTAGGCCATGCATCACGTGCATAAATTGTATGTCTGTGGTTGAAGCACCGGTATGGGACGGTGTGATGATTTATTTATGTCAATTGTATGATCGTGGTTGAAGCACCGGTATGGGACGGTGTGATGATTTATTTATGTCAATTGTATGATCGTGGTTGAAGCACCGGTATGGGACGGTGTGGTGTTTAACTGCTTTATTTATATTCTGTCGTTATTAATATGTTTATTTATTACCTAAATTTACTATCTTGAGATGTGGTCCTGTTTTCCCTTACTCCCCGGCACGTAGCCTTGCTCAGTACGTTGTACTGACCCCCTTTGCTTTTGTCTGTTTTATAGATCCTGCTGGAGGCGCTGGAGCATGATTTGGGTTTGGGGTATTGAGAGATCACATAGATAGGACTTTTTATGTTTATCTTACATGATTATGTGATATTCTATTGCTCATTATGACTTGGATTTTATGCTAGTTGAGGCCTGTGTGCCTAGGATCTGCTTTCTGTCGGCCGGTGGCCTTATGTGATTTACGCTTTGGGCTGGTAGCCCTGTTTGAGATATTGGTATGCTGTTGAGAGGCTTGCAGTCAGGATGAGCAGCTGGAATGTTTATTTGATTATGATGGTGAGACCTCCTATGTGCTTATATGTTTTATTTGTTTTAGCTTCCGCATTAAACCGGATTAATCAGATGATCACTTTAGGTTTACCCAGTGTTGTACTAGCTGTTTTAAATTAGCTGGCCACTAGTTTAGGATAGTTAGTACAGCGGTAATGCTTGCGAAAATCAGGTTTGAATTTTCGGGGCGTTACATGTATAGCATTAATCAGTGCTAAGGTGTATCTGATGATTACCAGCGCCTACTTTTTTTTTTAAGATTCATTGATCTAAAAATGAGTATGTAATTACTAATTAACCCTTTAGAATTAAGAAACATGATTAAAACTAATAAGGACAAGAGGGTCTGTACAGACTAAAAATTATTCAGGATTATTAAATAGATTGTTTAAGTTTTTTAGATTTAATTACTAAATATATCTATTCTCTAAAATAATTATTTGAATAATTATTTTTTCTTTATATTATGTTGTTTATTAATATTATTTACCAGAAATTATGATTAAAATTTTCTATAGCAGAGTACTTTGTTTTTTAATATACATTTTGATAGATTAACTTTTTTTTGGATAGAAATTTACCCTAGTGGTCATATCCCCGACTCCCAACCAATATGTTGGGGATTCGATTCCCCACCCGGCCCTTATCCCTCTCCTTTATCCCTTTGTAATTTGTGTCGTATGAGCTCCCACCACCCTTCCCAAGCCTGTATAGACTGTTTAGCAAAAAAAACTAAATTATTTTTTTTGTTTGAATATATAATATTATGCTTTTTTATTATGTTATGTTATGGATATGAATTGGTAAATACTTAAAGATTAATAGAATTATATTATTATATATTTTTTGTTTGAATATAATATAACCCTATATTTTTTATTTTCATTATGCTACTTTTTTTATAATAATATCGATCTATATTGAAATAAGTGAAATAAAAATTTTAAATAATTTTTTGGTTAAATTTTACTATAATTGATTAAAGATTTTGATTTAATATATATTAAATATATGTTCAAAATATTTTTGAATAATTACTTTTTCTTTATATTATGTGGTTTATTAAAATTATTTTCTTATGATCAATAGTAGTTCGTTTGAGTGGATTGGAGTTCTAGTTGCTTAAGCAATATCTCGGATTTGAGCTTTATGTATACAAAAAACTGCGTTAGGAGATACGCCTTTAATTGCCCGTCTGGCTTGGGGATACCCAGTTTCTCCAAGAATTATTTTATTATGATAAGAATTAAATTCAAAATTAAACCTAACACCAAAAATTAGGATTAAAATTTGATTAAAATTTTCGATAGCAGAATAAATTCTTTTAAATATATATTTTGATAAATTAACAAAAGTACGGTAGAATTAATTAAATTTAAATTTATTATATTGATTTAGATGAATACTATTAATACTTTAGTCTTTCTCTAGCCTGTATAAGTTGTGAATAGCAAAAAGATGCTTTAATCTCAAATTTTAATACTCTTTAGGTGAATATCAGGGTATCCCCGGGCCCTCGAGGATCTGCAAGGGCAATTAAGGGCGCCTCTCCCAAAGCAGTTTTTTGCATACACAAGGCTCGAACCCGAGACCTTGCTTAAGTGACTAGAGCCCCCATCCACTCAAGCCAACTGCTGTTGGTCAAATGTTAATACTCTTAATATAATGTTGAATATATATATATATATATATTGTATATATTATTAAAAGTTTATAATATGCGTGTTTAATTAAATATTTAGCCATCAAATATATTATAATTTGTTTAAAATTTATATCTTTTGAAAATATATAGAAAGATTTTTCAAAGATTTGTTTATAATATAGTATAGATTTATGATCTAAATATAGTATTAAAAGTTGATGATAAGACAAGTATAATTAATCAGCGCTGACGTGTATCATGAATGATTAATCAGCGCTGACGTGGATTAATTGTATCCATTGATTAAAAAATGGTGGTATAATTACTGATAAACCATAAATATTAAAAAGATTTAATTATATTGAATAAGGACAATATAATCTGTACAAGCCAAAAATATTTAGGTTTTATTATATAGATAATTAAATTTAATTTAAAAATATCGTATACCGACAACCCTTATATCAATATACGCACATGGCGTATCTAAAGAAACACAAATAAATTACTAAGAGGGTGTTTGGATAAGCGGTAAGAAAAGTGATTATTTGATTATTGCGTTTTCAAAACGCAAATAATCAGTTTAACCGCTAAAAAATGGTGTTGCAAACCTGATTATTTGCGTTTTGAAAACGCAATAATCAGATAATCTATTTCATATCGCTCATCCAAACACCCACTAACAGAGTAATGAATTGGGTTGACTCATCATTTTTCACGTGACATTGGCAATGAGTTTGTGTATGTCAAATTGTCAATATCACTCCCCAATCATAAATATATATAAAAATATATAGTACTTTATTTTTGGAGTAATTTTACTCCATCTTTTACTATGTTTTACTATTATAGTGTCCCGTTCACATTTCAGTACCATACAATATAGGCAATTTTAAAAGATAAAATTTCAATCAAAAGAGAAGCATTTTAAAGCTATTTCCACTCAACATTTTTATGTTAGTTACGTTTTATTTCTTTCGTTCCTCTAAATAAAATAATATAAAATTGACGAATTGGAAAATAAATTAAAGAATTTCGTTTTTAAAAAATCGAATAATTTATATTGTGGAGTAGTATA
Organism: Hygrophila difformis; assembly: GCA_030278955.1. NCBI lineage: Eukaryota > Viridiplantae > Streptophyta > Magnoliopsida > Lamiales > Acanthaceae > Hygrophila > Hygrophila difformis. The sequence continues at coordinate 45,856,013 of JAOANR010000006.1, read as the reverse complement.
TAATAAAGGGGCTACACAAAATAACATCACAAGGAAATGGTTTGGTAGACTGCCGATTTTGTGTACACCTTACCTTCTACTCTTCCCCACCGCCACATGATTAGGTTGGCTATTAGGCATATCTACATGTTTAAACTAAAAAGGAACTTTAATTTGGATCATTAAGCACAAAAAATTTGAAATAAATGAAATCGAATACTGAAATTAATATAATTAATAGGAATAATATGTTTTTTTGGGCCATAGGAAGGAGCCCTTTACATTTTTGGGCCACGAAATTTTTATTTAGGAAAACGAGTCACTAGAAATATTTTGGGCCCGAATTTCAAGTCAAATTGCCGCAGTTTGGACCATGTGATGTATACGCGCTAAAATAACGCACGTAATGGCCTAAAATTGGAAGTCTTTTATTCAGATGGCCTATTTTAGTTTTTTTTTTTATTTATCATTATCTATCTAATTAAAATCAATAATACTCCCTTCATTCCATTATATATGTCCAACTTTTGTTTTTTTGTTCGTTCCAATATTTTTGTCTCATTTCTATTTTAGTATATAATTAAATATTAATTATCAAACATACCGTATCACATCACTCCAGTAAAGAAATATAATAAAATTTCAAACCCGGTGTCACTAATAAATTCAAACCTAAAACCATCACATCACATATAAATATGTCAAGTACCAATTTGAACTCGTAAAAATCACATCCATAAATTCATAATTTATCTTTATTTTAAAAACTAATATACACGTGCATTATATACTAATAATATTAGCATTATATTAGTGTTATAATAGTGTTTAAAACAAGGATAAACTATAAATTTATGTAATTTGATTGTAATGAGTTTGAAATTTTTAATTGATTATTATATGTGGTGTGATGGTCTTAGGTTTGAATTTTTTTAATGGTAGTCGGTTTGAAATTTAATAGATTTATCTATTTATTCGAAGTGATGAGATATGTTTGATGATTATTATTTAATTATTTTCTAAAATAAAAATGAGACAATAATAATGGGATATAAATAGAATGGAAGGAGTAATATTAATTTTAATTACATATAAAAAAATTAAAATAAGCCACCAAAAGTAGACATTTCCACTTTTAGGCCACCGGGTGAGTTTTTTAGCGCGTGCACTTCATGCAGCCCGCATTGCAACCATTTGGCCTGAAATTTGGGTTCGGTTATGGTGCAATCATGGAATCCGCAGCACATCAAGGCATCAATCATAGCCATTCAAAAGCATCCAACGGTTGTAGGTTAATAAGGGTATAATTGTAATAACACAATAATAGTCCATTTTAATAACAAATCATTTCAGCGACAAGGCAAGTATTTTAGACATGTTATCATATCTAATATTGGGTAACTCTATATTTAGTATGTTATCATATTTAATATTTGGTAAATCATATCAAATATTTGGTAATCCATATCTAATATTTCAAATAATATCTTTTTATGATCAAAGATACGTATCAAATTTATTAATAGATCATTTCAGCTGATGCTACCAAAAATAATGAATGGATGTTATCAAATATATTTCAGCGAACCCAAGTAGAGGAATTCAGCGATGGTACTAAGCATAATTCAGCGACACTACCAAGAATAATTCAGCAATGCTACCAAATATAATTCCGTGGTGCTACAGAAAACAAATCAGTGATGCTATCAAATATATTTCAACGACGGTAAGTAGAGGAATTCAGCGACAAACTTAGAAGAATTCAGCGACACTACCCAGAATAATTCAGCGGCTCAACCAAGAAGAATTCAAAGATGCTACGGAACACTTCAGCGATGATATAAAAAACAATTCAGCGACATTTCCAGGAACAATTCAGCGACGCTACCAAGAATATTTCAGCGACGATATCAAGAACAATTCAGCGACTTTTTTTATCAACAATTTAAGGACTCAACTGAAAGCATTTCAGGTACGTTTTTATACCGAATAATACATGTTTCATCACTGAATTATACATTAATTGTCGCTGAATTATATATTACTCATATGTTAGTAGCAAAAAACTCTATATCATTTCCGTTACATTTACTTCTACGCAAATTTACTATTTTAACCTTAAATTAATCTCAATCATTAATTTACAAAATGCATCAACGGTGTAGAAGCATCCGCAGTACATCATGTCTCTGCACCCTAACAACTCCCCTAAAATTTGGGTCCAAAATCCTTGTAGTGACCCATTTCCAAAATAAAAATATTGTGAATCAAAAATGGAAGAGGCTCCTTCTGATGATCTAAAAAATTTATTATCTCTAATTAATAAAAACAATTGATTTTGGTATTTTTCTTTATTTAAGTTAAATAGACGGAAATTACTAGTTTTATTCAGGAATAAAATTATCACCGAAATGTGGGAGTGTGCTTAAAAATATAGTACAATTTGTGATGGTTTTATGTAAAACTGTACTGGATACATTTTTATTGTATTGAATTGAAAAATACATTTATTAGATTGATTAAATATGATACTAATTTTAATTCAATGCTGTAATAGAATATGACAATCCAGTCGAGGGTCAACTAATTAATTACTTCTGGGATAATGTCGTAAAAATTTTGGATGCAACACATTAAACATATATATATATTGGAAATTTAACAAAAATTAAGGATCAAATATCAAGCCATGGATTGAATAAAGACCAAACTGATATAACGGCAAAAAACTTAATGATAAACAACAGTTTTTAACAGAACGTTAAAAATAAGATTACATATTCATGTACGTAATTACCAAGTTTACCCGTAAGATAATTTCAAATAATCCAACTTAATTTTTTTAATTAATAAATAATAAATAATTTAAGGAAATATATTACTATCCCATTATTCATTTTTAGATATTGTAACATTATCAAATTATACACAGGCACTCTTTGCCGTATTGAAGACCTCAGCCACTATTTTCAGACGTGCGAATTCTTTCATGTCCTTCGGAACGGTAATAAAGTTGCAGGTAAGCTAGCCAAGCAAGGGGCCTCGGAGGAGGACTTTTTCGCCACTTGGGCTTTCCCTCCGGATTTCATTCTCGGGGAGTTGACGGCGGATGCTTCCCCAGATTCTAGTAGCTTTCGATTTTTGAGCTTTTCATTTACTGCTTTTATTTTGCTTTTCTTTTTTTTCCCCTATTTCCCTTGCTTCAGCTTTTCCAAAACAAAAAACATTATCAAATTATACCCAAATTGGCTTCGTTGAAAGAAAAAAAAAAAATTATAAAGATTTTTATTGCTACATTTTTAGGTATAATGCCCATTGTTTTATACTGTATTTAATAAGTACTACCTAAATTGTTTTGTAGAAATATAGGAAAAAATATAGTCATCTTCTTTTTAAAGTATTGATTTTTTACTTGTACATAAATTAAAATTTTAACTAGTAAATAACCCGTCGAGACTCGACGGGCATAACTTTATATTTTATATAATATATATTTATATTATATAAAGTAATAATATAAATTATATTTTGAGTAATGAAAAATGTATAATGATTTTTTTATATATTCAAAAGATAATGTATATGATAATATAATTTAGTTATTTTTAAAACTAACAAAGAAATTATATTATACCGTATTCTTTAGCTTCTGTGGCTTGTTCGGTACAAATATAATAAATCAATAAAATAACTATTAAAATAATATTTTTATTGATTTGAAATTTAAATTAAGATAAAATAAAATTTAAAAATAAGTATGAAGCATAATATGAAATTTTTTCTAGCAATTTGCTGAAAATTTCATTGGTGAAAATCTCATTGATAGGGGCTAGTATAACACCATCTTTTAAAATGTTTGAATTTGAAATTGTGCAGTTTATATTTGTATATGTAATTTTAAAAATTACCGCTACAAGATCACCCGTAGAGTTCATAAGAATATCATCCGAAAATGTCACATCTAATTGTACATCTCCAAAATCAATACCGGCTTTACCATCACTACATCAACTATCCATTTTGCAAATTTTCTGTCATATATAAATTTCATTGTAAACAATAATTCTTGTAGTATCTTGAGTTAATCATTGCATATTAATACTTTTAGCCACATCTTGCTAGTGACACGAAATATTACAACACAACTGTTCATGACTAAAAACTGGTTTTGGAAGATAAAATCCGACATTCTTTCAAGATTGAAATTTTCTTTTGTTTATAATCATAGCAAAACAAACTGTGAGTGGGAATTTTCTCATATCAAATTGAATAAAAAATTTGGTTAAATCAAATAGGCTCGTAATCATTATACCAATCAAGAATTTTCTACTTTCATGGTTTCCCGAAAATTAGTTTAACTCCAACTATCTAATTCCACATCTTGGTTACTATCAATATACTTCCATTACATAATTTATTTGATGGATATATATCCCTAAGAAACATGACTATGCAACCCTCATTCAACTATAATTCATGATTCAGTAATCCAGAACAATTGATCATGTTTAGATATTCCAGTGAAAATAATTCATTGGCATTATCTATGCTTTCATCCTTTTGACAAATATTGTTAATTGATTGTAGTAGAGAGACATTGATGTTTTGGTTGTTGTGAACTCACTTGTATTTTTATGGGAATAAAACAGATTATTTCTCAAAACTAATATATATATATATATTTTCATTTGCAGACATACGTTCCATGATGTAATTATTTATTATAGCAACACTTATTGGTAGGGTTTAATATATAAAATTTTTAGATTTGAAGTGGTGCAATTTATATTTATATAAGTACTCTCAACAATTTGCCGCTATAGAATCTCACGTAGAGTTTATAAAATTATCATATGGAAATATCACATCTAATTGTACATCTTCAAGATTAATACCAGCTTTAGCAATTACCATCACATACATGAAGTAGTCATTGTGCAAATTTGTCATATATGATTTTCATTGTAAATAACATTTTTTATAGTATCATAAGTTAATCCATCTTAATTACTATTAATACTTCGAGTCCCCTCTTTATAGTGACACGAGATATTGCAACATACACTGACATGGGTAAAAACAGGAAGTTAGAGTCTAACCTTCTTTAAAGGTTGACATCTTTTTTACTTTTTATAGTCATAGTAAAATAAACTGCGAGTGGTATTTTTTCCTCTGAAATCGAAAGGAGAATTTGATTAATTCAGACGGGCTCATAATCATTCTAGTAATCAACAATTTTCATCCCCAATATTGAGCTTTGTTTTAATGAGAAGAGAGGTTAAATAATTTTCCGAGGTAAGTTTTTTGCAGGTAGAATTCTCGTCACAATTTAGTGGAATATCAAATCTATAATGTGCAGTCCTATCTCTTAGAATGAGTAAGGGTGCTATTCAATTGGATGCTACAGACAACACAATATTACATCTACCATGAAGATCTAAACATAATATTTTCTAGATAAATTATCAATAAATGTTTTGTCAGTTCCACCACGTAAAGAAAAATTAATCAACACCCATCACTATCAACTACAGACATTATATTATTATAAACATTCTTCTTATCATTAATCAATAAAGGTAATATCTTAGTATGATCCGCTTTCATTTCTTCCATATTATAATATATCTCTTCTAGTATCAATAGATTATTTATTTCAGACGTTAAAACTTCATTTAGTACCAGCATTCCAGAGAAAAATTTCAAACTTATAGAATTTGCAATTAGCCTTTCAATATGAACTTACTTTGATAATTCACAATCATAATTTTTTTAGTATTTGTTTTTCGTCAACTACAAATCTGTTAAAATATAGATTAATGGATTACATCATCCGTTTTTAAGTGTTATACTTTCCCTTTTTGTGTGTTTGAAAATAAGTGTTAAATTACCATATTTGAAATATTTTGAAAGTTAATAATTTTTACTAATTATACTTAAATTATTATTATTTATATTCATTAAAATAAAACTCAAAAGAAATAAAGTCAAATTTGATTTATTTTATTTAATTACTTCAACTAAATAAATTTTATTAACTTACCTTCAAATCTTGTGTCATTTTCTAGTGTTACACTTATTATAAAGCAGAGGGAGTATTTCTTAAAAATTTTCCCTCCGTCACACTCAAAATGTCTCATTTTTTACTTTTTATTACTGTTTATTGATCAACTTAAACAAATGTATTGGACGACGTGTCCAAAAGTTTTGAGACAGAAATAATGGGACAGAGGGAATATATTAAAAAAAATTAAAATTTTCACTTTTAAGCCATCGCAGTCCGAATTCGAGCAAATTGACTAAATTTAAGCCCAAATTCATTAATGGCCCATTTGCCTAAATCAAAATATCGTGGCCCCAAAGTGGAGGGACCCCCTTCTCGTGGCCTATTTTAGTTATGATCTCTTTACTTTACTGATGGATCTATTCGCAACTATATAATTGTATGAGATCCGTTAGGGTGCCGCGACATGATGTGCTGCGGCACATCACAACGTTCATTTATTTTGTAAATTAATGGTTGATATCAACTTGAAGGGTAAAATAGTAAATTTGATATATTCCTCCCAAATATAGTTAGTACATTTTTGCGACAGCGTAGGTACATTTCAGCGATATGTTGATTAACAGCGACAAACTATAATATATTTCAGCGACATGTGATAGTATATTTCAGCGACGTGCTATAGTAATTTTCAGCGACTTCGTAAAGCTGCAACCCCAATTCTTCATTTAGCATATTTCAGCGACGGCTTATATGTAGTTTAGCGACGTAGTACAATATATTTCAGTGACGTGCTATAGTATTTTTCAGCGACTAAATGATATGCATTTCAGCGACTTCGTAAAAGTTGCAACTCCAATTCCGTGATTTAATATATTTTCAGCGATGAGTTGTGTGTATTTCAGCGATATACCCTATGCAACCTTATATATATTTCAGCGACAAAACCATTATAAATATTTTTTGGACAACTTTACCCTCAACCATTTACAACCCTTGGATTTAAATGAACGGTTGAGATTCTCGCCTTGATGTGCCGCGGATTGCGTCAGTCGCACCATAACCGAAGCCATAATTGTATATTACTTTTAAGATAAGTGACATATTTTTGTGAAAACATGGCCTATATATACATTAATTAGTATACATTATAATTAATATATACAAATATTTTTATATATTCATTAATGTATCTTTTAATAATATAAATTTCATATGTACACTGCAAATTTTATTTAAATTTAAAATTTTATTTTTTAAAAAAAATGAAAATTATGGGAACTCCATATAAATTGAAAAATTAAATATCTTTTAAAAACTAAAAATTAAGATTTTCATATACATATTAACAGATCTTTAACATGAATAAATAAATCTGACGTGCAATGTACATTTTCATTACATCATTCACCATACAAAAAAATATAACCAAAGTTGAGACCAAACCTACACAAAATTACCGGCATTACAATATGTTTACCATCTTGAAACATAAATGCAACATAATTCTTAGTTGTCAGTGCAAAAGTTCGTCATAATCCTATGGTCAATAAATAAATTCTAAATGCAGCAATAAAATTTAAAATAAATAAAATAAATGCAAAATAATAAAATCTAAAATAGATAAAATAAAAAATGCAAATAAATAAAATCCAACATAGATAAAATAAAAAATGCAAAATTTCAAAATTTATTTTTCAAATCTTTTTAAAAGTAAATATGTAGTGACATGATAGGACGATTGAGTTAGAATTATAAAGAAATAATAGATTTTATACACGATAGACAAAAATCTATAATGAATAAATAAATCAATGCGAAAATCTAAAATTAGTAAATTAAAAAAATTGCAAAATAATATAGATAAAATAAGATATGCAAAATTTCAAATTTCAAATCTTTCAAATTTTTTAAAAATGAATATTGTAGGAATTTCATATATTTCAAAAACTGAAAATCTATAATAAATAAATAAATAAATAAATGTGAAAATCTAAAATTGATAAATTAAAAAATGCAAAAATTTATAAAAATTAGAAATTTGAAATGGAGTCACCACATTAAATTTAGGATGGATTGAATAAAGACCAAACTGATATAACGGCAAAAAACTTAATGATAAACAACAGTTTTTAACAGAACGTTAAAAATAAGATTACATATTCATGTACGTAATTACCAAGTTTACCCGTAAGATAATTTCAAATAATCCAACTTAATTTTTTTAATTAATAAATAATAAATAATTTAAGGAAATATATTACTATCCCATTATACATTTTTGGATATTGTAACATTATCAAATTATACACAGGCACTCTTTGCCGTATTGAAGACCTCAAGCACTATTTCCAGACGTGCGAATTCTTTCATGTCCTTCGGAAAGATAATAAAGTTGCAGGTAAGCTAGCCAAGCACGGGGCCTCGGAGGAGGACTTTTTCGCCACTTGGGCTTTCCCTCCGAATTTCATTCTCGGGGAGTTGACGGCGGATGCTTCCCCAGATTCTAGTAGCTTTCGATTTTTGAGCTTTACATTTACTGCTTTTATTTTGCTTTTCTTTTTTTCCCCCTATTTCCCTTGCTTCAGCTTTTCCAAAACAAAAAACATTATCAAATTATACCCAAATTGGCTTCGTTGAAAGAAAAAAAAAATTATAAAGATTTTTATTGCTACATTTTTAGGTATAATGCCCATTGTTTTATACTGTATTTAATAAGTGCTACCTAAATTGTTTTGTAGAAATATAGGAAAAAATATAGTCATCTTCTTTTTAAAGTATTGATTTTTACTTGTACATAAATTAAAATTTTAATTATAAATATATATATATATTGAATTGCTTGAAAAGTAGATAATTTTAAAATTATTAAGGTAGTATATCAAAATATCTACCTACATGTAAATTTTTTTACAAACTTTTGTTTTACTAATATTAAATTGAAATGTAATTGTGGTCTGTGGAACAAATCGTGAAAGGAATAAGTTGGGAAGAGTTTTACCGTGCACAATGGAATCTTCTTCATTTACTAAAGAGAAAGCAAAATCTTCTTTACCAAAATTAACTTTTTACCGATTCGATTAATACCTCATAAAATCTGATTTCCCAAAATACATACTCTAAATAATGTGACAAAATTGCCCTCAAAATCTTATCCCTTAACCGAAAATGATGAAAGGGGACAAAAGTACAATGTCTAAGCAGGGACGTACAACCCTGCTTTGTGTCTGTATAAATTCAAATCTCTCCCCATTTTGTGTGTGTTTTCAATTCAATTGTCTTTGTTCTCTCTCTAAAACCCACTTCTCTCTTGCTCTCTCTCTACTTTCTGTCGGTGTCAGATCTCAACCCCCCTTCAGCTCAAGGGTTCCTTAAGATCCACACATTCACGCCAACAGCTGAGGGAATTGCTTGTAACTAACTACAGGAGCGGAATCTGCTGTGTATCTGAAGGAATTTCTGGTGCCGGGGGGGTTGTTGATGGTTGTTCGCGCTGTTCTATGATTGTTGGCGAGGGAGAAGAGGAGAGTTTTATGAGGGATCGGTTTCTGTTTGGTTTCAAGAGTAATTTGAAGCGGACAAGGTGGGATTGCTCGTTTGCCATTCGCAGCCGAAGCCGATGGGGGAAATGTGGCTGAATTTTGTGTGCGAATTTTGAAATTGGCTGAGCACCTAACTGATTTTTTTGGAATTTTGGGTATCGGTCGCTTTTTGAAAGCTACGGTAGAACATTTCTGTGTAATTTTGGTTGAAATTCTTCGACAATGCAGGCGGATCACCGAAAGAAAGTGAGCTGCTAAATCTTTTTGTTTGTTCAGAAAATTTTGATTCTTGATAAGAATTGATTTGTGATTTTTCCTGGTTTAGTTTTGAGGTGAATTTTATATTGCAAAAAAAAAAAAAAGTATTTTGGATCATTTTTCCTCTTTTGTAAATTAATGTCCTTTGTTGTGTAGTTCTGTAGTTAGGAAGTTTAGAGTTTAGACGTCCTTGTTCTGATCATACGTCAATTTTTTTGTGTTTCTACCTAATTGATTGACTGAATTTGTAAGGCTGGCGATGGCAGATGGGAATAAGATTTTTTGCCAGAATATGCTTTCAGCTGGCTTCCGCTTGTTTTTTGTACTTCTGGATTTACATTATTTATATTACTACATGACCTGTTCAAATCTGTGAAGAATGAAATTAAATAAACTATTTCGATTCCATTCTTCATTTCTCTTTTGGCTTATTCTGCTAGTAAATTTGGCATCTTCTGATTTTGATTGGAAAGTAAAATTACTGTGCGAATACGTATTCAAGAACTGGATCTGTTCATAGATTTATATTTATGCTCCAGCACAATTACTTGGATCCATTCTTGAGACAATCTATCTTAAATTATAATTTGATTATTTGTGAAGATTTATTTTTTTTGGTTACAAAGTATATTTAATTGATACTTCTCCACATTTATTAAGTATTCGGTGTGAAAAAAAAAGAATGAGATTTTCTCTTATGCTTATTCCAGAATTTTCATGCTGTTACAATTGTTAAGCTCCATCAGTAGATTTTTAGATTTATTATTCTACTTTAATATTTTTATTTTTAGTTTTTATGATTGGATATTCTTTTCCTTGTAGCTTCAAAATGCCAATTGTATGTAACTAATAACGGCGTTATCATGGAAAGGGAACCATGTATATTGTTTATCAGTGGTATTTGTTCATGTAAAGTTGTATGTTATGTGATGATAAGATTTAACTGTTCATTACGTACTCTGTTTCTGGAGGATTAATTTGGTTTTATTTTGACAGAGTTCAGCAGAACTGGAATTCTTTTCCGAGTATGGAGAAGCAAGCAGGTATAAAATCCAGGAGGTTATTGGGAAAGGAAGCTATGGTGTTGTTTGTTCTGCTATAGACACTTACACCGGTGAAAAAGTAGCGATAAAGAAAATACATGATGTATTTGAGCACATTTCTGATGCTGCTCGAATTCTCAGAGAGATAAAGCTTCTCAGGCTTCTGCGACACCCTGATATTGTTGAGATCAAACACATTATGCTCCCTCCATCGAGGAGAGAATTCAAAGATATCTATGTTGTTTTTGAGCTAATGGAATCAGATCTTCATCAAGTTATCAAAGCTAATGATGACTTGACACGGGAGCATTATCAATTTTTCCTATACCAACTACTGCGTGCCCTGAAATACATCCACACAGGTGAATATTCCCACTAAATTCTGCATTCCGTAATTTTTGGCCCATCATCGAATTGAAAATAGAACTAAGTTAACAAAGTGAGATTTGTCTATTTATTTCGCAGCTAATGTCTATCATCGAGATTTAAAACCGAAAAACATTCTGGCAAATGCAAATTGCAAACTCAAAATATGTGATTTTGGACTGGCTAGGGTTGCATTCAGTGACACGCCTACCACGGTCTTTTGGACGGTATGGTCATTATAATTGTAGACATTTATTCTTAGCCTCTCTTCATTCAATTTGTTTCCTATTTCTGAGAGTTGTATGCTTCATGACATCCATGAAGGATTATGTTGCTACCAGATGGTATAGGGCTCCAGAGTTGTGTGGCTCATTTTTCTCGAAGGTATGTTTTTGCCTTTTATCTGCCTGATAATTGTTAATTCAAAATATATACTTCCTCTGTTCCTTATTAAATGCACATTTGAGATTTTGTTACTGTTCATTGAGTAACTTTGATTCGACTTTTTAATACAGTTATATAAGATAAAATATAGTCAAATGGGATCTTGTTGGATTCATCTAATTGCATAGATTTAGAATATCAAATTTTCAAAATTTTTACATGTATACAATTTGAGTTATGAATGATTAAAACGTGTATTGGATTGCGTGAAATGTGGGTCCGTAGCAATTAAAAAGGAACGGAGGAAGTACTTCATAATTGTGATTGCAATTCCGCTACTGCCATTCGTTTTAAATACTATGATTTCAACCCTAAGGTTATTATTGTTGGGAATGAAGTGAAATATAAGATCATTTCTAGCAATCTGATTACTTTTGACATTTTCTGTTTTTTGGTGCTGCATATTGATATTCCTTGTTATTGTGTGTTTTCAGTATACTCCAGCAATTGACATATGGAGTATTGGCTGCATTTTTGCTGAGGTTTTGACGGGGAAACCACTTTTCCCTGGAAAGAATGTTGTGCACCAGCTGGATTTGATAACCGATCTTCTTGGAACTCCGTCAATGGATACCATTTCTCGAGTATGCAACTATGCATGTCTTTGTTGTTTTCAATTTGAGTTCTCTGCCAATTATTCTGGTTTTATTCATACTCTAACTTCCTTTTGTTTTTCATCTTGTATTCTTTGTTTAGGTTCGAAATGACAAGGCTAGAAAATATCTTACAAGCATGAGGAAGAAGCAACCAGTTCCCTTTTCTCAGAAGTTTCCAAATGCTGATCCTTTGGCTCTTAGGTTGTTGGAGCGGCTGCTTGCATTTGATCCAAAAGACCGTCTTACTGCTGAAGAGGTATAGATTTGCATCAGTATCTTTTCAAGTGGGAGTCCATTGAAAGTTCAAAACAGATTCATTGAACTTTCTTTCTTGCCCTATCATTTCTTCAAGCAGAAATTAGGTTTTTTGGGGTATTATTATATTCCTGTGTTAATTATGTTCATTTATATTTAAGTTGTCATCATCATCATCATGATCACCATTGTCATTATTTTATCATCATTAAAAAATTGTTCTTATGCACTTTCAGGCGCTGGCTGATCCTTACTTTAAGGGATTGGCTAGAGTTGAAAGAGAACCATCCTGTCAGCCAATTTCCAAGATGGAATTTGAATTTGAGAGGCGAAGGGTCACGAAGGAGGATATAAGAGAACTAATATTCCGTGAAATACTAGAGTACCACCCTCAGTTGCTGAAGGATTACCTTAATGGAATTGAGAGGACTAATTTTGTTTATCCAAGGTGGTAAATATAATTTTTTTTATATTGGTGATTGGCTGATACATTATGAAGCATATATAGCTGATGTTGGAATATAATTTTTCTGCAGTGCTGTTGATCAATTCAAAAAGCAGTTTGCCCATTTAGAAGAAAATATTGGTAAAAGTGGACCAGTGGTTCCACTTGAAAGAAAGCATATTTCTCTTCCGAGGTATGCCGTATGCAAAAGTTTACTCCTTTTCATTGTTCTATTTCATTTTACTGTCGTATCAAAATTTGGCAACATTCCGTTTCATTTTTGCAATTTATCTTTGATCCTTTACTTGCTTAATAATCTTTGCCAATTTTCCAGGTCTACCATTGTACATTCCAATCCAGTACCTCCAAAGGATCCGGTTGTCATGGCAAATCATAGAGATCGACAGAATACTGAAGAATCATGCGGCCGAAGCTCCAGAGATTATGATGGGCTTCACAATGGCTTATCAAGAACCATGCACCCACCACAGAGGTTCCCTCAAGGTACTTATTGAATCCTGCGTCACCTGCACATATTTTGTTATGTTAGCAAGCAATTTGAATTACTATCGCTTTTGTCTCATCTCCGCAATGCTCACTATCTAATCAATATTTTGAACTGTTGATTCTCTAGCCAAACCGGGGAAAGTAGTTGGCCCTGTACTGCCCCACGAAAATGGAAACATAGTCAGAGATCCATATGATCCCAGAAATCTAGTCAGAAACACTGTCGTCTCTTCTCAGGTTATACCGTCAGGTTACTATTGTTGCCCACAGAACAGCGCGGGGAAACCAGAAAAGTCACTATCCGACACCCACAGAGACAACATGCCGTCCCACACAAAACATATACCAAACTGTGGCATGGCTGCCAAATTAGCCCCTGACATAGCCATAAACATAGATACCAGCCCATTCTACATTGCCCGAGCAGCATCAACAAAGGTGGAGCATTCCGATGACAGAGTCACAATCGATGCCAATCTTCTACAAGCAAAAGCTCAATATGGTGGAATTGGCGTCACTGCTGTAGCTGCAAATATGGGCCCACACAGAAAGGTAGGAAGCATTCAGTATAGCATGGCGAGAATGTATTAATGCACAGTTTGATGTATTGTCGAAAGAGCTGTGGATAAGTTAGCGCACACGGTTGGGTATGCATCAAGAACTGGGGTGGCAATGTACAGAAAAATGAAGCATTAGAGATCGCGGTTTCGTTGAGTTTGAACGCCCCGCCAGGTATGTTATGCTTGTGAAAAAAAAGAAGAAAAAATTGTATTTGGTGGTATAATAATAATAATAAATTTACAGCATATATAGGTACTGTTTCCGGTTAATCTTTGTACTGCCTACAGATCACACTTTTCGCTGCCCCTTTTGATGGTGGTATGTTGATCTTAGCATATTCCTCGCAGTTTCGAAACTTTACATATATGTTTTTGAAAAGTTTTGAAAATTTCAGCATATGTTTTTGTTGGTCTCGATAAATTTGGCTTTCCATGGTCGAATAATGCGCATTGTACTTGACTTTGATGATTCATGCCAAAAATCTTAATCTGGAATTGGTAATCAATGGCATCTTTACTTGTATAATGGTAACTTTTGCTTGACATATGATGACATTGCCCTTATCCCTTTAGGTTCCCTGAGCAGTCAGGTTATTCGGTGCATGAACCATTTTGGGGTAGCTCATTAATACAAACTAGAAAATATTTAGGATGGTTGCATATATGAGCAAAAAGGGATTTTCATTAACATTGGTATGAGACAGTATGCTTGTATCAGAAAACTAAAATTTTCCCCATGGACTAGGGACAAACTGGTTGAATTTAATAATGGCTATTCTCACTCTTCCTTTTACTAAACCTAACCCACCCCTTTTTTCTAATACTCAAAATACCTTTAAACATCACCTCAAAAAAAAATTCATATGCCATACATTTTACTACATTCACTCCACCCCTAAACTCCAAAAACCAACTGAAACTCAAACTTTCCAACATCACCAAAAATCAAAACTTTAAATCACCCAGAATCCTACCACCACAAAAAATCAACAAATAAATGAAATAATTACGAAAAATCAAAGAAGTGGTCTTGGGCTCAGTACCATGGAAGAGGGAAAAACACTTTGGAATGTAGATTTAAGGATTTTTAAACACTGAAAATTTTCATTTTTCACACATATATGTTCGGCCCTGGTTGGCCATGCACGAAACATGGCTCACGACCAACTTGGCCGTGCACAAAGCACAGTGTTGTGCCCACCCTTACCATAGACTGCACGGAATTACCAAAAAAATGCGTTTACATGCTTACCACGGAATAATATTACAATATACTCCATCGGTCCCATTTAACCTGTCTTGTTTGATTTCTGCACACAATTCAATGCACTTTTTAAACCGTTAATATCTCGAAATATATATAACAAAAAAATTATATAAAATACATGGTCTAAAACTACATGATTGTACGATTCTAACAAGACCCAACTCGACTATTTTTTTCAATATATACTATAATAAAATTGAGTCAAAGTTAAACAATGAACAGTGCCAAAAAGTCAAACAAGACAACTTACCTGGGACGGAGGGAGTAATTTAATTGCGTTTTGCATGCTTACCAAAAAAAATGTATTTACATGCTTACCAAAAAAAAAAAAAAAAAAACTAATGTGTTGGGGCCATATGGAATAATGGGCCGCGAAAGAGCTATTGGGCCATAAGACATGGGCCGGAAGAAAGAGGAAGTCCCAAAAGAAGATGGGCTCAAGTTTAGTAAGGCCGAAAGTACATAGTAAACCGAAGGGAGGGAATCGAGGCTGATAGAGATTTCGGCCGAAATAGGAAGGAACAGCCGAAACCAAGACAACCGAATTGAAGAGAGAAAGAATTCGGCTCAGAGGAGTTAGCCGGAGAGCGGTTATTCCAGCTCCGGCTATAAATAGGGGTCGACACACTCAAAATCAGGGAGATCAATCCAACCCCCAAATTCCTTTTATCAAATTTAATTCCTTGTTATCTTTACTGCTTTCTTTACAGCTTTCCTTTACAGTTTTCCTTAGAATCTAGCCTAGTTTGTAGCGGTTACCATTTCCGAACCCACCGTTGCTCCTTAGCAGCTGGTAGTTTGGTTCCTTGTTTACGGTGAATTCCGCCGTTGTTCCTTAACAACAGGCAGATTCTCCGTTGTATCTTGTTATTTTTGATCAATTCAAAGAAGATTCAGTCAATTGTGGGCGCATTATAGTAAATCCGAACCCGTAATCGGTTTGATCCTTTTCCGGTAGCCTCCCTTGAGGAGAAAAAGGTCCTTGGCTACACCCGAGCCAAACAGTGGCACGCCCAGTGGGACACAAAATGGCGTTCGAACAAGCAACTCCAGCAGCAAACACGGCGGCGAGGACTGATTTGCCGCCGATTCAGGAAGAACGCGCACCAGAAGCCGGAGAATTCCCCCCAGGTTTCCCCGGACCATCACACTTCCATAATCAGGAGTTTTCAAACGATGATTTAACCCCGCGATTCCGAGATCAGGTTCAATTTATGGTCGAAGCGGCGGTTACTAATTCGGTTCGCCAAATCGAAGGAAATATCCTGGCAGCGATGCCAGCCATGTTTAGAGCCGAAATAGCGAGGAGTATGTATCCGATGGGAGCGCAGCAAGCTCCAGTGGCGCAAAATCCACCACCTGCGATGCAAAATCCTCACAATTTTCAACAGCAGGCCTTTAGGCCGCCAGGAGGGCACGGAGCTCGGCCTTTTGTTCCTCCGCAGCAGAGGTACGATCACCAACAGAATCAACTGCCTCAACCAGCTGTTCAACCGCCTGCTCCAGTGGTTCAACAACAATACGCACCACTTCAGCAGAATCCACCACAACTGGTTGACAGAGAGCTTATTGCCGAGATTATTCGCACACAGTTTGGGAATCTCATCGGCCAGGAGAATAGGCCGATGTATCGGAAACCTTATCCAGATTACATTGAGGAGCAGTATCCACTGCCTAGAGGGGTAAAGGTTCCGGATTTTAACACTTTTTCTGGAGAAGTCGGTCGCTCTACCATCGAGCATATTGGCCGATTTACAGCTCAATGTACTAGAATCGCGCAAAATGATTTTCACAAGCTGATATTGTTCAGTTTGTCATTAACTGGCCCGGCATTCGAGTGGTACATTAACTTGCCAGCGGGATCGGTCAATACTTGGGCCGAAATGGAGCGGTTATTCCATGACCGATTCTATAATACCAGTCCGGAAGTCTCGGTAGTTGATCTGACGACAACCAAACAGAAGGCGTCTGAATCGGTTACTGAATTTATTGAAAGATTTTATGCAGTAAAGGCTCAGATGAAGACAATGCTACCTGAGCATGAATATATTCAAATCTTAAAGCAGAATTTGAAGTTTGCCATTAAGGATAGATTGATGGTAACAAGACCAAGGACAGTAGCCGAATTAACGGCTGAAGCTATAAGGATGGAGACATATTTGGCGGAACAGGCGGCTTTCAAATCAAGCCGGAGTCAAAGTGGAAGGTCACAACCTATCCAGTCAGCTGCCTCATTTGCTGAATCTCTGGATAGATGTGAAATTCAGGAAGAATACAATACGGATGACGTTTCTGCATTAGCTGAAGTCGCAAGGGCAGAGTTAATCATAAAAAAGCCTATGACTTGTCCAGCACTTCGGCCAGCCAGAGGCAAGGAGAAAGAAGGAGGAGATGAATCTCAAAGGTTTTACTCTTTCGACTTGTCACAAATGGACGAAATATTTGATTATTGCCAGAAGAATGGATTGCTAGAGTTTAAAGGAAACCATCCACAGCCTACCAAGGATCAGTTGGAGGCCGGATGGTGCAGATTCCATGGATCAGCTACTCATTCCACGGCGATTTGTGGGCATTTTAGGAAGCTGATTCAGAAGCATGTCGATGATGGGAAGCTGAAGTTCCCAGAGAGGCTTATGGCAATTGATAAGAATCCGTTCCCAGTTGCCAACATGGTGATGGTGCAGCCCAACCAGAATAAATCGGTGCATGACCGATTGGGGGATCAAACATCATCTAGCAAGAGTTCTGTGCACGATCGGCTTGGGGATCGGCCATCGGCTCAGAAGTCAGGAGTATGGAAAAGACTAGGATCTCCGAAGGGAAAAGAGAAAGTTACAGATGTTTTTGACCGATTGGGGAATTATGAGGTAAAAGAGTGGATCAAGCAATCGGAGAGACATCAGGAGATCGAGATCGGAGATAAGAGTGAGAGACCAACGTTGAAAATCATAACCAACGGATGGGACTCAGAGATGAAGTTAACAGCCGATAAACAGAATGGAAAGACTGTGATACAGATCACAGTCCCTGAAGAAGCTGTTAGTCCCGAAATGAAAAAGCTTAGAAGGCCACCAGCAAATACTCAGGTAGGCCGATGGGTCCAAAACTCTCCAGAAAGAAGGCATTTCGATCAACGCTGGTATGACCATTCAGCTTGGAGGGCAGAGGAGAGAAAAGTCCCAAAAGGAAAGGGATCATATCGTACTTTCAAACGAAGAATGCAACGGCTTAAAGCAGCTGCTGTTTCTGAGCAGGAGGAGTATGATATGATGCATATGGAAGAGGACTTCCCTGATGACTGTTCGTTCTCGGGAGGAAGAATACTCAATAGGGTATTTTCGGCTCGTTTGAAGTCCGAATCGAAATAAGAGAGGAAGCCGAAAGAAGGACAGGATCGGCTAAAGAACAAAACTGAATTTCGGCCAAAAGTAATACAGCCGAAAATTGAAAGTGAGCAGCCGAAATCGAAAGAAGAATGGAAGCCTAGACCAGTCCGAACCAGGGAATGGAAACCAAAGACAACTATCATTCCGAATAGTGATACACCCCCTGTTGGGCAGTTTAAGTTCGACTTCGGATCTAGCGCGAATATGGTGACGGTAACCACCGAAGAGAAAGAGGAGTACTGGTCGGATTCCGAACCAGCTGTGGTTTTCTGTCAGAAGGATGGAGAATACTATGGCGATGAAGAACCCATAGTGGATTTTTGTTTCGATAAACTTGAGGTATTTCGGCCGGAAGCCAAAATAGAGAAATCGTTTGAGGAAGGATACAAAGCATTTGTTCCAGAAGCTCAACCAGGTACGATTCTGCCTCCAACTGTGAAAATGTCCCAGCATGTGAGGCCTTTATACGTTAAAGGTTGGGTCAATGGGAGACCACTTAGAAGAATGTTTATTGACGGTGGAGCCACTGTTAATATCATGCCGCTATCCACACTGACGAAGATAGGCCGTTCGAAGGAAGATTTACTCCCTACGAGAATGAAGGTAATGAGTTTTGTGGGAGCTCAAACTGCGGCTGAAGGATGTATATTGGTGGATGTAACGGTCGGAACAATATCAATTCCGACCATGTTCTTCGTGGTAGATGCAGAAGTCCCGTATGCGGCCCTACTAGGCCGATGCTGGATTCATACATCCCGATGTTTGCCATCAACGCTTCACCAGAAAGTATGGTTCTGGAAAAAGGATGGTACAGTAGAAGAAGTAGATGGGGATCAACCTCCATTTCCAGTCAGCTCAGCCGGACGAATCGATGCGGTGTTATATGAAGAACCCATACAACCATTCCTAGCAGTGGTAGGGGATCGGTACCCGCAGGTGATCGAGTGTGATTGGACAGATTTGGGGTTTGAAATCAGATATCAGGCCGATGAACGGCCAGTCGAAGAAGAAAGTAAATGATGGAGGCACAACCGAATCAAACGATCGAGTTCGAATCGGCCGAACTCGGAGTTTCAGACGACAAAGCAGGATGGAGCGATTTAATAGACGCAATTCCAAAGCGAACGCCGGATTTCAAAGCTCAAGACCCCTTGAAAATGGTCAATGTTGGTACAGACGAACACCCGAGGGAGATCCCGTTGAGTGCAAATCTTGATCAGCAGATGACAAGCCGATTCAAGGAGGTTCTGGTCGAATTTAAGGATTGTTTCGCATGGGACTATACAGAGATGCCAGGATTGGAGCGGTCAATTGTAGAGCACAGATTGCCTATTAAAGAAGGGTTCAGGCCACATAAACAGCCGGCCAGGAGGGCAGCGCCTGAATTAGTCCCAAAAATAAAAGAAGAAATAGAGAAATTGTTAGCGGCCGGGTTTGTTAGGCCAGCTAAATATGTAGAATGGCTATCAAATATTGTTCCTGTAATAAAGAAAAATGGAAAATTGAGAGTTTGTATTGATTTCAGGAATCTTAATATAGCCACTCCAAAAGATGAGTATATGATGCCTATTGTTGACTTGTTGATTGATTCGGCCGCAAAACAGGGAATGCTATCTTTCATGGATGGATATTCAGGATATAACCAAATTTTTATGGCTGAAGAAGACATTCACAAGACTGCATTTCGGTGCCCTGGTGCCATAGGGATATATGAATGGGTGGTAATGCCGTTCGGACTGAAGAATGCAGGAGCTACATACCAGAGAGCCATGAACTATGTTTTCCATGACCTCATAGGGGATTGTGTTGAAGTCTATATCGACGACGTCATGGTCAGATCCAAAGATATCGAAAGCCACTTGAACGATTTGCGGAAGGTGTTCATAAGGATGAGGCTGCATGGAGTCAAGATGAATCCAGCCAAGTGTGCTTTCGGAGTACAGGAAGGAAATTTTCTCGGGTTCCTGGTACATAACAAAGGAATAGAAGTTGATGCGAACAAAACCAGGGCTATCCAAGAAGCCAAACCTCCACATGATAAGAAGAGTCTACAGAAGTTTCTTGGAAAGATCGGTTTCCTGAGACGATTCTTAGCAAATGCGGCTGGAAAGTCGAAATCACTAACCGATTTATTGAGGTTGAAGAAGGAAGAGGAGTTCAAATGGGGAGTCGACCAACAAAAAGCCTTCGAACAATTGAAGCAGGATTTGATGAATCCACCTGTGTTGGTTCCTCCAATTTTAGGACGGCCATTGAAGTTGTATATAGCAGCGGCCGAAGAATCTATTGGAGCATTACTGGCACAAGAAGACGATGAAGGAAGGGATCGGGCGATTTACTATCTTAGCCGAATCCTAAGGGACGCCGAAGTAAGGTACTCGCCGATTCATAAACTATGTTTAAGTCTTTATCATGCATGCCAGAAACTAGAATATTATATCCAACCGAGGCAAGTGATAGTGGTAGCTTCGGTTGACATAGTTAAGATTATGATGAATGATCCGGTCAGTAGCCGAAGAATGGCCAAATGGGCCATGAAGTTAAATGCATACGATTTAAGATATCAACCTTTGAGGGCTATGAAAGGACAGATTGTAGCCGATTTCCTGGCTGATCATGTGATACACCCGATGACCGATGACATCGACTATCAGGATCGGCCGAAAGAAATTGGTGAGATAGGAATTGTATACTTGCAACCATGGGTAATGACATTTGATGGTTCTAAAGCCGCTTCAGGAGTTGGAGCAGGGTTTACCCTACAAACACCGGAGGGCCAGATATACAAATATTTCGTGCAATTGCCAGAGTCATATACGAATAACCAAGCTGAATATAAAGCGTTAATTTCGGGATTACAACGGTTGATAGAAGAAGGAGTCAGAGCAATCATTGTCAAAGGAGACTCGCAAGTAGTTGTTCAGCAATTGCTAGGCGATTTTTCGGTTAAGAGTTCGCAGCTGATTAGATTGTATGAAGAAGCGGTTACTTTGTTAGAAGAATTTGATGAGGTGTACATTGAATATATCCTGAGAGGAAAGAACGAAGTAGCCAATGAATTGGCTCAACATGCAGCTAAATATCGGTTGATGCCGATAGCAGGAAATGTAGAAGTACGTTTGGCCGAAACAGAGAAGGCCGAATGGATAAAAAAGATAGCACAGACATTAGAAGATCCTTCGGAGGCTAATCCAGCCGAAAAACGGAAAGCGATGGACTACGTCATAATAGGAGGATTATTATTCAAGCGTGCTATTGATGGAATATTGCTCAGATGTGTCGGAGAAGAAGACGCTAGAAGGGTAATGGGAGAGGTTCATGAAGGAATATGTGGTGCACATCGGGCAGGAAAATCGATGAAGTGGAGTATTATTCGGCTGGGATATTATTGGCCGAATATGGGTCCTGATTGTGAAAAATATGCAAGAGGATGCAGCGAATGTCAAAAACATGGGCCGATTCAGAAGTTACCGGCCGAAGAATTACACATAATGATCAAGCCATGGCCATTCAGAGGATGGGCCATGGACATCATAGGAAAAGTTCATCCCTCTTCATCGAAAAGACATGAGTTCGTGCTAGTGGCAACAGATTATTTCACGAAATGGGCCGAAGCTCAGGCATATGTCAGTATTTCACAAGAGGAGGTGATTGAGTTTATCAAGAGACAGTTGATTTATAGATTCGGGATCCCACAGACGATTCTAACAGATAGAGGAACTGTATTTGTGGGAGAAAAGGTCAAGGCCTTTGCAGACGAATACGGGATAAAAATTGTGCATTCGTCACCATATTACCCGCAAGGAAATGGACAAGCAGAGGCCACAAACAAACAGCTAATAGGAATTATAAAGAAAATTATTGAAGATCAACCAAGAAAATGGCACGAAAAGTTATCTGAAGCATTGTGGGCCTATCGAAATGCTAAAACTTCAGCTACTGGGTTCACACCATTTCGGCTGACTTATGGAATGGATGCAATATTGCCAGCCGAAATAACAGTGCCGACTTTGAGAACAAGCCAGGCGGATTCAATGTCGGCCGAACAGTATGATCGTGCGATGAAAGATGAGTTACTGGAGATAAATTCCAATCGGGTGCAAGCCTTTGAGAATTTGCAGAAAAATAAAGATATTGTGGCCGATTGGTACAATAAGCGAATTCGTCTTAAGCGGTTTGAAGTTGGAGACTTAGTTTGTAAAGTTATATGGCCACCTAAGCAGAAGGATGGCTGATTAGGTAAGTGGAGTCCCAATTGGGAGGGACCATTTATTGTTCATACAAGATTACCGAATGGAGCATACGTTCTGGTGGACGAAAATGGTGAGCAGATGTCAAATCCAGTTAATGCAAGATACATGAAGAAATATTATCCATCAGTATGGGATCAAACATTAAGTGATGCGAAAAAGTAAAGATTTTATTGCATGAACGAATAAGTACAAAAAGGGTGCTACTTCGGCCGAAAGCGGCGTCGATAGCCCAAAGTTACAATATACAAGGGAAACGTCCTATACTAAGCAGGCATATACAAGGGAAAGGTCCTCGAAAGACATTCAGCCTTGTAGAAATGCCGCTAAAACTATCGGCAACACAGAAGCAGGGCACAGTTGCTTGCCCCAGAACAGTATTGCCGATTTAGGTCCGACCACCGAACTTCTACTCTAGGATATGATAGAACGAAGAGTACAACGTCCCAGAGGTAGAAGTCAAACTCGGGTACAGCATCCGCACGACCTCAGACAGAAGAAGGAGGAGTGCAGCGAGGCAGTCACCCAAAAACGGTGGAAGGGGGAAAGGAGGGAAGAATAACTAAGGGTAGTTATCCCCCCATTAGAAAAGGTCCGACAGGATATGCAACCGCAAAGTCGAAAAGGGGCACATCAGCATAGCCGTCGAGACCTGCATTTGGAATAATAGATAAAGGTCCTCGTCCACACGAACATGGTGAAAGGGGCATTAGTTGAACTCGTGTTGCATAAGCAAAAGGTTTTCGTACCACGTCTGGAAATCCTTGCACAAGAATACTTGCCAAAGACCATGGAGGAACTGGAGACATGAAGTTGAGCAATGAAAAAGGGAGATCCATATTGTTAGAGAAAAAAGAGAAAAAGGAAGTGATAGATAAGTGTCAACAATGCCGGGTATTTATAGGAAGAGATAAGTGCTCGGCGGAAGAAACGGTCAATAGTAAATGTTATTTATGGGAAAACGTTACAGCTGATTCCCGGAAAAAGCTGCTAATATTCAGAAATCAGCAATAAAGGAGACCGAAAACAATGGAATTAACGGGATACGAATCGCATTACAGAAGATACAAAAGATACGAATCCAAGTACAATGAATCGGCCAACATAGTCTAAAAAGGCCGATTACAGCTGTCAAGAGAAAAAGAGCGACCGAAATTTACACTTGACAAAAGACAAGTCAAAACACAGAATTGATATATATAAACAAATTAGTGGTCTTCCTGGTCATCAAAAGGAACAGCATCATCCAAGCCTCGCGAAGTAGCGGTAGTAGGATTAACCGAAGACGTCATCAGATTCGGACTTGCTGAAGAAGAAGGGCCAGCAGTTTCACCAGGGGGGAGGTGAACGGTGGATGAACCAGCACCACAGGAAGCACCAGTTTTCCCTAGAAGAGAAAAAGGAAAAAGGGGGAATAATAAGTAAGAGAGCATAAAAGAAGAATCACAACAGGAAATGGAAGGGAACAGAGTACCTGAAGGAATGAGTGGCAAAGGTGGGTTATCGCCCGAAGGGGAAGACTCTATCTCGGAAGGATCCAAAGGAAATAAGACATGTGGAGAAGAGACGTGAACAACACTTTGCCCACCAAGGCTCTTGATGGCCGAATCCAGTTGACCAACTAAAGACTGGGTTTCGGCCCATTTTTCTTGGAAGGTACCAAGAATGAAATCGTTGAAACTGATCCGCATGGCCAAATAAGAAGCATCCTCCTGAGAATCCAAGATTTTGGCCCTGGGAGCTTCGGCCGATTGACGAAGGGTTTTGATCGATTGTTTCAGATCGGCCGATTTTCGCTTAGTTTGAGCCAAAATTAATTCCAAATCCTTCTCTTGTCGTTGAAGCTTGGCTATCTCAAACCGAATCAAAGAAAGGTCCTCGGACTGTTTGAGCTCCTGAGATTCCACTTCGGACAGCTTACTCATTTGAGCCCGATACTCTGCAGAATAATTGTCGAAGATGGCTCGTGAAGAGGCTGCAGCCTCACGTTCGGCGGCAAGTTTATGCCGCATTTTTAAGTGAGCCATGAGTTCCTGATCCATTGAGAGGACAGACTTCGTAATCATCTGAAGAGTGCCATTCAGATTCAGAGATACCATCTCGTCATGAAATTGTTGCTCAAGATGAGACAAGAGAATAAGGATCGGTTTAGGGTTGACGAATTCCACGTCAGATTGCCGGCCGATTAGATTACACAGCCTGGCCAAACAATCGCCAAGGTGAGTAGAAAGATCCGACGGATGAGAAACCAGAGAAGCAGGCGAAAAGAAATCATCCAAGACATGCCGATCAGGAAATGGCGATAAAGGAGCTTGATCGGCAGGGGCTTCATCAGCAGTCATACCACTAGATGGGAGGCCAGACGGTTTCGGAACAACTAAAGACGAAGGTGTAGCAGAGTCCGTAATAGGCTGAGGACGATCGACCGAAAGAGGGATGGAAGGGTCGGCCGAAGTAGAGCTTGCAATCAAACCCCGAGGGTTAACAGCAGAAGAACTAGCGTGAACGGCCAAATTACTGGTACTGGCCGATGTGCGAAATTCGGCTACCGGAGAGGCCGATACCACAGTTGGAAGTGGATGAACATCGGGTTGTGGCAAAACAGGTGGGACCTGACAAGAATAAGAAAAAGAAATTAGTCGAAAGAAAGGAGCCTGGAAAAGGAAAAGAGTAGTGTAACAAACCGCAAAAAGAGAGGCAGGGATTCTGCCAAGCGGTGAATGAGACGAACGCCTTTTGGTCTGAGTAGGAGGGAGAAAGTCGATAAGAGAGGCCGAAGGCGAAGCAGGCCTTTTACGACCAGGTTCTGAAGTAGAGGAGCGAGGAACATCTGAAGAAATCGGATAAGTGAGACACAAAGGAAAAGGAGCAAGCAATGATCAAAGAAGAAAGGGAAAGAAAAGAAACATACCTGGACGAGAAGCGGAAGACGAACCGAGAATGCGCTGAGGAGTGGAACCCGGAGATGATGAAGGGACAGAAGAGAATGCCAGAATAGGAGAGAAACCACCCCTCCGCAGAACCGAATCAAGGTTGGCACTAAAAAAGACACCAGCAACACCGTCCCACCAAGACTGAAAGCGGGAGGTCACGGACCCCGGACGAACGGCAAACTTCCAAACCTTGAAGGAGATCAAACGTTTATGATAGAGGGAGCATTGCTGACGACTGGCAGAAGCAGAAAGGCGTCTACCGGCTCTGAGGGCCTCCACTAAGTCTTGACCAAAGCCGAATTGACGGCTAACCAGATGGGGATTGTAAACTTCGAAAGGAATAGCGGACTTGGCAGATACAAATGTGGAACCATTGAAGATCGGACGGGGTAATATACACCTATTCCAGATTTGAGCAAAAGCTAAAGGAAGAGGAGTCCCGAAGGGGGAAGTAGCAATCTCCCTGACCCAAGCAAAGTCAGTTTTCCGGTAATGATAATGGGAAAAGGATCGTTCGACAGTACGACCCAGGAAATAGTTGATCCAATGAGGGATCGACAAAGGAGGAAGGGATGCTCTAAGAAGATCAGGAGCGATAAAATGATTAGGACGAATATCATGGGGAGGAAATTGGGAAATGTCGCGAAAGTGCCAAACCAACCACAAGTGAAGGAACCATAACGGGCCACGGGCTTTATCAGACGAACCTTTTTCCCAACCCGACACAGTAGCCGAAATACCAGCATACAGATGAGCGAGGAAGAAATCGGCTGAGGGCAGGGTCACATGATTAAGAAGTGCCGAAGCAAAAGAGTGTGTTTCGAGGAGAACACCCTTAGAAGGGACACACCAAAAGAATTTCGTAAGGAAATACATCATGAAAGCAAGAGGCTCTGAAGGGTGTGGAGCAGGCGAAATAGGATCACTCTGATGGGAAATGATCCAATTGGCAAAGGAATCGCCAGAGGAAAAGCCGGTATTTTTCTCCTTGGGCAACGACATGATGGCAAGGTTATCCCCACGAACAGAGAGGCCTAGGAGAAGTTTCACATCCTGAATGGTGGGAGTCATCATCCCCCAAGGGAAACAAAAACAGTTCACAGAAGGATTCCAAAAGCAAAGAAGGGCTTGAATAGGGCGAAGATCTGTGGGAAGTGGCAAGGTACTAAGGGAAATCATACGATAAACATATGACTTATTCCAAGAGTCATGACAGTGGGGTTCGAGATGATGATACCACGCCACATAATCGGGAGAGGGCGAAGACCAATTAGCGAAAGATGAAGGGAAAAGCTTGGAAGAGAAACAAGGCTCATACAGAAGAACGGAACGATTATCAAAAATTCGAGCAGTACATTCATCGATGTCCTCAGGAATGCCCAACGGACCTAAGGAATAGAAGCCCTCAGGCAGGAGACGAACTGCGGAATGAGAAGCAAAAGAGTTCTCAACCCTGAGAAGGTCAGCAGAAAGAGCAGTAACAGGAGCAGGGGGATTTTCCATCGGAGAAGGTGGAAAGAGAGAGAGAGAGAGAGGAGAAGTTGGAAAGGCAGTTCACTCCAAATACGTGGTAGGCTACGTAAATAGGGGAGTGATGGAGAGTATCCTCGAGAAGAAGAAAATAACCGCCAAAAGGAAGAAGAAAGGGAGATTACTTGGGCTCCTTCGCATATGAAAGCAATTCGCCCAAGTAAGGAGGGCATCTGTTGGGGCCATATGGAATAATGGGCCGCGAAAGAGCTATTGGGCCATAAGACATGGGCCGGAAGAAAGAGGAAGTCCCAAAAGAAGATGGGCTCAAGTTTAGTAAGGCCGAAAGTACATAGTAAACCGAAGGGAGGGAATCGAGGCTGATAGAGATTTCGGCCGAAATAGGAAGGAACAGCCGAAACCAAGACAACCGAATTGAAGAGAGAAAGAATTCGGCTCAGAGGAGTTAGCCGGAGAGCGGTTATTCCAGCTCCGGCTATAAATAGGGGTCGACACACTCAAAATCAGGGAGATCAATCCAACCCCCAAATTCCTTTTATCAAATTTAATTCCTTGTTATCTTTACTGCTTTCTTTACAGCTTTCCTTTACAGTTTTCCTTAGAATCTAGCCTAGTTTGTAGCGGTTACCATTTCCGAACCCACCGTTGCTCCTTAGCAGCTGGTAGTTTGGTTCCTTGTTTACGGTGAATTCCGCCGTTGTTCCTTAACAACAGGCAGATTCTCCGTTGTATCTTGTTATTTTTGATCAATTCAAAGAAGATTCAGTCAATTGTGGGCGCATTATTGTAAATCCGAACCCGTAATCGGTTTGATCCTTTTCCGGTAGCCTCCCTTGAGGAGAAAAAGGTCCTTGGCTACACCCGAGCCAAACATAATGTATTTAAATCACAGAGCTTTTAGAAGAATTAAATTGACATCTTTTCTATCCCCGACTCCTCCCTCGAATAAAAATTAGTGAGATGCGTTAATATTCAATCCGTGACACACGTTGATTATATTGTTGATAATATGTGACATGTTGAATTGTGATTGAGAACATCTTAATTTACAACCGATGAAACTAATTCACTGGGTATGACATGATGAAATTTTAGTAGTTTTCGTCAAATTTTGAGTTTTGGGGGTTGATGAGTTGAACTAGATAAGTCCAAATTCATGAAGGTCACATTTTGTAGTTAAATTGAGAAATAATTAATTCACACCCCTGTTCGAACACAAACAACATGAGATGAATCCAACATATTTGCCATATAATGAAAAAGCCTATTCAATATAGTAACTAGTGTCTTAACTCAGTTCAAGCCTCGTGTGGTATTGGAGTTGGATAGGAAAAAACTTGAAATAAACCCCTTTTTTTTTTAATTAGCCAAATCATGTTGAAGAGTTGAACTACTCGAATGTATTTGAAAAAAGCCACATTGGCCCTCTGATTTACCTCATGTTGAATCAGTCAAAAAGATTTGAATATTTATTTATGTATTTATTTTGTATTCCAACATGCGTTTAAAAGGGGAGGAATGATTGAATGCAATAATAATTGAAAAATTAATGGTAGTTAAATTTTTCAGTTCCCTGTAACCAATTTTTTTTTTTCGGTTCCCGATTAATTCTGTAGTCTCTAACAACTTTCTAATTTTAACATGGTGAGCAAGATAACTAAGCTCCCATTCTACATCCCACCTCGAATAATTTGTAGAGTGTGTTATCACTAACTGCCTATAAAAAGAAAACGATGAGCAATGAATTACCCACTTACCTGGATGGGGTCGATGGGTGATCATTAAAGCCCATGGCCTAGGTTGGCAACCTTCATTGCACTCTGAAGTGGTGCCCGCCTAAGGTCGGCCAAAATGGTCGAACCTACATCATAATTTGTGGTAGTGGGGCTTGCGTTCGCGCAGCCCCTAGCAATCCAAGTTTGAACTTTTATAATATCACTCTTGTACATACAAACATCTACACACACATGTATATATACTAGAAATGATAATGGCAATAGATATATATATTTTTTCTATGTGCTAGGTAAATAGGCCTTTAGGGAAACGTGCGACAAACCTGGAAGAGTGAAATAGCTTCACCAATAGCAAAACCAACCATTTCACTTACTCTTGTCGTGGTATGAATAGGCTGTCCAGCTTTTCACAAGACACCTCACATCAAATGTAGATAATTAGAGTGTGTGTATTAAGAGAAGGTGTAAGCAATTACCATAGTTGTTCTTTCTCAAGTTCCTAAAGCATGAAGAACAATAATATGCCTTATTTAATTTTTCCTGATCAAGCAGAGGACTATTGCTGAATTGAAGCATATAATCTAATAATTAAATGAACAAGGAATTGAAATGAGCAGCCCACAACATATACTTGATATGATTCATCATGATCACTTTCCAAAGACACACAGATTGCAGGAAGCAATATTCCCTAAGCCCAATTAAAAAAATAACCTACACAAAAACACACCCATCCAAACCATATATCCAGTAATACAATAGTCCGTTCTTCACAAAAGATACTCATCAAGACTCTGATAATATAATTTGTTATTCAGTGTCCTTTCTTTCTTAACTTAGATAGCACAGTTCGAACACAGGCAAATATTATTAAGAATCAGAAAGATAAAAGTATTCAAGTGGATAGTAGTAAGTGTATCAAAATTAGGGGTAACAAAAAAAAAAAAAAAAAAAAAAAATAAGATTAGTAAAATATTCCAATCAGTATAGAGTAATGCTACTTCTATGATTAACTCAGATAATGCTTGCTTCAGAAAGAGTCTCATCTTTCTGTCTTTCTTATTCACCCATACTATATAAGCTGAAAAGCTTTCTCAATGCTCAACAGACAAGGCACCATGTTGATACATATTAGTAAAGATACAACTAAACTTCAAAGATTGCATCAAAGGAGACACTCAATTTCATAATGTTTATAATATAATTGTTCCAAAAAGATGATGTATAAGCATAATATGAAATATACTACCTTAATATGATCGGTTTATGTTCAAAATGTAGAGTTCCAAGGGACTGCTAATACAAAGATATCAATCAACATTAAGAATTAATTTTCATTTAGTTTTCCTTTCTTATTCACTTTACAAAATCTAGACTCTAGATACAACGCGCATAATGAAACATCAACAATTGAAACAAAAAATTCCTAAAATTGCTCCTGGTCTTAGATACGCATAAATTTAAAAACACAATTTGGTAAAAATAATATACGCTTAAACCTATTAGTAAGCTCACACCCACAAAGAATGTATACGAAGAAATCAAAAGCTCCCTGTCCTGCTAGGTGAGGCCGCATTGCACTAGTTCATGGATGCATCGGCGCTGGAGGCCGAAGGGTAGCGCGCAGACAGAGGAGAGGAGAGGAGCGGAGGGGTCAGGCAGAGGGGAGAGGCGGAGCGTAGGGGGCACGACTGGTGGTCGCTCTTGAAGAAGAAGGCGACGACGGACGTGCAAGGGCTGAAGGGGGAAGACTTCGGCGAGAGACGGGTCGACGATTGTAATGAGTCAGCTTTCTATCGCATAATCTCAAAACTCTTTCAGTGAATTATGGAAAGATGAAAGATTGAAGGAAGGGTGTTTTAGTCGGACATGAATGCTTCGAAATGGAGCAGATTAGATTAGATTTCAGTAGATTGAGCGAAATCTGCTCCACTAACCTATTGTCTTCAATGTGTTGTCTCCTAAAACAGGCCCAGTATGTTTTATTTTCAGATGGTCGGCTGTAACAATACGTCCTACTACAATTCCAAGTTTTCGTGCACACTATTCTTTGTTCTTTGAATCCCAGACAAAATGTTATGGAACTTCTAAAAGGTTTTTCTCTTTTGCTATAATATTGAGCTAGTTCATACAGTGAGCATTGTACAGTGTCCTTGACTATTGCCCACAATTGTTTCAATTGGGGCAGTTGCAAGGAAAGTAGTGTACTGATAATTTGGTAAGTGTAATTGAAGAGCCAAAACAGTATGGTGCATTTCATTGTTTAGAAACTCAAATATACGCCAACATGCTCTGGGGGACCCAATGGCCAGGTTGGAATGCGGTAATTTCATCAATTTGTTGTCCCTCGTCAGAGGCACGTACTGAAAAGGCAATAGGGTCATGACCTTTGTATACATATATTTGTATAAATACTTGACTACTTTAATTGTAGAACAGATTTCAACATTGATATGGCAATCAAATTTTGCTAATAAGTATAGGTTGTAGGGTACGATCCATCTGTTATCCAATAAATGGATTCATAAAAACACAACTGACCTGTTATTTCGCCTGTGATATAAAGGATAGCCATTGGGAGCATGTGTTGTTAGATCATTGAATTCTTTCGGATAATAATTTTTACATTTGCCATCACGCATACAAGCATTGTTTGGATTGTCCGGTCTGCAAGAACCATGAAGCATATGTTTGGTGACTAAACTGTGCAGATACTTTTCTGTATTTGAATCAGGAAGTTCGGCAAAGATGAATTTGTCATATTGTGAGGGATTATCCATTTTATATTCAGGATACATGATTAATAACATATGTAAATGTGGCACGCCTCTTTTTTGGAATTCGACAACATATGAGTAGGCTCATACACGACCCATTAGATGTTCTTTGAAAAGTTCAAGTTTAAGCTCTTGTAGTTTCATGCAGAAGATTTGTGAAGTCAAGTCAGGACGGTTACTGGAATTATCAGTTGGCAAAAGTTGTGCGATTTCAATCCATTGTGGATTACACAAGTCATGGTAATGAAAAAGTCAGGTTTTCAGAACTTTTGGATAAGAGCCATGGCATCCATATAACGTCGGTGCATATCACGAGATCCACCAATAAAAGAAGACGGTAGTACAATTGGTTTTCCGACCATATTTAGATCGTCTAATCCTTGGACACTAAAAGCATCTTCAATTCCTTGCATTTTTTTTTTTTCTTATTTTTGAATTTGTTTTGATCTATAAAAGTTCTAGCGTTGAGTTTTTATTTTGATATACTGGTCTACAACATATTGTTGCAATAAACGACCAGTGTTGAGTAGGAAATTTGGAGAAGAAGGCCGGATCTTAAGCCGGTAGTAATAGTATTCTTGAATGGAAACATGACATTTATCCATACGCCTCTTCTTATTTTGCGACGAAACAAACCCACAAAAAATCCATTAAAGCAAGAAGACAAATCTATTGGAATGAATAAACTAAAGATGCTAAAACAACTTACGTTCATGCCCGGCTTCATGAGATGTCTCACTAAGACTGGCAAAAAACATTTCACAAGTATTATTATCAACATTAGTTGCATGATGTTTTTTCTTAATAATGTATGGTTGCCACTCCGATTGTCCGTAAGCATGGATTAAATGGGTACTGAAGAGGATCATATGCAAAAGAGTAGTAAGAAACTTTCTTGGGTATTCCATCAAATGGATAAACTTGTTTAGCTCGAATTAAATATTGTTCACTGGATTGTCCATCTTGCCATATAATAGAAACTTCATCAAAAGTGGGAAGGTTATAGACTCGTTTGTCCAGCCGGTGAGATATTTTTAGGAAGATTTTATATTCATTAAGCGGTGTACCGTATTTGTAAAAATATTATTCGGGACCAAGGGTTTCCACTTCAAAAGCTAATTTTTGAGTGCGATTCATCCAATGTTGTGGGTTGGCTAAAAGATCCAAGATCGACTCCATGGAGGATGCATCACTTGCTGGTACCGTTTCTAGCAATTATGAATTGTGCCGGTTTGGTGAGAGTGCAACATATACTAAGAGAATGGAATGATCTTGCAGATTATTGGGCACGGCAAGGAGCAAGTGGAGGGGACACGATTGAGGAGTGGCTTTGAAGAATGAATCGAATGGAGAAGACAGTACATTGGAGGAACAATGGAGTTGTCTGGCTACACATCAGTTTTTTGTGTCATGTTACAAGGTTCTGTCCGGTTGCTACTGTTTCTATAGACCAAATTGTATTGGCAGGACACTGTGGAGTTTGCATATGGAGATGTAACACCAGTTGATATATTAATGCAATGAAATGTCATTTCCTCAAGAAAATCATGAAGTTATCTAAAAAATCCTGCATAAAGATTTGATGATGAAATATTAATTAGTAAAGCAACAAGTTCTTGATTCAAGTCTAGATTGTTATGCATTCGCCTTTCACAAGAAGAAAAATTCGGATCAGCGATGGAAGAAATCTATCACCAAGGCCCTTATTTAGGTAGGTAGACGGATCCGCTACGAAATCGGCGACGGATTTGCTTCTGTCGCCAAAGTTCTCGTAGACATTTCAATGGCGACTGAATTTGTGGCGCCACAGAACGTGGCGACATAATTAGCGATAGATTTTTCTGTAGCCAACGGCGACACCCTGGCGACACTCTTTCAGTCGCCTTTTCAGTAGCCAAGGTCGGCGACAAAGATATTACGTTGCCAGTGGTTCTGTCGCTATTTCGATCAACTGGCAACATTTGCTATTTGTTTTCTGTTCTTACCAAATAACCTGTATATGAAATCAAACACACATCTACAATAGAGTATTTACCATCCATCCAACAACTCATATATAAGAGATTTGAATAAAAGATCCAAATTAGAGAGTTAAATTAACATCCAAATATGTTCAAAATAACATAAGCCACCATACTTTAAATATACATGAAACGTAAATATCCAAATCACTTTACAATGTATTGAAAATGTCTTGAAGTAATCAAACTACTAACAAGCATTAAAGTCATCAAAACGAGACACCAGAATGAGTGACAAGTATAACAGAAGGCCAACCCAAATCATGATATTGCATGCCTCCGTAGGCTCCTCAGTCAGCGATGCACAAGCTCAAATGATCTCCAAATAACTACAAGCAGAAAGAAACGTGAAGGTTTAGAAAATTATTTAAGAATTGGATACATAAACTATGGTGGACAAATATTGTACCTACAGTAGATAGGCGTCGTGAAATCGCCTCATAGTCCGAAGTTGCCTCCCAATCCATCATCATCGGGGTGCGGGGAGCGGTCATGTGCACTTCCACGAATTCTTTTGATTTCCTTTTCAATTGTATCTTGCCTTTGTGAAATTTTCTGCACGGTTGTAATGACATCAATCAACTGCTTCTGCATTTGAACTATATCTGGACCGGATAACTGTGCTGGAGTGGAGGTCTGCGTTCCTGGTAGTGGTTGTGGTATGCTCCTGGCAAGTGATCCAACCCCATACACAAGCTTCTTCTTATTATGTCCTCCTACAACCTAATTAAAAAAAAAAAAAAAAAACAGAAGTATATAATTGAAATATTATATTGAACTTTAAATTTAAATGTGAAGACACCAACTCATATAGGTAAAAAATTTAAAATTTATGTCGAGGTCCTGACCTGATAAAAAATTCTATCAAGGTCCTGAACCGTAGCCTCATCCAAATCTTCTGTGAGCCCTTGAGATTGAGTGACTGCTTCAAAGTCCTCCTATTATAGATATCAGGAACATTTAGTTTAAATACAAGATAGTGGAATTAAATCCAACCTCATGCAACTCGATTATAGCTAGATACTAAAACATTCTCTAGTAGGTTACCTGGAATTCTTTCGATTTGGGGACAATCCACTTGTCTTTTTCATGCTTCCGTGTATGACAATACTCATGGAGCTCAGCTAGTTGGATACTCCTCTTCTTCAGTTTGGCCTATGAGAAGAGATAAAGTATGCAAATTGTGAGAATCTTATAACCCGTGTAAAATAATTTATGATTTATTGAAGCAGGTTGAACATCTATTAAATACTTAAAGATGTTTGAAACTTGAAAATACTACCAGATGCTTGTGTGTGGCCCGGTGCGTCCTACAACCCGAGGTGTGGGTGGGTAATGCAGGATTACTCTCTGAACCACCTCGTCTGTTAAGTTTAGCTCGTTTTTGCTTTTCCTTGAATGCAGGCGAATTCCACTCCTCATGCCATTTTTCTGCAGTCACAGGGTCTGCAGGGAATGGTTTTTTGCCGGTCCTTACATCCAAGGTATAATCTTTATATCTATGGAGAAGATATTTAATAAGTAGAATGATTACATAATCAAATATTAAAGTTTGTTTGATGACATTACAAATAGCTGGATCGTTAAAATGAATACCTCAGCACATTTTTCTTGAGCCACTCTTTCTTCACCAAACTCTCATGCTCAGGTGCCCAAGTAGCTACTTTCTGCAATTATATATTGTTTACCTCGCAAAATAAGGACATTATATATTGTTTACCTTGCAAAATCAGGACATTATACGAGATCATAACAAATATATTTGAATACTTTGATGAAACAATGTTAACAACCCAAATACTTACATGAAACTCCCCCCAGTACCAGTCTTTGATCTCCTGTGACACTTTTCTCCATGTTGTGCCGGCTGGATCAGAACGCAAGGGATACACGTTCCACATCTTTGTAACTAGAGTACTTGGGAACTCAAGGCTACAAGAAAAAATAAACCATAGATCACTAATTATAAATCCAATAATGGTGTCTAAAATAATTAAGGATAAAGGAACATAATTACTTACATTCCATCAGGATCTGGTGCTAGAACCACCCGCCCTGGCAAGGGTGGGGCGGGTAGTGTATCAGGCACAACGGATGCCGAACCTAGCCATCAATATTATAAATGGCAGAAGACATTAAAATGTGGCAATCATTGTAATATATAGATCACATTAAGGACAGAAAATTACCTGGACTAGGGGGGGTCGCGGTATCCGGTGGACTTGCACCCGGAGTACTGTCCGTTGTAGTGTCTATGGGAGATGTAGATACTTTTGTATTTCACAATTTTAATAGATCCACATTTTATGTGGATGTAGAGTACAAAAATCAAAATAATTACACAAGGAAAGTTTTGAAATTGTGGAAAAGCTTTCAGAGATACCTGATGCCAGTTGTAAACGACGTCTCTCTTGTCTCTCGCAGACAACAGCGACTATCTGGGCATCTGTAAGCGGATGTCGGCGTGCAGTACCAGATTGCGCAGCTGAACCACTTGGTGTCCCTTGCGAAGAACTTTGCCTTTGTTCAGACATCTGCAAATTCACATATAGGAAAATGATCAGGAACGCATTAAACCATACACATATTAGCCAACAATTAATAAAAGAAAATCACATAATATGCACACTTTAATCATGGTAATACTCGTCGGAAGTGTCCTCGTAGAAGTCATCAATGTCTGACTCATCTAATGTTGTACAATTGATGATTCAGCTGCATCATCTTCAACGTAATGGTTTTGCATCGCCTCGTTGCATATCTACATATTGCACCACTTCATCCGCTAATTGTTCAGAACCACTTCTAAGGTTACCGATTTCAACCTCTAAGTGTTTAACACCATCAACTTGGAACGCATCAGTCTCCTCCCCTAGACGTACCGTTATTACACCCCTCGGTTTCACTTTACAAAACCGCTAACCATTCCCCACGGCTGCAGGTTGCTCTTGTACTGGGAATAGGACAAAACACACTTGTGCAGCCTGGTTTGTAAAAATGAATGGCTCATAGATATTCAATTGCTTTGTACGATCCATTTCTATGATCTTGTACTTCTCGTGGATTCGTGTACCGATACCATAATGAGGGTCAAACCATTTACATTTAAAAATGGTGGTTTGTTTCATTAGCAACCCAAGGTACTCAATCACTAATATCTCTTCTATTATACCAAAATAATCTCCAATTTCACCCTTGATGGAAACTCCATTGTTGAATGTGGATTTATGTTTGCCATGTGTATCAGTGTGAACCTCATCCCATTCACACAGCTAACACATCAATCCCCACTCTTATATGTTGGTGCCACTCTATGCTCTTCACGATCCTTCGTGAATTTTGACTTATCAAATCTGTAGGGATGGTTCGGGGGTAAGAACCTACGATGAGCATCAAACCATGATTGTTTTCCACCATCTTTCAATCTTATGGATTCTGTATCATCCATACATACAGGGCAAGTAGTTTTCTCATATGTACTCTAGCGAGACATCAGACATCATAACTGGGAAGTCACCTATTGTCAACACTAACAGCGCCTTCAATTGGAAATTTTGGTTTCGTGATACGTCGTATGTGGTTACACCTACCTCCCACATCTCCTTCGCCTCAGCAATCAACGGCTGCAAATACACATCAATTATTGTTGTCAAGAACATATATTTGTCCTTCATGCACATTCCCACGGGGAGGTTATACGGTGTCAATATGACAGGAACATGTACTTGACCAGAATGCGGAAATCGTTATTTGAAATCTTGTACCTAGGCCTCTAACAAGTCTAGAGACTTGCATCTTCACGCCAGTACAACATACATCCTTTCTCACAGCAATCTACTTTTTCAACGGGCAACCCAAGACTTTCCAAAAGCTTTTTAGCCTCGTAGAAATTTTTAACCAATTCTACAAGTGCATCAATTATCAGCTGCCATAAAGTATCAAAACACCTCTTCGAGAACACAAAGAGGTTGTAATCTGCCTTAACAATTAGTAACCGGGCAACCATTGACAAAAGTGTCATTTTCTTGCAATCCAGCCACAAATCTTTGTCAACGGCAGCCAACATCTTATAAAACAGTTTCTCCTGCGCATTAGACTCCTCAGATGGATTTGGAACACCATCTACACTTTCTAGTGTGTTTTCTGGAATATTGAATCCCGTTCCATCATATACCATTTGTATGTAATCATTAACTGTTTCACCGACACCTGAAAACCCCTTGTGTTTCCCCTTCGGGTAATATGTCAGGAGCATAGAATGACGTATTTTGATGTCACTCCCCGTGACATGTACACCTCTCATAATTATCAACGAATCCATGTTTAAAAAGATGGAATCATATATCAACCTCCTCGAAGTGAAATCTATTCTTACACCTCTTACACGGACACCTAATCTTCCCCCACAGAGTCGACATCCGGATTATCACGACAAATCCCCATAAAGAAATTCACACCGTCTTCAAATTCAGTGGTCACGTCCTCTACACCACGCCGTCTATACATCCAACTCCTATCCATTCCTATAAATTATAAATTGTCACTCCAATCCAAATGCATTAATATCCTGTTAGCTAAACTTCTTAGTATTAAGGTTTCTATGATGCTGCCGGTATGAATTATTGTGGATTTAAAACACAAGCAATATAATTACAAAAAACAAATAGAGGACACATTGAATGGATCTACAGGGCACATTGATTTACAAGTAGGATAGTTAGATATTCAAATGCTTATATTACA
The DNA here is from genome assembly GCA_030278955.1 of Hygrophila difformis. Classification (NCBI taxonomy): domain Eukaryota; kingdom Viridiplantae; phylum Streptophyta; class Magnoliopsida; order Lamiales; family Acanthaceae; genus Hygrophila; species Hygrophila difformis. The sequence goes on along the minus strand of JAOANR010000006.1, from coordinate 45,817,410 downwards.
CAGTGCATTATCAAGTTCAATAGCTTTTTTATTTATAAGATAACAATACCTACAACTTACACAGTGCACCATCAAGTTCAATATTTTTCAAATATTTAAATCAAGGGAACACAAATTTTAAAAATTTAAATTATGAGAAATTAATTATGCTGTGTACAACTATTTACTAGAATGTAGTAAAAGTTGTAACTAAGGATAATACATTGGCAGGTGATTATTCTCGTACGTATTGAATGATTACATATGAAGTACCCAACATTATGAGGTAACCAACTTAATCAGGACGAAAACTTAATTTGCTAACTATAAGCATTAATCATGAAGAAAACTTAAACTGCAAAAAAATCAATTTATATTCGTATAAAGTCAAGTGTGAGACCCAAACTTCAAAGCCTATATTGGAGTTGACGCCACGGAACACCACTATTGGACAAGTAGACAGAACATTGCCCCCTATGCAGGAATGATTATGTTAAATGGCATAGATCCTTCTATTTTTTATCTTTTCTCATAATGTGGAGATTTCATTCTGAGGAGAAAAGTATGTTTGAAATGCTCTGAAGTGATATATATCTATGATCTAATACAGTGGTGCAGTGATCTAATAAATTGAACTTGCCCTCACTTTCACTTGCACTTTTCCCATCTGTTTGATTTAATTGATGATATGTGATGCATGCAGGGAGGACATATAATAAGCGTAGATGAAGAACAAGTTAATTGAAAGAACATCATCAATTGTATATATTCTTAGGATATATATAATACAGTAATTTTGAACACATCTGGTAGGAGAACAGATTTCTTCCATTTCAAGTTTTGGCTGTACATACATTTACTATATATAGACATTGCAAATCAACTAGCGGTCAGGCTCTTTATCTGATAAGTAAGCCAGTGTCATGTCCTAATAGTTATAGTAATGTATCAATTACACAAAAATATCGATGTTGTTCGTTCTCAGTTTAACTGCTTAGGGTGTAAACTTAGTTCTTTTTCCTATAAATATAAATATATAGGTATATGCTTAATTGATTGATTAATACTGATAGAAAGATAAATTAGATTCTATGGAATATGGTCAACACGGAGAAAATACTTATTGAATACAAGAGATGGCAGCTAGGTTCGTTGTTCTATTTGTTTTTGTTCAAACAGCTAAAACATATGTAATCAGCTAAATTCTATCAAACAGGCCTATACCAATTCAGAGAATCTTTTACCCCAGCTTTGAATTTAGAACAGTTGATTTGCCTCACCAAGAATTAATGACATCAGGACTCAAATAATAGAGAGGAGACATCTAAAATTAAAGCATAAAAATATTTGTAAATAAAGAATTTGAGCTTAACTAACTACAAATGTTCCAGCTTGGAGTTTTTCCAGTTTATTTGGAATTAATAATTGATTCAGTTAGGTAGTTGCCCGGCAGATGTATCAATAGTTATATGTTTCAATACACAACATAGAATCAAACTATTCAACTTTCATCTTCAATAGTTAAAAAGAATCAACTTTCAACTATTCAACTTTCATCTTCAAGAAAACAACTGCAACTGCAGAAATGAAACCACATGACAGGCTTCACAAATTCCAACTTCAAAGAACTCATCATGAACCAAAACTCAATCTCCACAGTAAATTCACAACTCAATGCTATATTATAATTGAATCTCGAATCAATTCAATAAAAAACTGAGTAGAGGTATCATACCACCCAAAATTATGATTTCCCAAGAAAGCTAGGTCGGAGAAAACTGATTCGGCAACACTTCTACACCTCGACTCACCGCCAACGCTTCCAGTTTCAATGATATGAATAAATGCATCAAATTGTAGTTCAATGGATCAGTTTACGATAGTCAATTTAAAATCACTACATACCTTTGCCGGAATCCCCAACTTCAATGCCTCCGACACCCACCATGGCCTTGCACCAGTGCACCACGATGTAGCATGTAAAATCTCACTCACACCCACTTGTAGTTATTGTCCGCTTTGGGCCAACCCCCCGCACGGCTTTAAAACGCATCTACAGGGGAGAGGTGTCCACACCCTTATAAGGCATGCTTTGTTTTCCTCGCCAACCGATGTGGTACAATCCACCCTCCTACAGGCCCAACATCCCCGTTGGCACGTCAGCCAGGGTACTGGCTCTGATACCATCTATAACGTCCTAGTCTATGTTGCTAGGACTCGGATACGGATGTCCGACACAGGTGCGGGATATGTGGCGGACACTTGCCATTTTGGATTGTGCTCCAAAAGGACTAGCTAATTGTGCTGTGTCCCACAAAAGTACCAGTGTCAGTGTCGTGTCCCGATCCGGACACGGGTACTCCACCCTTTTTGAAGAGTCCGAGCTACACAGGTCCCAGTTACACCCAAATATAGATATTGTCCGCTTTGGGCCAACCTCCATGGCTTTAAAACGCGTCTACAAAGAAGAGGTGTCCCAATCCTCATAAGGCATGCTTTGTTTCCTTCTCCAACCGATGTGGGATGTTACATAGCTCGCGTTCCCGATTTGGAGGGGGTGGTGGGTTAGACGCCCAGCATCAGTGGACTCGTCCCCTCACCACAAGTGCACTAGGGATGGTCCGGGTTGAGGGTTTGGGAATTTGGGCCACGGGATGCGCTCGAGATGCCAGCATGGTGACAGGGGTGGGTCTATGGTATGGTTTCGCGCGCAAGATTGAGTCGCGGAATGTGTGAGTTGACTGTCGTCGATGGTGAAAATTGAGGATTCCGTTAAGAGTTTTTGTTGTAAATGAGATCTAAGTTACAGCGGAAGAGTTAAAGCCTAGTTTCCTACGGCAACGGAAAACTGCGCCGCCAAGTCTGTCGCAGATCGGCGACGGAAAATTCTTGTCGCAGAGCGGCGACGGAAAATTCTTGTCGCTAGTTCTGCTGGACAGCGACTATTCTCTTCTGTCGGCGTTATCTGTCGCGAATCACCGACTATTCCTTATCCGTCCTAAATTCTATCGTTGTAGGCGACCGATACCACTCCATCGCCGTTTTCCATCGCCGATTTGCATTCTTCTTGTAGTGTTTGAAGTTCGCTTTGGCACAACAAAAACCTTTTGACTCGCCGTAGAAAATTAATGCACCCTAACGAGTGCAAATAATATAAAGTGGAGCTTCCCGAGGTGCATCAACAATATTGTTTCTACGCACCTGTGTTTCATTTGATGTACAAGGACGACGATGGGTTGCATGAGCGCGACGTGCAGCAAGACGTTGCTGCAGAGGATTGGATTCCACGCGGTTCGTATCCTACGCAAGAAACCATTTAAGTAATGCAGTTTAAGTCAACATGATTAATAAGAACACAAATCATAATGATTGAAAAGAAGTTTGCGAACATGTGGTTCTAGCAATTGACGAAGACGAGCACTCCTACGAAGAGGTTGTGCATTGTATGTTTCATATCCTTGCATGGCTTGCTGTTCAAATGGCTGTTGTTGCATGTCAACTGAACTCTAACTGAAAGCTTGCCTGAAAAGACAAATACTAAGTAACCAACTGTACATATCAATCATTAGGCATGGAATCGAAGATTCAACATCCCCACCTCAAGGAAATGGTCCGAGAAAAATGGCTTTTAGTGATTGATAGGGAAAATCTAACTTGTAAGAATGAAACCCAGCAATTTGAACATCATCACTTGCATAATGAGTTCATTACATATTTGTTGATTTGCACTCAATTTAAATACAATCAACAATAATAAATCACTAATATCCATTATTAGCAAAGAATAGATTTTTTAAAAAAAATGAATAGGCAAGGGAAAAAAAGAACATTTTAAAAAGACCGGAAGAAAAGAGGCTAGGCAAGAAAATTTAATTGCTAAATCTGTTTTGTGTCAAGTTTGAACAAAAGAGGGCTAAATCCAATTTGTTCTCAAAATGAAAGTACAATTATCCCTAATTGAACCTAAATAACCCTATTATGACTTGTGAGTAGATGGCAGAATTTGTAGAAGCCGAAGTGTTAGAGGCTTAGAGCATCTACAAAATTGATTGGCCTAAATTGCAATTAGATTCACCAAAAGGGCAAGCAAGTGGCAAGCTAAATGAAACTCTCATAGAAGCGCTATTCGAACCGTAACAGAGTAATTAGCATTTAATGATATTTTAATAATCAAATACAAGTTGCAATGACACTTCCACAAGAGGTGCAAGACAACAAAGCAAAAAGTTCCACAAGCTCGCCAATGCGATGAAGAGGACAGACAAAAACAAACTTCTTACTGATGCAAAACATTCATTATTATTTCAATAATAGTCATATAAATAATAACATAAACAAAAACACAAATTTTTGTGTGTGTATGTGATTTAGATATAATTCCCAACTACTTCATTATAATTTCAATAATTAGCACACATGGCAAAACAATATCTTTAGTAAGGGAATGAACAAGATTCTATACACCGACGGATTCCAGAGGGTTGAATTGTAATGCACCAGCAAAACAGCAAAACAGAAAACTCGAGCAAAGACACATAACAGCCAAGGGGAAGGAAGCAACTTAGGAACGGAGAAATCATACCTTAGGGAGCCTGCGAATCTGGAGACCCGATTTATTGGGTGTCCGACGGGGGACGCAGCGGTGTTTGCTTCAAAGGGAGGGAAGAGGTGGCACAAGGGAAGGTTCAAAACCAGGTTCAACTGATTGAAGCAATAGGTTCCAAATCCAATCAGAGGCAGCGAACATACGTAACGTTTTCGAGAAAAATGTTGTGCAAAAGCTGAGTTGAAAAACTGAAACAATTTATTTCTATAAAGAAACCAAACTGCATTTTTTTTCGGGTTTTGATCAAAACATATTGATAATTAGAGGCAACAGCTAAGTCCGAACTGTGTGGTTTGGGCTCCCACACACCTTTGCCGACACATAAGTGTCACCGTTTATCGAAAAAATACAGCTAAGTCCGAACTCAATAAACAATGTAAATAAACCGAAACCATACTAAGAGCGCTGAATCCCAACGTCCAAGACCCAAACCCTAGTAAAGTAACACTTTTACTCTCGCACCCAACCCCTATGGCTAAATGCATCGCGAGGTGATTTACCTTGAGGCGCAAATTGAATGTGATTCAATTGAACGTTGTGAACGCGTTATCTAATCAGTTCCCATGGTCTCACAAATCAAGAAGGAATTAACCGGGCCACATCATGGAAAAGAACCAAAATCAATGTGACAGCACTGAAAGCCAAATTCGAATACCCAAACCCTCGTAAATTAACAATTTCACTACAAATCAACAAGGAATAAACCGAGCCACATCACAAAATTGCATAAGACGCAACCCAAAACCAAGAATGATCAAGGCCAAACGCCCGAGGTAAATACCCCTAATACCAAGCAGCCCATAAACAGGGAAAATAAAGTCATACCAATTTAGAGCAGCAGAAATGGCGAGAGGAGGAGTTTGGCAGTTGGAATCGGCGGCGGACGCGGCACGAGGGATAGGCCGGACAGCTACCCACCGGCAAGGAATAGCCGGTCAGCTGCGAACTGTGGAGTTAGGGACGGCGGAGCCGCAACTAAACGTAGGGGATTCGGCTGTTTTTGCAGCGACGGGAAGCAAGGCGTTTCAGCGAACCCGGAATAGCCAAAGGACTGAGCTGGGCGTGTTTTACCAAATGCGACGGAGGAAAGGGCGCCGGGTCCGCAAACGATGGCCAGAATCCAGCAGGAACGGCGGCGCTGCACCCCGGTGCCGAACTTTGGAAACGATTGTGCGAGGCGACGGACGAAATTGGGGTATTGGGAAACGGACGAAATTGGGGTATTTGGGACTGGGAAAGGCAGGCAGCGAAACGCGAGTGGTGGTCACTGTAGCTAAGAGGGGGATCAACTGTACCAAATGCCTTGCCTTGGTTTGGTCTGCCTCTTTCCTTGGGGGGGGGGGGGGGGGGGGGATTCTTTGATCTAACATCTTCTCTATGTTCTTTCTTGTACAGCAGATCCTTTTTTTTCTTTTTTGCTGGTTCTTTCACTTTTTACTGATCTTGTGATCATTCATATCAAATTTTCGGCATTTTACCCAAAAATATCGAAAATTTTATATGCCCAAAGTTATACCGTACCGAATTTTCACTTTTTACCCAAAATACCGAAAAATGTTATATACCGTTACAAATCGACATATCAAACTATATTGGAAAAAATCAATACAAGTATTATGGTATACCGAATTGCCGATGATGGGTTGGGCTTTAAGAGTTAGGGTTTAGTGTTTATAGTATTAATGTATACCGAAATGATGATTATAGAATATTAAAATTTTAAAATAATGTTAAAATTAATGTTTTGGTATTATGGTATATTGAAATGTCGAAAATTTTGTATGATCTATACCGTTATCGTATCATTTTTCTTCGATATACTAAAAATTTCGGCATACCTAAATTTTGATAATTTCCGATACGGTAAGTTCGGTATACCGAGTTTTCGGTAATTTTTTCCACCCTATTCAAATGTATGTGCATTAATAGACTGAGAAGTCGTTTGATTCTTGTTAGTTCGCAACGAAACAAATTGCCAAACATGAGGATTTTCTTTTTTCATAAAGTTTAAAAAATAATAATAATAAATTTTAAAAAAATTCAAATTTCTTGGTACTCTCAAATCAGTGGAAGAAATGGAATCATCTACCTCTTAATTTGTTGTATCGTCGTTCATTGGTTATGGAAGAAATGGAATCATCTTCCATCTCATTTTTGAAATCGATTGCCCGATTGAGTGATTTATGATTTGTTTTTTTTAGTTTAATAGTGATATAGTAATAATCGGCAACTTTTATAGGCATTGTCATCAATACCTGAATTTTCGATCACGGGCAAGCCAACCACCTTTGATTTCAACTGGCTTGATTGTGTAAAACTCGAACCTTAAGTTGTGAGCTATTGAAATTTCTTGAAATGGATACCCCTTATGGAGTAACAAGGCAATAAATGATTTGTGGATATGCTGAGCAGCTGAGGATATGAGGAAGAATGGACTCATCATTATGGATAGGGTGGGCGTTTGTAACATCTCACATCGGTTGGAGAGGGAAACGAAGCATGCCTTATAAGGGCGTGGACACCTTTTCCTTGTAGACGCGTTTTAAAGCCGTGAGGGCGGGTTGGGGCAGAACGGACAATATCTACAAATGAGTGTGATTGGGACGTTACAGATGATATCAGAGCCAGTACCCAGGCCATTAGATTTTTTGCCAAGCATTCAATAACCATATTTGTTTATGCAAATAGCCATTCTCAACTTTTGTATGCATGTTCTGGTGTGCATATAAGTATAACCATAAATTTATAGTAGTTGGCATTTTGTGTTTTTACTATGCGTTGATTTTTATATGTTTCGAAAAAAGCTTTTCCTATTATAAACAGTAAGAATCGCCACATTTTTGCTCTTTAAAAGTAGGGACTTCCTCTGTTGTCGTTTTGCTGTTAGAACTTAGAATTCTATTTCCAATTAATATTCTTCTCATGGTCTTTATCGTTCTTTAACAGATTCATGGGAATCCTACCAGTCACAGTCACAGACCTTAATTAGTTCTGCTAACACAACAAAATATATGTCAAGGCCCATCCGATGTCCAAATTGCCCGGCCCAGTCCGTGAAGATATATCCGGAAGATGGGCGTAGAGCTGTAAATAGAACAAACAGTTCGTGAGCTGAGCTCGTTTCGACACGTGTCCGTTCGTTAACAGCTCGTTCGGTAAGTTAAACGAACCGAGCTCAAACACATAATTTGGTTTATGTGTTCGTTCATTAAGTTCGCGAACAGTTCGAAATTCTTTTTTAATGGAATATATATTATAAAAAATAAATATTTTATCTAGTTGTTCTTTCCATTTTTTATTTTTATTAATTTTACACTTCTCTCATAAATTATATTACAATATACATTACATTTTCACACCTAATTTAATTCTAAAACAAATAAATTTATTAATAAAATAAATGGTTCATTAACTGAGCTCGACTAGGCTCGCGTTCGTTCGTTATTAGCTCGTTCATAAGGTTAAACGAACAGAGCTCAAACATGAAAATTGGCTCGTTAAGATTTTTGGCTCGGTTCGTGTTCGTTCGTTAAGCTTAACGAACAGAGCCAAACACTTGAAGCTCGGTTCGGTTCGGCTCGTTTACAGCTCTAGATGGGTGTCTTCAAGTCAGTGACGATATATCCGGAAGAAGGGACACATCTTCAAATGCCCAGTCAGTGAAAATTTATCTGGATGATGACCAAGTGGGGAAAGCTGCATCATAATTCGTGAAGAGAAGAATCATGACACACGACAGGAAATGACCACAGGACACCATCTCTCTCCCAGCCGCCATATCTTCTCAAGCCGCCATGCGCCCGTGGTGTCCCCAAAAGTCAAGGGAATGTTGCATCTCATTAATGCAGGGCGGCGACAGGACGGCGCCATCACCTAATCCAAGGAGAAGGTCTCGTGCGCCATCAACGGAAGGAATCACTGCAATGAACAGAGGGTGTCGTCCCACTCTCTATAAAAGGATGAAGAGACATGGTAGCAGAGGGCATTACAAACCCCCCAAGAGGAATCGCATTATTATCTTTACTTTCTGTCATTTCCTTTCTGCAAGTTTTCTTTCGTATTTTTCAATTCCGCACTTTAAATCCTTTATAGCTTTCTTATTTCCGTGTAATTCCTTTCTGCAATTTTTGTAATCCTTTTGATACTCATCAATCAAAAAAGAGGTTTCTCCCTCAAAGAAATTCTTGGTTAACAAATTGGCACGCCCAGTGGACACGAAGTGGAAACCATATCCGTTCCGAATAGTGTATGCGTCTCAGAACCGGAAAAGTTGTTGATTTGACAGAACAATTTGAGAATATGTCTCTACAAGAGAAGACGTCGGTGCGAACGCCGTTTAAGGACGCCATTGAGATGGCGAGCACCTCTCAACCGCTACAGGGGATTATGCAGACCCCTACATTGTCCGAGCAAATACGGCTATCGATAACTGAATCGATGGCCGAATTTATGCCTTTACTCACGAGATACCTAATGGATGTGTTGCGGCCTGCCATGGCCGACCAAACTGACCGAATATGCGGTTCCTTGCGTGTTCAGCAAGACGGAGTTGTTCCAGCAAACAATACTACTGTGCCGCCAATCACCCCATACCCGGGGTCGTTAGGAGGCCAACATCGGATTTGGGGAAACACACCTGGCCAGCCGCCACTCCAGGAGCCCGGAGGCGTAACCAGTATGTTCCTACACTCCTATCAGACTGCCTATGCCTTTGCGGCACCCAGTATGCCTGACTTGGGGTACGCGGCACCTCTCGTGCCGATCTATGCTCCATCGAGTCCCTTGATGACAGCCAGTGCTACACCGGGCAGTATGGTGGCCGGATCTAGCATGGGACCTCGATAGGCCGCACCCCATGTGCCGAACATTCCGACCACACCCTATGTGGCGGCACCTCTAAACCCGGGCTGGATGCCATCAACCCTAGGGGGCAGGCGCCACAGCCAGGTGGAGTGGTGGCGGCTCTCATGGCACCAGTCGCCATTCCTACCCAAGCTGCTGCCATAGGAGGGCAGGCACCACAACCATGTGGAACACCCGCGACACCTGCCGCCATGCCTCATGCGCAGGCACCAGTGATCTCGCCGGAGTTGCTCGCAGATATGATGCAGCAGCACTTCGGGATTCAGCTAAAGCCGATGGAGCGGCCTACGTACCGGAAGCCATATCCTGACTGGGTAGACACCATGCATCCCTACCCAAGGGGCTTCAAGATGCCCGAGTTCAACACCTTTACAGGGGATGATGGCAAGTCCACTGTGGAGCATGTTGGAAGGTTCACCACTTAATGCGGGGAAGCAGCGGCCAATGATTGGCTGAAATTAAGACTGTTCTACTCATCCCTCACCGGACCTGCCTTCGCATGGTTTGCTTCCTTGCGGCCTAACTCAATTCAAAATTGGGCCGACATCGAACGGGCATTCCATGATAGGTTCTACACTCCACTATCACTGGTAAGCCTTACAGACCTTACTAATGCCAAACAGTATGCCGATGAGGCGGCAAGTACTTTTATCAATATATTACAACAGATGAAAGGCCGGTGCACCATAGCCATCCCGGATAGGGAAAAAGCCAATATAGCAGTGGCTAATATGTTGTCGAGACTAAAAGAACATTTAATTGTGCAGGATTTCACTGATCTTGCCCAGCTGGCCGAGAAAGCGGCCCGCTTGGAAAAGTTCATTGAGGAACAAGATGGGAAGCGTCTACCTACACACGGGACTCATTTTAAGGAAGGAAAACCCGATAAAGAGGGAGACGAATCAAAAGTGGTGGCGAATTCCCACGATAGTGGCACTAGAAAGCCATCGACGGCGGCCTTGGAGGCCGGGTAGTTGGTAAATAATAATATAATTAAATAAAAATTAAATAAATTAATAATAATAATAATAATAATAATAATAATAGTAACGTCCTCTGAGTTGTTCTGTGTTTTCAATTCTAATTCAACATTCAATGGCAGCAAGCGGAGATGCCGAAGGGAGACGCTGACAACGGCGGTGAAAATTTCGGGCGCTGCGAAGTTGAGCTTTGGAAATTGAGCTCAAGGCGGCGACAAAGCTTGTGGCGGCCGAATCCCTTCAAGTGGCGGCTGAGACATGATCAACGACGGCCGTGCACTGGTGATGCGGCTCCTCGGCTATGGATGGCGGCGCTCGAGGTGTCCAAGGCAAGGAAGATGGCCTCCGGAGCAGAGCGAAGGATGGCGGCCTCTCACAAGGAGACTGGCGGCGCTCCTTGGATGGCGGCCTCCCTGGATGGCAGCCTCACTGGATAGCGGCCTCCATCCTGGCAGCCTCCCTGGCTGGAGGCCTCCCTGGATGGCGGCTTCCCTAGTTAGCGGCCTCCATCCTGGCGGCCTCCCTGGATGGCGGCCTCCATCCTGGCGGCCTCCCTGGCTCACGGCCTCCATCCTGGCGGCCTCCCTGGGTAGCGGCCTCCATCCTGGCGGCCTCCTTGGCTAGCGGCCTCCATCCTTGCATCCCGGTGGCCTCCCTGGCTAGCGGCCTCCATCCTTGCATCCCGGCGGCCTCCCTGGCTAGCGGCCCCCATCCTGGCGGCCTCCCTGGCTCAATCCTGGCGGCCTCCCTGGCTGGCGGCCTCCATCCTGGAGGCCTCCCTGGATGGCGGCCTCTCTGGCTAGCGGCCTCCATCCTGGCGGCCTCCCTGGCTCGTGGCCTCCCTGGCTGGCGGCCTCCATCCTGGCGGCCTCCCTGGATGGCGGCCTCCCTGGCTAGCGGCCTCCATCCTGGCGGCCTCCCTGGCTAGCGGCCTCCATCCTTGCAGCCTCCCTGGCTCGTGGCCTCCCTGGCTGGCGGCCTCCATCCTGGCGCCCTCCCTGGCTAGCGGCCTCCATCCTGGCGGCCTCCCTGGATGGCGGCCTCCCTGGCTAGCGGCCTCCATCCTGGCGGCCTCCCTGGCTAGCGGCCTCCATCCTGGCGGCCTCCCTGGATGGCGGCCTCCATCCTGGCGGCCTCCTTGGCTAACGGCCTCCATCCTGGCGGCCTCCATCCTGGCGGCCTCCCTGCATCCTGCCGGCCTCCCTGGCTTTGGGCCTTAATGGCCGAGACTCAAATCCTAAGTTTAAAGCGCACAAATTTGTCTTAAAAATGCTAATCAGACAAAATGCGCGAGGGGGGCAGCTGTTAACACAACAAAATATATGTCAAGGCCCATCCGATGTCCAAATTGCCCGGCCCAGTCCGTGAAGATATATCCGGAAGAGAGGGCGTCTTCAAGTCAGTGACGATAAATCCGGAAGAAGGGATACATCTTCAAATGCCCAGTCAGTGAAAATTTATCCGGATGATGACCAAGTGGGGAAAGCTGCATCATAATTCGTGAAGAGAAGAATCATGACACACGGCAGGAAATGACCACAGGACACCATCTCTCTCCCAGCCGCCATATCTTCTCAAGCCGCCATGCGCCCGTGGTGTCCCCAGAAGTCAAGGGAAGGTTGCATCTCATTAATGCAGGGCGGCGACAGGACGGCGCCATCACCTAATCCAAGGAGAAGGTCTCGTGCGCCATCAACGGAAGGAATCACTGCAATGAACAGAGGGTGTCGTCCCACTCTCTATAAAAGGATGAAGAGATATGGTAGCAGAGGGCATCACAAACCCCCAAGAGGAATCGCATTATTATCTTTACTTTCTGTCATTTCCTTTCTGCAAGTTTTCTTTCGTATTTTTCAATTCCGCACTTTAAATCCTTTACAGCTTTCTTATTTCCGTGTAATTCATTTCTGCAATTTTTGTAATCCTTTTGATACTCATCAATCAAAAAAAGAGGTTTCTCCCTCAAAGAAATTCTTGGTTAACAAGTTCTCAATAATTTCACCACACGTCTAGCACATCTTCCTATCCTATATGCAGGCATTACTTTCTTTCAGACCAATCAAGTTCTCATTGTAGAGACTTAAGTCGTGTTTTCTAGGCCTTAAATAAGTTGTACTGATCTGAATTTTATAAGATCTGTTATGATCTGATCTGAGTCTCAAGTTTGAAAAGCTAGAAGTTGGGGGAGATGAGCCTTCAGAGTTTAGAGATTAGAGATTAAAATTTGGCGGTTACTGTAATTAGTGTTTACTATATATAGGATTTTAGATTATTTTTAATATGTATTTTTAAAGTTAAACGCTAATCCCTAGCGTTTGTTCCCAAACGGAGCCTGAATTTGTCTGGTCTGATTTGGTTTGATATGGTATTATCTTAGTTATATTATTGTAATTATTTGATCTGATCTGGTCTGGTCTTATTTAATCTGGTCTGATTTTAATTTTTCTTATTGGATCTGATCTGAACTGATTTTAATAAAAATAAATACTAACAAGTTTTGAAAATAAATCCTGGAGAACAGGACTTAGTATCTCAATTGGATATAGCAATTACTTATTTCTAGAGGATGCCCTGTTAGGGTAGTAAAATCTTCATGTGTTTCCATTCCCTTTTATCTTTGCTTTGTCCAAGTTATCAATGTCATCTTGATTTTATATACCCTATCTCAAGCTTGAAACATGAAGTAAGGCTTTTAGAAATTTCATTGCTGAGATGAGGTTAAACTCAAAACTGATTATGCTTGATTGGAAAGGCCATTGTTTGTGGATTCATTAATTGTGCAATGATATGATTAAATTGAATGCAATACTATACTAATTAACAATCTTATGTACCCGTTCAGCCCTTGTTTCAAGTTAAACGTCGATAAAAAAGAAGAAAAAATGCATTAGAATTTTACTTTTGAACCTGAATTTAAAAATTTCGCCAGGTCCAACCAATCAACACTGCATGAAATATGCGAGTGGGGTCAATGTGTTGACAAGCTGCGTTGTAATTTCTATTTCAAGGATTCTATAATTACTGCATCAAATACATCAAGACACAAAAGGTAAATGGTTCCCTACTCCCACAATCCAACTTCATAGAGAAGATAAAGGGAACTAAAATTGGATGCAAGGATTGTCCTAATGACTTTTACCAGACAACTAGCGAAATAACCAATTCTTTTTTCAATGTATTTTCTTTATATATATATATATATATATATATTTAAATAACCTAGCATACAAACCACAACTATTCGTAATATGGCCACAAGATGGAATATGTTTCAGGGAAATAAACTTCCTGATCTTTTCCTGATCGAGCCAAGTTTGCATAATTAGCAGGGAATCCAGATCATCTCATTTGAAATGAATGGAGCAGGCGCAACTGAAACATGTTACTTTCTCTTTCTCTTATCAATCCCACTGCTCCTTGAATCATTTCTTACAAATGTAGATCCAGGGCCAGGGCCAATTCCATACTGCATTGAAGGTGATTGCGCAGTAGCAGGAGAAGGAACTGGAGGAATGGTGTTGCTAGCAGCAGTAACTGTGGCAGGCGGCAAAGCTGGAGGAGCACCTGCAGCTGAGGGAGCGTTGGTAGATTCAGGAAGTGGTTTTGGTAGTATATGCTTCAACCTGTTGTTTCTATAATTCTTCCAGAAATAAAATTGCTGCCGATGTGCCAATTCCTACAAATCGTGGGAAATATGATGGAAGTTAGGTCAAAAGACAGACTTTACCTGTATGAAGACTAAAATTTAAATACTACAAGAAGATAATTACTGGATCAGCTTAAACAATGATTGAGAACAAATTCAATCTTTTAAGTCAAAAAACGGCAATACACTAAAGAGACAAGATTAACTGTTATTTTATTTGATCAAAAATCAATTATTGGTTAGTATTTAGCACATGCAAAATGACAAGAAAATTGGATAATATATAATTCAATGTGATTAAATAATTAAATCCCATCCTTTCAAAATGTAAATTGTCAAAGGTCTTTTTCTACTTTGAAGATGTGATGAGGTTATGTTAACCTGTTTGATAATCTTATGATGAGGTTACTAAATTTGGCTAAATATTCTTTAAAGAAATCATGGCCAAAGACAATGATGATAACCTTATTTGCTGGATGTGCCATAGCACTTCGAAAATTTGGGTTTTGGAGAAGCTCAAGAAAGAAGAGGCAATGAGGATACCTGGAACAAAAACATCCAAAATGAGGATGAAACTAGGCATAAGGAGATTACAAATGAGTGTATACCCCATACTTGTTACTAGCAGAGTTAAACCAATGAACTTACATAATAAACTTTATGTACTCAGGTCTTTGCCAATATTGAAGATATTTTAGGTATCCAATAAATGCTTCATCTTCGAAATATCTATTTTGCGCCAAATCTGCACCAAAAAGGGAATACATCAACTTACATAAAAATTCAAGTAAAGAATTGTTGTACTTTTAACAAAAGAACCTAATTCCAGAAGAAAAGGATGCAAGAAGAGATAAATTATGTTTAACTAAGTCATTTAAGTAGTTAAACCCCATTAGCACAAGCATTTAAGCATATCTACCAGTGGTTTCATGAATCAGTATATGGAATGTTTACAACATTATTCTAAAGTGCTAAGTGCTAATGGAGTCTCTATCGAAAAGTCTGTTAGAAAGACGACGGATATAGGTTCAAAACAAAAAATGTCTTTCTAACATGGTATCAGAGCCATGGGTACCTCTACTTTTCCAACATGAATATCATCTCCAGCAGGGGTGTTAAAGTATCCCACATTGCTTATATGTTGGGATACTCCCTTGTTTATATGCATATGGTGACTCCACCTATCACCAATTGATTTTGGGTTGGAACCTCATATCCATGTCTTTCTAACAAAGTCAAACAACAAATAAAATACAAGAAACCCTAAAAGAATCAGGATAATAAGATATAACATTCTAGAAGCTCAGCCCATGACCAAGATATGGCACCACTCCAGGCAAAGACCTTGGATTCTTGGCACGCCTTGGCCCTCAAGCACATCATAACATAACCAGTATAATTTCTATTGATAACTTCATCAAATATAACATAATTAAATTTTACTGCAAGGAAAGATAAAAAGGCTTTCAATATGTACTTCCAGTTGTCCTACTATGATATTCACACTAAACTAGCCACTAGAACTAGCATCCCTGAGTGACATTGACATGTATGTCAAGCATATAAGTTTTAAAGAGAAATGAAATGGTTGACAGGGTATGGTGCAGACATGTGTGTGTGTGTGCGCCAAATATATAGTCAACTTATTCTTCAAAAAAAAGAATTAAGCAAAGTATGAACAATTGATTACGTACAATGGATATAAGTAGGATTTGCAAGGCACTGAATAAACTCCAACTCAAGCAAGAAGCGCTGGCGGCCATCATCTGGGTCCTTATATTTAAATTTTGTCCTGCAATTCAATAATTCCAATTAAAGTTCAACCGGATAGAATTCCTAGACAAAAATACAAACACTTGATTGAGCCCCACAAAGTAATTGAGAGCAGAGCAAAACAAAAAGGATAAAGACCCAAGGGACTTACGAAGATGGAAGATTATTTTCTTGCTGAGGGGAGTCCTGATCAGACGACATGGATCAAAAAGCTAAAACCTTCTTGAGCACGCAGAGATGAGAGGTCCAAATAGGTTTGAGATTGAGATTGAGATTGAGAGAGAGAAAAGCCAGGGTCCTCTAGAAAATGAATATGAAATTGTAAAAACATAGAACATATTGAAATGCCTGGCCGGATAGACTAACATAGTTACATGTAATTGAAAGTACAACTATCCTTAGTTCACTCATAAGTTGACTACAAACAAAACATTTAATTCCTTCAGAGTTTTTTTTTTTTTTTTTTCAATGAAGATCTATTACTAGAAATTGAGTGCCACCCGTCAATTTTATGGGTCTAAACATTAGAAACAGGTAGGTATATGTTTCTATATAGCAAAAAGACTTCCATAAAATATAAGACAAGTACAAAGATCATTACAAGAATCAGCAGAAATAGCTCAATATCATTTCATTTAATATGCATTATATATTGGATATGAATTATGCAACACTCCCCCACACAAACAAATCATAACGCAACTCATATTGGCAGAGCAGAATACACTTTATCTCCTTTTTGTTTATGAACTTTATAGAACTCAATTAGACATCACAATTCCCTGAATATTAATTTCAATTCACTATAAAGTCCTACCAAAAATACAAGCACCTGCAACTTGCAACTTCCACAGGCCAAATACCTAATGGTTCTTGCCCATTACAAAGTAAATTGGATTAACAAGCAAGTGTAATAAAAATCAGTTAAAAGATGTTAAACAAAGAGAGATACAAAATCAAACAAGTACGTAGATAAGGAATACCAATAACTTAATCTCGAGACTGTATCTCAATCATAGAGTTAAGAAGTTTAGATATATGTGCCCAAAATTTTGGTAAATCCAAATTAACTGCACCAGAAAGCATCTGGTCTATTATTATTCCGATAGGGAAGGTTAGGATCATAACATAGTACATTCACAGATCTACCCGGGATAACATTAAACCCAAGCCACGAAGCTCCAACTAGGGATGGCAATGTGTTGGGTCGCCGGACTCAAGACCCGAACCAAGGGAAAGTTTAGGACCCAAGAACCAACCCAACCCGAGGCATTACTTCTTTGGACCCGAACGTAACCGTACCAAACCCAGCCCGTGGACCCAAAAGAATTAAGTACAAGTGGTCCGAGCCGATAACAATTAAAAGAAATTAAAAATTGCTGAGAAGATACAGCCAGCAGAATGCAGATCAGATCATGTATTCAATATTCATGGTTGCTGCTTAATAAAAACTTCTACAATCTATTCAATCAGCACCAAGAAACCAATAACAGAGTCCAAACTAATTCAACTAAAGTGAAAAAATTTAACAATTTATGAATATCTAAGCATATTTGACACATATTTTACACAAGTTAACATAAATTAGATGTACATGAGTAGCAGAGTAATGGTTAGATGAATACCGCAGCAGAACCAAAGAGGAGACGCGAGCAGACGACGGCAGACGGAGGCTGAGCGGCGACACGAGGAGGCAAACGAGCAGATGACAGACGGGCGACGGGCCAACGCCTCAGGCAGGTGATTAGGCGAACGGCGAAGGTCGAGGAATGCGAAAGGAGAAGTCAGAGGCAGGCGAGCGGCGAGGGAAATTGTAAGCGGCGCCGGCAGAGAGTCGGAGAGAGGAAATTGTGGCGGGAAGTCTGGAGAGTGCGGCTGCGGGCTGCTGTTCCCACAAATCTGAAATCAAATCTAAACAAGGTATACAGATTCTAGGGTTTGCCACGTATAAAAGACAATTTCAATCCAAATACAGAACTAGGGGTGATTAACGAGTAGTGCTACTCGTACTCGACTCGGGACTCGGCTCGAAAAAAACTCGACTCGTACTCGACTATCGCTACTTGACTCCTGCTCGAACTCGAGCTCGAGCTCGCATCAAGTCAAGCTCGACTCGAACTCGACTCGAATATTTGAGCTCGACTCGACTCGATAACACCATTAACACACATTTTAATTAATCTTCGTTTCATACTTTCCCTCACACTTCACTCTATTTTCTATTAGAAAAAATATATCACTTATTTAAAATATCTAAACAATGAAAAATAGTCATTCTAAAAAATTAAAAAATATTTTAAAAGAATTTTAGTTCTATCTTTAGTTGTACAATAATCAACACAATATTCAAATATCAAATTAAATTGTGTCTTTTAGGCTATGGTTAAAAATTCAAAATCAAATGTTAAGAAAAATAAAATAAATTCATACTTAAACTACAAATTCAAGCTCGAGCTTAGCAAAAAAAGAGCACGCCAACTACTCGAACTTAAACTCGAACTCGATGATACTCGAGCTCGAACTCGACTTGATGATACTCGAACTCGAGCTTGAACTCGAATATATGTTGTCAAGCTCAAGCTCAAGTACTATGATACTCGAGCTCGACTCGACTCGATATCACCCCTATACAGAACCCAAAATTGGGATTGCGCGTGGTTCATTAAGAAGAGAATAAAGAGATTTACCAGAAGTCGTGACGGGGTCAGAGACGAGTGCCCTTCTTCCCGTCCATGTCAATGACAAACTAATTTCCCGTCAATGTGTATAAATGAAATTTAAAATAGGCCCAAATATGATAATGGAGCCCAATAATAGGAGTATAATAATTATTCAAACTTTTTTAGGATTATCAAATGATACATAGTGCTGTGGATGGCCTCGGGGTATGGTTTACGTCTTGGTGGGGGAAATTGTAATTTCTGGGATGCTCAGTGGCTGCCAGGTGGCTCAATCGGTCCTCGAGTTTCATATGTACATATTTCAGAATCGATTCTGAGGGTTAAGGACGTTTTCAATGGCTCTCGATGGTGCTTGGAGAGACTTTGGACTGAAATTCCCCCTCATATCCGCATGGAGATCCTTGGGTTTGGTCCACCGCCCCTTCATCATGCAATGGAGGACATATTCTGCTGGCTAGGTAATGTCACAGGGGTCTATACAGTTGCGAGTGGTTACTCATGGTTGCTACAGATTCGGGGCATCCCTGGCGAAGCTCACTACTCTTGGATATGGAAGATCCATGCTCCAGAAAAGATTAAGGTGCTTCTTTGGCTCTTTGTGAACGACTCGTTACCAACTAACGCCCTTCGCCATCATCGGGGTATGACGGATTCGCCAATCTGCATGATATGTGGGGAGGCTAAGGAATCGTCATGGCATTTATTTTTTAAGTGCCCATGGGCGGTCCATGCATGGCACACTGTTGGAGGGTTGCCTTTGCTCTCGGATCCTGAGTCGACGGAGTCCCTTCCTGGCTTCATGTAGCGGACGAGCAAGACGTGGAAAGGCTTCAGCTGGTCTCTGCTGTGGAATATTTGGCAAGGCCGTAATGGGTTTTGCATGAGGGGAGAGGCGGTCTCGGCACATGAGGCAGTTCGCAGAGCCCGCTTTATGGGCGATGCCATTGATCGTGCCTTTGGGCGAACTACACCCTCTCGGGCTCCCCGGCTTGTGTCATGGAATCCAACCCACCATCCGGGCATTATGTTGCATGTGGATGGCAGTTCGTTTGGTAATCCAGGCCCGGCGGTTTTGGAGGTGTTGTCCGACTTGGTGATGGTCAATGGGTGATTGGATTTGAAGGCTCTATTGGTCGGGGGACTAATTTGTCGGCAGAACTTTATGGTATTTGGATTGGGATGGTCGTTCTCCATCATCAGGGCATCGCTTCGGCCAGGTGTTTTTCAGACTCCCAAGAAGCACTTCGGCTTGTTCGTCAGGGCGTGGCTCGTTCACATATTTTGGCTCCTCTCATTCAGCACATCCATGAACTTTTGAGTATGCATCCGGATTATGTTTGGTCTCACGTTCTTTGTGAAGGCAACATGGTAGCGGATGCGATGGCTAAGCGTGGGGCTCACTCAGTTGAGTTCTACACGACTTGGGCGTTTCCCCCAGATGAGGTCCGATCTCACTGTGCTGCTGATTTTGCGGGAGTCTGGTTTCCGCGATATTAGTTTGGTTGATTTGGTTTATTGCTTTCTCCTTTCTTCGTCCCCTTCTTCTGTAGAATTTTCTTAGTTTCCCCTTTGCCGATGTCTTCACATCATTGTTATCCAAAAAAAATGATACATAGTGCTCGTAAGTATACATTTTCTTTATTTCTTCGGGGTGAGTTTATTATGTTTCAAAAATATTATTTGGAGAACAAACATTATTTTATGGAGTTTTTGTCAAAATCATTAGCTTATTTTATTTTGTAAAGCTAAATTTTATAAACGATCAATTTATATTTACATAACGAGCTTGAGCATCTCATCTCTCAATTAATTTCACAATGCGTATCTTCTTCTAGGACGTGTGATGGTAGCGCGCATCTCCTCTCTCATTTTCCAATACAATGTGAGAGGGGATACAGTGCTATATGAGGAGATTGATTTTTTATTTTTTTTTAAAATTTTTTGGTTAATATTTATAAACATAATTTATGATGATACATCAGGAATTTTATTTATGAGGAATCATTTCATGTTTGAATGCATGAAAAATTAGAGAGAAATAAAGCAAACGGTTTATTTGAATGAGAATAAAATATGATAGTTGTTTACAAAGTACAAGAAGTGCTTAAATACCAAACAAGATTCTAAGCTAATGTGGAAACTAAAATATAGAAATGACCCAAAACAGAAATGAGAAGTTTGAGTTGGCCCCGAACCTCAAACTTTTATTTGTGTCTTCCCCATCTCTCAAAACTTTAAAGTTAGTCCGATCCCAATCTTTTAAACCTTTCAAAGAGGTCCAAAGATAAGGTTGAGATTTAAGAGAGAGAAAAACCAGTCTCCTGTAGAAAATGAATTTGAAATCATAAAAACATAGAACATATTGAAATGCTTGTCCCAATAGACTAATGTAGCTACATGTTTTGAAAGTACAATGACCCTTGTTCTCTTATAAGTTGACTACATAGAAAGCATTTAATTCCTTCATAGTTTTTTTTTCCCCAATGAAGATTAATTACTATAAATTGAGTGTCACCAGACAATTTTATGGGCCTAAACATTAGAAACAAGTAGGTATATACTTGTCGATAGCAAAGACAGAGACTTCCATAAAATATAACACAAGCACAAAGATCATTACGAGAATCATCAGAAATAGCTCAATATCATTTCATTTAATATGCAATATTTATTGGAATCAATTTAGTATGCAACACTCCCCCATACAAACAAATCACAACACAACTCATATTGGCAGACCATATACACTTTGCCTCCCCTTTCGTTTATGAACTTAATAGAACCCAATTAGATATCACAATTCCCTGAATATTAATTTCAATTCACTATAAGTCCTACACGAAAACACAAACACATGCAACTTCCACATGCTGGCCAGATACCTAATGGTTCTTGCTCATTACAAAGTAAATTGGATTAGCAAGTGAGTGTAACAAAAATCAGTTAAAAGATTTCAAAACAAGAGAGATGACAAAATCACATAAGTACGTGGATAAGGAATACCAGTGACTTAATCTCGAGAGTGGATATGGGCCCAAAATTTTGGTAAATCTAAATTAACTACACCAGAAAAGAAAACATATGGTCTACTTTTATTATTCCAATAGGGAAGCTTATGATATCATGACATAGTACATTCATAGAGAGCTACGGCACATAGGGAGAACAATAAACCTAACCCATGAAGCTCCAGCTAGGGATGTCAATGGGTGGGGATACAAATAATAGGGTGTTGTTATTATTAACGTGCTCTTGTGCAGATGAGGTAGTTCCATGGTTGTTGAAACCACGACAAAACGACCGGAGCAGTTACAGTCAGACATGTGCGACAGTTTCTTTTTCTGTGCGCGTGTCTAATCGACTCAGGAGAGTCTAATTCGTACTTCTGAGTATATATACCTGTGTTTAGACTTTCTGTATGTAGGTTTGGATTTTATCGAGTTGTAACTTTCACTTTTACACACATTACACACTTGAGTCGGTTTTTCTCTCTAGACTTGATAGTTCTATTTTCTTGAGAGAGTTAGAAAAATCCTTGATGAGTATTCTGCAAATTTGAAGATCATTTCAATCATTGAGGTCTGTGCTACACCGATTCAACAAGCATTCTTGTTGAACAAATCTTTTCATTCAACGAATTTAGAGTTGCCTTGCGAAGGAACTCAGAGAAGATCTGAAGGATGAATTCAGGCGATCTGCTGCATCAGAGTTTCAAGATCTGAGGATTCAAACAATCGGAGAAACAAGATTGGATGAGATGTCTAGTGATCGTAGTTGTGGGGGAGTCCTGACCACGATCATTCTACAAGCAGGAAAGTCTTGGTAACAGAATCTGTTTTGATTGTGTAATCTTTTAGGTCTAGGATTTTTGAGTGTTAGTTTAAGATCCTGGATTGGAATCCCCCAGATATAGGCCGAAGGCCGAACTGGGTTACCAAATCACGTGTCTTTACTTTCTGTTGCGTACACTGATTTGCACACACTATCGTTCACACGTAGTTTTAATCATCGTTCGACGACCGCGCTAACACAAGATTTCAGTATTATCTGGGACCAACACTTGGTATCAGAGCGGCGGACTCTGACGTATTAGAGGCGATTTGAAGAAATCTTGGAATTCTTGGAAAGATGAATAGAGAAGGCGCATCACTTTCAAGACCACCATTGTTCGATGGCACTAACTACAGATATTGGAGAACTCGGATGAAGATTCATCTAATGGTCCTTGGAGATGAAGTGTGGGACGCAGTCGAGACAGCCTGGCAACCACCAACTCGACCACAGACTGCTCCAGCAGGTTCCACAGAACCACCTGGTAGTCGGCCAGCAACCAAGGCTGAATATACACAAGCTGAAAAAGATGCCAAGAAAGGAAACTATACGACCCTAAATGCGATTTTCAGTGCTATGGACGAGACGCAGTTCCAATTGGTCACCAACCACACGCTAGCTCATGATGCATGGAAAACCCTAGAGGTGATGTATGAAGGTTCTGAGGATGTTCGAGCTACCAAGTTACAGCGAGTTGAGACCATGTTCGAGAATCTGAAGATGAACAAGGACGAATCGATCTCAACCTATTACGGAAGGTTCAAAGACATTGTAAATCAAGCCTATTCCTTAGGATTGATTTATGATAATAAAAAATTAGTTCGAAAGATGTTGAGGACTCTCACCAAGAAGTATGCTCCGAAGGTTGCTACATTGGAAGAATTGGATAAGTTGAACACTATTACCTTGGATGGTATAGTAGGAATTCTTCAAACTTATGAAATGAACCACATCGAAGAAGAATCGTCAAGGAACATTGTCCTCAATGTGGAAGAAGAAGATTCTGGAAACTCTTCTGAAGATGATGTATCTTACATTTCCAGAAAAGTTGCAAAGATGTTGCAAGACAGACGTGCAAAGCAGTTTTACAAACAACAAGGTCGTAGTTCCAACACTGTTCAGACGACGGACAAATAACCTCGCAGAGATTTCAAAAGAAAGGATAGCAGCAAAGTTGATCGTTCCAACAACAACAAGAAAGACTATGACAAGCCGGATAAGTTTGCCTCAGTGATCTGTTATGAATGTGGAGGCAAAGGACATGTTCGATCTGAATGTGCCACAGCCAAAAGGAAGGAAATGAGAGAAAAGAAGGCACTGCAGGCTACTCTAGGTAATCAGGACGATGACAGAACTACTGAAGCACAGATTTCAGATTCTGATGAAGTCGTTGCATTCACTCTAAGAGAAACCAGTCCCACTATAAAAGGTATTGTCAAGTCAATATATTTTTCACCTAATAATAATGCTTATGATTCAGGTGAAAGCGATGATGAGTATGATCAACTACGTGCGGACTACAATGAGCTTAAAGAGGATTTCGAGGTTGCTGTTCAGGAAAACAAGAAGTTGTTAGGACAACTGGCAGACGTCGGAATTGCTTATGTTCTTGAGGTTGAAAAGAATGAAGACTTGCAAAAGGCAAACAATACTCTTAAAGGTAGAATTCATGTTATGGAGAAAGAGCTTGATGATCTCAAAGCAAAGAACAATGAACTTCAAAAGATCTAAAGGTAAAAATCAACTTGATGAAGTTTTATCTTTGGGAAAACGTGTTGGAGATTGAAACTTTTGACAATTTCCGTCCCACGAGCATTTTCTTAAAAATATACCAGGTTAGATTTATTACATGAAGAGAGTTATGATTCACGGGAAAGGGTTTAGGGATATATCCAGATTATTAGTCTTTTTATTACTCAAGTGTGGTGCTTTAATTTCAAATGGCGCTGTGGTCCTCCCTGTCATGAAATGTTGACAAATCTCATGGCATAGCCGGGATAGGTTGACCATCAGCCTGTCACACTGGGGATCCCCGGCAAGTATGCCATGATGCTTCTCATCAATTCTTGGCATGAGAGTCCCTGCCATGAAACTTTTGGCAAGTTCCCACTACATGAGTATTTTCCGAAAAATCATGGTCCTGGTTTAAGTTTTATTAATGAAACCAATTTATGATGGCGGAGTTGTGATTAGGGATATATTTATAAGTAGTCATGTTTTTATTGCTCGTGTTTAAGAAACTGTGGCCCGAAAGCGCACGGTGTCAAAAATTGCAGTAATTTATAGTAAGACCGGATCGTTCACTGGAGGATGTGCGATAGAAGCAGGTCCCACGTCGTTTTACTAGATTTTCCATTCGTATTGCTCAATAGGTTTGAAAGGTGATTAATAACTACTGACATGAATGTAAATTAGATCTGGAAAGCAGTTAAATTAATCTATAAAGCAAATAAATCTATTTTAGAAAGCGGATAAGAATTATTCTAAGAATGCAGTAAATATTATCTACGAAAGCAGGGAAAAGGAGCATTGTGCCAACCGTGAAGTTGAGTCACAATGTGGACAGAAAGGACAGGAAGAAAGAAATGAAGATTGGACAAGAGCGAGATATAGCAATATTAAACTTCCATTTTTATACGCAGATCTTTGTTTGGGATATTTCTTTCAGATAGCTAATTCTCATGCTCTCAATAAGGCTTTCCCTTTAACAGACAGGTACTTGCAATATGAGTTTACATGTTCCTAAGATCACAAATTCTAAGATACCACAGATTCGTAACTGCCCTGGCCTGGGTATGTTACTTCATCTGTGGTGGATAAGCAACACCCGACACATCATTTATTGAAATGCCAAGTACCACTATCATTCTTCCATGTCACACCCAAAGATTTAAATCAAGTCCTAAACTATCACTTAACTGTCAATCCTAGTAACAGTTACACAACTCTCAATTCAACCGAGTGACCTCTAATGAAAGCGACTAAAAGAAAGCAGTAAAGAAAGCATTTAAAACCTATCACTCGGAGGTTTTGAAAATCTGACCCTGGTAGTAAAAGACAGCTCCCCGTCAGAATGAAGGAGGATGGATCAAGAATTCCCGGCTCTCGGTGAACCACTAATGTGTTCACTTCCTTCCGGGTGATTATGAGATACAAACTAATGAAACGAGCTAATCAATTAGTTCGTTCCGGATGCACTCACTCAGGACTCAAAAGTAGGCTTTGGCAGAAGAAGATAGCAGTTGAAAGAAAACTCAACCCTATCTTGGAAAATAACCAAGGCCTGGATGATGTTCCTCTAAGATTATTTACTACACTGTATTCGAATCCAAGTGGACCCCATCTCGGTGTAGCACTTAATCTTACATTTCCATCAACCAGCAATTTTGGAAAATAATGGATTTGAAAATCATTCCCTGTCAGGTACTAGATTCTCAGTTAAAACACAGACCCTTTCAGTCTAGACGAGACCTAATCGCTGAATCTGCTTCTTAATTCCCAAAATATAACCCTTGATAGAATATGAATTAGTCATAACTGAAGAATTTATCCCTTACTCAGATCCGGATTTTATAAAGAGGTTTTTTGTTGGAAGTTTATAAAGCAATATCTGTTTAAGATCTAGACTTCTATTGTCCAAGGGAAGGATCCCAAAATAATTACAGACCACAACAGTACATAATATTATCATGCATAAGGATATATGGAAGTGTAAAATTAATTGACCCAAAATATAAAAGCGGGTCTAGACAGAAGGCGAAACACAAAATGGAATGGTCAAGGTACCAAAGTAATGGCAGAATGATCAGGTGGACTGTAAACATCTACTGTCCAATTTCCCAATCACTCGGATGGAGCGAATTTAGACAGCTTAGACCCTATAATGATGGTGTCAACACCAGTTGGGCCTCCGCTGTCTGTGAATTCGGATAAAAACCTACATGCTTCCCTTCTATAATGATCATCAGTTGGCATTGACTGATGCCAACTGACTCCCATTATAGATTGGAATTTGGGTTTGGAAATTAAGATAACAAAAATAAAACTGTATCTGGATGGGAGTCAGTTGAGCAGCTATTATAACCCCAGATGGGCAAACCGCCAAGGCTTCCACTGACAGCCATTCAGATCATGCAAAATAACGATTAGTAACTAATACCCAGAATACGAGCTAGTTATCCATGAGGGAGTACCCGCCAACATTATTCTGATGTATTCTTTACTAATGGTTCCACACAATATACAAAGACAAAATAAATAAGAAGCAAAAGAAGATCCATTGTATGAGAGACATTGGTTTCTCATGCAAGGTTGTGGATCGGGTCCACATGTAATGGTCTTAAATAATCCTTCCTACCATAATTAATTACAGTCCAGATTATCTGTTTAAGCCATCGAGGTTTTGTTTATACAAGAGTGTTTTAATGGCAATTGAACAAAGATCCTTTAATCATGATGATTATTGAAGTTTGATTATTGCTAATCTCAATCTTTAATCATTAATGAGTCAAGGGTTCAATCAGTTAAGTGATGCAAATGGAGAATCAAAATTTGGGCAGCATAACACCCTACATTGCAATTCCAGAATGTTACATCGTAACCCGTGGGGCTATGATGTGAGTGTTGCAACATAAAATAGAGAGAGAATGAAATTTGTTTGCGATTAAATAGAAGGATAGAAATCTTGTCGCTATATCATAAATGTTGTCGCGGACCGAGATCCGCGACATGGACATCCCGACAAGTTTTTAGAATTTTTGGCAGCATAACGCCTCTTTGTCGCTATGCAAGGTTTTGTCGCGGAACGTGGCTCCGCGACAAGGGTGACATCGCGACAAAGTGTTTTAATAAAATTCTAAGGCATTTGAACCTTTGTCGCTATGCATGGAGATTTTGTCGCGGAACGTGGTTCCGCGACAAGGTGTTCCGCGACAAAGTGTTCAAAGACTAAGAAACATGGCATAATTTTTCTGTCTCGGAATGGGATTTTTGTCGCGGAACGTGGCTCCGCGACAAGATGATTCCGCGACAAGAAGCCATGAAGACAAAATGCAAGAGTTTGGCTCCTTTGTCGCTATGCATGGACAGTTTTGTCGCGGAACGTGGCTCCGCGACAAGGTATTCCGCGACAAAGGGTTTTACATTTGGAGACAAGTGTCTTGAAACACCTTGGTCGCGGAACTGCCACTCTGCCGCGGAACGTGGTTCCGCGCCAGAAGGCGGTTGGCGCCCAAGGTGGTTCAGGACAAAAGTCAGAAAAAGCAGAAATGAACAGTGGCATGCAAACAGCGTGATCTCACCCTATTTCAGATCAAAAAGCTATTCTAAGCTAAAAATAAGCAAGAAACATTCAAAATAAAGAAGAACATGCTTAAACAAAAATAACAAGACTGAGCAGGATATTAAAATAAAGCAAGAATCCTAATCTAGGGTTTGATCACTCATCCACACAACATTATCCATAATATGCTAACAGTGAACACGAAAATAACAAAATAGGGGTCAAATAACCCCAAAATGAAAAAGAAAGCATAAATCCATGGGGTGTGAGACCCATTTCATGATTTGGGACACAAATGATGAATGTTTTCCCATATTATTGAAGGGGTGTTGTTAATACCCATGGTTTGGGTATTACAAACCCTAAAACAAGAGTTTAGAAAACAAAACATAGTATAAAAATGGCTATCTAAGCACTGTGAACAGTAAAACACTAATCTAAACTAAACTAAGTGCAAAAATTAAATAATACATAAAAATAAACCTAACTACTCTACCTAAGGAAGAACTCCTAAGCTTGCCTTCAAGAACTCTCAAATTCAAACTTCCAACTGTCCAACCCTTAGCTCATGGGAGACACCTCATATTTATAGAAGTGTAACCCTAAGCCCATGGGCCTTGATTCTAGCCCATTGTGTCTTAAGTCATCACACACATCACAGCTTTGTCTCGGAACATCAAGTTGGTCGCGGAACATGCTGCATGTGGCAAGGCTTCTCGACTGGGTCTTGTGTCTCTATTTGTGCATCTTGGTCGCGGAATGGGCTTTTGTCGCGGAGTCATGCTATCGCGACAAGGGTCATCGCGCCAAGGGCTTGGCTGGTCTCCTCTTCATTTGGGGCCAGTTGGTCGCGGAGTATGCCTTTGTCGCGGAACACTGCATCGCGCCAAGGGCTTCCGCGACAAAGGTCTTCCTGGGCCTGCTGGATTGGGCCAGATGGACCGAGAATATTCTTTTTGTGGGCTTTTCTATCTTTTTCCCATCTTTTTGTTTCCTTTTCTTTTTCTCATGTTTTTGGATTTTTCTAATATAAATATGTAATAAAATTACATATTTATGTCTTTTTCACACCAGCTTATTATTTTTACAATTATGCATAAATCAGTCCAATTCGACTGCTTTCTTACTTAATGTAAGACCGGAATGCGATCAAATGCCCGTTTAAGACACGGAAATGGATTGAAAATAATGGTCATTTTTGGCCATTATCAACATCCTCACATTTAATACTGATCGTCCCCGAGCAGTCAGAGTCAATGTTCCTAGGAACACGGACTCTACATATTCAATTCATTTTCGTGGCTTCATAAATAACATCCTTTTTAGATTGGGATAAGACAATCAAAACTACAAGTATTGAATTCCCTTGATTGCAGTGTTTAATGAAATGATACTTGCTCACTATATCAGGCCTACAAATCAAACATTATTATTAATCCTTCATGAATGTCATGTTTGAAAGATGCAAAGATTAAAAATTAGAATTAAGGTGTGACACGAACATGTGTAATGAGATAGGGGCTCACTTATAAGAGAATCGGAAAATTCACTCACTCTCAATTGGGGTTTAATCATGAACGCTCAAAATCAAATTTAATTAAATTATCCCATAAGCTTGCAATCAGACCAACTCGCCACCGGCTCATTTCTTCAAATCGAGATCACGAGGTCTTATTTAAGGGTTACAACGGGGCATACGGTTGTAACATTAGGTAGGAAAGGGAAATTATTAGGCTAAGTAGTGGTAAGAATTTAATTCCATCATAACTTGGCATTTTTATTTAAAATTTATGATCATCAATGTTTCTTCCTTTTCTCTCTTCACATTGCATCGACATTAGACTATTGTCTAATTGCTTTGTCATTTGCAATTTATTGATGTTGAATGAAATTCAACTTTTTTTTTTTTTTTTTTTTTTTTTTTTTTTGAATCGGTTTATAGAATACCGATTTATAGTTTTTATTGATGATCACAAACTTAATGCCTTTGATAGAATTCATTCCTGCACACTTGGGTTTGAATTTCTTGGTCTTTTTATAAGGCTAGGAATAATATAGTGGGTTTCAAAGAAAAATTAGGCTTATAGGCTCAAATTGGTTAATCCTAAAGGGAAAATATTTTTGGGTTTGGATTTCAAACGAAGGCCAAAAATTTGGGTTTTTCTAAGTGCCTCGATCATATGCTCGATTTTGGGAATATGGCATGGTCTTGAATCGGTCCCAATTGCAAGTTCTAGTTTCCTTTAATCAAAATGATTTTCACACATCAAAGAAAAGAATGAGTAAAAATGACTCATGGCTCAAATCTCACATGGTTGGATTGATTCATGTCATACAATATTCGCAAATTCAATCAAAGCTTAATTCTAACAATTTATTCAATCGAAATCTCTAACATGCAGATTTATTACCCAATAAGCTGATCGCATCATTAAATTTTTATAGCTCAAAACCTCAGGAATTCATTTCATGCATGTTCTCAATTATATTATCCCAATTTAAAAGTCTGAAAATTTAATCACAAGCCTAAATTCAACCTGTGAATTTAGAGCAAGTTTATGCATATTTTTGCTGGTTATTTAATTGAAAGCAGTAAAGAAGCACTGCTGACATACTGAGTATGTCAACAGCATATTTTTGGCCTGACAGTCACTTATTCATCTCGGACTGTACAGACATCTTTTCAAAGGAAAGCAGTAAAGAGTTGTTCAGTGGTCTCAAAAGTTGAGTTCCAATTTTAGGGAAAACAATTAAATACATCCGAGGCAAGGGATTCTCGTGCAGTTAATACAAACCTGCACACACAAAAGGAGAAAATCCCTTGCAAATACTGCTAATAGACTGGAAATAAAGTAAAGCAGGGTAAATTCGGATTCAGGCTTCTTCCTTTCTTTCAGAACATGTAACTAGCCCAGTGGAGATAGCTGGATAGCTCACACCGCAGACACCAATCATTGGGATCTGTTATGGCCTCGTGATCCCTGGGGCAGTAAACTCTGCCTTCCTGATCAGCCCATAGGAATGGGGTGTCTGGTTGGTCAACCATCCATTCGAGGACATTGACGGATGTGTCTTGGATGACTGACCATCTTGTCACTATCCTGTCAATCATCCTGATTCCCTGCTCGACCTGCCCTGGGTCCTCCTTGCTCATGAGCATCAACCCGTAGGCAAAGATTGTCGCTTTATGATTGTCCTCGATCCCCAGGCGTAGCAGTTCATAGGCTTGCTCTTCATTCCCCTCTGCAAATGCCAACATTGCTGGAATGATTTGGAGATTGTGGTTTCCAGCCTGGTCGCATGTCCGAAGGAATCTCCGCTTCTCCCAACGATAGTACTCCCGCCCTCTCTTTATAGTGGATGTGTTGACCTCGCATCGTTTGTAGACGATGGAGAGGTTTCCGGCATCCCTGAATTTCTTGCAGGTTTGCTGTGCTTTGAAGGCTTCACTGATGTCGTTTTCTCCTACGCGAGAGAGGATCTCACCCAGGAGCTCGAGGGGTAAGTCCAGCAGATGGGTTCCTTCGGGTGCAGGGTCTGGGTTTGGAAGATTGTCCCTGAAAAGATAGGAAGTGATGAATCCAATTTTTATAATTTTCGGAAATTATTCAAGTTTAGAAACCAACATCCTCACATTTAGAGCTTTGCTCTAGATGTGAGATTATTAAATTTCCGACTTGAATTTTAATTTAAAGCACATGTAAATAATATTTGGTTTTAATTGGGCTAAAGAGCCCATAATGAAATAAAATTGGCCATTGGGCCTAAAATCTTTTTAATGGGCCATAGGGCCTAAAAGTTTTCAGTTTATTAAACAAGTCCGAGGCACTTGTTGGAAGTGGAATGAGATGGATAGATGGAAATGGAATGCTCGAATATTGGAATGTGCAATGGAGACGTGGCGGAACGGATCTGCTGTTTCTGAATAGCTTGGACTGTTTGGACAGTTTTAGCATCCAAAAATTTGCAAACACTATTTTTAATTTTTAAAAATGGTTGACTTGTTTTATTTAACAAAAGTGGGAGGTGAGTGGTCCCATTTTGGATTTTTGAAAAGGATAGCAGTTAGGCGACAAAATACTGCTATCTTACTCACACTAGTGTTCCATTGGGAACAAAACTCAAGTCAAACATTAAACAAAAATAACTCTTTTTGTCTTTTTCTAAAAGGTTGCTTTTATTAAAAGTGGAAGCTTCCTATTGGGTGTTTGTACTATGTTTCCATAAACAAACAAACATTTATTCCCATGAGATTTCTAACATGAGAACAAATGTGCCCAAAAAGATCTTCCATCTTTATTACACCACCCACACTGTGCACATCACATCAGGATCAATCAAACCAATAATATCAAGATATTCGAAACAATACCCAAATGTTTATCAGTTTGTTCTTTCCAGTTTTAAACTTCAAAAATCTTATCCATTAATCAGTTTTAACACCCTTAATCAGTTTTCAAAACAAGTTCTCAAAAACTTCAAAATGGTGCTCAAAGCCGAGGGCACTCAAAACCTCCAAAAATCTGAAGTTGGATGTGCACACTAACAACACCACACCACGAACACACAAACTGAAAAACAAAACGAGACAAAACAAAAAGAACGGGTCCGAAGGGGGGCTATGTCCATGGTGAAAATAGGGTTTACCCTCTCCTCCTTGGCTCGGGTCTAGGCACGGGTCCAAGGATTGGGAGGGGTCCATGAAATCGGTCCATAGTTTCCCTTAGAAATGGCGTGCAAGAGTGCGAAGAACACGTGGTGTTCGTTCGGATGAGAGAAAAATGGGGGAAAAGAAGATGAAGACACTGAGAGAAGTTGAAATGACAGGAGGGAGGTGGAAAGAAACTGGAGGGGGTGGGGGGGGGGGTATAAATACTTGAACTTTTGTCGCGGAATCCGAGACTTTGTCGCGGAACAAGGTTCCGCGACAAGGCATAGCGACATTAGGGTGGTCGCGGAATTGAGGGTTGGTCGCGGAGTCATGCTCCGCGACAAGGCTATCGCGACAAAGTTCAGTATGGAGACAGTCAACGCAGGTCATGTCGCGGAGCAGGGCTTGGTCGCGGAGTCATGCTCCGCGACAAGGTGCATCGCGACAAGATGTGGGGAAATGGTTTAGAAGGAAAAGGGAGTTTGTCGCGGAGCAGGGCCTGGTCGCGATGCATGACATCGCGACAAAGGTCCTTCCGCGACAAAGGATTTTGAATTTTCAAATTTTCTTGGACTGGGCCCGAGTGTGGTATTGGGCCTGCGTCCATTTTATTTGACTTGGGCTGAATAAATTTAGTCCAAGTAGATTCAAAATGCAGGGCTAAATATTAAATAATCCACTTGCATAAAATTAGGTTGGGTCAGTTCCATTTTATCTGTGAGTTTTGTTTCGGGTCTTGAATTTCCTCAATTCCCGAGAACATTTTCTCAGACTTATGGAACTAATCCAACCAAGAACCTGGTTTTCCATGTTACTGTTATCTGCTCCTCTTTTTGGTGGTTCCGAACTTCTGCAAGACAGACAAATAAGACGCATTAGATTTTCTCCAAATATCAACATCCTCACATTTAGAGTCTTAGTACTCTAAATGTTTAATTGGTCTTTGGGTACTTTCTTGCCATGAAACAAATACTGTAAATATATAATATATATATAAACTGAAATTTTTGTATTTTTAAATGCTGTTTCTTATTGAGTGTAAGCCGGGTCTGCCACTGCTTGGCTTTCTTTCTCCGGATCGAACTGTCCGAGGTACTCTTTCAATCGTTGTCCATTCACCACTATATCGCCCCTGCCAGTTCGAATCCTGACAGCTCCATTTTTGAACACCTCTAGTACTTCATGTGGTCCTTCCCATCTAGATTTGAGCTTTCCGGGGAACAGCTTCAACCTAGTATTGAACAATAACACATGTTGACCAACATAAAAATACTTAGGTTTGATCCGGCGATCGTGCAACTTCTGGGTCCGCTCCTTGTAAATTCGAGAGCTTTCATAAGCTTGCGCTCGTATTTCCTCAATTTCATTGAGGTCCAACTTACGTTTGCTCTGAGCAACTTTCGGATCGAAGTTAAGCGTTTTAACGGCCCAGTAAGCTTTATGCTCTAGCTCTACAGGCAAATGACAGGCTTTTCCGAAGACCAGCCTATATGGAGACATCCCGATGGGAGTCTTATATGCTGTACGGTATGCCCATAGAGCATCATTGAGCTTACGTGCCCAATCCTTACGGGTTATCCCGACAGTGGCTTCGAGTATGTGTTTGATTTCGCGATTGGATACTTCGACTTGACCACTAGTCTGGGGATGATAAGGCGTGCCTATCTTATGGAGGATCCCATTTTTACTCATTAAAGTTTCAAAAGCTTTATTAATAAAGTGTGTTCCTCCATCAGATATCACCACCCTAGGTACGCCAAATCGACTGAAAATGTTGTTCTTGAGGAACTTGATGACTTGGCTACCATCATTGGTTGGTAATGCGACAGCCTCGACCCATTTGGACACGTAATCGACAGCTACCAAGATGTAGTAGTTTCCACCAGATGGTGGAAACGGTCCCATGAAGTCAATGCCCCATACATCAAAGATCTCAAGTGTGAGGATCCCCTTTTGAGGCATCTCATCCCTCTTGGAGATGTTTCCTAATCTTTGGCATCTGTCACAGCCCTTAACAAATGTCCTGCAATCCTCATAGATGTGAGGCCAATAAAATCCACATTCGAGGACCTTGTGGGCCGTTCGAGCGGGACCATGGTGACCTCCATATTCTGATTCATGGCATTTTCTGACAATTTGATAAGCTTCATGCTCGGTCACACATCGCCTGATTATTAAATCAGGGCAGTGTTTGAAGAGATAAGGTTCTTCCCAGAAGTAACTTAATACATCTCGTTTGAACTTATTCCTCTGATGATAGTTCGAAAACTGGGGGGTTATTCCGCATGCCAAGAAGTTAGCAATGTCGGAAAACCATGGACAAGCTTGATTATGCAGATGCAACGCGAACAACTGTTCGTCCGGGAAATCCTCATTGACGGCTTTTTCCTTTTTATCATTATCTAATCGAGATAAGTGGTCAGCAGCACCATTATCTCGACCTCGCCTATCTTTTATTATGATGTCGAATTCTTGCAACAGAAGTACCCACCTGATTAATCGAGGTTTTGCATCTTGTTTGCTAAACAAGTATCTCAATGCTGTATGATCGGTGTATACTATGGTCTTTGTACCTATTAGGTACTGTCTGAACTTGTCGAACGCGAAGACTACAGCATACATCTCTTTCTCCGTTGTGGTGTAGTTAACTTGGGCTTCATTCAGGGCATGACTTGCGTAATGAATTACGCAATGTCTCCCATCCTTATGTTGTCCAAGAACTGCGCCTACAGCGAGACCACTAGCATCGCACATTACCTCGAAAGGTATTGACCAATCGGGTGGTTGCACTATCGGTGCAGAAACCAACATCTTCTTGAGCGTGTCAAAGGCTTGGACACACGCTTCATTTATTAAGAAATGATTTTCTTTACAAAGCAGATTAGTGAGCGGCTTGGCAATTTTAGAGAAATCCTTAATGAATCGCCGGTAAAAACCGGCATGCCCTAAGAAGCTCCTAACTGATTTGATCGAGTTAGGAAGAGGGAGATTAGAAATGATGGAAACTTTGGCTGGATCAACTTCAATGCCTGCACGAGAAATGCGATGACCTAACACTATGCCCTCAGTGACCATAAAATGGCACTTTTCCCAATTTAAAACCAAGTTAGTGTCCTCACACCTCTTTAAAATCTTAGCAAGATTGGTCAAACAATCTTCGAACGTATCTCCATATACAGAGAAGTCATCCATGAAGACCTCAATGCATTTTTCGATAAATTCAGAGAAAATAGACATCATGCATCTTTGAAAAGTAGCAGGTGCATTGCATAAACCAAAAGGCATCCGTCGATAGGCAAAAGTGCCGTACGGGCAAGTGAAAGTGGTTTTATCATGGTCCTCACTGGAAATAACAATCTGATTATAACCAGAATAACCATCCAAAAAGCAATAAAACGCTCTCCCTGCCAACCTCTCAAGCATCTGATCAATGAATGGCAATGGAAAATGGTCCTTGCGTGTGGCCTCATTCAGCTTCCGATAATCGATACAAACTCTCCATCCGGTCACTGGCCTGGTTGCAACCTCTTCTCCTTGCTCATTCTTGGTTATGCACATCCCTCCTCGTTTGGGTACGACCTGCACTGGGCTAACCCATTTGCTATCAGAGATAGGATAGATTATACCAGCATCTAAGAGCTTGATAACTTCTTTCCTTACCACTTCCTGCATAAGGGGGTTCAATCGCCTCTGAGGTTGACGGGAGGGTTTAAACTCTTCTTCCATTAGAATCCTGTGCATGCAAATAGAAGGGCTTATTCCTTTTATATCAGAAATGGTCCAACCTATTGCATGTACATGTTTCTTAAGAACGACCACCAGAGCATTTTCTTGCTCTTGGGAGAGCTTAGCCGAAACAATCACAGGTAACTTTTTATGTTCTGCGAGAAACGCGTACTTGAGATGATCGGGTAATGTTTTAAGTTCAAGCTCTGGTGGGCATTCAACGGAAGGGAGTAGTTTGCGAGAATTGGGTAGTGGGAGAACAGATTTACCTTCGGGATCCTGCATCAGTACAGGATCCTCTTCCTCCTCTTGATTGGCGTCCTCATGGAAGTCCATGCCATCAAATTCCTCCAAATCCCCTGTTTCGGGATCGGCGAAGTGAACGGCTTTGCATTCTTTGTGCTCCACGCCAGCAGGCTTCAGTACCTGCTTTGATGGTTCATCCAGCATCATTTCACACTCAAGTTCAGAGTCAAGCTCTTCCCTAACTATTACATTTTCAAATGAAAAACAAGAACTGTCATTCGGAAATTTCTGCAATTTCTCCATATCAAAGATGATCTCCTCGCCATCGACCCTTAGGGTGACTTTTCCGGATTTGGCGTCAATCAGTGCACCACCAGTGGCTAGAAATGGGCGTCCAAGGATAAGTGGCATTTCAGAATCTTCTTCAATGTCGAGGACGATGAAGTCGACCGGGAAAAGAACTTGCCCGGTTTTGACCACAACATCCTTAAGGATTCCTACGGGCTGAGTGATCGATCTGTCTGCAAGTTGCAGTCTCATCTTGACCGGTTGAATTTCTCCAAGCTTAAGGCGAACAGCCATAGCTAGTGGCATCACATTGATGCTTGATCCTAAATCACAGAGCCCCATACTCACTTTGGCCTTTCCGAATTGTACTGGAAGTGTGCAACATCCGGGGTCCTCTTTCTTTTCAGGCATTCTCCTCTGAACAATGGCACTGCACGTGCTGTTGAGAATAATTACCTCTTCCTGCTCAACCTGCCTTTTTCCTGAAATCAATTCTTTCAAGAACTTAGCATAGATGGGCATTTCGGAAATCATTTCTGTGAGAGGAATGGTTATCTCTACAGACTTTAATCGTTGCAGAAATTTCTTGAATTTAAGATCGTGTTCTTTATTTTTAAGCCGCGCAGGATAAGGAATCCTGGGCATGTACTTGTTA
Organism: Hygrophila difformis; assembly: GCA_030278955.1. Lineage (NCBI taxonomy): Eukaryota > Viridiplantae > Streptophyta > Magnoliopsida > Lamiales > Acanthaceae > Hygrophila > Hygrophila difformis. The sequence goes on along the minus strand of JAOANR010000006.1, from coordinate 45,780,204 downwards.
TTAGCAATTTTTGGTGGTGAAGGGAAGGAAGTTGTACCTTCACCTGTACCCTTATCTGGTTCAGCCGTTTCAGGCGCAGCTTCAGTCTGCAATTCGGCTGTCTCTTTCTCTGCTTCGTTCCCACTATCAGCTTCCTTACCAGCATTGTCAACAATATCATCTTCTTCAAATTCCGCTCCAGTATCCGCTCCCTTTGGCCCAGCTAGTACTCTCCCAGATTTCAAGGTTATTGCCTTGCATTGCGGGTTCTTTTCCGCAGTGCTAGGCAATGTTCCTTTGTCCCTTTTCTGCATCTCGTTAGCCATCTGTGTAACTTGGGTCTCCACATTTCTGATGGAGGCCTGCAGTTGATTGTTGATTTCTTTCTGACTAGTGATGAAATCAGTCATCATATTCTCAAGCCTTGAAGGAGGCTTTTGGTTCTGATTCTGATTTTGCTGCTGATTCTGATTCCACTGGCCTTGGTTTGGGACAAACTGAGGCTGGAAATTCTGATTGGGCTGAAAGTTCTGGAAATTCTGAGGCGGCCTCTGCTGGATCTGAGGTTGGAAACCTGGATTCTGAAAATGTTGGCCCCTGTTCTGATTGAATCCCTGATTCTGCTGAGGGTTGAACTGTTGTTGCTGTGGCTTGTTCAGGAGATGTGAGTTCAAGGCGTTGTTGTTTGAATAAGACAAATTCGGGTGTCTATTCGGAAAAGCTCCTGCATAGTTACAGCTCTCTGCTGTGACTTGCTCGCATGTGTCAGTTGCATGAGCACCTTGACACAGTCCACAGATCACATCAGTTTGCTGTCCCTGCGCAGAACTTCCAACTCCTTGATTTACAGACAACGCTGCTACTTGCTCTTGAAGCTTTTCAATGTCTGACTTCTCTACTGTACCTACAACACACAAACCACGAGGGGGAGTGGGATTACCATCATCAGTTAGAACAGAACGGTTTACACTCATGGCTTCAATCTTTGCCCAGGCTTGGTCCATTGGTATGTAGAGCAAATGTTGACCACCGGCAGCATCAAGCATGGATTTCCATGCTGGGGTCAGACCACTGTAGAACTTTCTCAGTCTCTCCCAGTCATGAAAACCATGTTGAGGGCACTTTCTGAGTAGGTTGAAGAATCTTTCCTTTGCATCATACAAGGACTCGTCGGGTTTCATCTTGAATTCCGCAATTTTGGAGCGGCATTCATCCACCTTGGACTCCGGGAAGTATTTTGCTAGGAAGTTTCTGATCACATCTTCCCATGTAGACTTCTGATTTACGGGCAGTGACTTGTACCATGTTCGTGCTCCGCTTGTCAGAGAGAAGGGAAATAGCCTTAGTCGAATGGTGTTTGCGGGTACATCACGATTTTTGATCGTGTCACACAATTCTAGGAAGGTTTGCAGGTGATCATGGGGATCTTCATGACTTGCTCCGGCAAACTGGTTGCTCTGGACTAGATTGATCAGGGCCGGTTTCAGTTCGAAATTCCTGGCCAAGAATGGAGCTTGTCCAGGAATGTTCAGATATGGCTCTAAAATCGGCTGCATGTAATCAGCAGCAGCTGCTGCTTGATGATTGTTCTCAGGCCCGCCTTGGTATTGCTGTGGGTAGTAGTTCTGAGGCATGAAATAGTTCCTCGGATCATTGAAATCATTCGGATTCGGGGGATTCTGATGGGGGTTGTGGTATTGCTGATTCTGTTGGTTTGGGAAATTTTGCTGATTTGGTTGGTTTTGGTTGTTTGGTGGGTTTTGGTTCGGGTTGGGAGGGGGTGCCTCGAAGTGCTGCTGGTCCATGTTTGGTGGATTCCCACCTCCTTGTATATTCTGGGGAGGGGGATCATCCAATTCATCATGATCAGCATCCTCGGGGTCTTCCTCAATGTTGTGAAGTGGGGGATTGGGTTGAATGATTGGTGGGATGTCAGGGTTTGCCATCTCGGAGATATCGCTGCTGGTGCTTGGCGAAAGTAATGCCTGTCGTTCCCGTTCCCTTCTTCGTTTAGTCTCCGCCCTAAGACGTCGAGCTGTCTTTTCTATCTCTGAATTAAACGGGATCTCGGCTGGCGTCTGCTTCCTCCTTTGCATAGAACAATGGCTTCAATAATGACAGTACCTGTACAATCCCCAGGTTAGAAGTGGTTCTGAAGGTGAATATTTATAATTATATGTATAGGCTACTCTAGGAGCAATGAGGAATGTAATTCTCTAAATAAAACGGCGCTGCATCCTCCCCGGCAACGGCGCCATGAAACTTTTGACAATTTCCGTCCCACGAGCATTTTCTTAAAAATATACCAGGTTAGATTTATTACATGAAGAGAGTTATGATTCACGGGAAAGGGTTTAGGGATATATCCAGATTATTAGTCTTTTTATTACTCAAGTGTGGTGCTTTAATTTCAAATGGCGCTGTGGTCCTCCCTGTCATGAAATGTTGACAAATCTCATGGCATAGCCGGGATAGGTTGACCATCAGCCTGTCACACTGGGGATCCCCGGCAAGTATGCCATGATGCTTCTCATCAATTCTTGGCATGAGAGTCCCTGCCATGAAACTTTTGGCAAGTTCCCACTACATGAGTATTTTCCGAAAAATCATGGTCCTGGTTTAAGTTTTATTAATGAAACCAATTTATGATGGCGGAGTTGTGATTAGGGATATATTTATAAGTAGTCATGTTTTTATTGCTCGTGTTTAAGAAACTGTGGCCCGAAAGCGCACGGTGTCAAAAATTGCAGTAATTTATAGTAAGACCGGATCGTTCACTGGAGGATGTGCGATAGAAGCAGGTCCCACGTCGTTTTACTAGATTTTCCATTCGTATTGCTCAATAGGTTTGAAAGGTGATTAATAACTACTGACATGAATGTAAATTAGATCTGGAAAGCAGTTAAATTAATCTATAAAGCAAATAAATCTATTTTAGAAAGCGGATAAGAATTATTCTAAGAATGCAGTAAATATTATCTACGAAAGCAGGGAAAAGGAGCATTGTGCCAACCGTGAAGTTGAGTCACAATGTGGACAGAAAGGACAGGAAGAAAGAAATGAAGATTGGACAAGAGCGAGATATAGCAATATTAAACTTCCATTTTTATACGCAGATCTTTGTTTGGGATATTTCTTTCAGATAGCTAATTCTCATGCTCTCAATAAGGCTTTCCCTTTAACAGACAGGTACTTGCAATATGAGTTTACATGTTCCTAAGATCACAAATTCTAAGATACCACAGATTCGTAACTGCCCTGGCCTGGGTATGTTACTTCATCTGTGGTGGATAAGCAACACCCGACACATCATTTATTGAAATGCCAAGTACCACTATCATTCTTCCATGTCACACCCAAAGATTTAAATCAAGTCCTAAACTATCACTTAACTGTCAATCCTAGTAACAGTTACACAACTCTCAATTCAACCGAGTGACCTCTAATGAAAGCGACTAAAAGAAAGCAGTAAAGAAAGCATTTAAAACCTATCACTCGGAGGTTTTGAAAATCTGACCCTGGTAGTAAAAGACAGCTCCCCGTCAGAATGAAGGAGGATGGATCAAGAATTCCCGGCTCTCGGTGAACCACTAATGTGTTCACTTCCTTCCGGGTGATTATGAGATACAAACTAATGAAACGAGCTAATCAATTAGTTCGTTCCGGATGCACTCACTCAGGACTCAAAAGTAGGCTTTGGCAGAAGAAGATAGCAGTTGAAAGAAAACTCAACCCTATCTTGGAAAATAACCAAGGCCTGGATGATGTTCCTCTAAGATTATTTACTACACTGTATTCGAATCCAAGTGGACCCCATCTCGGTGTAGCACTTAATCTTACATTTCCATCAACCAGCAATTTTGGAAAATAATGGATTTGAAAATCATTCCCTGTCAGGTACTAGATTCTCAGTTAAAACACAGACCCTTTCAGTCTAGACGAGACCTAATCGCTGAATCTGCTTCTTAATTCCCAAAATATAACCCTTGATAGAATATGAATTAGTCATAACTGAAGAATTTATCCCTTACTCAGATCCGGATTTTATAAAGAGGTTTTTTGTTGGAAGTTTATAAAGCAATATCTGTTTAAGATCTAGACTTCTATTGTCCAAGGGAAGGATCCCAAAATAATTACAGACCACAACAGTACATAATATTATCATGCATAAGGATATATGGAAGTGTAAAATTAATTGACCCAAAATATAAAAGCGGGTCTAGACAGAAGGCGAAACACAAAATGGAATGGTCAAGGTACCAAAGTAATGGCAGAATGATCAGGTGGACTGTAAACATCTACTGTCCAATTTCCCAATCACTCGGATGGAGCGAATTTAGACAGCTTAGACCCTATAATGATGGTGTCAACACCAGTTGGGCCTCCGCTGTCTGTGAATTCGGATAAAAACCTACATGCTTCCCTTCTATAATGATCATCAGTTGGCATTGACTGATGCCAACTGACTCCCATTATAGATTGGAATTTGGGTTTGGAAATTAAGATAACAAAAATAAAACTGTATCTGGATGGGAGTCAGTTGAGCAGCTATTATAACCCCGGATGGGCAAACCGCCAAGGCTTCCACTGACAGCCATTCAGATCATGCAAAATAACGATTAGTAACTAATACCCAGAATACGAGCTAGTTATCCATGAGGGAGTACCCGCCAACATTATTCTGATGTATTCTTTACTAATGGTTCCACACAATATACAAAGACAAAATAAATAAGAAGCAAAAGAAGATCCATTGTATGAGAGACATTGGTTTCTCATGCAAGGTTGTGGATCGGGTCCACATGTAATGGTCTTAAATAATCCTTCCTACCATAATTAATTACAGTCCAGATTATCTGTTTAAGCCATCGAGGTTTTGTTTATACAAGAGTGTTTTAATGGCAATTGAACAAAGATCCTTTAATCATGATGATTATTGAAGTTTGATTATTGCTAATCTCAATCTTTAATCATTAATGAGTCAAGGGTTCAATCAGTTAAGTGATGCAAATGGAGAATCAAAATTTGGGCAGCATAACACCCTACATTGCAATTCCAGAATGTTACATCGTAACCCGTGGGGCTATGATGTGAGTGTTGCAACATAAAATAGAGAGAGAATGAAATTTGTTTGCGATTAAATAGAAGGATAGAAATCTTGTCGCTATATCATAAATGTTGTCGCGGACCGAGATCCGCGACATGGACATCCCGACAAGTTTTTAGAATTTTTGGCAGCATAACGCATCTTTGTCGCTATGCAAGGTTTTGTCGCGGAACGTGGCTCCGCGACAAGGGTGACATCGCGACAAAGTGTTTTAATAAAATTCTAAGGCATTTGAACCTTTGTCGCTATGCATGGAGATTTTGTCGCGGAACGTGGTTCCGCGACAAGGTGTTCCGCGACAAAGTGTTCAAAGACTAAGAAACATGGCATAATTTTTCTGTCTCGGAATGGGATTTTTGTCGCGGAACGTGGCTCCGCGACAAGATGATTCCGCGACAAGAAGCCATGAAGACAAAATGCAAGAGTTTGGCTCCTTTGTCGCTATGCATGGACAGTTTTGTCGCGGAACGTGGCTCCGCGACAAGGTATTCCGCGACAAAGGGTTTTACATTTGGAGACAAGTGTCTTGAAACACCTTGGTCGCGGAACTGCCACTCTGCCGCGGAACGTGGTTCCGCGCCAGAAGGCGGTTGGCGCCCAAGGTGGTTCAGGACAAAAGTCAGAAAAAGCAGAAATGAACAGTGGCATGCAAACAACGTGATCTCACCCTATTTCATATCAAAAAGCTATTCTAAGCTAAAAATAAGCAAGAAACATTCAAAATAAAGAAGAACATGCTTAAACAAAAATAACAAGACTGAGCAGGATATTAAAATAAAGCAAGAATCCTAATCTAGGGTTTGATCACTCATCCACACAACATTATCCATAATATGCTAACAGTGAACACGAAAATAACAAAATAGGGGTCAAATAACCCCAAAATGAAAAAGAAAGCATAAATCCATGGGGTGTGAGACCCATTTCATGATTTGGGACACAAATGATGAATGTTTTCCCATATTATTGAAGGGGTGTTGTTAATACCCATGGTTTGGGTATTACAAACCCTAAAACAAGAGTTTAGAAAACAAAACATAGTATAAAAATGGCTATCTAAGCACTGTGAACAGTAAAACACTAATCTAAACTAAACTAAGTGCAAAAATTAAATAATACATAAAAATAAACCTAACTACTCTACCTAAGGAAGAACTCCTAAGCTTGCCTTCAAGAACTCTCAAATTCAAACTTCCAACTGTCCAACCCTTAGCTCATGGGAGACACCTCATATTTATAGAAGTGTAACCCTAAGCCCATGGGCCTTGATTCTAGCCCATTGTGTCTTAAGTCATCACACACATCACAGCTTTGTCTCGGAACATCAAGTTGGTCGCGGAACATGCTGCATGTGGCAAGGCTTCTCGACTGGGTCTTGTGTCTCTATTTGTGCATCTTGGTCGCGGAATGGGCTTTTGTCGCGGAGTCATGCTATCGCGACAAGGGTCATCGCGCCAAGGGCTTGGCTGGTCTCCTCTTCATTTGGGGCCAGTTGGTCGCGGAGTATGCCTTTGTCGCGGAACACTGCATCGCGCCAAGGGCTTCCGCGACAAAGGTCTTCCTGGGCCTGCTGGATTGGGCCAGATGGACCGAGAATATTCTTTTTGTGGGCTTTTCTATCTTTTTCCCATCTTTTTGTTTCCTTTTCTTTTTCTCATGTTTTTGGATTTTTCAAATATAAATATGTAATAAAATTACATATTTATGTCTTTTTCACACCAGCTTATTATTTTTACAATTATGCATAAATCAGTCCAATTCGACTGCTTTCTTACTTAATGTAAGACCGGAATGCGATCAAATGCCCGTTTAAGACACGGAAATGGATTGAAAATAATGGTCATTTTTGGCCATTATCAGAGATCAAACAGGTTTAGGTTATAAGAAGCAAAGCACTCCTAGCAAAACAAAGTTTACAAGTGGAGGTTTCCTCACTTCAACTACTGAAGCACCACCTGAAGTGTTCGTTGGAGAGTCGTCCAAACGATGGAAAGACTGCCTGTACTGCAATTTGCCTGGACACACTGCTGAAACATGCATGCAGATTCTAAGAGATCTTATGAATGGTAGACCAGTCGTATGGCCTGATCAAGAGCTTCGAAAGAAATTCAAAATGCAGAAGGCATGGATACCTAAAGGTAAAACTAATAATAAAGATTCTGCTTGTTTTGTAGTTCTTTCGGTGCAGGAACAACAACGAAACGAAAAATGGTATTTTGATTCGGGATGTTCAAGGCATATGACGGGAAAGAAAGAAGTCTTAAAGGACTTTATTGAGAAGGATTGCGGAGCCGTCATGTATGGTGATGGTACTCGAAGCAAAATTGCGGGTTATGGTAAATCTAAGGATAATACTCTTTCTAAACTTTCTAGAATTTACTATGTAAATGGTCTTACTACTAATCTTATCTCTATTAGTCAACTTTGTGATGAAGATCTAGTGTTAAGTTTACTAAACACATATGCATAGTATGTAATGATCAAAAGGAGATTATCATGATGGGAGGCCGTAACAAGAATAATTGTTACATCTTAAAGGATGATATTCCACGGGTTCTACTGACTAAAGATGATCAGACTACTCTATGGCATAAGAGACTTAGACACCTCAATTTTCAGTCACTACATAAGCTGAGTAATTCGAATGCTGTTCGCGGGTTGCCGCAACTACAGAAGAACGACCAAACCATCTGCAGAGATTGCGCCAAAGGAAAGCAAACCAGATCGAGACATAAGAAGAATGATGAGATCAAAACAAAAGAATGCCTCGACCTGATTCACATGGATCTTATGGGTCCAACCGAAGTGGAGAGCTTAAATGGTAAAAGGTACATTTTAGTATGTGTTGATGATTTCTCTAGATATTGTTGAGTTTTCTTTCTTAGGTCAAAAGATGAGACTTTTGAGTACTTTGAGGCTCTGAGTAAAAGACTCATGAATGAGAAACAAAGGAAGATTGCACGAATCCGAACCGATCATGGCAAGGAATTCGAGAACCAGTCGTTCGATCGTTATTGCGACGACAATGGAATTACTTATGAGTACTCAGCTCCCAAAACACCACAGCAAAATGGTGTTGCTGAAAGGAAGAACCGAACATTACAAGAGATGGCCAGATCAATGCTTCACACCAGTTCAATGAGCAAAAGATTTTGGGCGGAAGCTATTAACACTGCCTGTCACATCATCAACCGAGTGTTGCTGAGACCACACTCCAACTGCACACCTTACCCACTTTGGAACGGTAAAACTCCCATGGTAAAATACTTTCATGTTTTTGGTTGCAAATGCTATGTTTTAAATGATAGAAATCAATTGCATAAATTTGATTACAAATCTTTGGATGGATATTTCATTGGTTATTCTAACAATTCTAAAGCATATCGTGTTTATCTTACTAGTGATAAGAAGGTTGTAGAATCTACTAATGTTCTCTTTGAGGATCTTGATCTTTTAGAAAACAGGGTAGACGATGATGAGTTACCTCTTAATCACAATAATGCTAATGGTGTTGAGCAATCTGTCACTGAGGAAGAACATGCCAGTCCTAGTGTTCCAGATAAAGGTGCTGATAAAGATTCTGTTCCAGAAAAGGATGCTGATACAGACACTGTTGTTGAGACTACAACAGAACCACCCTCTGAAGTTCAGAACAACAGAAAAGGATCTAGAGTGCATAAACATCATTCAACTCAGGATATTATTGGAGATCCACAAGGTGAGAGACAGACTAGGCATAAAGAGATTAATTTCAAGGATCTAGCAAGCTATAATTGTTTGTTTCTATGGTTGAACCAAAGAATACTTCTGAGGTGTTGAAAGATGAGTACTGGATTGCTGCAATGCAAGACGAGCTACTGCAATTTGAGAGGAATGCAGTCTGGGAGTTGACAGAACCACCACAGAACGCCAAATTATTGGAACCAAATGGGTTTACAGGAATAAGACGGATGAGAAAGGCAATATCATAAGGAATAAAGCAAGGCTAGTAGCACAAGGCTATACCCAAATTGAAGGTTTGGATTATGGCGAAACATTTGCTCCCGTAGCAAGGATGGAGGCTGTAAGGATACTACTTGCATTAGCATGCTCTTTGAATGTGAAGCTGTACCAAATGGATATTAAGACAGCCTTCCTTAATGGCAAAATAAAGGAAGAGATCTATGTTGCACAACCGATTGGATTTGAAGACCCGAAGCATCCAAATCATGTTTATTGAGTCAAAGACGCTTTATATGGGTTGAAACAGGCACCCAGAGCCTGGTATGAGAGATTGTCTAAGTATTTGGTGGACAATGGATTTAAGAGAGGAAATGCAGACAAAACGTTGTTTGTGAAGCGTTAGAACGACCACTTAACGATAGCTCAAGTGTATGTTGACGATATTATTTTTCGATCAACTTCAATCAAACTCAGAAAGGAATTTGTTGATGCTATGAAATCAGAGTTTGAGATGTCTATGATGGGAGAATTACACTACTTTTTGGGATTACAGGTTAAGCAAGAGGATGATGGTATTTTTCTATGTCAGGAGAAGTATGCAAGGAACATGTTGAAAAAGTTTGACATGGATGATTGCAAGGTAGTCAGAACTCCGCTAGGACAACAGGAGAAACTGAGCAAAGATGAGAATGAAAAATCAGTGGATCAAAAGACTTATAGGAGCATGATTGGAAGTTTACTGTACCTCACTGCAACAAGACCAGATATTTCATTTAGTGTAGGTGTATGTGCAAGGTTCCAATCCGATCCTAAGGAGTCTCATATGAAAGCAGTAAAGCAGATCATGAGATATATTAAGGGGATAACGAATATTGGAATTTGGTTTTCAAAAAGGTCATCACTTGACTTGAATGGATTTACAGATTCTGACTGGGCAGGTTGTTGCGACGACAGGAGATCTACCACTGGCGGCTGCTTCTACTTGGGAAACAATCTAGTAAGCTGGTATTCCAGAAAGCAAAACATCGTAGCTCTATCAACAGCCGAGGCAGAGTATATTGCCGCCACATGTTGCTGTTCACAACTTCTTTGGATGAAGCAACTACTCGAGGACTACGGTATTCATAAGGATAACTTTTTAGTTTGCTGTGATAATACTAGTGCAATCAATATTTCTAAAAATCCTGTTTTACATAGTAGGAGTAAGCATATTGATATTCGTTATCATTTAATTAGAGATCTTGTAGAGGATAATGTTTGCAGGATTGAGCATATAGCGTCGTTGGAACAACGGGCGGACATCCTAACAAAAGCATTAGATGGAGAGAAATTCGAAGGCCTGAGAAGTACCGTGGGTCTTTCTTACCACAATTAAATTCCTTATTTGTTTGGGCCTGATTATTTTCGTGCATAAGTATTCTTTACAGGCCCAATTCAAATTTGAATGGAGAAAAGCCTATCCGGAAGACCATCATTACGCACCGCAGTTGTAACACCCCAGTTTTTTGTCATCCAGGTCGGGATGTCACCGCCACACCTCCCTAGCAAGACACGGTTTCTCCGAGCTTGCTAAAGAGATGCAAGGCTATGGTTTTCAGAATTTAAAACATTCAAACAGCCCATTTATATATAATTTAAAAATAATGTACCAAAGTTGCAGCGGAAAGTATTAATTACATATGTATAATGCAGCGGAATTTAAAATTGGGCCAACACGGCCAAAATACGGGTTAAACAGGCCCATTCATGCAATTCATAACTAAGACTAGAATAATAAAAGAAAATAATATTTCCCCGAATATCCCATGCATGCATATGATGACGCATATTCTTCATGCTCTGTAGGAAAAAGAAAGTAATGGTTTTGATCAGCACAACGTGCTGAGTAAGTTAACATATACAGGATTATGGGATTTCAAAGTAATTAATTAAATTTAAAGAAAACATGTGCATAACACCCCATAACTTGATTCATTTATCTAATAATAATTTAAATGCATAATTCACAGGATATGAACTCCATAAAATCATAAACATAGCTTGCCAAGTAGAATAATTGTAGGGCATAATTTAATAGCATAATTTAAATAAGGGAAAGAAAACATTCAAGTCTTTTAAATTTTCCTGTTAATCCCTAGCCGAGTATCAAGATTTTATTTGTAGTTAAGTTTCTCTCGCCGTTTTGGCACAGTTTCTCATGTTCAACACCATCGTCGAATCAGGCACGATGTGCAAAGCTAGGAGGGCACCCTGCAGAGCACTCACCCCCTACGTAGATTACTCCCGTCCGTTTAGGCACGAAGCAAAAAGCTAGAGGCGCACCCGATGGAGCACTCACCCCCTACATAGGTCACTCTCGTCCGTATAGGCACGAAGCAAAAAGCTAGAGGGGCACCCGATGGAGCACTCACCCTCTACGTAGAAAGCTCAAACTAGTCATAACGGGATTTCGAAAACGTTTGTTTATGTATTTTATTTCAAAGGAGTTTCCACTCATTTAAACCTTAAAGGCCAATTTCTCAAATTTAGTAAGTTTCTCAAAATATACTGTTTCAGGATGCTACTCGCTCCGATATCATTTAAAAATCCTTTCCAACAAGAATTTCAAGATTTGACTCCGGTAACCGCTGTTTACTCTAAAATTTATTTAAAATCAGATTCAAGTCCAAAAATTCGGAAAATTTACCACTGACTCGGAAACACCGAGATGAACAACTTTTATGTTTTAACTTTTTCAATCCGAGATACCGAAATAGGTCAAAACATCGATTTTCATAGTAACATTAATCTGTCCAAATTTATCTTACAGCAGTTCAAGATTTTCAAGATCTACCAATCAACTCCAAACTTAACGAAATTTTACAGTGACATTCTTAAGACATTTTTCTACAACTTTCATGTTCGGCTAAAGATCTAAATCGGCCTAAAACCCTAGTCAAAAAACGTAATCAAGTTCAGACCTAAGTTCTGTGAAGAAATTCAAGATCCAAATCTTAGCAGTTCGGTTTCGGGTAGATTTCATATATCAAATCATCACGAAAAATTTTGAAAATTTTACAGGAGATAGATCTAAGCCTTAGGAACGTTTTTATGGTTTAAGTTTTCTCGTTTGAAGACTTTTAAGGGTTCGGAAAAATTGTACAAAATCGCTGCGCCGGTAGAAATCACATGTTGACAAATTTTCGAAAGTTTTGATTAAGCTTTTAGATTTAGGTGTTTTAATTACTCCCAAAATCATGTAAGTGTCAACTTACAGATTCCTAGTCGTCCGGGATCGTCGATTTTGGAGGCGTGGCTTCCAGTCCACCGTTTATCCTCTCCGTTCATCGGGTTATTCGTTCTCGATCCGGATCGGGGGTTTAGAATAGAAAAAGATCGAATTAGGATTCATTTTCGAATCAAGGATGGAAAAGAATGGACAAGAATAGATCGGATCTTACCCCGACGATCGAAGACTCCCAATTTTCGTCCAAGTCAGTCCCTTTGTTCGGTTTTGTGCCTCCGACGACTCCGGAATTAGGGTTTTGTGTGTAGAGAGATTTCGTAGGGTTTCAAAAGTGTTTGGGATTGATTTAGATGATTATTTATAGATGTGCAAGACCTAGGGGTCATCTAAAGGCTTCCCCCAAATGTCTTGAGCCGAAAGAAAAGTAACCGAAGTCGGAAAATCAGGATTCGGGCGAGCAAATCTCGCAACGTCGCTGCTGTCCGCTCTGGCGCGCACCTGTCGCGGTGTTCCCTTAGGGGCGCGCGGCCACCGCGCGGCTGCCGCCTGGACCCCGGTCCGGGCGGGTCGTGCGATCCGTCGTGCCTTTCCTCCTCTCTTTCGGACTTCTATCCCTCTATGCTCCCGGATTCCGATTTCCGGGCCATCTTCGGGTTCCTATTCTGTATCGTCATTTCCCTCGGATCTAAATTTATGTTTGGACTCGAGTTTTTGAGTCCATTGGTGTCGGGCACACGTGTAACCATTTATTCGATTAAATTGTCTTCGGCTTCCCGGGGTCTCGGAATTTTGATTCCTTTTTAATTTAAATTCCATTTCTCATCTTTTATGATTCTTTATCCATTTATCATGTTTATTATATTCATTTATTTATTTATTTATTTATTTTATGTTGCAAAATTCTCGGGTATTACAGTCTACCCCCTTAAGAATCAACTTCGTCCTCGAAGTTGTGTTTCGGCTTTTCTCGTGCTAAGGTCTTTTGTTTGTTTTATTATTTTGTGACTGAACTTAGAATTAAAACTTCTAAGCTGCCTACGTACCCTGTGAAGGGATCAAGCCATAACGTAGTTCAAAACAATTTGAATTTGTTTGCTTATTTATTTGGAATACATATTGTTGAATCAAACTCAAAAATAAATGCATCTACTTTATTACGGGGTATCACATCCTCTCCCCCTTAGGACTTCAGTTATGTCCCCATAACTGCCGATACGTTATTCTCAAGGGGCTTCGGGTTTTGGGTCTTTATTCTGAGGGTATCGGTGCCCTTGGTTGTTGCCATTTTGACCGTTTAGGTTTCGTGGCTGGTCAGGTCCACCGGCCAGGTCCTCTCTCTTGGTGATATTCTTAATATGTGTTCGGCACTCTTTAATCCGATGTCCACGTCGACTACACCGGAAGCATGTGTCGGGTTGAGGGCATCCTCTCACAAGATGAGGTTGGTTACACTTTGGGCATCGGGGTATGTAGCCTTCACGGTTGAAAATCCTTCTATTATTGCCTTCATCGTCGCCTTGGGCTAGCTCATTTGGTCCTTCACGATAATTATTCCTACTCAAGTCAATATCAGTTCTGCGGTCCTTATCTCTTTTGCCTTGTCCATGGGGACCTCGGCTAGTCTCACCTATCGCCTTACGCTTCAGTCCTTGAACTCGTGCAACCACTACCGCACGATCATAAACAGCTTGTAGGTCGGGGTAGTGCACCCCTGTGATCACCTCGCGTATTGCCAGGTTCAGTCACATCTCGAATTTTTGAGCCTTCTCCGCATCTGTGGGTACTAATCTTGGTGCGAACCTCACCAGCTCCTTGAATCGAGTGTAGTACTCTTGCACTGTCTGGCCCCCTTGTTTCAGCGACAGAAATTCTTCGTACATCGCTGCTTTGGTACTCAGGGGATAGAATCTATTCCTGAGCATCTCCATCATTTCCGCCCACGAGTAGGGCTCATCATCTTCTTGCAGTTTCGCTTGGGTCGCTTGCCACCAGTCGTCCGCTTCACCTCCCAAGTAGTACGAAGCGACGTGCACTCTCTCTCCTTCCGGACACTTGACCGCCCCCAGGAGCTTGTCAAAAGTCCGGATCTATTCCTCCAGTTTTGCTGGATCCTCCTCACAGCATAGTGGGGTGGCTGGTAAGGATTCACCATGGCCAGATAGTTGGGACGAGCTTGGGGCGGAGGTACCGCCGCGGCTTGACCCTGATTGACTTGCGCGTTCCCTAGCGCAATCAAGACCTCTTCTATCGTCCGAAGACGATCGCCCACATTGTTCGGTGCGGGGGTGTCCTGCGCACCTTGAGGTTGTTCTTCTATCGGTTCCGTGACATTTGGTGGGACTTCAGTAGTAGTTTGGGGAGCCGGTTGGGTTCTCGGTCTACCTCTGGGTGCCATTCTGTTACAAATGGTGTGGATTAAGACATGTGAAGGTAATATATAGTCTAGGCAATATTTATAAATGTGTTTGTAATTTCGCACGTAGTGCTCGATCGAACTAAGAAACGCCGTACGCTTCTGGGTTTTATTTTATTTTATTTTATTTTATTTCGATTTTTTTTGGTTCGGACAGGTCTGTCCAGGTTTTTTTTTTCCCACATGAGGAAATTTTCTAATTCGTACAAGGATAGGAATGGCTAAGGCCTAGATTTGCTATGCTTAGGCATGCGCTTAGATGAACGCGATCTAGAACTACGGCAAGATCAGTCTCTAGTGAGCGTTTCTAATTTGATGGCAAGCGTCTAAGTCATCTAGTGCAAGCAAAAGGTCTAAGTTAATATTCGCCAAGATTCTAGGTTAACTTCGCCAAGATTCTAAGTTAAAATTCGCCAAGATTCTAAGTTAAAATTCGCCAAGATTCCAAGTTCTTTAAATAAAGGAGAAGCAATATGCAAATGCAAATGATGATTTCCCCCCCAAAAATAATTCATGCACTACATATATATATATTTTTTCCATTGGTTTTAAAATAAAAATTCATCTCCATGGAAATAATGCTTAGAAATTTAAAATAATATTTAAAATCCTTGGACCTCTATATTGGGTCAAAATAATTATAATTTTGGCTAAAAATAATTTTGGGCTAGGAAGGTTTAAAATAATAATTTTTGGGCTTCTATAATAATATAAATACTAATGGTTTAAAAATAATAGTTTAAAAATAATAATACTTTAAAAATAATAACGGGTTTAAAAATACCAGTTTAAAAATACTAGTTTAAAAATACCCGGGCTCTGATACCACTTTGTAACACCCCGGTTTTTGTCACTCAGGTCGGGATGTCACCGCCACACCTCTCTAGCAAGACACGGTTTCTCCGAGCTTGCTAAAGAGATGCAAGGCTATGATTTTTCAGAATTTAAAACATTCAAACAGCCCATTTATATATAATTTAAAAATAATGTACCAAAGTTGCAGCGGAAAGTATTAATTACATATGTATAATGCAGCGGAATTTAAAATTGGGCCAACACGGCCAAAATACGGGTTAAACAGGCCCGTTCATGCAATTCATAACTAAGACTAGAATAATAAAAGAAAATAATATTTCCCCGAATATCCCATGCATACATATGATGACGCATATTCTTCATGCTCTGTAGGAAAAAGAAAGTAATGGTTTTGGTCAGCACAACGTGCTGAGTAAGTTAACACATACAGGATTATGGGGTTTCAAAGCCATTAATTAAATTTAAGAAAACATGTGCATAACACCCCATAACTTGATTCATTTATCTAATAATAATTTAAATGCATAATTCACAGGATATGGACTCCATAAAATCATAAACATAGCTTGCCAAGTAAAATAATTGTAGGACATAATTTAATAGCATAATTTAAATAAGGGAAAGAAAACATTCAAGTCTTTTAAATTTTCCCGTTAATCCCTAGCCGAGTATCAAGATTTTATTTGTAGTTAAGTTTCTCTCGCCGTTTTGGCACAGTTTCACATGTTCAACACCATCGTCCAATCAGGCACGATGTGCAAAGCTAGGAGGGCACCCTGCAGAGCACTCACCCCCTATGTAGATTACTCCCGTCCGTTTAGGCACGAAGCAAAAAGCTAGAGGGGCACCTGATGGAGCACTCACCCCCTACATAGGTGATAATGGCCAGAAATGACCATTATTTTCAATCCATTTCCGTGTCTGAAACGGGCATTTGATCGCATTCCGGTCTTATATTAAATAAGAAAGCAGTAGAATTGGACTGATTTATGCATAATTGTAAAAATATTGAGCTGGTATGAAAATGCATAAATATGTAATTTTATTACATATTTATGTTAGAAAGATCCAAAAACATGAGAAAAAGAAAAGAAAAGAAAAAGGAATGAAAAAGATGGGCAAAAGAATAAAACAAGCCCACAAAAATACAAAAAGATGGGAAAAATCGAAAAGCCCACAAAAAGAATAACTTTGGCCCATCCGGCCCATTCAGCTCTGTCTGGGAACACCTGTCGAGGAACCCTGGTCGAGGACCATGGTTCCGCAACACAGGAGAGACCCGCGACAGCATACAACATGAAGAAGAAGACCAGTCTGGGAACCTCCAGTCGAGGAACCCTGGTCGAGGACCATGGTTCTGCGACACGACCAAGCTCCGCGCCATCAAAACCTTGGAGGCCAAGCCACACCCCAGTCGAGGAACCCCTGTCGCGGTCCATGCTTCCGCGACACAGACACGGATAAAGACACAAGACCCAGTCGAGAAGCCTTGCCACATGCAACCCTGTTCCGCGACAAAGTTGTGATGTGTGTGATGTCTTGAGACACAGTGGGCCTCAGATCAAGCCCATGGGCCTAGGGCTCTACTCCTATAAATATGAGGAGACCCCCATGAGCTCAGGGTTAGATTTTCATTTCTCTTGAAGACAGATTGAAGGAAGTCTCTCTAGGTAGTTCTTAGCTTAGTTTATTTTTTTGTATTATTTAATTCTTGCATTAGCTTAGCTTAGAGTAGTTTTATACTTCTGTTCTTGATTTAAATAGCTTAAGTAGCCACTGTTCACAGTTTCGTTTTTGTTATTTAGCTTGATTTAGGGTTTGTATTACCCAAATGATGGGTATTAACAAACCCCATTTAATAATATGGGAAAATATTCACCAAATGTGTCCCAAATCATGAAATGAGTCTCACACCCCATGGATTTTATGCTTTTACCTTCCTTTTTGGAGTCATTTGACCCCATTTCCTATCATTATGCTTATTGTACTCTTTATGGATGGCATTCATGTACGTGTGTGATCAAACCCTAGATTAGGATGTTGCTCTATTTTAAATGCTGTTCTAGATAGGTTTATTTCTGTTCAAGCATGTTCTTGTTATTTTAAAATGTTGTTTGGGTGTTTTTGGCTTAGAATAGCTTTTTAATCCGAAATGGGGGAAGATCACACTTTTTGCATGCTACTGTTCAACTTTGCTTTTACTGACTTGGGTCCTGAACCACCCTTGTCGCCAACCGACTCCTGTCGACAAGCCACGTTTGTCGACAGGAGGGTGTTCCGCGACATGGATGTCTAAGGACACTTGTCTCCATTATCTGAAAACCCCTGGTCGCTAAACACCTTGTCGCGGACCCACGGTCCTCGACTCAACCATGCTTAGCGACCAGGAACCAAACTCTTGTTATTTTTATCTGCATGGCTCTTGTCGCGGAACACCCTAGTCGTGGACCCATGGTCCGCGACTCAACCTTTATTCCAAGACAGGAAATTATGCCATGCACATTTATTTTGAAAACCCCAGTCGCTAAACTTCCTGTCGCGGAGCCATGCTCCGCGACACAATTCCAGAATAGCGACTGGGAACCAAAATACTTAGAAATTTCCAGAGGCAACTCTGTGTCGCTAAACACCTTGTCGCGGACCCACGGTCCGCGACACAACTTTTGCTTAGTGACACAAGGTGAAACTCTGCCCAAATTTCTGTAAACCTGTCGAGGCACCCATGTCGAGGGTCTAGGCCCTTGACACCATTTATGGTATCTCGACAGAATCCTCCTCCCTATTTTATCCCAAAATTCTTATCTTCTACCCCCCCATTATATTGCAAAAATTCACATCTGAATCCCACGGATTAAGATGTAATACCCTAGAATTGCAATATAAGGCATTTTGCTGCCAAAATTTTGATTCTCCATTCCTACCTGTTAATTAATTGAATCCTTTGGTCATCAATGATTGATGATTTTAATTAGCAATAATTAAATCACTAATTGTCGTGATTAGAGGACCTTTGTTCAATTGTCACTAAAACATTTTTCTATAACCAAAATCATGATGTCTCAAACAGATAATCCGGACTGTAATTAATTATGGTAGGAGGGATTATTTAAGCCATCAATTATGGATTAATTCCATCACCTTGCATGAGAAACCAATGTCTCTCATGCAAGTTCCTCTCTTTATTTCAATTCATTTTGTCTTTTGTGTACTGTGTGTAACAATTAGTAAAGAATACATCAGACTAATGTTGGCGGGTATTCCCTCATGGATAACTAGCTCGTATTCTGGGTATTAATTACTAAATGTTATTTTGCATGGTTTGGATAGCAATCAATGGAAGCCTTGGCGGTTCGCCCATCCGGGGTTATAATAGCTGCTCAGCTGACTCCTATCCAGATACAGTTTTATTTTACTTATATTATTTTCCAACCCAAATTCCAATCTGTAATAAAACTCTGCTAATGTCTGTCAACATTAGCTGATAAGTACTGCAGAGAGGAAGTATGTAGGTTTTTATCCGAATTCACAGACAGTGGAGGTCCAACTGGCATTGACACTGCCATTGTAGGATCTAAGCTGTCTAAATTCGTTTCATCCGAGTGATTGGGAAATTGGACAGTAGATGTTTACAGTCCACCCGATTATTCTGCCATTACTTAGGTCTCCTGACCACCTCATTTCTGTGTTTCACCTTCTGTCTAGACCCGCATCTATATTTTGGGTCAATTGATTTTACACTTCCATATATCCGTATGCATGCTATTATTATGTATTACTGTGGTCTAAAATATTTTGGGATCCTTCCCTTGGACAATAGAAGTCTAGATTTTAACAGATATTGCGTACTAAATTTCCGATAAAAACTCCTTTGTAAAATCCGGACCTGAGTAAGGGATAAATTCATCAGTTATGACTAATTCATATTCTATCAAGGGTTGATTTTGGGAAAATAGAAGCAGAGTCAGCGATTAGGTCTCATCTAGACTGAAAGGATCTGAGTTTTAACTGAGAATCTAGTACCTGTTTAGGGAATGATTTTCAAATCTTTTATTTTCCAAAATTGCTGTTTGTTGGGAATCTAAGATTAAATATTACACCGAGATGGGGTTCACTTGAACTCAAATACAGTGTAGTAAATAATCTTGGAGGAACATCATCCAGGCCTTGGTTATTTTCTAAGGTAGGGTTGAGTTTTCTTTCAACTGCTATCCTCTTCTGCCAAAGCCTACTTTTGAGTCTTGAGTGAGTGCATTCGGAACGAACTAATTTATTAGTTCATTTCATTAGTTTGTATCTCATAATCACCCAGAAGGAAGTGAACACACGAGTGGTTCACCAAGAGCCGGGAATTCTTGATCCATACCCCTTCATTCTGATGGGGAGCTGTCCTTTACTACCAGGGTCAGACCTTCAAAACCTCCGAGTGATAGGTTTTAAATGCTTTCTTTATCGCTTTCTTTTAAATGCTTTCATTAGAGGTCACTCGGTTGTATTGAGAGTTGTGTAACTGCTACTAGGATTGATAGTTAAGGGATAGTTCAGGGCTTAATTAGAATCTTTGGGAGTGACATGGGGGAATGATAATAGTACTCGGCAGTTCAATAAATGATTTGCCAGGTGTTGCTTGTCCACCACAGATGAAGTAACATACCCAGGCCAGGGGAGTTACAAATCGGTGGTATCTTAGAATCTGCGGTCTTAAGAACATGTAAACTCACACTGTAAGTACCTGTCTGTTAAAGGGAAAGCAGTATTGAGAGCATGAGAATTAGCTATCTGATAGAATTATCCCAAACAAAGATCTGTGTATAAAAATGGAAGTTTAATACTGCTGTATCTAAATCTTGTCCAATTTTTATTATCTTCTTCCTGTCCCTTCTGTCTACATTGTGATTCAGCTTCACGGCCAGCATAATGTAAATTTTCACTGCTTTCGTAGATAGTGTTTACCGCATTCTTAGAATAACTTTACTCGCTTTCTAGAATAGACTTATATGCTTTGTAGAATAAATTTAAACGCTTTCATAATTTAGTTTAAATTCATGTCAGTAGTTGTTAATCACTTTTTAAACCATTGGAGCAATACGAATGGAAAATCTAGTAAAACGACGTGGGCCCTGCTTCTATCGCACATCCTCCAGTGAACGATCCGGTCTTACTATAAATTACTGCAATTTTTGACACTGTGCGCTTTCGGGGGCACAGTTTCTTAACACGAGTAAATAAAAACGTGATAACCTATAAATATATCCCTAATCCCAACTCCGCAATCATAAAATGATTTTCATTAAATAAAATCAAGACCGGGGTTATATTATTTCGAAAAAATACTCGTGTGGGAAATTGTCAAAAGTTTCATGGCGCCGTTGCCGGGGAGGATGCAACGCCGTTTTATTAGAGAATTACATTCCTCATTGCTCCTAGTTAGCTTATACATATAAATATAAATATTCACCCCGAAACCGATTCTAACCTGGGGAATGTGCAGGTACTGTCATAGCTAAGACCTCTGTTCTATGCAAAAGAGAAAGGAGACTCCAGCCGAGATCCCGTTCAACGCAGAAATCGAGAAAACAGCTCGTCGTCTGAGGGCGGAAGCTAGACAAAGAAAGGAACGGGAAAGACAAGCTCTACTCTCTCCAAGCACAAGCAATGACATCTCAGACATGGCGGATAACCATGGCAATCCCCTAAACATTCCACCTAACCCACCACTCCAAAACATCCAAGAGGACCCAGAAGACGTTGATAATGAGAACTTGGAGGATCTCCCCCCTCAGGTCATTCAGGGAGGTGAGAACCCCCCAAATCTCGACCAGCAACCCTTCGAGGTGCTCCACCCAACCCAAACCACCAAAACCCCCAAAACAACCCACTTAACCAGAATAATCCAAATGACCAAAATTTTCAGAATCCTCAATTTCCAAACCCCCAGTTTAACCAAAATCAGAATCATCCTAACCCTAACGATTTCAGTGATCCCGGAAATTACTATCCAAATCAGAACTTTTACCCACAACAATACCAAGGAGGGCCAGGGAACAATCAACAGGCAGCCGCAACTGACTATATGCAGCCCATTCTAGAACCATATTTGAACATTCCTGGACAAGCTCCATTCTTGGCCAGGAATTTCGAATTAAAGCCGGCCCTCATCAATCTTGTTCAGAGCAACCAGTTCGCAGGAGCAAATCATGAAGATCCCCACGATCACCTGCAGACTTTCCTGGAACTGTGTGATACGATCAAGAATCAAAATGTATCTGCTAACACCATCCGATTGAGGCTGTTTCCTTTTTCTCTGACTAGCGGGGCGAGAACATGGTATAAATCACTGCCCGTGAATCAGAAGTCTGCATGGGAGGACGTTATCAGAAATTTCCTGACAAAGTACTTCCCGGAGTCCAAGGTGGATGAATGCCGCTCCAAGATTGTGGAATTCAAGATGAAACCAGACGAGTCCCTATATGATGCAAAGGAACGGTTCTTCAACTTGCTCAGGAAATGCCCCCAGCATGGTTTCCATGAGTGGGAAAAATTGAGAAAGTTCTATAGCGGTTTGACCCCAGCATGGAAGAACATGCTTGATGCTGCCGGTGGTCAACACCTGCTATACATTCCCATGGACCAAGCTTGGGCCAAGATTGAAGCAATGAGTGTAAACAAAACTATACTTTCTGATGATGTTAATTCCCCTCCCCCTCGTGGTTTATGTGCTGTAGGTACAGTAGGGAAATCTGAACTGGACAAACTAAAAGACCAAGTGGCCGTCTTGGCCTTGAATCAGGAAGCTGGGAGCTCTGCACAGGCTCAAAATGCTGAAGCTGTTTGCGGGACTTGCCAAGGCCCGCATTCCACTGAATCCTGTCAGCAAGTGGCAAATGAAAGCTGTAATTATGCAGGTGGATTCCAAAACCGGCACCCGAACCTTTCATATTCCAACAACAATGCTTTGAATTCCCACTTGTTGACCCAGCCTCAACAGTTCAACCAACCAAGGCCCCAGCATTTTAACCCAGGTTTCCAGCCTCAGATTCTAGCCAGACCACCCCAAAACCAAAATTTCCAAAACTTTCAACAGCCACAGAATCAGTTTGCCCCAAATCATAATCAGTTTGGTCAAAACCAAGGTCAGAACCAGAATTGGAACCAGAACCAGCAGAAACCCCCTTCCAGATTAGAGACTCTCATGACTGACTTCATCACCAGTTAAAAGGAAATCAACACGCAGTTGCAGTCCTCTATCCGGAATGTTGAGACTCAGGTTACACAAATGGCCAAGGAAACGCAGAAAAGAGACCAAGGAACTCTACCCAGCACTGCTGAGAAAAATCCTCAGTGTAAGGCCATCACACTGAAGTCTGGTAAAGTTCTGGAAGGACCCAAGGGCAAAGAGAAACTGGTACAAGGAAATGAACTGGAAAGTGACATTGAGGAGAATGAAAAGGAAGCTGCAAAAGAAACAGCCAATCTGCAGACTGATGCTGCGCCTGAAACGGCTGAAACAGATAAGGGTACAGGTGGAGGTACAACTTCCTTCCCTTTACCGCAAAAACAAGTAGATAATAACAAGTACATGCCTAGGATTCCTTATCCTGCACGTCTTAAAAATAAGGAACATGATCTTAAATTCAAGAAATTTCTGGAACGATTAAAGTCTGTAGAGATAACCATTCCTCTCACAGAAATGATTTCCGAAATGCCCATCTATGCTAAGTTCTTGAAAGAATTGATTTCAGGAAAAAGGCAGGTCGAGAAAGAGGAGGTGATTATTCTCAACAGCACATGCAGTGCCATAGTTCAGAGGAGATTACCCGAAAAGAAAGAGGACCCCGGATGCTGCACACTTCCAGTACAATTCGGAAAGGCCAAAGTGAGTATGGGGCTTTGTGATTTAGGATCGAGCATCAATGTGATGCCACTAGCTATGGAAATCCGCCTTAAGCTTGGAGAGATTCAACCAATCAAGATGAGACTGCAACTCGCAGACAGATCGATCACTCAGCCCATAGGAATCCTCAAGGATGTTGTGGTCAAAACCGGCCAGGTTCTCTTCCCGGTTGACTTCATTATCCTCGACATTGAAGAAGATTCTGAAATGCCACTTATTCTTGGATGCCCATTCATGGCCACTGGTGGTGCACTAATTGACGCTAAATCTGGAAAGGTCACATTGAGGGTCGATGGCGAGGAAATCACCTTTGATATGGAACAGCTGCAGAAGTTTCCGAATGAAGGAGCTTGCTCCATGTTTTCTGTAATAGATAGTGGAGAGAAAATTGATTGTGAGGAGAGAGAGCTTGACTCTGGATTTGATCATGAAATGATGCTGGATGAAATTTCAAAGCAGGTACTGAAACCTGCTGGCGTGGAGCACAAAGGGTGCAAAGCTGTTCACTTTGCCGATCTCGAAACATGGGATTTGGAGGAGTTTGACGGCACAGACTTCCATGACGACGCCGATCAAGAGGAGGCGGATCCTGCACTGAGGCAGGGTCCGGAAGGTAAAATTGATCTTCTCCCATCTAATTCTCGCAAATTACTCCCTTCCGTCGAATGCCCACCAGAGCTTGAACTTAAAACATTACCCGATCATCTCAAGTACGCGTTTCTCGCAGAACATAAAAAACTACCTGTGATTGTTTCGGCTAAGCTCTCCCAAGAGCAAGAAGATGCTCTGGTGGTCGTTCTTAAAAATTATGTGCGTGCAATCGGTTGGACCATTTCTGATATCAAAGGAATAAGCCCTTCTGTTTGTATGCACAGGATTTTAATGGAGGAGAATTACAAGGCCTCTCGCCAACCCCAACGAAGATTGAACCCACCCATGCAAGAAGTGATAAGAAATGAAGTGATCAAGCTGTTAGACGCCGGTATTATATACCCAATTTCTGATAGCAAATGGGTCAGTCCTGTGCAGGTTGTTCCGAAGCGGGGTGGGATGTGCATTACGCAGAATGAACAAGGGGAGGAAATTGCCACGCGCCCAGTCACCGGATGGAGAGTCTGCATAGACTACCGGAAGTTGAACGATGCAACTCGCAAGGACCATTTCCCTTTACCTTTTATCGATCAAATGTTGGAACGATTGGCGGGAAGGGCGTTTTATTGTTTTTTAGATGGTTATTCTGGATACAATCAAATAGTGATCGCCAGTGAAGATCACGAAAAAACTACTTTTACATGCCCTTATGGCACTTTTGCCTATAGGCGCATGCCTTTTGGTCTTTGCAATGCACCTGCTACTTTTCAAAGATGCATGATGTCTATATTCTCTGAATTTATCGAAAAGTGCATTGAGATCTTCATGGATGACTTCTCTGTATATGGAGATACGTTTGATGAATGTTTGACTAATCTTGCTAAGATTTTAAAGAGGTGTGAGGACACTAACTTGGTTTTAAATTGGGAAAAGTGCCATTTTATGGTCACTGAGGGCATAGTGTTAGGTCATCGCATTTCTCGTGCAGGCATTGAAGTTGATCCAGCCAAAGTTTCCATCATTTCCAATCTCCCTCTTCCTAACTCAATCAAAGCAGTTAGGAGCTTCTTAGGGCATGCCGATTTTTACCGGAGATTCATTAAGGATTTCTCTAAAATTGCCAAGCCGCTCACTAATCTGCTTTGTAAAGAAAATCCCTTCTTAATAAATGAAGCGTGTGTCCAAGCCTTTGACACGCTCAAGAAGATGTTGGTCTCTGCACCAATAGTGCAACCACCCGATTGGTCAATACCTTTCGAGGTAATGTGTGATGCTAGTGGTCTCGCCGTAGGCGCAGTTCTTGGACAACATAAGGATGGGAGACACTGCGTAATTCATTACGCAAGTCATGCCCTGAATGAAGCCCAAATTAACTACACCACAACGGAGAAAGAGATGTATGCTGTAGTCTTCGCGTTTGACAAGTTCAGACAGTATCTGATAGGTACGAAGACCATAGTGTACACCGATCATACAGCAATGAGATACTTGTTTAGCAAACAAGATGCAAAACCTCGATTAATCAGGTGGGTACTTCTGTTGCAAGAATTCGACATCATAATAAAAGATAGGCGAGGTCAAGATAATGGTGCTGCTGACCACTTATCTCGATTAGATAATGATAAAAAGGAAAAAGCCGTCAATGAAGAGTTCCCGGACGAACAGTTGTTCGCATTGCATCTGCATAATCAAGCTTGTCCATGGTTTTCCGACATCGCTAACTTCTTGGCGTGCGGAATAACCCCACAGTTTTCGAACTATCATCAGAAGAATAAGTTCAAACGAGATGTATTAAGTTACTTCTGGGAAGAACCTTATCTCTTCAAACACTGCGCCGATTCAATAATCAGGCGATGTGTGACCGAGCATGAAGCCTATCAAATTGTCAGAAAATGCCATGAATCAGAATATGGAGGTCACCATGGTCCCGCTCGAACGGCCCACAAGGTCCTCGAATGTGGATTTTATTGGCCTCACATCTATGAGGATTGCAGGACATTTGTGAAAGGTTGCGACAAATGCCAAAGATTAGGAAACCTCTCCAAGAGGGATGAGATGCCTCAAAAGGGAATTCTCACACTTGAGATCTTCGATGTATGGGGCATTGACTTCATGGGACCGTTTCCACCATCTGGTGGAAACTACTATATCTTGGTGGTTGTCGATTACGTGTCCAAATGGGTTGAGGCTGTCGCATTACCGACCAATGATGGTAGCCAAGTCATCAAGTTCCTCAAGAACAACATTTTCAGTCGATTTGGCATACCTAGGGTGGTGATATCTGATGGAGGAACACACTTTATTAATAAAGCTTTTGAAACTTTAATGAGCAAAAATGGAATCCTCCATAAGATAGGCACACCTTATCATCCTCAGACCAGTGGTCAAGTCGAAGTGTCCAATCGCGAGATCAAACACATACTCGAAGCCACTGTCGGGATAACCCGTAAGGATTGGGCACGTAAGCTCAATGATGCTCTATGGGCATATCGCACAGCATTTAAGACTCCCATTGGGATGTCCCCTTACAGACTTGTCTTCGGAAAAGCCTGTCATTTGCCTGTAGAGTTAGAGCATAAAGCTTACTGGGCCGTCAAAACGCTTAACTTCGATCCGAAAGTTGCTCAGAGCAAACGTAAGTTAGACCTCAATGAAATTGAGGAAATACGAGCGCTAGCTTATGAAAGCTCTCGAATTTATAAGGAGCGGACCCAGAAGTTGCACGATCGCAGGATTAAGCCTAAGTATTTCTATGTTGGTCAAAATGTATTGTTATTCAACTCTAGGTTGAAGCTGTTCCCTGGGAAGCTTAAATCCAGATGGGAAGGACCACATGAAGTGCTAGAAGTGTTTCAGAATGGGGCCGTCAGGATCCGAACTGACAAGGGCAACATAGTGGTGAATGGACATCGGTTAAAGGAATACCTCGGACAGTTCGATCCGGAGAAAGAAAGCCAAGCAGTGGCAGACCCGGCTTACACCCAATAAGAAACAACATTAAAAACAAAAATCTCTCATTTTATATATATATATATATATATAGTATATTATTTCATAATAAAAAAGTACCCACAAATCAATTAAACATTTAGAGTACTAAGACTCTAAATGTGAGGATATTGATATTTGGAGAAAATCTAACGCATTTTAATTGTCTGTCTTGCAGAAAGAACGGAAAACCAGGTTCTTGGTTGGATTAATTCCATGAATCTAAGAAAATATTTCCGGAAATTAAAGCAATTTAAATCCGGAATAATTTTTGCAATCAAATGGAATTAAACCAACCTAATTTATGCAAGTAGATTTTATTTTAATTTCAGCCCAGTGCGTTTTTGAATAATTGGACTGAATTTATTCAGGCCCAAATCAAATAAAATGAACTCAAGCCCAACACCACATTCGGGCCCAGTTCACTAAAAATTTGAAAATTCAAAAATTCGTGTCACGGAACCAACAACTGTGTCGCGGAGCAATGCTCCGCGACCAGGCCTAGATTCCGCGACACAGTCGCACTTGTTCCCCCTTTCGATGTCGCGGAACATCTGTCGCGGTCCATGGGTCCGCGACTGACCCTCCATTCCGCGACACCATTCCCCGTTGACTTTTTCCATTCCAGAACTTGGTCGCGAAACTCCTGTCGCAGACCATGGTTCCGCGACCAGACTCAGATTCCGCGACTCGTGTAATGTTGCCATGCCCTGGTCGAAGAGCCCTGTTCCGCGACATGGTCTGGTTTCCGCGACCAGTGTTTTTAGTATTTATAACCCCCCCTCACCTCATTTTCCTGCACTCACGTCAGTTTCTTCCTAACTCCATCTTTTCATCTTCCTCTGCTCACTCCTCTCTCTACCGAACGAACACCACCGTGTTCTTCACACCCAAACACTCTTCTACCAAGGGGAAACTATGGCCAGATTTTTCAGAATCGCCCCAAACTTGGGACCGATGCCTCCCTCTCCCCCAAGAGTGGAGTAAGATGCCCCATTTCTCCTCTCCCATTCTCGAACACCCCACCTGTTCATAGTCTCTGTTTGGGCATTTTTGTTTCTTGTTCTTGTTTTTGCCTTTAAAAAGCGTGATTTGTGTTTTGTGTGTGCACCCTCGTTTCAGTTTTTGAGATTTTGAGTACTCTCGGTTTTGAGCAGTGTTTTGAGATCTTTTTGGATCCTTACATAACCCATTTTAAAAAAATGCCAAGATCTAAAAACTTTTCAAAGCTTAAAACTTGAGAAAGCAAACTGATGAATGTTGGGGTGCTGTTGTGAGCACCATAATATTATTGGTTTTTATTCTTGAGCTTAGGGTTTGTGTTTGATTTTTCCTTCCTGTGTAGTTTGTGTTTTTGAAATAAATGTTTCTGGAATGTTATCCTGGAACATTAAAATGGAAAGATCTTTTTGGCATATTTGTTCCCACATGTTACAATCTTGTGGGAATAAATGTTTGTTTGTTTATGGAAACATAGTACAAACACCCAATGAGAAACTTCCACTTTCAAAAAAAAGGGTGACCTTTTGGAAAAAGACAAAAAGAGTTAATAGATTTAATAATTGACTTACGTTCTTTTTGTTCCCAATGGAACTGCAGTGTGAGTAAATAGCAGCATTTTTGTCACCCAACTGCTATTCTTTTCAAAAATCCAAAATGGGACCACTCACATCCCACTTTCCTTAAATAAAACAAGTCAACCCTTTAAAAATTAAAAATAGTGTTTGCAAATTTTTGGATGTTTTAACTGTTCAATGCAGTCCAAACGAACCAAGAATAGCAAATCCATCCACGTCTCTATTGCACATTCCAAAATTCGAGCATTTCATCTTCATCCGTCCATTTCATTCCATTTTCAGCAAGTGTCTCGGACTTGTTTAATAAAACTGGAAAATCAAGCTTTTGGGCCCGCTGGCCCATTAAAAAATACATAGGGGCCCAATGACCCCTATCCTTTCATAAAAATCCATTTTACCTATGCTTTTTATTAAAAATTCAAGTCAAGAACTTAATAATTTCACATTTAGAGCAAAGCTCTAAATGTGAGGATGTTGGTTGCTGAACTTGAATAATTTCAGAAAATTTCATAAAAATTGAATTCATTACTCCCCATCTTTTCAGGAACAACGTTTTCCAGATCCCAGACCCAGTACCCGGAGGGACCCAGCTGCTGGACCTGCCATTGGAATTTCTAGGAGAAATTCTCTCCCGAATCGGGGAGGATGAAATGAAAGAAGTGTTCAGAGCTAGGAGAACTTGCACAAAGCTGAGGGACGCAGGAAACCTCGCCATCGTTTACGGGCGATGCGAGCTGGATGCGGCTAGGGTGAGGCACTGGCAGGAGGAGATACGGAGGCAGAAAGAAAGATTTCTGCACACATGCACTGAGGCTGGAAACTTAAATCTCCGAATTGTTCCAGCACTCATGGCATTTGTAGAAGGGGACGAAGAGCAAGCATGCGAGCTGCTACGGCCAGGCATCGAAGACAATCATAAAGCGTCGATCCTCACCCGCGGACTGATGCTCATGAGCAAGATGGATGAAGGCCAGGTCAATCAGGGGATCGCAATGATCGAGAGGATGGTGACCAATCGAGAGGTTTTCACCTACACATCCACCAACGCCCTCGCGTGGATGGCAAACAATCATGCTCCCTACTTGTTTGCAGGACAACCACCCGAGTTTTCTGCAGAAGGAGGCATGCGCCCCTGAGAAACCGCGATTGGTGCCTGCGCTGTGAGCTGACCAGCTACGTCCACTGGCTCAGATACATGTTCTGAGAAAAGGAAGGAGGAAGATGAATCCTAATATGCCCTAGTTCCTTTTTATGCTCTAGTATTGGCATTATATAAGGGATTTCCTCTTTTGCATGCAGGTTTGCACTAACTGCATAGGAATCTCTTAAAATTATTGTACTTTACCGCTTTCCACAAAATTGAACTCAAGTTTGAGATCTGCAACAATTTTTATTTATTTCCTTTGAAAAGATGTCTGACAGTCCGAGATGAATAAGTGACTGTCAGGCCAAAAATATGCTGTTGACATACCTTGTATGTCAGCAGTGCCTCTTTACTGCTTTAAATTAAACAACCAGCAAAAATATGCATAAAACTGCTCTAAATTCACATGTTGAATTTAGGCTTGTGATTAAATCTTCAAACTTTTAAATTGGGATAATATAATTGAGAACATGCATGAAATGAATTCCTAAGGTTTTGAGCTATAAAAATTTAATGATGCGATCAGCTTATTGGGTAATAAATCTGCATGTTAGAGATTTCGATTGAATAAATTGTTAGAATTAAGCTCTGATTAAATTTGAGAATATTGTATGACATGAATCTATCCAACCTTGTGAGATTTGAGCCATGAGTCATTTTTACTCATTCATTTTCTTTGATGTGTGAATCATTTTGATTAAAGGAAACTAGAACTTGCGATTGGGACTGATTCAAGATCATGCCATATTCCAAAAATCGAGCATATGATCGAGGCACCTAGAAAAAACCCAAATTTTTGGCCTTCGTTTGAATTCCAAACCAAAAATATTTTCCCTTTAGGATTAACCAATTTGAGCCTATAAGCCTAATTTTTCTTTGAAGCCCTCTATATTATTCCTATCCTTACAAAAAGACCAAGAAAATTAAACCCAAGTGTGCAAGAATAAATTTCATCAAGGCATTACAATTTTTGATCATCAACAAAAATTTCAATCGGCATTCAAGAATCCGATTAAAAAAAAAAAAGAAAGAGAGAGAAGAAGTTGAATTCTATTCAACATAAATAAATTGCAAATGACAAAGCAAATTAGACATAGTCTAATGTCATGCAATAGAAAAGAAAAGCAAAAGAAAGAAATATTGATGATCATAAATTTTAAATAAAAACATGCCAAGTTAGGATGGAATGGATTCTTGCCACTTCCTAGCCCAATTATTCCCTTTCCTACCAAATGTTACAACCGTATGCCCCGTTATAACCTTAAATAAGACCTCGA
This sequence comes from Hygrophila difformis, assembly GCA_030278955.1. Lineage (NCBI taxonomy): Eukaryota > Viridiplantae > Streptophyta > Magnoliopsida > Lamiales > Acanthaceae > Hygrophila > Hygrophila difformis. The sequence continues at coordinate 45,749,253 of JAOANR010000006.1, read as the reverse complement.
GATCTCGATTGGAAGAAATGAGCCGGTGGCGAGTTGGTCTGATTGCAAGCCTATGAGATAATTTAATTAAATTTGATTTTGAGTGTTCATCGATTAACCCCCATTGAGAGTGAGTGAATTTTCCGATTCTCGTGTATGTGAGGCTCTGTTTCATTTAAAGTGTTCATGTCATCCCTTTATTCTCAATTTTTTTTAATCTTTGCATCTTTCAAACATGATATTCATGAAGGATTGATAATAATGTCTGATTTGTAGGCCCGATATAGTGAGCAAGTATCATTTCATTAAACACTGCAATCAAGGGAATTTAATACTTGAAGTTTTTGATTGTCTTATCCCAATCCAAAAAGAATGTGATTTATGAAGCCACGAAAATGAATTGAATATGTAGAGTCCGTGTTCTTAGGAACATTGACTCTGACTGCTCGGGGACGATCAGTATTAAATGTGAGGATGTTGATAATGGCCAGAAATGACCATTATTTTCAATCCATTTCCGTGTCTGAAACGGGCATTTGATCGCATTCCGGTCTTATATTAAATAAGAAAGCAGTAGAATTGGACTGATTTATGCATAATTGTAAAAATATTGAGCTGGTATGAAAAATGCATAAATATGTAATTTTATTACATATTTATGTTAGAAAGATCCAAAAACATGAGAAAAAGAAAAGAAAAGAAAAAGGAATGAAAAAGATGGGCAAAAGAATAAAACAAGCCCACAAAAATACAAAAAGATGGGAAAAATCGAAAAGCCCACAAAAAGAATAACTTTGGCCCATCCGGCCCATTCAGCTCTGTCTGGGAACACCTGTCGAGGAACCCTGGTCGAGGACCATGGTTCCGCGACACAGGAGAGACCCGCGACAGCATACAACATGAAGAAGAAGACCAGTCTGGGAACCTCCAGTCGAGGAACCCTGGTCGAGGACCATGGTTCCGCGACACGACCAAGCTCCGCGCCATCAAAACCTTGGAGGCCAAGCCACACCCCAGTCGAGGAACCCCTGTCGCGGTCCATGCTTCCGCGACACAGACACGGATAAAGACACAAGACCCAGTCGAGAAGCCTTGCCACATGCAACCCTGTTCCGCGACAAAGTTGTGATGTGTGTGATGTCTTGAGACACAGTGGGCCTCAGATCAAGCCCATGGGCCTAGGGCTCCACTCCTATAAATATGAGGAGACCCCCATGAGCTCAGGGTTAGATTTTCATTTCTCTTGAAGACAGATTGAAGGAAGTCTCTCTAGGTAGTTCTTAGCTTAGTTTATTTTTTTGTATTATTTAATTCTTGCATTAGCTTAGCTTAGAGTAGTTTTATACTTTTGTTCTTGATTTAAATAGCTTAAGTAGCCACTGTTCACAGTTTCGTTTTTGTTATTTAGCTTGATTTAGGGTTTGTATTACCCAAATGATGGGTATTAACAAACCCCATTTAATAATATGGGAAAATATTCACCAAATGTGTCCCAAATCATGAAATGGGTCTCACACCCCATGGATTTTATGCTTTTACCTTCCTTTTTGGAGTCATTTGACCCCATTTCCTATCATTATGCTTATTGTACTCTTTATGGATGGCATTCATGTACGTGTGTGATCAAATCCTAGATTAGGATGTTGCTCTATTTTAAATGCTGTTCTAGATAGGTTTATTTCTGTTCAAGCATGTTCTTGTTATTTTAAAATGTTGTTTGGGTGTTTTTGGCTTAGAATAGCTTTTTAATCCGAAATGGGGGAAGATCACACTTTTTGCATGCTACTGTTCAACTTTGCTTTTACTGACTTGGGTCCTGAACCACCCTTGTCGCCAACCGACTCCTGTCGACAAGCCACGTTTGTCGACAGGAGGGTGTTCCGCGACATGGATGTCTAAGGACACTTGTCTCCATTATCTGAAAACCCCTGGTTGCTAAACACCTTGTCGCGGACCCACGGTCCTCGACTCAACCATGCTTAGCGACCAGGAACCAAACTCTTGTTATTTTTATCTGCATGGCTCTTGTCGCGGAACACCCTAGTCGTGGACCCATGGTCCGCGACTCAACCTTTATTCCAAGACAGGAAATTATGCCATGCACATTTATTTTGAAAACCCCAGTCGCTAAACTTCCTGTCGCGGAGCCATGCTCCGCGACACAATTCCAGAATAGCGACTGGGAACCAAAATACTTAGAAATTTCCAGAGGCAACTCTGTGTCGCTAAACACCTTGTCGCGGACCCACGGTCCGCGACACAACTTTTGCTTAGTGACACAAGGTGAAACTCTGCCCAAATTTCTGTAAACCTGTCGAGGCACCCATGTCGAGGGTCTAGGCCCTTGACACCATTTATGGTATCTCGACAGAATCCTCCTCCCTATTTTATCCCAAAATTCTTATCTTCTACCCCCCCATTATATTGCAAAAATTCACATCTGAATCCCACGGATTAAGATGTAATACCCTAGAATTGCAATATAAGGCATTTTGCTGCCAAAATTTTGATTCTCCATTCCTACCTGTTAATTAATTGAACCCTTTGGTCATCAATGATTGATGATTTTAATTAGCAATAATTAAATCACTAATTGTCGTGATTAGAGGACCTTTGTTCAATTGTCACTAAAACGTTTTTCTATAACCAAAATCATGATGTCTCAAACAGATAATCCAGACTGTAATTAATTATGGTAGGAGGGATTATTTAAGCCATCAATTATGGATTAATTCCATCACCTTGCATGAGAAACCAATGTCTCTCATGCAAGTTCCTCTCTTTATTTCAATTCATTTTGTCTTTTGTGTACTGTGTGTAACAATTAGTAAAGAATACATCAGACTAATGTTGGCGGGTATCCCTCATGGATAACTAGCTCGTATTCTGGGTATTAATTATTAAATATTATTTTGCATGGTTTGGATAGCAATCAGTGGAAGCCTTGGCGGTTCGCCCATCCGGGGTTATAATAGCTGCTCAGCTGACTCCTATCCAGATACAGTTTTATTTTACTTATATTATTTTCCAACCCAAATTCCAATCTGTAATAAAACTCTGCTAATGTCTGTCAACATTAGCTGATAAGTACTGCAGAGATGAAGCATGTAGGTTTTTATCCGAATTCACAGACAGTGGAGGCCCAACTGGCATTGACACTGCCATTGTAGGATCTAAGCTGTCTAAATTCATTTCATCCGAGTGATTGGGAAATTGGACAGTAGATGTTTACAGTCCACCCGATTATTCTGCCATTACTTAGGTCTCCTGACCACCTCATTTCTGTGTTTCACCTTCTGTCTAGACCCGCATCTATATTTTGGGTCAATTGATTTTACACTTCCATATATCCATATGCATGCTATTATTATGTATTACTGTGGTCTAAAATATTTTGGGATCCTTCTCTTGGACAATAGAAGTCTAGATCTTAACAGATATTGCGTACTAAATTTCCGATAAAAACTCCTTTGTAAAATCCGGACTGAGTAAGGGATAAATTCATCAGTTATGACTAATTCATATTCTATCAAGGGTTGATTTTGGGAAAATAGAAGCAGAGTCAGCGATTAGGTCTCATCTAGACTGAAAGGATCTGAGTTTTAACTGAGAATCTAGTACCTGTTTAGGGAATGATTTTCAAATCTTTTATTTTCCAAAATTGCTGTTTGTTGGGAATCTAAGATTAAATATTACACCGAGATGGGGTTCACTTGAACTCAAATACAGTGTAGTAAATAATCTTGGAGGAACATCATCCAGGCCTTGGTTATTTTCTAAGGTAGGGTTGAGTTTTCTTTCAACTGCTATCCTCTTCTGCCAAAGCCTACTTTTGAGTCTTGAGTGAGTGCATCCGGAACGAACTAATTTATTAGTTCATTTCATTAGTTTGTATCTCATAATCACCCAGAAGGAAGTGAACACACGAGTGGTTCACCAAGAGCCGGGAATTCTTGATCCATACCCCTTCATTCTGATGGGGAGCTGTCCTTTACTACCAGGGTCAGACCTTCAAAACCTTCGAGTGATAGGTTTTAAATGCTTTCTTTATCGCTTTCTTTTAAATGCTTTCATTAGAGGTCACTCGGTTGTATTGAGAGTTGTGTAACTGCTACTAGGATTGATAGTTAAGGGATAGTTCAGGGCTTAATTAGAATCTTTGGGAGTGACATGGGGGAATGATAGTAGTACTCGGCAGTTCAATAAATGATTTGCCAGGTGTTGCTTGTCCACCACAGATGAAGTAACATACCCAGGCCAGGGGAGTTACAAATCGGTGGTATCTTAGAATCTGCGGTCTTAAGAACATGTAAACTCACACTGTAAGTACCTGTCTGTTAAAGGGAAAGCAATATTGAGAGCATGAGAATTAGCTATCTGATAGAATTATCCCAAACAAAGATCTGTGTATAAAAATGGAAGTTTAATACTGCTGTATCTAAATCTTGTCCAATTTTTATTTTCTTCCTGTCCCTTCTGTCTACATTGTGATTCAGCTTCACGGCCAGCATAATGTAAATTTTCACTGCTTTCGTAGATAGTGTTTACCGTATTCTTAGAATAACTTTACTCGCTTTCTAGAATAGACTTATATGCTTTGTAGAATAAATTTAAACGCTTTCATAATTTAGTTTAAATTCATGTCAGTAGTTGTTAATCACTTTTTAAACCATTGGAGTAATACGAATGGAAAATCTAGTAAAACGACGTGGGCCCTGCTTCTATCGCACATCCTCCAGTGAACGATCCGGTCTTACTATAAATTACTGCAATTTTTGACACCGTGCGCTTTCGGGGGCACAGTTTCTTAACACGAGTAAATAAAAACGTGATAACCTATAAATATATCCCTAATCCCAACTCCGCAATCATAAAATGATTTTCATTAAAGAAAATCAAGACCGGGGTTATATTATTTCGAAAAAATACTCGTGTGGGAAATTGTCAAAAGTTTCAATAGGTCACTCTCGTCCGTATAGGCACGAAGCAAAAAGCTAGAGGGGCACCCGATGGAGCACTCACCATCTACGTAGAAAGCTCAAACTAGTCATAACGGGATTTCGAAAACGTTTGTTTATGTATTTTATTTCAAAGGAGTTTCCACTCATTTAAACCTTAAAGGCCAATATCTCAAATTTAGTAAGTTTCTCAATATATACTGTTTCAGGATGCTACTCGCTCCGATATCATTTAAAAATCCTTTCCAACAAGAATTTCAAGATTTGACTCCGGTAACGCTGTTTACTCTAAAATTTATTTAAAATCAAATTCAAGTCCAAAAATTCTGAAACTTTACCACTGACTCGGAAACACCGAGATGAACAACTTTCGTGTTTTAATTTTTCAATCCGAGATACCGAAACAGGTCAAAAACATCGATTTTCGTAGAAACGTTAATCTGTCCGAATTTATCTTACAACAGTTCAAGATTTTCAAGATCTACCATAGCAAATCAACTCCAAACTTAACGAAATTTTACAGAGACCTTCTTAAGACATTTTTCTATAACTTTCATGTTCGGCTAAAGATCTAAATCAGCCTAGAACCCTAGTCAAAAACGTCATCAATTTCAGACCTAAGTTTTGTCAAGAAATTCAAGATTCAAATCTTAGCAGTTCGGTTTCGGGTGGATTTCATATATCAAATCATCACGAAAAATTCTGAAAATTTTATAGGAGATAGATCTAAGCCTTAAAAACGTTTTTCATGTTTTAAGTTTTCTCGTTTGAAGACTTTTAAGGGTTCGGAAAAATTGTACAAAATCGCTGCGCCGGTAGAAATCACATGTTGACAGATTTTCGAAAGTTTTGATTAAGCTTTTAGATTTAGGTGTTTTAATTACTCCCAAAACCATGTAAGTGTCAACTTATAGATTTCTAGTCGTCTAGGATCGTCGATTTCGGAGGCGTGGCTTCCAGTCCACCGTTTATCCTCTCCGTTCGTCGGGTTCTTCGTTCTCGATCCGGATCGGGGGTTTAGAATAGAAAAAGATCGAATCAGGATTCATTTTCGAATCAAGGATGGAAAAAAATGGACAAGAATAGATCGGATCTTATCCCGATGATCGAAGACTCCCAATTTTCGTCCAAGTCAGTCCCTTTGTTCGGTTTTGTGCCTCCGACGACTCCGGGATTAGGGTTTTGTGTGTAGAGAGATTTCGTAGGGTTTCAAAAGTGTTTGGGATTGATTTAGATGGTTATTTATAGATGTGCAAGACCTAGGGGTCGTCCAAAGGCTTCCCCCAAGTATCTTGAGCCGAAAGAAAAGTAACCGAAGTCGGAAAATCCGGATTCGGGCGAGCAAATCTCGGAACGTCGCTGCTGTCCGCTCTGGCGCGCACTTGGCGCGGTGTTCCCCTTAGGGGCGCGCGGCCACCGCGCGGCTGCCGCCTGGACCCCGGTCCGGGCGGGTCGTGCGATCCGTCGTACCTTTCCTCTTCTCTTTCGGACTTCTATCCCTCTATGCTCCTGAATTCCGATTTTCGGGCCATCTTCGGGTTCCTATTCCGTATCGTCATTTCCCTCGGATCTAAATATATGTTTTGACTCAAGTTTTCGAGTCCATTGGTGTCGGGCACACGTGTAACCATTTATTCGATTAAATTGTCTTCGGCTTCCTGGGTTCTCGGAATTTTGATTCCTTTTTAATTTAAATTCCATTTCTCATCTTTTATGATTCTTTATCCATTTATCATGTTTATTATATTCATTCATTTATTTATTTATTTTATGTTGCAAAATTCTCGGGTATTACAGCAGTCGATGTGACGTCACAGCAGCGCTCGTAACCGTTGCCACTCCATCAGTCACGCCGCACGTTCTCCAAACTGTCAAACAACCCCTCCACTTCCGGCTACCTCCTCCATTTAAATGTCATATTACTCTCTCTTTCAGTTCAAACTTTCCCCCTCACTTTTCGAATTTGAGTGTTGCAAAAAAATTGAAAATGGCGAACACTTCTGACCGCGACGCTCCTCACTCCGCCACCTCCTCCGCGACGAGCTCGCCGTCTGGATCACCCATAGACGCCCAACCTATTTCTGTCCTACCCCCAGTTCTTTACCTCGCTGGTCCTGATGCTGCAACTTCCGAGCAGCTACCTTCTGAAAATGAGCCAGAAACCCAAAATCCTCCTAACCCTAACCCTGAAATCACAATTGATCCCTCGATTGTTGATCAAGTTGTTCGTGAGTGACATGTGAGCACAACACTCCACCTCTTTCCCCCCTACAAAATCAAGGTTTGCATGACATGAGTCAAGAGGAACTTGCTGATGTCACTGCTTCACAGCAAACTGGAGGTCCTACTACTGTTGCAACCACGCCAGAACCACGGAGGAAATCAATCAGAAAGCGAAAGGAGCCCACTCCTACGCCCACTCCAGCACCAGTAGCCACAACTTCGAAGAAACCACGCAAGGAACCACGGCAACCCCCTGCTGCTTTGAAAGCCGAAGATGCCTATAGTCTCAAGTTCTATACTCGAGAAATGAGGGCATTTTCCAAGGAAGTTCTCAAAGGGAAGGAGTTTAAGCCCGAAGAAATCTTCAAGCACAACCATTATGACGTTTTAGGTTTCTGGGACCACTACAAGAACGGCACTTGACCTTTTGGGCTAAGGGTCTCACGCACTACTCACCGAGTCATGTTCGCGAGTTCTACGCGTATCTACATCCTGAGATTCTCACTCCTCATTCTGCCTGGTTCGGTAAATTTCATGAACTAACCCCTGCTGTGATTCTCAAGTTGTTAAAGCTACCACCCAACGACGACATGAGTGACTGTTTGGATCTAATGCAGGAAGACACTCTCACTACTGCACTGGCGATTTCTAATCAGAAGGTCAAGAGCTTTGGCCGTAATAAGTTCAGTGTTAAAGAACTTACATTGAAGTACTACTGCCTGTACCAGTTCTGTAGTGCCAACATCATTCCGACGACTAATCAGTCTCAAGTCAGCTCTATGATGGGTAAATTCATTCTCTGTGTGGATAAGCATATGGGTTTAATCAATTTTGGCTATTTTCTTCTCAAGCAAATGCTAGGGTTTACCTCTGGGAGAATCAAGACGACAACAAATCTACCCTATCCAGCCCTCATCACCGAATTCCTCATATCCATTGGTGTGGAGATTAAAGACAAGCATATGGTTGCTCTCAAGAAGTACAAACCACCTCCGAATTTGATGGACATGCATAATAACTTTAAGAATGGTCCTCCTTTGAATGGTCCTGCCCTTGTACATCAGCTGAAGCAGAGGATACTTCGTCAGAACGAGAGGCTGACCACCTGGAGCCAGGAAGCAATGGCTATAAAAAGGGAGAATCTTAAAATTCTTCATATGCTTCCCTTGTCTTTTGATGCTGCTGATTTGCAGGATGATGATGAGGACGTTGCTCTTGATGATGAAGAGTGATATTCCATCATGGGGGAGATTTGGTGTTGATGCTGAATTCTGACTAATATTTTCTGGTAGTCATGACAACTGGGTAACGATATTTTAAACTTTGACTGTTTTTGGGATTATTGCTGGACAATATTTGTGGATGACTGTTTTTGACTGGATGTTTTCTGAAACTGGACTTGAACTAATATTGGTCTGTAATACTTAGGTAATTCTGATGACTGCTGCACTACTTGTTTTTATCTGCTCTGATGTTTTTATGTCTGCACTATGATTATGCTCTGAATGCTTGATGGATGTTGTTCTGATTCGTTTTGACCCTTCTTTAACATCCTATTTGTGTATCACATTATGTTGCTCTGTTATGATCTCTTATACTCTTTGGACTTAGATAGTTTCAACAGCATTTGGTGATGGAATTATCATCTCCACAAGAGTGGGGGAGATTGTTGTTATTATTAACGTGCTCTTGTGCAGATGAGGTAGTTCCATGGTTGTTGAAACCACGACAAAACGACCAGAGTAGTTACAGTCAGACATGTGCGACAGTTTCTTTTTCTGTGTGCGTGTGTAACCGACTCAGGAGAGTCTAATTCGTACTTCTGAGTATATATACCTGTGTTTAGACTTTCTGTATGTAGGTTTGGATTTTATCGAGTTGTAACTTTCACTTTTACACACATTACACACTTGAGTCGGTTTTTCTCTCTAGACTTGATAGTTCTATTTTCTTGAGAGAGTTAGAAAAATCCTTGATGAGTGTTTTGCAAATTTGAAGATCATTTCAATCATTGAGTTCTGTGCTACACCGATTCAACAAGCATTCTTGTTGAACAAATCTTTTCATTCAACGAATTTGGAGTTGCCTTGCGAAGGAACTCAAAGGAGATCTAAAGGATGAATTCAGGCGATCTGCTGCATCAGAGTTTCAAGATCTGAGAATTCAAACAATCGGAGAAACAAGATTGGACGAGCTGTCCAGTGATCGTAGTTCTGGGGGAGTCCTGACCACGATCATTCTACAAGCAGGGAAGTCTCGGTAACAGAATCTGTTTTGATTGTGTAATCTTTTAGGTCTAGGATTTTTGAGTGATAGTTTAAGATCCTGGATTGGAATCCCCCAGACGTAGGCCGAAGGCCGAATTGGGTTACCAAATCACGTGTCTTTACTTTCTGCTGCTTACACTGATTTGCACACACTATCGTTCACACGTAGTTTTAATCACCGCTCGACGACGGCGCTAACACAAGATTTCAGTATTATCTGGGACCAACATAGGGTTTGCCACATTAAACCGAACATAAAAGACAAACTCAATCCAAAAACAGAACGTAAAATTGGGATTGCCCATGATTTAATAAGAAGAGATTAAAGAGATATACTATATCGGAAGGCGTTAATGGGCAAAGGAGATGGAGTACTCTTCTACCCGTCAATGTCAATGGCGCGATAGAGCGAGTACTGCAGCACTCAAACTAACTATTTCATTTTCATAAATGCAATTTAAAATAGACCCAAATATCATAATGGGCCTGGGCTCTTGGCACATACCCTACCCAATAATGTGGGAGTATAGTAACTGTACAATTCAATAAATTGTGTGCGTGAGTGAACATTTTTCTTTATTTCTTTATAATTTGCGTGATATTATAATTTATGTTTAGAAAATATTATTAGGAAAAAAACATTGTTTATTTGTTTTATAGAGTTTTTGCCAAAATCATTAGCTTATTTTATTTGTAAAACTAAATTTTATCAACTATCAATCTATATTTATGTGACGAGCTTGAGCATCTCATCTCTCAATTAATTTCACATGGCGTATCTTCTCTAAGAGATGAGATGGTAGCGCGTCTCTTCTCTCTCATTTTCCAATACAATGTGATTACGGGTACGGTGCTACAACATGTGATTAATTTTTAATTTTTTGGTTAATTTTTATAACATAATGCTATAATGATATATGAGGAATTTTATTTTTTTATTTTTGGTGAACTATATAAGGAATTTTATTCATGAGGAATTATTGCGATGAAAAATTGGAGAGAAATAACAGTTGGCGGTTTATTTGAATGAGAATGAAATCTGATAGTTGTTTACAAAGCATAAGAAGTGCTTAAATACCAAACAGGATTCTAAGCTAATGGATTGAGAAGCTAACCCCCTCTTTTTTCTTAAGGTAAGATAAGGTAAGCCAAAAATAGAGGAGGCCCAAAACAGAAAGGGGGAAGTTTGAGTTGGCCCTTAAGCTCAAACTTTTATTTGATACTTCCCTCTCTGTCAAAACTTTAGAGTTAGCCCCCCAATCTTTTAAACCTTTCAAAGAGGTCCAAAGAGATTCGAGATTGAGATTGAGATTTGAGAAAGAGAAAAGCCAATATCGTGTAGAAAATGAATTTGAAATCGTAAAAACATAGAATATATTGAAATGCTTGCCCCGATAGACTCACGTAGCTACATGTAAAAGTACAACTATCCTTAGGCCATCTCCAACAAAGCTCTCCTATTTTTTCCTAACTCTCCTACTTTTTCCTTCCACACCAGTTTCTCTCTCTGCCACATCATCCAGCACTTCATTCCATTTTTTTTAACTCCAACAAAGCTCTCTATTCTTTTCCACATCACTAACATTTTTATCTATAATAATATTAATAATTAATATTTTCATTAATTTTACCATTTATTTATATTTACTTAATAATATTAATTATGAAATATTTTTAATAATAAGTTATTAATTATGGTTAAATAATTATTTTTATTCAATATTTTGTCATAATAATTTATTAATAATTTTAAAAAAATAGTAGTATTTTATAATCTTTATTAATAATAATGTACTTCAAGCATAACTCAAACTTACATATAAAATAAAATTTTCATTAAAAAATAATAATTAACATCTACGGGTACATAAAAGTCACGCATCAATACTAAAATATTCAAAAACAACATTTATAAAATTAGGTTAAGTATGCTCCGAACCAAACTTTTGCCATATGTTCTCAACTAAATCTGCTTTGAGCCGATGATGCGTTTCACTGGACCGAAGTCGAACTCTATTCCGTAAATACTCTGTCATACCGGCATGTCTATCCGCCGAGTACGACCAATTTGAATTATCACCGGCACCTGTTTCGACTTGATCGAATTGAGATATATCACTATAGTGCATGTAAGTATCTCTTTCATCTTCGACAATCATATTATGTAATATGATGCATGCTTTCATTATCTTGCCAATCAACCCAATATCCCAAATTTGACATGGGTCACGAATAATACGAAACCGAGCTTGTAACACTCCAAAAGCGCGTTCTACATCCTTTCGAACCTCTTCTTGATGTTGTGCAAACAATTGTGCTTTTTGGCCTTGTGGTAGACGAATTGATTGGACAAAGGTCGCCCATGGAGGATAAATTCCATCTGTAAGATAATAACCAGTATCGTACTGATGACCATTCACCACAAAATTTACTTTTGGAGCTCTGCCATTCAAAACATCATTGAATATTGGGGATCGATCAAGTACATTAATGTCATTGCATGTACCTGGTGTCCCAAAAAATGAATGCCAGATCCATAGGTCATATGATGCCACAGCCTCTAATATAATTGTCAGAACACCATGATCTCCACGTTCAAATTGACCTTTCCAAGCAGCTGGAAAATTTTTCCACTCCCAGTGCATGCAATCAATGCTGCCCAACATTCCTGGAAAACCACGTGCATTTGCAACAAGCAACAGTCGTTGCAAGTCAGTCGGATTCGGTCTTCTTAAGTATTCTTCGCCATAATACGAAATAATCCCTTCCACGAAGTTGATTAGGCACACCCTTGTTGTACTTTCTCCAATACGGACATAATCATCAACCATATCTGCAGCTACTCCATAAGCCATCATATGAATTGCTGCTGTACATTTTTGTAATGGTGATAAGCCAAGTCTTCCTGTTGAATCTGCACGTTGTTGAAAAAACTCCATTTCATTTGTGAGACGATCTACAATGCGAAGAAACACATGTCTTCTCATCCGAAACCTACGCCGAAACAAAGCATCTGTATACACAGGGTTAGCAGAAAAATAATCATTAAATAAACGATTATGACCATCTTCACGATTTCTTTCTATGTAAGTCCTTCGACTTTGACGTGAACTTCCTCCTCTATTGGTGAAATATGCTTCTGCAGCATCTACCCATTGATCAAAGGCAATCTTCCAACGGGAAAGAGCTTCCTCGTACTCTTCCGATGAATTTGATGAAGTATGAGAAGGAGAACCTTGTGGGGAAGACATTTATAAAAAGAAAGAAAATGATGTGAACTTCAATTAAGTAAAGAGAATGATGTGTGTATTGTGTATATGGTTTGTGAGTTTGTATATGAAGTTACCACCATATATATAGATTTTAAAAATAACCATTAGAAATATAGCCGTTACAAAAATATCCGTTGAAAAAAATAGTTGTTATAGAAATAGCCGTTAGAAAAAATAGCTGTTACAAAAAAGAGACAAAAAGGCATATAATTAAAAAGAAAGAAAAAGTAAAAGAGACAATTTAAATTTTTAAATGAATTAATTAAAAAAGAGAAAGTTAAAAAGAGAAAAAAAAATTAAAAAAGGAAAAACAAAAAAACAAAAAAAAAGGAAAAACAAAAAAAAAGAAAAAAGGAAAAAAGGAAAAAAAAGAAAAAAGAAAAAAGAAAACAAAAAAGAAAAAAAGGAAAAACAAAAAAAAAAGAAAAAAGAAAAAATAATAATAAAATATGCCGGGCACATGGTGCCCAGCAGTGCTCCTCCAAATTGGAGGAGCAAACGCCACATCAGCATTTTGCTGACGTGGCGGGGGCAGGGGCGAGCTAAAAATAATAGCTCGCCCCGTTGCAGATGGCCTTAGTTCACTCTAGAATTTGGGTGTCATCAGCTAATATTGGCCTAAACATTAGAAACAGGTAGGTATATGCTTGTCTATAGCAAAGAAAGGGACTTCCATAAATATAACAAAAACACAAAGATAAAAAAAAAAACATAATGAAGGTTTACATGCCTCAATAAGTTGAGCTAAACAAGATGTATTAACACTAGCATTATCAAAAGAAATCGATTTTTTTTTTTGTAAGTAAACCATATTCTTGCAAAATAGAAAGAATTTTCATCACGATATTTTGAGCATTATGAATGGTATCATATTCTCTATAAGCAATAAGTCTTTTTTGTAAAGTCCAAGAATTATCAATTCTCAATGACAAGTAACACACATGTAAAAGTGAACTTGCCAATGATCACTCTAATATCTAAGAAACACTTTGTTGTAAAGAAACAAAAACATTAATAAGTTCTAGTTTCCATTCTCTTACACAAAGATCAACTTCACGAGTTAAAGATGTACGGGGGATTCTTTTACTACAAGGATTATGAGTATTTTTAACCCAATTTTCATAAATATTATTATCACAAAATTTATTAGGAATATGTGTAGCACAAATAAATTTAGCCATTTCTCTTCTAGCATTTTTATCATTATAATTAAATAAAGGAGAAGAAGACTACTTACCTCTTCGGAGCTTTTGTAATTAAGTTGCATTTGATTTGTTGTTCCCTCGCACTTTGAATGATGCTTCGATTGTATATAGCCATTTAGAATGTCATATCCTCCACCATTCTTGAATTGATAGATTTTGGGGCAATAGTTGCAATAACAATTAAAAGTGTTGGGATCATCCTCCCTAGCCTCCTTTGTATAATGCAAAACAGAAACAGCGGAACCTCCCGCACCTTCCGTTCGGGCATCGTTAGAATCCAAAGAGGGTCGTCGTGGTGGTCAACTAGATGAACCTCATTTTCCTCCATCTCTAGGTTGACTTGGAGGATGCAGACCATGAATGATTCCAGCGCCAAAAATACTGACATTGACGCTTTACAGCAGACCTTAAATATTCATTCTAATAATATTGAAGCTGTAAATAAACACGTTGATGATATTGTGACTGATATTGCAGGTCGTGTCCAATTTCAGAATGAGTCGATACAGAGAAAATGTCTACGAAGGGTTGAGAGGAGAGTGGAAGAAGCGTTCTACCCTACTATCTCCATAGAATACTACGCCTCAGAACACTGTTTATTTGTTTTATAGAATTTTTGCCAAAATCATTAGCTTATTTTATTTGTAAAACTAAATTTTATCAACGATCAATCTATATTTATGTGACAAGTTTGAGCATCTTATAGAAACGACGCCTCAGAACACTACGCCTCCAGTTCCAACTGTTGCAACAGCTGCACCGACGGTACAACGAAGTATACCCAAATGCACCAGCAGAATCTCCCAAGCTGATATGACCGCAGCAGAAGAAGCCATAGCTGAACAGGAACTGCAATTTGGAGAATTTGACAGAAGCCTAGGGCCTCGGTTCAGTGCCACACCGGATGTACCCTCCATTGCGGACCACTCCTGCAGATCAACCTGACTTCAGAACGGACGATCATTTAGCTATGCCTCCTCCAGGAGGGAGATCTGCTCAACCTGATACTCCACCACCACCACCACCTGCAAGACATAGGCTAGAATTTGAGCCAGCTGCTGCTTATGAAGACGGACCACAACTCGATGACAATCTGAAAAGCATTAAGTTCACTATTCTTGCTTTCAAAAGAACTAGTGATCCTAATGAGTTTCTTGATTGGAGGCATTCGTTGGAGCTGATCTACAACTGCCACAATTGTTCAGATTTCAAGAATGTCCAGTTAGTCGTGACTGAGTTCAAAGACTACGCACAAGTTTGGTGGAAGAAGTTCTGTAATGATCTTCACACTGGGGGAAGACCACAAGTCTCCGATTGGGCATATTTGTTAGATATTATGCAACATCGTTTTGTACCTCATACTTATAAACCAGATATGTACATGAAATTGATGGAATTACATAAGGGATCGAAAAGAGTGGAAGAATACTATCGTGAGATGGAAATGCTCATGATGAGGGCTAGCGTCAATTGGAAATGCTCATGATGGAACTGCATCAGGGATCGGAAACAGTGAAAGAATACTATCGTGAGATGGAAATGCTCATCGTGAGATCGAAAACAGTAAGGGATGAGCTGAACAGCCTCAGTTTCAGCCAATCTGTTGGCCGCCACTTCATCACATTGTGCGGTGAATCTAACCACATGCTCCACGGTGGACTTGCCATCATCCCAAGAAAATGTAGTGAATTCGGGCATCTTGAATCCCCTTAAGTAGGGATGCATAGTATCTACCCAATCTGGATATGGTTTTCTGTACGTGGGCCGCTCCATCAGGCTCAACTGAATCCCGAAGTATTGCTGCATCATATCTACTAGCTGTTCGGGTGATACCGCCGGTGCATGTGCAGGAGGCATGGCAGCCGTGGGTGGTGTAGATGGTGTTATAGTCATACCGTATGGTTGTGGCGGCTGCCCCCTAGTGTTGGTGATGTCCAATTAGGGTTTGGCATGGGTGCCAGCACTGGTGAGTGATTTGCTACGTATGGGGTGGTTGGAACGCTCGGCATAGGAGGTGCCGCCTGACGTGGTTGCATGCTAGGTCCACAAGAGGCCGCTGGATAGCCTGGTAAAGCAATGGAGGTCATCAGATAGCTTGGTGATGCATAGATCAGCACTGGAGATTATCATAAGCAAAGCTCGGCAAATTGGGTACTGTTGGTGTGAAAGTGTGAGCAGCCTGACAAGACACCTGGAAAGGACTGGCCAGGCCGCCCATATCTGAAGATGGCGGCTGGCTTGGTGTGGTTCCCCAAGTCCTCTATTGACGATCTAACGGCCCTGGAAATGGGAGATTGGGTGATTGGGTGGCACACCCGTGCCGTTCATGGAGCAGTTTGATCCTGTTGGAGGCTCATGGAACTACACACTTTCTCCATCTGATCGGCCATAGCAGGCCGCAGTACATCCATAAGGTGCTTGTTGAGCAGCGGAATGAACTCAGCCGTCGACTCTGTCATCCACACCCGCATTT
Organism: Hygrophila difformis; assembly: GCA_030278955.1. NCBI lineage: Eukaryota > Viridiplantae > Streptophyta > Magnoliopsida > Lamiales > Acanthaceae > Hygrophila > Hygrophila difformis. Next base: position 45,732,876 of record JAOANR010000006.1, on the reverse strand, counting down.
GCTCGGACAATGTATGGGTCTGCATAATCCCTGTTGCGGTTGGGAGGTGCTCGCCGCATCAACGACATCATCGGAGGGCGTTCTGATCGGTGTTTTTTCCTGCAACGATATTTCTTTAAATTTTTGAGTTAAATCACTTACTAGTCTGCCGGATCTGAGACGCATAGACTCTAAGCAGATATAATTTTCACTCGAAGCCAACTGCGCGTGCCAATTTGTTGTACGGTGAAATTGTTTGGGAATAAATCCCTAATTTGGAGATGGAATTGAGAAAGGACAAAAGGGAAAATAACTTTTATTCAAAATAACTGAAAGCTTACAGGAAATAAATGCAGAAAGGAACAAACGAATGAAAAGGAAATTGCAGAAAGCTATAAAGGAATGTAAAAAATGTAAAATGTGGCTTCTTGAGAAGAGTTTGAGGTATCCCCATCCAATGCCTGACTTTGGTATTTATAGACGTCCTCAAGCACAGGTTCCAGTCTTCAACTGCCCATTTTTTCATGCCACGACCTTCCAGAAGTGAACTGCCACTTTGACTGCTTATCCTCCAAAAAAACCATTCATGTACCTTGCCTCCATAATCTTTTAATGCTCGGTAATTCTTAGGCTACTCTACGGACCAAGCCGGTGCTAAACTGGGCCAAAGGTGAATTGGGCCGATGGGCTTTAATTGTTTATGTGGATTGGTAGGGGTGAAAGCGGTACGGTAAATATCCGACCGATCCGATGCCGTATCCGATTATATTCGAATCCGAATCCGTTTTCGACTATCCGGCCGGATATTTCAATATTCGTATCCGAATCCGAAATCGTATTTTAATATCCGCATTCGTATTCGTATTCGAAAATATCTGACCGTATCCGAGAATATCCGATCGTATTCGAAAATTGATAGGATATTATCCGGATTTTAAATATGGATATCCGAATATATTAATATATTATTATTTAATAATTAAAAATTATTAATAATTATAAAAAAATATCAAATTTTTAAAAAAGATTATAAAAAAGTATCCGATAATCTGTATCCGATTGAATCCGTATCCGTCATATATCCGTCCTGTATCCGTACCGTATCCATAATCCGAAATATCCGAAACCGTATTCGTATCCGGCCCATCCGTATTCGATACCGAATTCGACAAAAATAATATGGATAATATCCGTATCCGACACTATCCGACCGTATCCGTACCGTTTTCATCCCTATGGATTGGGCTAATGAGTCTTAGGCCAACAATAATACTCTCTCGTGCAGCTAAAAGTAACTCACTTCCTTTTGGTAAGTCTACCTATAATTGCCCAAATATCAATGTAAAAATAATTAAATAAATATTTTTTTTTGCTGGACAGCCTATAGGCTAGGAAATGAGTGAGTCCATACCACACAAATTATAAATGGAATAAAAAGGAGGAATAAGGGGCCATAAATATTCACATTACAACAATTAATAAATAAATTAAAATTTTAGATTCAATATTCATACTCACGGCCATAACCATAACCCAATTGAATTCCCTCTCCATCAAAATGGAAAAATGAATTCTACCCACACCACCCCTATCACTCTTCTTTATCCTTTTATAATTTATGTGGCATGACCCCCAATCATAATTTATGAGGCCTAGAGATACCATAGTTTTTACCTAAAAGAAACAAATTAGAAACCCATGCACATCATTAATTATTAATCACATTGCTAACCCCTATCGCAAACAAAGTCGCTATTTGTGTCAATGATGGAATTAGCAACATTATATCACTGCCAGGGCAGCGACACATCTTAGTTGGCTATGAGCTGAATAGCGACAACCATAAATAATGTCACTAATCCAAATAGCGACACAGCCCCGCGTGTATGTGTACGTGGTTGTTCCAGATTTATTCTCTAAACCTCTAAACTTGCACGTTATCTCCCAAATCCAGAAACCAAAGAACCACAATATATATATAGTGTAGTTTGAAATTAATGCAATGAGATATTCTTCAACTTTATAAATTACATGTGGACTTTGTGAGATAATTATAATATATAGTATATAGTATGTATGAATAGGGGCACATGAAGGCAGCCAGGCCAGCAGAGCAAAGCACACAAGTCCAAAGGAAGGTTAATGTGAGGGCATAAGGAAAGAGGGGATTGTGGGGCTCAAGATGAAGTAGGAGTATATAGGGAGACATTAGGGGTATAATAATATTGGGGCCAAAAAACAAAATAATATCTGCCTTGGCCCTAGTCATGTGTGCAATGACCAGTGTGCATCATCATTATCACTATATGAATATGCATATGCTATGTAGTAATAAATAGTGGAGGGAGGAAATGAAAGGAAAAGAAAATACAAGAAAGGGAAGGATTAAGGGTTTGTGATGAAGATGAAGATGGAGCATATGCACATGGCAATGCCAATTGCCATATGCCCACTTCATCTCCTCACATGTGCCTTGTTTTTAGCTCATTCCCTTTATTGCACTAAACTATCCACACCTCTTCCCTACCTCCTTTTCCCTTTCTACTACTAAATAGTGGTTCTCATTCCTCCAAATATATGTTTCCCAATCACCAATCCCAGCTCATCCCTATTTTGCTATTTAGATAGTATCTATTATATATATAATATATATATATATATATATATTGGATTAATCTTTTATTGAATTTACAATATGAGATAGGGTACCATCACTACGTGTGAATCTTTTATATATGTATTGTATTGAAGCAATGTGCTAAGTTGAATTCTTCCAATACTTAGTTAGTGATAGTTGGATGTGGTTTATGAGTAAATTATTTAATGATTGGTTTTGTCAATGCAAGAATCACATATGATCTAGTTTAGTTTGTATATTTTATGAATGTAGGGATTAAATGAGATTATTTGATTATTATGTTTGTAAAATGGGATAAATAGATACTCTCCGTTTTTAAATAACCTTACCCTTTGTATAGTTGTTACTATTTATTGAGTAACTTTGATTTAATTTTTTAGCATAGTTATATAAAATAGAACATAGTCGAGTGAGATGTTGTTGGATTCGTCTAATCGCACAGTTTTAGAATATCAATTTTTTATAATTTATATTTATATACTTCCTCCGTTTTCGTGATATTGCAACATTTCCAAATTTGCTACTATTCATTGTTTATCATTGACTCAAATTTTTATCATAGTTATACAAATTAAAATATAGCCAAGTGAGATCTTGTTAGATTCGTCTCGTCGTGTAGTTTTTAAATATCAAACTTTCAGAATTTTTACTTGCACCGAATTTAAGTTATTAATGATTTAAAATGTGCATTGGATTGCGTGCACTGTGTGAATGTTGCACTTTCATAAAAACGGAGGAAGTATAATTTAAGTTATTAATAATTAAAAATATATATTGGATTGCATAAAATGCATGAATGGTGAAGTTAAAAAAGAACGGAGGGAGTAATATATTTCTAAACACAAAACTAAACGGTCATTTAAACAACATTGAACCGTTTATGGGGTTTTAACAATTCAATAATGAATTATATACATAATATTAAATTCTTTAATTTCTTTTATCTAGAAAGGAAATACACATACATGATTTTTGAATTATTGAATACTTCCTCCGTTTTTTCAAAGTTTATACTTCTCATTTGCACGTATGACAATGCATATTTTCAACGATTAATAACTCAAATTTGGTACAAGTAAAAATTCTCTAAATTTGATATTTAAAAACTATAAGATAAGATGAATCTAACAAGAGCTCACTTGGCTATATTTTGTATTCTATAACTATAACAAAAATAGAAATCAAAGTGCTACAATGAACAATAAAAAAAGTGAAAATGTAACCTTAAATATTGAATTAAATATTGAATTATAAAATACATGGATTGTCGAATATTTTTTTATACGAGTTTCATTAGAATAGTGCTTCTTATAATTCATATACATGGAGTATTAAATTCACCTTTAACGCTGATATTACTATATTTCACAATCATGCTTTATGTGTTAAACAATGAATTTGTCGAAACTCCAATTCTATTGTCGAAACTCCAATTCTATGTTTGGGAAACGGAAGACTTAACCATTTGGCGAAGTCTCTGTCTATTTGTTTGTCGATAATTGAAATTATTAATATATAATTCATTGAATGAACTAATAATAAAAAGTTAAATGGAGCATAGGATAATAGACAAAAGAAATGCATAAAATAGTATACTACTACAAGAAGTCTGAAAAGGTGCCAAGATTGTAGTGATCCAAAACAAGTTCTGTAATGAATGGAATTTGGCAAAAACCCTAGCCTTGGCCCCACCCTTCGTTGGCACTCCCAATTTGTCTTCCAAGTTCCAATGCCCTTCATTACATATATGATCTCTCTACCAGCTACCAATTTAGCACATCAATATGTACTCATATTAGAAAATTAATTATAAATTTAAAGTATATACTCTACATTTCGATTGACCTATATATTTAAAAGCTCACTAACGAACCTGCATTTTAGTTTTGGTTTAGTAGAACTTTGTTCAATTATTTTTGGCTTGTGCATTTCAAAAACTCATATTTTTAGTAATAATCTTAAGTGTATTCAGTCACAATACTTTTTATATAATAAGTTTTGATTTATTTATTTATTTATGTGATTCAATTATTTTCAAAATAACTTTTAGTTTTAAATTCATAATTAATAGAAGTTAAAAACAGAAAAAAAAGAAAATTCAAATATGGGCTCACTAGTTGACATTGGGATTGATAATTTCCTAAAAAGAAATTCTTAAGACATAAAAAATTTTGACAAAATTAAATAAAGCTTATAAAATAAAATAAATTCTTTTTTTAAAAAAAAGTTGGTTGTTTTTTTTAAAATAATGTTATTTTTTTAATCTTTCTTTTTCTTTTATATAAATCATTAATCATCTTATTTTAATTTTCTAAAAGTAGAAAATTTGAAATCTCCTTAAAGAATTTGTAAGTCTAGCTATTTATCTTATAAATCTAAGTAGTTAAAATTTAATCAAAATAAGATACATCTCCATAAGTTAACTAGTTAACAAATAAAATATTACACTTGCTTATAATTAAGGAAATCGGTTTAAAACACTGTGAATGGTAAATACTTCATAATAACGATGTTGAAGGATCTCCTATTTACAAGATATGCTGATCAAATTTATTATTAGTATCTGCCGGTCAAATCTGCTATATACCGTATGCTTACATAGAAACAAGAAACATTTATATCTAACATAAAAATACATTTTAAATGCAAATTGTGAAAAAATCTAACAAAAAGAAACCTAAAGAAAATATAAACATAGAGCCAAACATTACCATTAATTTTTATATTGAGTGCACATACAATAATACAGCTGCTATATAAGGGCTCTCTCCCACACTCCCAAACTCACCCCTCATCCCCTCTATCTCATGGACAAACCCAATGCTACCCCAACAACGAGGAAAAGGAAGATTCCTGCACCAGGTGGTGGTGGCGCCGCCGCCGTCGAGAAGAAAACAGCGGTGGAGAAGAAGATCGCGGCCCTGCAGAGTATAGTGCCCGGCGGCCAAGAGCTGCCGGTGGAGGATCTGTTTGAGGAGACAGCCGAATATATAGCATCTCTGGAATGGAAAGTGAAGGCCTTGAGATTTCTTGTGGCTATTGTTGATAATGGATGTCAAGGCCACAACAGTACCAAATCTGGTGCTTGATTTTTCTTTATTGTTTATTTTTATTTTCTGTGATTTTTATAGGTTGTTTTCTTTTCCTTTTTTTCTTTTGAAAAAAAAAAAAGACAGAAAAAGAGAAACGATGTGTAGGAGATTCATACTTTCAGTTGGGATTGAAATTTGGGTTCATTGCATTTCTTTAATAACACTACTTGACTCTTGATATATGCAATTTTGGCAACAATTAATTTTACCTTTTTTCCTTTTGTTTCTCAGTTTTTCTTTTTTATTCTTGGATGATATTTATTTTTCAATGCCATTTTATTTAATCTTAGAGTACAATGAGTTGAGAAGATAAGCAGTAATTCATTTATTATATTTGTTATATAAATTCAACAATACCTTTAGTCAGTTCAACAATAACGTTGGCAATTTCAACAATCTCTGGCAAGCAGCAGTGTACCATGTACAATAGCGGGTTATCTCATCCATTTGGAGCACATGTTGTGAAACTTTTTAGGTTCATTTGTAAGTAGTCGATACGTTAATTAATTTGGAGACTGGTGAGTTATTCACCTGTTAAGAAATTAATTGGGGTATTATTTAAATATATTCAAAGTTTTCATTTTTGTCTATTATTTTTAAGAAAATGGTAGTATTAACGTGTCTTCTTGTTTGTTTAACCGAGATTGTATCCATGAATAATGTTTCATGACATTTTAGTTTATCCTCCTTACATGGACACTTATGCCGAAACGACACATGAAGAAGGACACTCAGGTCATTACATGTTAATGGTTTTTTTTTTTCCCAAACAACCAAATGAAAAATAGAACTCTAGATGGGGCTTTGATCTTCCAATAAAGTTAGGCCAATTAATCCCATGTCCCATATCATGCATGTTGACAAGTCATTTATACCTGTCTCACACACTATCTTCACCCTAGACGTACGGTCAGCTCTGTATAGCTGAAATCTTTCAGTTTTATATAAGTGTTTAGTAGAAATATCTGTAGTTGTTATGAAAATTATAATAGCACAAATATTCGTTTCACATGGGCAGATTTATTGCGTTAATCGGGTGGTTTATTGGGTTAAAATAGTAATTGAGCTTCTTCTTAAATACTACCTAAGGTAACTTCTATTTGTAGAGCTTCATTTCACAGTTATAGTGTTTAAAAGCTAGTGTAAAGAAGGTTTTTATTTTAATATAAAATCAAAAACTCTCAAGAATTCTCAAAACCTACATGCATAATAGACCCGTACTCCAAATCATCCAATTTCGAGGGTGCGGGTTAAAGTAGAAACCTTTAGAAGAGATCTCAGCTTGGAGGTCCTGCGGGATAGGAGTCCTAACACGCCCCAGTTGGACTTGTCCATGCTCATTATTAAGCATCCCACATCGCTTATATATTGGGATCTTCTCTTGTTTATATGGCTATTGACCACTACATCTATCTTCATCATTTTTCTAACACTCCCAAATATCTCGCTGCCCGGGATCAAAGATCCCGTTATCAGGATAAGAAACCTCGCTCATTACATAAGATATATTGTTCAACCATTTATTAAACCATAGGTATCCCCACATCTATCCGCCGTTGGAAACCAACCAGAAGAGCATTTTTAGTGGATATGATTGCCCACCATGTGTGAGACCCCTTTTTTATGTACTTTTTGGTCAAATGGAACTCTGCCATGATAAGCTTTATCCAGGAGTTTAACCAAAGTTTGTTCTGATTATACATCAAGCTCCAATGGCAGGAATTTAATATGCTATGTGAAGGTAACTCAAAGTTTGTTCTGATTATACATCAAGCTCCAATTGCAGGAATTTAATATGCTATGTGAAGGTAGTGCAGTTACGGATGCTTTGGCAAAACAAGTGTCTCATTTGGATGCTAGGTGAAGTTCAATTTTGGTCTGAGTCCTCGTGGGAGTTTGTTAGTCCCATGTTATCTGTTTGTTCGCTTCTAATGCATTTTTTTTTTAATTTTATTTTAAAACATTGACACCTATGTGTCGGCAAAAGTGTGTAGGAGCCAAAGCCACACAAATTACAAATGAGATAAAGGGGAGGGATAAAGGGCCAGTTGGGAATCGAACACCAAACCTATGGTTGGAAGGCAGAGAACATAAGCAATTGGGTCAAGTGTAATTCCCTTCTAATGCATATTTCATTTCATGCAACAACAACAACAACAACAACAACAACAACAACAACAACAACAACAACAACAACAACAACAACAACAACAACAACAACAACAACAACAACAACAACAACAACAACAACAACAACAACAACAACAACAACAACAACAACAACAACAACAACAACAACAACAACAACAACAACAATAATAATAATAATCATCATCATCATCTACTTTCCAATCTCGAATTCCTCAATTTTCGAATTCCTCAATTTACGTTGAGGATTGCCCAAATCCAAACTTCTATTAAAAATCAATTTGAAAAATTTGAAAATCCAAAAACATAAATATAAAATCTGAACCAATAAAATCCAAAATTTTATAACCAATAATTAACAAGTTCAACAGAAAATAATTACAAATAACAAACAGCTTCCCAAACTACACACAAAAACTAACTGTATTATTAAAATAACTATAAACAAATATTAAAGTTAGGAAAAACCATAGACAATATCCACAATACTCTAATAGTTTGAAAATTCCAAAGTTATAACAACTAATGAATATTGATTAATTTGTTGATGAGACGAGATGAATTATGAATATTAAATTAATTTTTACCAATTTATTTTTTGGATGAGCCATTGAAGGCCTGGGAAAGGGATGGTGGGAGCCCATGCCACACAATTACAAAGGGGAATAAAGGGGAGGGATAGGGGGCCGGTGAGAATCAAACCTCTAACCCATTTTTTTTTTACCAATTTATTGACTAATAATTTATCATATAACACCTAGGTTTTTTTTAAAAAAAAAAGATGGCGATGGCTTCTAGGGTTTCTCCTAAGAGGGATAAGCGGGCGACGGCTCGAGATTCTCAAGACCATGCAAGATGTGATTTTTACTTATTCAAGGACGCGGTTAATGGCAATCAGACGTAGGAGGAGGATGTCTGGATGAAACGTGATCTGATAGCGGAGAAATTGATACGGAAAGAGTATGTAGGGGAGATAAGCGAGTTCCAAGGTTTGTGGTGGCCGATGAGTTGGAGGAGGAGGTGAGTCGAGAGTGGGAGGAGGTGTTAATTGTGAAGACGATGGGTATACAGGTTAACTATCGAATTTTCAAAGAGAGGCTTGGTCGGCTGTGGAAGTGTGTGGGTGCGTTTGATCTAATTGACGTAGGGTATGGCTATTATGTGATTAAGTTTATCCGGACGGATGATAGGGATAGGGTGATAAACGGTGGTCCGTGGATGTTATTTGATTACTACTTGCCGATCATGAAGTGGAAGAGGGAGTTTGATCCGGCCACGGAGGAAGTTAGCAAGACAAATGGTTTGGGTTCGGATGATGGGTATATCCGTGCAACACTACAAGGAATAATTCCTTCAGGCGTTTGCTTCTGAAATAGGTGAAGTAGTTCGGTTTGATAAGTGTACGTTAGATCATGCGAGGGGAAGGTTTGCTAGAGTATGTGTTGAACTTGACTTGACGCAGCCTGTTTTGGGGAAGTTTCTGGTAAACAGGAGATGGATTCATGTGGCTTACGAAGGATTGCATTTGATTTGCCAATCGTGTGGTCGGTATGGGCACTTTGCTAGGGGTTGTAAACATAAGGGGGGAGAAGACTTGTTATACAAGTGATCATGAGAAGGAGAAGGAAGAGCCGGAGCATGCAAGGAAGGGAAAGCCCAAGGTGGCCGAGAAGAGCAAGGATAATGGGGGATGTAGCGTGGAGGTTAAGGGGCCAGATGAGACTACAGGAGAAGGAAGGGTTGATGAGTCTGTTGGTGAAGTATTTGGTGATTGGATCACGGTTCAAAGACGTTGGCGTAAGCCACAATAGCCGGCCAGAAATAATAGGACAGAAGATATTCCTTCTGGTTTTCAGAAAGCCCAAGGGGAGAGGAGCAAGGAGGCTGACTCTAAGCAAGATAGGGGAACGAGTTCAAGGGAAGGGAAGGGAAGGGAGCGGTTTCGGTGAAGACAAATGAGAAAAGCGCTGGATTCTTGAGCATCATGGCTCGGGCTAAAGGGGCGAAGTGGATGAGGATGGAGGAAGTTTCTCCAGGCAGCCAAGCTAGCCCTGGAGGAGACGGCTCGGTCTTAGCACTTAGATGGGGTGATCTGGCTGTTTCGTCGGATGCTCGAAGTGATACGGAGTCTCGGGAGGAGAATTGGGCGGATGGGGTCGAGGAGGGTTAGTAAGGGTGTTGGCCGAGTGCAGTATATCTATATTGGTCATATATGGATTTTAGAGACTTTAAAATTATGGCTTGGAATGTGCTAGGATTGATGGGTGAGGATGCACAATGTTGGCTTGCGAATTATGTTCGTACCAATAGGTCCGATGTGTTGTGTATTATGGAATCTCAAGGTAAGTTTGATAGAGTTTGCATGCTTTTTTGGAGGCTGGGATTTGAACCATTACACATTCAGGAAATAGTGGGTAGAGCGGGAGGATTTTGTATTGTCAGAGTTCAGGGTTGTAATTGCCAATATAGATTTGCAGATATTCGGCCTAGAATGGTTAGTTTGGAGCTGAGGATTGGGGTGTTGGCTTGGACGGTGACATTCCACTATGGTAATCCGAACTATCAAAGGAGGAAGGACGATTGGAGTAATATGTTGTCGTCGGCGGATTTGATTATGGGTACGTGGATGGTAATGGGAGATTGGAATGAGGTTGCTAAGGAGGATGAAGTTAGTGGTGGAGTTTTCCTTCCGGAAAGGGGGAAGAGTTCCGGGCTGTTTTAAATGATTTTCGATTAGTAGATATTCCCACAACGGGCTCTATGTTTACTTGGGTCCGGAGAGTGAGAATGGATAATGGGATTCAGAAAAGGTTGGATAGAGGGGTCGCGAACTTGGCATGGCAACAATTGTTTAGCGAAGCTATAATCCAGCATCTTCCGAGACTTGGCTCGGATCATTTTCCGTTGATGCTTGTTTTTAGTGATCTGATTGATCGCCTTCGCCCTAAGCCATTCAGGTGGGAAGCAGCATGGGTGAGTAATTAAGCCTATTCGAATGTGATGAAAAAGTGTTGCACTGATTTCTCAGAGGCTTCTATCCCGGTGCTGCTGTCCGAAGCAAGTGTGGTTTCAGCTAATTTTAATCAACAAATCTTAGGGAATATTCTGGATAGGAAGAGGCGCCTCATGCGAAGGATTAAAGGAATTGAAAAGAGACTGGAAACGTGTGATTCGGCTTGGTTGGTGAGGATGGAGAGGAGTTGAAGGTGGAATTGGAGAAAATATTATTGCAAGAGGAGCGTTTGTGGTTTCAGAAAGCTAGAGATAAAAGGGTGACGCTGGGTGATCGCAATACATCATATTTCTATGCACGTACTAAAATTAATCGTAAGAGGAATTGGATTTATGGTTTGCAGGTGGCCGAAGGGGTGTGGCAAACGGATCAAGCAAGTCTTCGGACTCATGCCCGAGAATATTTTTCCTAAATTTTTTAGCTAGGTAGGTGGTGGAGGTTGGTGAAGAGATAGCTAAGTTGCAGCCGGTGGATAGGTGTTGGAGGGATTCACTTGGTAGGGAGGTCGAGAGGGAAGAGGTGGACTTGGTGAAGGATCAAATGCGGTCCTTTGTAGTGCCAGATGGTTTTCCTGCGGAATATTATAAGGTGTATTGGGATATGCTGGGAGATGGGGTTTTCAAGCTGGTTAAAGAAGTATTTGCGACTCGTTGTTTGCGTAATGATCTTGCTTATGCGTTCCTTGTGCTGCTCCCAAAGGTTGATACTCCTCAGTCCTTGAATCAGTTTCAGCCTCTAACTTTATGCAATGCATCTTTTAAGTTTATCATTAAGGTCTAGGGCTGGACAAATTCGCCCAAAACTCGGTATACCGATCGTACCATACCGAAAAATATCGAAAATACCGAATTTGATGGTATACCAAAATTTTTGGCAGTATATCGCTGTGCCGATTTTTTTGGTATGGTATCGGTATCAAAATATAAGAGATTCGGTATACCGAAAATACCGAAATACTGATATAATATATATAAATATGTTATAAAATATATATACAATTACATATTTTGAAAATAAAAAAAAAATATATTACATTACATATTTACTACTAAACTCCAAAAAAAAAAAATCTAGTTAAGGCCCAAGCCTAATTTCAAATAACCTCAAATTAAGTTTGTATTTTTTATTAAGGAAACCCTAATTCAAAATTCAACTCAAGGTCTCACGGTCACCGCCAAACTGCCAAAGTTCTACTCCAGTTCCAAGTACTCCTCAATCCTCAATGTCACACGATATCAAGTTAATTTAAAACACTATTGATGTTTTTTTTTTAATCTGAATTACATTATTTTCGAAATTATTTTGTTTGCAATTAATTAAAACTATTATATGAAATTTTTTGTTCGTTGTCATAAATAATTTTATATTGGTATATCGATAATACCGAACTTTTATGCCGAATGTTTCGGTATACCGAATTTATGGTATGGTAATGGTATTCATTTTTCATATACCGATATTTGCGGTATGGTAACGGTATGAGTGAAATTTTTCGATATGTCGTGCCGGTCCAACCCTATTAAGGTCATTGCTACATGATGCGGCCGATGTTGTGTGAGTATGTTGGTCCGTATCAATTGGCGTTTCTTCCTGGAAGCGGCACGAGAGATAATGGGATTCTTATTCAGGAATTGGTATATACGATGTAGCATAGAAGGGATCGTGCGAAGGGGGTGATGCTGAAAATAAATTTGGCGAAGGCTTACGACTTGGTGGATTGGGGTTTGCTTCATCTTTGCTTGAAGGAAATGGAATTGCCGAATGAGTTCCCGGAGTTGGTTATGACGTGTGTGCAAAGTTCTTCATTTTCTATATTATGGAATGGTTCGCCGTTAGAAAAAAGCCATTCGGGTAGGGGCCTTCTTCAAGGAGATCTGCTATCCCCATATCTATTTGTGATAGTAATGAAGAAATTATCTAAAGTCGTTATGCAAGAAGTGGAGGACGGATGTTGGAAGCCATATCGATGTGGTGGGAATGATTTCTCAATTTCTCATGTTATGTTCGTAGATGATCTTATATTGTGTTCAGAGTTGGATGAAGGGAGCATTCAATGTATAGTTCAGGTTATGAAGTGGTTTGGGGATTGTTCGGGCCTTCGGATGAATGCAGATAAATTGTTGGCTTATGTGTCTGCTAATGCAATGGATATAGAAAAGGGGTGGTTATATCAGCATCTTAGTATAAAAATTTCTCTTAGCTTAGGGAAGTATTTGGGGTTTCCAGTTGTGGATGGAAGGATTAAGTTATCTCATTTCGATGACTTATTTTCTCACAGTGTTTTCGACGTTGATTTTACTGTTATTTTCTCGCAGTGTTTGAGTTTCTGTGGACAAATGGATCAAGGACCGAGTTTCAACTGGAATGATTGCCCTGAACCGATTGATAGGAATAAGGTGTTGGTTGTCGGTGCACCTTTGGAAACCAACCCTCAGCCAACCCCCTTCACATGTCCACAGCCTACTGGCCCATATGCTAGTGGATTTCCATCGTTCTATCCTCCATCTTCCCAAATCAACCAGGTCAATCTGCATTTAATCTTTGTGTAGCTCCCAAATCAACCAGGTCAATCCACCGTTCTAAACCCTAAATCCTAATGCTCAGCGAGGACACCCATCTTCACAACTCATCCTGGTGGGACTTCATTTAATCCTTGTGTAGCTCCAAATGATGCTCAGCTAGCTCCATCTACCATCTCAAATCAACCTAGTGGATCCACGACTTACCCTCGAGCAACTCAGAATTATGCTCAGCAAGGTTTGCCTGTCATGCAAGATTAACCTGGTGGGTCCGCATTTTATCCTGGTGTGCCAATTCAACCTACCAATTTTGGATTTGGCGGTGGTATACCAAATCCTATCCCATCTGATGCATTTATGGGTTCGACATCCCAAGACATTGTTGACACTGGTGGCAGTCAGGGGGGCCACGAGGAAACCACAACACTGGATGACGACATATATAGTGAACTGATCAATCAACTGCTCAGTGAAGATATAGATCCCGAGAGTTGGTTTGGCGTTCATGGCAATAAAGTCATTGGAGCCGGTTGCGAAAGTGGAGAAAGGGGTAGTCCAGAGAAGGAAATAACCACCCATAATGTGAAGGAAATCGATGTTGAATCTATAATACACCTACTTGGAAGCATTTAAGCTTACATATATTAATGAGTTCAAAAGATCAAGTAATGACAGGGAAGTCATCAGGACCATCTTGCTGGTCTACGATTTAGCCAGACAGAAGCTTCTCCCATCAGAATTTGAAAAGAATAATTCAGGTACTCGATGTCCTGACCTTACAGTTGGTACTCTTTTCACTGACAGAGTAGTCAGAGCTAATGGATTTAAGAAGATTGCACCTGTCCCTGGGATTGAAGTGGAAGACATTTTCTACTTCAGAATGGAGATGTGCATTGTAGGGTTACATGCTTCAATAATTGGTTATGGTAGTTTCAAAACTAATACGGGAGAAAAGTTGCTGGCAGTCAACATTGTTTCTATCTGGTAGCTATGAGCACGATGGAGATGATGGAAATGGGTTGATCTATTCTGGTCAGGGTGGGAAGAAAGATGGAAAAAGGTGTGATCAGAAGTTAGAGAGAGAAATCTCGCGCTAAAAAACAGTCTTAACCACAATAAAGAAGTAAGAGTTATTAGAGGAGTAATTGATCCTACTTGTCAAAATGCTAAGATCTATATTTACGTTGGCCTGTACAAAATTAAGAGATCTTGGGAAGTGAAGGATAGTTATGGCTGCACCAATAGGCTGGATGTGTTGTGTATTATGGAATCTCAAGGTAAGTTTAATGTGTTGTCTATTAACCGGCCTGGTTACAACCGGAACTGAACCGGCCGGTTAATCGGACCAGCTGGGTTCGACAGTTGGCGGTTACGGTCAGGGTAAAACCCCAATTGCCGAACCAGTGGTTCGAACCGGAATCGTAGGTTTGGTTGAACCGACCAACCCTAACCATCGCACCTCTTATAATAGATACACCTTGTGAAATTGATTAAGACATGAGATGCTCAAGCTACTGCTGATGAGGTTATTTAATTACAAAGTAGGCTGATAAATTTAGTTTTACAAATAAAATAAGCTAATGGTTTTGGCGAAAACTCGATAAAATAATTTTTTTATCTCCAAACACAAATAATCACCTTATTCAAATTAAGAAGAAATTAATAGGAAATAAAAATTAATACTCCACATTATTGGGCTGGAATGCCCAGGCTCATTACCCTATTTGGTTGCTACTGAAACAGTTTCTTGCTCAGTACTCTATGCCTCTATCGCGCTATTGACGACATTGACGGGAAGAAGACCGTCGCTCGCCCATTACCGCACTTCAGGTGTAGTAAATCTTTCAATTTCTTCTCATTGAACAATGGGCAATCCCAATTTTAGGTTCTATTTTTGGATTGTCTTTTATGTTCGGTTTATGTTCTCTCCAATTTTTCATCTCATTCAATAGAAAATGGCTGAGGAGAATGGGATCAATGGGGCTGGAATTGATGAAGGACTAGCTGACCTTCAGAGCATTAACACCACAATTATTTAGGAAAACTTGCAGCATGGGAAGAGAAATGAGGAGTTGAGGACCACTCTGGATGCAACACGAGCTGAGAATGAGACAATAGGTGCTGAGAACGAGAAATTGCATTCACTATGAGCTGACGGTGAGAGATTGCGTAAGATGTTAGAGGTTGCTGATACTTGAAATGCAGAGTTCGAAAATACATGTGTCTTGGACGAAACACAGGTGAAATTGAAGGAGGACATGTGTGTTAAACAAAGTAAGAGGGCTGAGAAAGAGAAAGAGAAACTGTCGAAGGGAAGGGCAACTAGGGTTGTTCAGAGTACGGTCCAAACCGTAAACCAGACCAAACCAAACCGTATTTTGACGGTTTGGTTTGTTTGCAGTTTAAAATTTATGGTTAGGTTTTTTTTTTAGAAAATCGTGGTTTGCGATTTAAGTTTGGTATGGAGAAAAAATTAATCAGACCAAATCGTAAACTGCAATTAGGTTTGATTTAATTTTTCCGAAACCATTTTTTTGCGATTTGATTTGGGTTTGGTTTGAAACTGCACCCAGTTCACCCATAAGGGCAGCCGTATATAGAGCTGGGAGGAACAATTTGATTGTTGGGGGAACACTTATTATTGTTGGAGTTGCAGTTGCCTTCTATATTCAATTTTTGAAGAAACGCTGAGCATTGTTTGGGAATGCATTGTTTTTTTTATAAAGAAAAGCTTATCACGATTTCTTAATTAGTTATAAACTTTCTGACTTGGCAATGCACTGTTTGTGCATTTATCTCTTTAATGTTTTTAATTTTTATAACTTCATTAACTATCTTAACTTCATGTCTTATGTGGATTTCCATTGATATTTCCAATGATATTTCTTAATTAGTTAATGATCCCCATTACTTCTTTTAGCCTATTTCTTTCTATTCCCCACGTCTTCCATGTAATTTCCATTGGTAATTACTAGTTTTAAAATTGGGGACCATAATGTTAGGGTTAAACCCTATTTTCTACCTTCATATTTCTTTGTTATTGCATTTTTAGCTCTAAGGTTAGGTTTCTAATGTGTAAGGGTTGTTCTTGGCCAGAACAATTCTATTTGTTCAATCAAAGACGTTGTTCTTGTTTTGTTCATCTTTTTGAGGGTATCAGGAGTTGATCACTTGAGAATCAAGGGTTACTTGATCTCTCACCCCAAAACAGGTCTCTACACATCGTATTGTGTAAGGTTCATCTATTTCAATTGATTTGCAAGGATTGATTGGTAATTGCTTGTTCATTTGTGCATATTTCGTATTGTTCTTGGGTTCTTGATACTCATATCAATGGTACTTGATCAATCCTTCTTCTATTTGAACCCCTAGTTGTCATATCCTTTATTTTTGCATTATTTGTGTGTTTAGCTCAATAGCTTGCATACATCAAAATGGCTCAAGTTCGAGGCAGTGATGAAATTTGTTATACCATCTATTAAGAAAATTTTACAGGTTAGGTGTTACTTTTGTTTCAGCAATTTGAGTTACTTTCATTCCATTTTCCAGGTCTTGCCACTGCTTCTCATATAAATTGATGTTTTAGGTAGCAGGTTATTCACATTTGAAGGTTTCTCTTCGTCAAGGCTCATTTATGCAGAGTTATGGAATAGAGTTGGCAAGCAAGGATACTTAGAAGCAATACATCCACTTATAATATCAAATTTGTTCACTGCTCATCAAAAAAGCTCTACTGCTGCTGCCTCTGTTCTACTTATTCGATCTAGTGAAGAGCGTAGTGTGCCAGCTACAGTTCATCAGGTTTGCTTACATTATTTTGTCTATTTTTTGTTAAGTATCTTGTCTTTAATTATACACCTTGAATTGCACTTCCTATCTGAAAGTCATGCACTCATATTAAGGTAATACATAAATTAATTGTCCAGACAATTTTTCCCCCGATGCTCTCTTTTGAAAAAAGCTTATCGAGTGATGGAATTGATGCGTTGATTAGAATTGGTATGTTCCCCATATTTGGCCTCGCTAAAATGTACTATTCCTACAAATGTGCTTGTTCAATTTACAGGATTTACTTAATTCTCAGGTGGCCTTTTTGGAGAAGACTTCATATTGTACAATCTTGCATCAGTACTTCATATGTTCATAAGCCTGAACCCGTGCAGAGTTGGGACTCTTTGGCCTTGGTAAACTGTCTATCTGCATTAGATGACCTTGTTCCCTTATTGACAATAGGGACAATTGTGAAGGACATGATTGAGGTATAACTTTTGTTGGACTATGTACTTCTGTAGTCCGTAGGATGAAAATATTCTTTGAAAAATCTGAGATAATGCTCATTTGAGACTAGACTAATACAATGGAAAACTCTGAATTTGTGTTTATACAGGATGAAAATTTTATATTACAATTCTCATGCGCAAAAATATTGGGGTCCGTGTGCTTCACGTATGTAATGTTTATTTTAGAGAAATTACAAATTAGAGATACTTCCATATAGATTCGTTATTTTTGATCCAAATGTAAATGTGAAAGATTTAGCTTCTTGTGCTTTGATGTGTTGGTTTGTTCAAGAGTAGTATTTCGAAGTCCCATCTCTTACCCATATTGCAATATGTGGACAACAAAAAAGGCCTTAGTTTTATGATTCATAGTAGTTTTTTCAAATAATGATGCATTTCTCTCTATCACTTTCCATCAAATCCATATATTGCTTGAAGTTGCCCCATTGGATAACTCGAATTTTTGTTAGAATATTTTCTCAAATTCCAGCATAATCAATAAGAAAAAAAGACATATAATAAGATGTAGGTGTTACTGTTGGCAGACATAATCTAACCTAATGTATTGAAATGTGTTGAGGTGCAAGTAGCTAGGACAAAATGTATTCCCCAAGTAAAAATTTGTTCAACACTTTGGTAGGCGTGTTCCTAATGAATTGACAGTATGAAGATGAATACTTGTACAATAGTCACAGGACGGTTATTACAAGCAATTATCCATTCTCCAGAAGGTAAGGAGCTTTGCAATCAATTTATTATAAATAATGTACAGTTCCATCTTCGAATAAAGAACTCATAAGTCATCTGTGAAGTCTGAATCCCTATAGGTCCTTCTCCTCTCCTTAGCTTTTCCCCTTCTGAAATTTTTATGAAATGTACTTTAATATGATACTGTGGATTTAGACTCTCTTCAAGTTAATAATAGCTCTGGGGTCATGGAGCTAGTAAGAGTTGATGGATTGATGT
The DNA here is from genome assembly GCA_030278955.1 of Hygrophila difformis. NCBI lineage: Eukaryota > Viridiplantae > Streptophyta > Magnoliopsida > Lamiales > Acanthaceae > Hygrophila > Hygrophila difformis. Next base: position 45,714,241 of record JAOANR010000006.1, on the reverse strand, counting down.
TGAAGTTAATTTTTACTTTTTATTAGTTTTGGTACAATTCTTGATTACGTTCTTAGAATTACTAAAAGCATACTTGAAAAGTTATTCTTTTATTTCCTTCGTGTTTATTTATATTGTGGTTAGGATTTTCTGAATAAATCGATCAATTAGCATCATAACTTATCGTATATCTGTAATTTCATATGTTGCTTAGTGTAGAAGTGTGCTACTGTAATTTTAATGTATCCTATTATGGAAACATTAAATCTTTGTCCACTCCATATTTATTGGCATGCACTTGAATTATGTACATTACTGTAAAGCTAGCTGAGTTTTACCAATTATTTGCTCTGAAAGTTCAATTGAAATAAGGCTGTAGTTTATGCTGTGTTCCTGATGATCAGCAACAGTTTTGACTTTGAAGAATTACAGTTCATCTCAAGACATGGAGCATACATATCATTCTGCTAAAGTTGCAGCTAGATAAAATTAATGAAAAAAAGTGTTGACGGTACGTCTAAGTTCACATCAAGATGATATTTGATCACAAGAGAATGAATATTTTGACAAATTGTTGAAGAAGTTGAATACATCAAGTAAACAATCAATTTCAATAAATAAATTTCACACAACACATAAACATGCATAATAGTGTCCTCTTATATGGCACTTATGCCTTATTATGTACATCTCACTTAGCTTTTTCGAAATCAGGAATACAACTCTTCTGCTCCGTTCAGGATTCGATTTTCTGCCAAGTCCTCCTGCCGATGTATAAGTATCACAAAATATCTTGTCTGGTTAGCTCAATTGGGATCCTTGATGGAAAAACAACAGGACATTTATAGATTACTCACCAAAAATCACTGATCAGAACATTGCAGAAGATCGAGCAAACCACAACAATTCTTCCAAGATGCTCGACTCCTTGCAGCAACGCCAACAAATGGCTGCCTCCCCAAACATAAACATTTCATTGAAGTAAGGAATCTAAAAATTAGCTACACAAATAAGTTTAAACCTTGAAGAAAACTATTATACATATCTTCTGTGTATGTGCATCTCTTGCAGTCTCATCCAGATCATCCTTCTCCAACTCCCTTGGGACAACAACAGCAGTTTCTTCACATGGGTCGTCCTTTTATGGCTTTAAACCTTTAGTTTTTTTTTTCTTCACATGGGTCGTCCTTTTATGGCTTTAGAGCTTTAGTTTTTATAGAAGCATTTTATATTTATGTCTCATTGTGTTTTTGGAATCGAAATTAGTTGCATTTCCATGTTGAACTTGATGCTATAAGTACTCTTGTGCCTGTCTGGTTACATAGCGTGCCGACTGTTGAGTAGATACCAAATTGTAGAAGAAATTCTTTTCATGCGTTGCTTGCATGCTCTTTTCGCTTTATGTTCTTTTCACTTGTATTCATTTTGTTTATGTGTGCCAGGAGAGTATTAGTTCCCCTTAAGGATTCTTACAACCACAATAAGGGTTGTGAGGTGCAACAAGAGAAAATTTTCAATTATTACAATGGTGTGGAGGTGCCACAAGAGAAAATTATTACAATTCTCCTCTTCTCAATCGCTACCTAAGGTAGCTTTCTATTTGCACAATGTACACTCGCCAGTTGGACCCATCCATCCATGCTCCCAAATGTCTCGCATTGGGGTATCAACATCCCATAGTCAATATGAGTAACCTCGTTACATAAATTGTTCAGCCATTTATTAAACCATACAAGGCTATTCTCACATCCTATCCGTCGCTGGAAACCAACCTGAAAAGCATTTTTAGTGGACATGGTTGCCCGCCATGTGAGACGAACCTAAAATGCATCAATGAACATACTTAACTCAATCAAAACTTGCAATCCAATTGAGTAAGACGAACCTAACACAAATTCAATGTGAATAGACCCGGTTTTGATGTGGAAATCAAGTAACCCTTGATCCCCAAGATGATCAACCTTTGATACCCTAAAAAGATGAACAAAAGAAAGATAAACTTTGATAGATGAATGATAGTTGAATTATGTTTGATCCTTCCCCAATCCTAACATATAACCCTAGGAATAAGAAATGCAATTACCAAGAAATACTAAGGTAGAAATGGGATTTAAGCCTATCATAATGATCCCCAAGATAAATCTAGTGAATACCAATTGCAATTACATGGAACTAGTGGGGAAGAAAATGAAATAAGCTAAAATGGGTAATGGGGGTCGGATCCCTCTTGTGCGTGCCCACGCCCAAGGCCAAAAATATTCCTGCCTCCTTTCTTCAATGCACCAACAAACCAGTCTAATTTCTCCTCTTGTGCATGCACACGACCAAGGCCAAAAATGTGTCTGCCTCCTTTCTTCAATGCACCAACAAAGGGGCGCCCAAGGTGATATATCTTGCTTCGGTTTGGGTTCGTTTCAATCCCGGTGTTGGTTATTGCTTCATGGGTGAGCTTGGCAATGATGTAGCTCATGTAACCTTCACCCTCAAGCTTCTTCAATATGGTGGTCACACCATCTCCCCCTCCTTTAGAGCTTGGTTGTTCCACCAACCTACAATATAAGAAAATTCCCAAGTTAGTTTCTCTCAAACAAACATAGCCTTGACATATGAACTCAAACTTAAGAAATTTCAAGTCAAGTAAATCACAAAATTCCACATGTAAGGGTTCATACAAGTCTCTCACAACAAATCCCATGAAATTCAAATTTGACATGCTCTTATGACCAATTTTCTCCCATAAATGACCCGAAAAATGGTGAAATTCTAAGATCAAGTTCATTCCCTCAAAACTTTGGTTCCAAAAGTCTCTAAAAGTTACTAATGATTCATCCATGACCTTAAAAGCAAGGTATTTCACAGATTTTAACAACAGAGCATGAAATGTCCACTTTTCTTCAGAAAAAACTGATTTCTCGAACAAACTTGCACAAAACACAAAGTAGGCATGTTTTATCAGATTTCTTTTCACCAACACATCATAAAAATTATGGTTAAGCTCACAAAAAATAGAAACCTTCAGATCCTCATCATTCATCAATTTTGACCTATTTTTCTCAAGTATTTTGCTAACGAAATTGTCCCAAAATGATTGAAATTTGAAAAAAGGCTTTCTTACATCCAAGTCTTCATTTTTATAAAATCTTACCACCACTTGGGACTTATGTAGGTCATCCAAACCTGAAGTTTCCTCATCTCCAAACCATTTCTCTTTTAAGAGCAAAAGATTACAGTTCGAGCTTTTTTGTTCTCCTTCTCCAATTCCTACAACACAAAGTACCAAACTCGATTTTCCAGCGAGATCATCAGTAATATCTATGTCACCAAGATTAGAAATCCAAAATTGAATTAAAGAATTCAAAGCACTTTGTAACTTCCGAGCTCGACTACGTGTAATAGGTCCAATTGGCATCACCGTCGGCTCTTTGTCACTCTTGTCCTTGATCTCTTCTTGGCTTTCTTGCTCCACTTCCTTCACGACCATCCCCTCATCACCTACATCAAATGGAGACAAATCAGCAACATTAAAGGTTGCATGAACACCATACTCACCGGGTAGGTCGAGAGGATAGGCATTGTCATTAATTCTCTCCAACACTTGAAATGGGCCATCTCCTCTTGGTTGGAGCTTGGATTTCCTTTGACTTGGGAACCTCTCCTTGCGAAGGTGTAACCATACCCATTCTCCTGGTTGGAACACCACATGCTTCCTCCCTCGATTCTTTTGCCTCTCATACACCTTGACCATCTTCTCCAAATGAGCTTTAACCTCCAAATGCATCTTTTTCACCTTGTCAGCTCGATCCCTGAAATTCATGTTAGAATGCTCATTGAGAAGCAATGACAACAAGTCAGTGCGGGACTGGGGATTATAATCATACTCAATTTTGAGGTTCATAAACTGAATTCTCAACTCAAGTAGATCAAAATAATTCCAATGAAGCTTATCAAATCCAAAAGTCATCACATTCACAAAATTCAACCATGGGCCACTCAAAATCAAATTTTCATGACAATTCCCTATCTTTTTCTTCATGCATGCACAACTCTCAAAGTTTAAGTCCAAAAACTAAACTTCCAATTCAAGGATATCATCAAAATTCCCATCAAGTTCACAAAAATCAGAAATCATCAAATGATTATCAAGCATGAGGTTTTGCCTACTCTCTCCATGCCTATTCTTACAAAAATAGTCCAAAACTTGGTTAAAATGGGAAGCTGGTACTATTACCTCAAGGTCTTCATTCATATGAAATCTTACCAACTTTTGAAGCTTGTTTCTATCACTCAAACATGGACTCTTCTCAGCCCTTGAAACTCTAGTCCCCATGATCCACGATTTGGAATCGAGGCTTGGTTCTTCTCCTCTACCTCCTACATCGCGATGTACCAATCTTGGCCCTCTATCATAATCATTAGTAGCATCTATATTTCTAAAATTAAAAGTCCAAGTTTGATCATAAGGAAATAAAGCACTTTGTATCTTACAATAATGCCCAATAGACACCACCATTAGTTCCTTGTCCTTCATAGCCTCAAATTCTCCATGGTCTTCTTGTTGTGCTTCAAGTATGTTCTCCTTGTGAAGATGTAGCCATGGCCATCCTCCAGGTACCTCCTTTGGTAATATATCTTCATAAACCTGCAAAACAAAGCCCCTATCGGGTGGAAGATCAAGTTTAGTATCCCTTGAGTAAGAATCTTCCTCACCCTCTCCTTTACTCTCTTGTTTTGACTCTTTCAACTCACTTAACTCACCTCTTGATTCTCTCAAATTTTTATTCTCAACACTCTTGTTCTTTTCTTTCCTCTCATTTTTGTTTCCCACATCATTCTTTTCACACTTATTTTTCTTCTCAAGCTCACATTTCTTTTGTTTTTCCCTCATCTCACTCACATATTGCCTATGTAGAAAGGCTTGGTCCTCCTCAACTGCTTTCACTGACAAAGCTTTGATCACCACATCCTTTCCATCCTTCTTGAAAGTGACCCGATCAGCAAATCCATCATATGCAATCCTTTGGTCATATTGCCATGGCCTTCCCAAAAGTATGTGGCAAGCTTGCATAGGCACCACATCACAAGTGACTTGGTCCTCATATCCTCTCATCTTGATGGGAAAGGTAGCTTGCTTCCTAACTCTCATTTCTCCACTTTGGCTCAACCATTGCAACTTGTATGGATCGGGATGTTGTGATGTCGGCAGCCCTAAGGACTTCACCATCATCTCACTAATAATGTTGGCACAACTCCCATTGTCAATGATGACACTACAAATCTTGCCGTTCACCTCACAACGGCAATGGAAGATGTTGTCTCTTTGCTCCCTCGAATCATCTTTGGCCATCCTTGTGCTCAAACTCCTCAATGAAACACAATTGAGATTAGGGAAATTTCTATCTCCATTCTCACTACTATCTTCCTCAACATCCTCTAGTACCTCATTCGGTTCCTCCTCATCTTCTTTCTCCGAGTCCGAATAGTACTCTCCCGAGGCATCCACAATCATCACCCTCTTGTTAGGACACTTGTTAGCAAAGTGGCCTCTTCCTTGGCATTTGAAACATCTAACATCTCGGTGTCTCTCAACATTAGGCACTTGATTAGGTGTTTGCACACCTTTCCCTTTGTCATCACGCTTGTACTCTTGGCCTCTTCCTCTTTCATTCCCTCCATGCGGCTTCTTGTACTCCACATAAGTCTTTTTATACTCAACTTGAGGCTTTTTAGCATTTGCATCTTTTATATAATCCTTAGAATAGGATTTAACCATTTTGCCTCTTCTCTTGGCTTGGCCCTCCAACTCTATGGCCATGTGGTAGGCTTCACTCACCGTTTCCAAGTTATGAAGAGTCATAACATCGGAGTATTCATAATGTAGGCCAGAAATGAACCTTGACACCGTTTCCTCTTCTTCTTCATCAATTTCGCCTCTAGTCATCAAAGTCTCCATTTCCTTGAAGTACTCATCCACACTCCTTTGGCCTTGAGTGAGTTGTTGCAACCTCTTGTAGCTAGTTCTCTTATATTGCTTTGGCACAAACCTCTCCTTCATTGCCATTTTCAAGCCATTCCAAGATACAATTCTCCCAATTGCTCCTCTCCTAGCCTTGAGCTCTCTATGTTGCCACCATTCTAAAGCATAGCCCGTGAACTCCAAAACAATACATCTAACCTTTTCATTCTCCGGCATGGGTGTTTGCGAGAAAAACAACTCCATCTTCTTCTCCCAATTGAGATATACATCGGGGTCACTTGATCCGTCGAAAGGTGGGATGGTGACCCTGTAGTTGGAGTTGAAGTTGTTGTTGTTCCTCCTTTGGGGACCTTGGCGGTTACCTCCTCGATAACCCCTCCCATCATATGAGTCTTGCCCCTCCGACTCATCTCCCAAGCCATCAAACTCTTCTTCTTGTTCCTCATTCCTTTCCTCATAATCCTCATATTCTCTTCTTTGTCTTGGAGGTCTCTCTCTTGTTTCCCGGACTCGACTATTCTCCTCTATAGTAGCTAGGCGGTTCCGGAAGCCTCCAATTACATCCATCACTTGAGCCAATTGGTGGCTCACATCCTCCAAGGTGATCTTCTTCCCTGCACTTGAATCCTCCGCCATAATGCTCAAAATACCAAGTGAGATCGTCAACAAATCAAAAAAATATAAAAAGTGAGAAGTATGAAAAAGAGATGAGAAGATATTTGCCTAAACTATTCCTCACAACTCTCTTTTCTTCTCACACAACCCTCAAGTGTTCCTCTCTAGTTGATCACCCTCAACCCTTGAGTCGTTCACACCAAATTCACAATATTCAAGCACACAATTGTCAAGCAAGGATGAGATGATGATTCACAAATGCATAACAAGTAGTTCCTAGGTAAGGCTAAACAAGAACGGCTATCAAGGCTCAAATTGGTTTAAGGATGGATAATGTCAACCCCACAAAGAAAACAAGATCAATCAACAAATGCTAAGGGAGTATTCAATTTTTTTTTTCTTCTTTTTTTGTAGAGCTTGGCTTTTGTGCTCTAATGCCTTTTAACCGTTCGGTCTCACAATGTTTAGGGGAATTCCACTATCAAAATATTGTTGACGGAACTTCAACCCTTTGGCTCTTGATACATCATAGGAACCCTGAGCCAACGGTTGTCATCCACTTTTTTTTTTGTATCTTTCAATAACTCCCAATACTATCAATCAAAAATCAAGCTAATCAAAGCATGTAAGCATCAAGGATTCCATCTTGCCAAGAAAATCAACTTTGGCATTTCAACAAACACCTTGTGGGCAATATTTTTGGGTATTTTCTTGAAAATAGAAAAAATGGCAAAGGAATTCAACAATGCATCAACACCAAGAATAAACAACCTAATTAGGAGCTAAGAAGTCCTAATCAAGCTCTGATACCAAATTTAATTATGATGTATGCAAGCAAGAAATTGGGAAAACAAGCAACAAAAGCAAAACAAATGATAGGGCAAGTGTGATGTATGCAAGCAAGAAATGGGAAAACAAGCAACAAAAGCAAAACAAAGGATAGGGCAAGTGGGTTCAATGAAACAATAGGTTTTGATCAAGTAAACTTGATATGAGGATCAAGCTCCCAAGAACTAAACCTAAAATGCATCAATGGACATACTTAACTCAATCAAAACTTGCAATCCAATTGAGTAAGACGAACCTAACACAAATTCAATGTGAATAGACCCGGTTTTGATGTGGAAATCAAGTAACCCTTGATCCCCAAGATGATCAACCTTTGATACCCTCAAAAGATGAACAAAAGAAAGATAAACTTTGATAGATGAATGATAGTTGAATTATGTTTGATCCTTCCCCAATCCTAACATATAACCCTAGGAACAAGAAATGCAATTACCAAGAAATACTAAGGTAGAAATGGGATTTAAGCCTATCATAATGATCCCCAAGATAAATCTAGTGAATACCAATTGCAATTACATGGAACAAGTGGGGAAGAAAATGAAATAAGCTAAAATGGGTAATGGGGGTCGGATCCCTCTTGTGCGTGCCCACGCCCAAGGCCAAAAATATTCCTGCCTCCTTTCTTCAATGCACCAACAAACCAGTCTAATTTCTCCTCTTGTGCGTGCCCACGACCAAGGCCAAAAATATGTCCGCCTCCTTTCTTCAATGCACCAACAAAGGGGCGCCCAAGGTGATCTATCTTGCTTCGGTTTGGCTTCGTTTCAATCCCGGTGTTGGTTATTGCTTCATGGGTGAGCTTGGCAATGATGTAGCTCATGTAACCTTCACCCTCAAGCTTCTTCAATATGGTGGTCACACCAGATACTCTGACAGTGATTGGTGTGGAGATATTGATGATCGGAAAAGTACTGCAGGGTATGTGTTCTTTATGGGAAATACTGCTTTTACTTGGCTTTCAAAGAAGCAGCCGATCGTGACGCTCTCAACATGTGAAGCTGAATATGTAGCAGCATCCTGGTGTGTATGTCATGCTGTATGGCTCAGAAATCTATTGAGCAAGATGGAGATGAAACAGTCAAGTGGAACCGTGATTCACATAGACAACAAATCCGCAATTGAATTGGCGAAGAATCCAGTGAATCATGAAAGAAGCAAACACATTGATGTTCGTTTCCACTTTATCCGAGATCATGTGAAAAATGGAAATGTGGAACTAATGCATATGGCAAGCCTAGAACAAGTAGCAGATATATTTACAAAGCCATTGCCAAAGGTACTGCTTGACAAGTTCAAGAAAATGATAGGGATGATAGATGGAAGAAGCATTTGAAGTTTACGGGGGAGTTTTGTTGGAAAACGGCATAAACGTCAAATGCCGTATTTGTTGAAGCCATCAAAGTAATAGTATGGCGCCATCCGAGTTGATTTCTCATCTACGGCGCCGAAAGTATTGAAGCCACCGCAAGAACAGTTTAGCATATGTTCGTTGTCTGTTGTATGTTTTCATTTCTATAAATAGGTATTTCGATTGTTGTAATTCTTAGAGCGAAGCAAAGCAAGATATACAAAGCAGCTTTAGTTAAACAACTCTCCGCTCTTGTTTATCCTTTTTAGATATCAAGAGTGTAAAGTATCTTGTGTGTGTGAGATATCAAATCCATAAATTGTGAGATATCAGAATCTACATCCGGCAGCAAAGGAATGGTGGTGGGCAGCTGTTCTTCGATCAGCCTTTTCGAAGCTCTCTCAAGAACGACAATAGCAGTGGTGTGGTATCAGATTTCAAACACCCTCGATGCTCTCTGAAATCATGTTCACGGACCTAGAATTTTGTGGGAAATTTTTTTCTCTATCAAAATTAGGGGAATCAATAAACCCTAATTGATTAATTTATAGAGAGGTAGGTGATAATTTCTTCCTGAATTTAATTTATGAACCCTTATCTCATAGTTTTTCAAGCAACTGATTCTACAGTATCGTCCTCGAAGCAGTCCTCAAATGCTTCAGGATATCTACGCAATGGAACATATACTTGAGGCCTAATTGCACTATATTTTATTATTTTTTGTTTTCCGTTTTTGGTCATTTGTGCTTGCAGAACATGTTTCGGTATTATGACTTGTATACCCGCTAATATATACTTATTTCTATCAGTCCAAGTTCAAGAAGGTGTGAGCAGGAACCCAAATAATAGAAAAACGACAAGCTGCACCTTTCACAAGAAGGTGCAAGAATGCTAACTCTTCAATTAGGTTCTTCAAGTCTGTTGCTTCATTAATGGTGAGAAAAATCTTTTATGCTCCTCCCTTTAGCTCGGCTCTATATGTTTTCTTCTCAGGTTTGTGAAAAATGGCTTTATATCGGTCAAACTGGTCAAATAATTCATTACTGATCCATTTAGTGCAGTTTAGAGACAAAATGTCAGGCGCGTGTGTCAGTTGATGTTTGTAGTCCATGCAGTCCGAAGTTGGGCATTTTCGTGTCATTTGGCCTAAAATCGAAGCCCGATCTCCTTGTGCTGGCCTAAAATCCTAAATAATTTTATCATGGTTCAAATCTGGAAAAGCCTCCTTCTAGTGGCCAAAAAGATTTATTATCTCATTAAAATATTATAAAGAAAGTACGCTGATACTAAAATTTTTTGCTTTCGCAGATTTAAAAATGTAAAAGAAATCAAATTTATTGCATTTTTTAGAGAAGAAAATAAAAATAAGAAATTAATTATTAATTTTATCATATTGAAAGAAGAAACATAAAAATTTCATGAAATATTAATATACATACGATAGAAAAAAATAAAAAAGTATTAAAACTTTAAAATAGATTTTGGACTGCTTTTAAGTTTTAACTATGAAAAAAAAAAGTGGAATTAGGGTTATGACGTCTCCCGAAAGAGACAAAGCGGCGACTGGAGGTGACCATGCAAGACGTGCTTTTTCTTCCTTCAAGGCAGCGGTGGAGGGCGGATCTGACTCGGTTGAGGATGAGTGTATGAAGCGGGACTTGTTGGCGGAGCTCTTGATTCGTAAAGAATATGTTGGAGGGGATAAACGCGTCCCAAGTTTTACTGTCTCGGACGATTTGGAGGAGGAAGTTTGCCAAGATTGGAAGGAGGCGCTGGTGGTGCAGACGATGGAGTTGAAAGTTAATTACGTCGTACTCAAGGAGAGGTTGGGAAGGTTATGGAAGTGCGGCACAGCGTTCGACTTGATCAACGTCGGGTTTGGTTATTATGTGGTGAAGTTTCGGAATTTGCACGACCGGGAACGCGTGATTAATGGAGGGCCTTGGATGTTGTTCGATCACTACCTGCCGATTATGAAGTGGCGTCGGAATTTCGATCCTGCAACGGAGAAAATTCAGAAGACCTTGGTGTGGATTAGGATGATGGGGTTATCGTTGCAACATTATAAGGATGAGTTTCTGCACGCCTTCGCTTCTGATATTGGGGAGGTGGTGAAGATTGACAAAAGCACGTTGGATCGATCTAAAGGCTGTTTTGCTAGGGTGTGTGTTGAATTGGATCTAAATCAACCGGTGGTGGGCAAATTTCTTGTGAATGGGAGGTGGATTCATGTGGCATATGAGGGCCTACACATGATATGTCCAGCGTGCGGGAGATATGGACATGGTGGGCGGGATTGTAAATATAAGCCTACGGGGGGAGGCGCTAATGAGGAAGAACGGGAGAGAGCACGGAAAGGAAAAGGGAAAGTACAGGAGGAATTTGTTGCTGGTGGTAGTACAATGGCAGAGGCCGCTAGAGTGCAGAAGACTCCTGACAGTGCACATGAAGATGAGGTGGGGGAAGTTTATGGGGATTGGATCACCGTTCAAAGGAGACGTAGACGACCGAAGCAACCGCTTGAGAGGGCTGCTGCAGGGGGGAAGTCTGCGCCGGCACAACATAGGGAGGAGGTGGCACAATCATCTGGGAGTAAGACGTCGGGTAGGAAGCAGCCTCCGACTGAGTCACAAGGCAAGGATCCCGTGCCTCATGCAAAGAAGGAAGTTAGCAGGGCTCAGGATCTCGGGAAACCTCCAGGTTTTTTGAGCATCATGTCGCTCCCTAAAGGGACTAAAAGGAATCGGGTTGAGTCGGACGAGACACTTGCTGAATTGGGTGTCGGGGTGGTGCAGCCGCTACTTGCCATTGGTTGGGGTGACTCCGGCTGTGGGTTGGAGACTAGGAGCGACACAGACTCCAGAGATGAATGTTGGGCGGACGCGGTAGAAGATGGACCACAGTAAAGTGGTGGTGACTCCCCCTCCTTACTATTTTATGGATTTTAAAGATTTTAAGTTAATGGCATGGAACGTACAAGGTCTGATGGGCGGGGATGCACATAGATGGTTGGGAAATTGCATTCGTTCAAATAAGCCGGACATATTATGTGTTATGGAACCCCAGGGACAGTTTGATCGTGTTCGTATGTTGTTTTGGCGGCTGGGATATGAGCCTTTGCACATCCAAGAGACTGTGGGCAGAGCGGGAGGGATCTGGATGTTGAGGGCTCGTACTTGCGTCTGTCTGTGCACGGTTGTGGATGTTCGGCCTCGCATGGTTAGCATGGAGTTGCGGCGCGGAGGGGTGGCGTGGACTGCTACATGCCATTATGGAAACCCGAATTTTTATAGAAGGCGTCTGGATTGGCAGAACCTGGAGGGGTTGGCGGGTGTGATCCAGGGGCCGTGGTTGGTGATTGGTGATTGGAATGAGGTGGCTACGGAGGATGAGGTTAGTGGAGGGGTGTTCTTACCGGATAGAGCTGAAGAATTTCGGGGTGTCTTGCAAAATTGTCAATTGTTGGATATCCCGACGACGGGAACTGTGTTCACTTGGGCTCGACAGGTGGGGCTTGACAAGCGAATTCAGAAACGATTGGACAGAGGCGTGGCCAACCTTGCTTGGCATAATCAGTTTGACGAGGCTCGAATTCAACATCTACCACGGCTAGGTTCTGATCACTGTCCGCTGCTGCTGGAATGTTGTACTCCAATAGATCATAGTCGACCAAAGCCGTTTCGGTGGGAGGCGGCTTGGGCGACGCATCCAGAGTATGGCGATGTGGTTAAGAAATGTTGCGAGGATAATTCGGTGGCTCCAATTCCGGAGCTGTTATTGGAGGCGGGCCGCAAGTCTTTGCAATTTAATCAAGAGGTTTTTGGCAACATACTGGATCGAAAGCAAAGGCTGATGCGCCGGATCAAGGGAATCGAAAAGAACTTGGAAAGATGGGATTCGGCGTGGCTTTATCGCCTGGAGAAAGACCTCAAGGGCGAGTTGGAAAATGTGTTAATTCAAGAGGAACGGTTGTGGTTCCAAAAGTCTAGAGATAAATGGATTAGGTTGGGGGATCGTAACACGGCTTATTTCCATGCTCGTACCAAGATCAATCGGAAGCGAAATCGGATTTATGGGTTGCAAGTAGAGGAAGGGACATGGACGACGGACCAACAGGTCTTGGAGTTGCATGCTCATTCTTACTTTCGGACTATGTTTGAAGAGCGGCAGGTGGATGGTGTGGTGGAGGACCTGCCTTCGCTTGAGCCGATTGAGGATAGCTGGCAGCAAGAACTTGATCGGGCGTTGCAACGTGAAGAGGTGGATACGGTGAAAACTCAAATGAGATTGTTTGCAGCCCCAGGGCCGGATGGCTTCCCGGCGGAATTCTTTAAAGTTTTTTGGGATGTACTGGGAGATCGGATGTTTAATATGGTAAAAGAGGCATTTCAGAGGCGAGAGATACCAGCGGACATTGCCCATGCTTTTATGGTTCTCCTCCCGAAAGTGGATATACCACAAACGATTATGCAGTTCCGGCCGCTCATGCTTTGTAATGTCTCCTTTAAGTTATTACTAAGGTGATTACTAATCGACTACGACCGCTGTTGTGTGAATATGTTGGGCCTTACCAGTCTGCTTTTTTGCCGGGGAGAGGAACGAGGGATAATGGGATCTTGGTTCAGGAACTGGTGTACTCTTTGCAGAGTCGGCGCACGAAAAAGAAGGGGGTTTTGTTGAAGATTGATCTTGCCAAGGCGTATGACTCTGTGGATTGGAATTTTCTGGAAAGCTGCTTGCTGGAGATGGCATTACCGCAGGGTCTACGTCAGTTGATCATGGTATGCGTTCGTACGTCATCCTTCTCTATTATTTGGAACGGAACGCCATTGGATAAAATTATTTCTGGACGAGGATTGCGTCAAGGGGACCCCTTGTCACCTTACTTGTTCGTAATTATTATGGAAAAATTATCCCGACTGGTCTTGAATACCGTAGAACAGGGAGGGTGGCAGCCGCTTAGATGTGGTGCAGGAGGGTTTTCCGTGTCGCATGTTATGTATGCGGATGATCTTATTATGTGTTCGGATTTAGAGGAAGAGAGTGTTAAAGCTATTGGCCGGGTTATGGAGCGGTTTGGGAGTTGTTCGGGACTCAGGATGAATTGTGCAAAATCCATGGCGTTAGTTTCACATGATGCATCTGAGGAGGAGAAGGGGTGGATTGCTCAGCATCTGGGCATCCGGATTACGAATGATTTGGGAAAGTATCTCGGGTTTCCCGTGGTGCATGGCCGCATGTGAGTGGCGCATTTTGATGAGATTTTGAGGAGGATGGATAAAAGGCTGTCGGGGTGGGCGGCTGCATTATTAAATCGGGCTGCTCGGGTGACCATGGCTAGAGCGGTTCTGTCTGCTCTTCCCACGTATTGCATGCAAGTGCATCTAATTCCAATAGGCGTGTGTCAACGCATTGATCAAAAAATACGTAAGTGGATTTGGAAGGGAGTGGCGGGAAAGGGACTCCATCTTGTTAGTTGGGACAAGGTAACGAGATCCAAGAGGGAAGGTGGATTGGGGATTCGGCAGGCTCGACATATGAATTTAGCTCTCTTGGGCAAGCAGCTTAGCGAGTTTATGGTCAATAAAGATAAGTTATGGGTTCACCTCTTGAGAAGTAAGTATGGATGCGCAGTTGGTAATTTTCCTCTGCCACATGGACAGGCTTCTCGGATATGGACAGCTATGGTGCAACAGGTGGAGGTATTTCGTAATGGCTATGGGGTTCGCCTTGGCAATGGGGCATGCTCTTTTTGGTATACTCCATGGTGGAAAGGGAATTGCATAGGCCCTGAGATGCCGTTTGTTCATTATAACGACATGGATTTAAAGGTGAAGGATGTGGTTGTAGAGGGGAAATGGTGTTTGGACAAAATCTATACTTGGATGCCGGAGGAGATGAAGCAGGCAATTAGTGCATCCGCTTGGCCGTTGTTGATTGAGACAGCGCGTGATGTCATGCATTGGCGAATGGATGCATCGGGTGAATATAGTGTTAAATCGGGCTACATTTGGATACGAGGTGTGCGAGAGCTGAATCGGGGATGGAGTTGGATGTGGAGAAATTATATTCCGGAGAAGATAGGCCATCTTTTATGGCTAATGGCTCATGACTCGCTTCCAGTAAATAAGGTACGATTTCATCGTCATATTACTCAATCACCATTGTGTACGATATGTGGCGAATTTGATGAGACATGGCAGCATGCTATATTTGAATGTCATTGGACTCGGATCATTTGGAGTGCGCTGGGCCTCCATGAGGTAGGGAACATACCGCCGTTGGATAAGGAGGATATAAGGCATTGGCTGCAGTTTCTGATGAATACTCGGAAACATAAATTTGTCGCGGGCATTTGGACAATATGGCTTGAACGGAATAGGAAGATTTTTCAAGGCAAAAACAGGTCTCATTGGAGCTTAGTGGCAGCGATTATTCGGTTGGAAGAGGCGTTGGTGCGATCGGATCCTGGTAGGCAGAATGAACAAGATTCTGCTAGGGTGGTTCGATGGAAATCTGATGTGCATGAGGGAGTTATTGTTCATTCGGATGGGAGTATTATGGATAACATTGGCAAGGGGGGTTTTGCAGCCGTTTGTCGCCAGATTGATGGTAATTGGCGTGGAGGCGTTGGAGGTCAGATAGGCTCCAGAGACATCACCGAAGCGGAGCTTTTTGGGGTTTTCAAGGGGTTGGAATTGGTTGAGTCATTACAGGAGAGAAGGGTTACATGTTTCATGGACTCCAAGGAGGCTCTCAACATGATCACAGGTCTGCGCAATACTCTACATAAGTACTGGCCAATCATCAGCGCCATTCGGAATTGCTCCTCCAAGTTTGAGCACTGTCAGTTCCTACACATCTACCGCGAAGGAAATCGGGTTGCGGATGCATTGGCGAAGAAGGCGTGTAACGACGAGGCTTTCTTCACGACTTGGGCTTTCCCACCGGATGAAGTCATTCAGGTTCTACACGAGGACATGGTCGGCAATGGAGTTCTTCGGAGGTGTCGAGCAACAGGTTGAGGATGGTTGGTACTAGATGGGTTGCTGCTTCGTTGGTTTTTGTTTTGGTGTGATTATGTTATCTTGTGTTCTTTTATTTATTTTTTGTTTTTTCCTCTTTTAGCCGCCGAATGAGGCATTGTTTACCAAAAAAAAAGTTTTAACTATGGGTCTTGGGCCAATG
Organism: Hygrophila difformis; assembly: GCA_030278955.1. Taxonomy (NCBI): domain Eukaryota; kingdom Viridiplantae; phylum Streptophyta; class Magnoliopsida; order Lamiales; family Acanthaceae; genus Hygrophila; species Hygrophila difformis. The sequence continues at coordinate 45,698,288 of JAOANR010000006.1, read as the reverse complement.
CACTTCTCGCCGCCCCTTCATGCCCTGAAAATAATTATAAAAATAATTTCAAACAAGTATTAAAGTTAACAAAAATCATGAACAATATCCACGATACTCTAATTTGTTGCGGCGAGATGAATTATGAATATTAATTAAGTACTACTATTTTATTTTTATCCTTTATATATTTAAAATATAATATTAAATTATACAATATTCATGCTTATTTAATATTTAAATATCGAATTTATGATTGGTTCGGATTTTAAAATATATTAAAATAATTATTTGATATTTAATATTTTAAAATTTGGTTTTGTTAGGATTTTCAACACATCAATTTCATTCGTTTCAAAATTCCAAAACTTTTGAAAAATTTAATCCAACCCAAATTTTAAAATTCCGATTTCGTTCAAATTGCAGAAGTTTTACTCATCAAAACCCCCAAATTAAACATCAATATATTATATATTACAAGAAAAATGGAAGGGGAAAGGAAGGGAAAAGGAAGGGGAAATTTATAGCAATTCGTGATGATTAACTAATCCACCATCCTCCAACTGTCCTTGCTCTTTCAACCTCCAACCCGGTTCCTCTCCTTTCTCCTTCAAACCAATCACCCTAATTCACCAATTAGACAATAATGAGCTTAATTAACATACATTAATGGGCTTGGGCCCCAAACGATACCAAACAAGTGGCCCAATCCATTCACAATTTGGGTCACTAGAAATACTAAGACGGTTGAATCTTGCTCTCTTGTTCGTCATGATTGAACAAGTTTGAGCTCAAAATCATGTATTCATCACTATCTTGTCGTGGGAACCACAACTTTTAAAAACAGACAATTTGAGTCATCTCGAGCATTTTCATTTGGCAAACACAAATATGAATGTAAGGATTTTCATTTGACAAACACAAATATTCAAACATGTTAAAGGGACAAATAATCAAACATGCTAAGAGCAACTCCAACCGTACCCCAAACACAAACCCAAACTCAAAATATGGTGTAAATCCTCTTCAACCGTACCCCAAACACAAACCCAAAAACCCAAAAACTCAAACTCAAACGCAAATTTTCGTTTTACTGTAGCAAACTCAAACTCAAACGCATATTGGGTTTGAGTGTGTAAAAGTGGGTAGAATAAAGAATATGCTGAGAATATTCTTTTGAGTTTGAGTATAGTGTAGTCGGTTGGAGATGAGTTACTGTAGGATGTGACATTTACACCATTTTGGGTTTGAGTTTGGTGTAATCGGTTGGAGATGGTCTAAAGACAAAAATAATTCCTCAATCTAGGCATACAATCTGAAATTCCTTAGTCCGGTTGGCAAGGGGTCTGGTCTTGCTGAACCCGAACCAAATGAAATTTTCAGACCTTGATCCCTGCCCAAATCGAGATTTTATATCTTTGGATCTGTTGCGGATTGGGCATAGCCCTCACGGTTTTGCATTTGGGTATTACCCAAAAGGCATCATTACTAATGGGAGTTAGGGATAAAGGCAACATTCCCTTATATTTCCGATGTGGGATAGGTTTGTACCTAACAGGATCCGGACAGAACTGATCCGTAAAGAACTGAACCAGACCCGTGGACCCGCAAAATGTAATGAATATTATGGACTCACCAATTTGACCAAAGATGGGAAAAAAAGGGTAGATAGCGTAATTCATTACCAAAACACCAAACTATAACAAAAAAAAATCATGATTCTTGCATATGAATTATGAAAGTACACGCCAAAAAAATTATGATATAAATTACAAAAATTATCCTAATATAAAAATTAAATTCACAAATTTATAATAGTAAATCAAACATAAAAAAATGAATTACTAAATTTATAAATAAATCATGTAAAAAAATAAACAACTAATCAACCACACAATTCTACAAGTATTACTCCTAAGGCATACGACGGGACGGGACGGGACGGGCCGGGTCCACTGCTAGACCCAACACGAGAAAATTTAAGATGGGTCCGACTCAGAAACGACCCAAAACCCGAAAATTAAGACCCTAGCTGAACTAAACGGGTTGGGCCCGGGTTAGTTTCGGATCTACCGTGTCAAATTGCTATCCCTCGTTAGCAAAAAATCTAAGCATATAAATAAATGCCAAACATGTTAAAGGACTCAGCAGGGCGTTTGTTTTCTTGGGGTGTATGTATTAAGAAAGTGTCTTACAAATTTAAATTAAACTAGTAAATAACCCGTCGAAACTCGACGGGCATAACTATATATTTTATATAATATTTATACTTATATTATATAGTAATAATAAATTGTATTTTGAGTAATGAAAAATGTATAATGATTTTTTTATATATTCAAAAGATGATATATATATATGATAATATAATTTAATTATTTTTAAAACTAACAAAGAAATCATATTATACTGTATCTTTAGCTTTTGTGGCTTGTCCAGTACTAACCTAACAGATCAAAAAAAAAAATTAAAACAATATTTTATTTGATTTGAAACTTAGATTAAGATAAAATATAATTTAAAAATAAGTATGAAATATAATATGAAAATTTTCCTAACAATTTGCTGAAAATTTCATTGGTGAAAATCTCATTGATAGGGGCTAGTATAACACTATCTTTAAAAATGTCTGAATTTGAAGTGGTGCAATTTGTATTTGTATATGTACTTTAAAAAATTACCGTTATAGGATCACCCGTATAGTTTATAAGAAATTATCCGAAAATGTCAAATCTAATTGTACATCTCCAAAATCAATACCCGCTTTACCATCACCTACATCTACTATCCATTTTGGAAATTTTCTGTCATATATAAATTTTATTATAAACACTATTTCTTGTGGTATCTTGAGTTAATCATTCTTAATTGCATATTAATACCTTTAGCTACATTTTGCTAGTGACACGAAATATTGCAACATAACTGTTCATGGCTAAAAACTGGTTTGGAAGATAAAATCCGACATTCTTTAAAGATTGATATTTACTTTTGTTTATAATCATAGCAAAACAAACTATAAGTGAGAATTTTCTCATCTCAAATCGAATAAAAAAATTTGGTCAAATCAAATAGGCTCATAATCACCAATCAAGAATTTTCTACTTTCATGGTTTCTCGAAAATTAGTTTAACCTCAACTATCTAGTTCCACATCTTGGTTACTATCAACCTACTTCCATTGCATAATTTATTTGTTGTATATATATTCCTAAGAAGCATGACTATGCAATCCTTATTCAACTATATTTCATGATTCGGTAATCTAAAATAATTGATCGTGTTTAGATATTCCAGTGAAAATAATTCATTGGCATTATCTATGCTTTCATCATTTTGACAAATATTATGTAAACTGGTATATATATATATTTTCATTTGCAGATATATGTTCCATGATGTAATTATATATTGTAGCAACAATTTCATTGGTTGGGGTTAATATATAGTAAAAATGTTTGGATTTGAAGTGGTGCATTTTATATTTGTACAAGTACTCTCAACAATTGCCGCTATAGAATCTCTGGTAGAGTTTATAAATTTATCATCTGGAAATGTCAAATCTAATGTACATCTTCAAAATTAATACCAGTTTTTATCAATTACCATCACTTACATGAAGTATTCATTGTGCAAATTTTTGCCATATATAATTTTCATTCTAAGTAACATTTAGTATCTTAAGTTAATCCATCTTAATTACGTATTAATACTTCGAGTCCCCTCTTCACAGTGACATGAGATATTGCAACATATCACTAACATGGGCAAAAACTGGTTTTTTTAAGATAGAGGCCCTATTTGGCAAAATAGCTAAATTTAATCAGCTAATTTGTCTCACAATATGAGATAAAATAGCTTATTTGGAAAGATAAAATAACTTAAAACAGTGTTCAATCAGCTATTTTTAAACCGCTGCAAATAGCAGCATTTTGGATTTTAGCTTATTCTAGGCAAAAAGTTAGTTTGGAAATTGTCAAACAGCTAATTTTAACTAATTATTATCCACAGAATCAGTAAACAGATAAAGTTAATTCCCAAACAGGGCCAGAGTCTAACCTTCTTTAAAGGTTGACATTTACTTTTTTATAGTCATAGTAATACAAACTGCGAGTGGAATTTTTTCATCTGAAATCAAATGGAGAATTTGGTAAATTCAGACGGGCTTATAATCATTCTCCCAATCAAGAATTTCCATCCAAAATATTGAGCTTTGTTTTAATGAGAAAAGAGGTTAAATAATTTTCTAGAGAGGTTAAATAATTTCTGATGTAACTTTATGCAGGTAAAATTCTCGTCACAATCTAGTTGAATACCAAATTTAGAATGTGTAGTCCTACCTCTTGAGTAAGGGTGTTATTCTATTGGATGCTAAAGACAGCATAATATTACATCTATTATGAAGGGTTAAACATAATATTTTCTAGATAAATGTCTTGTCAGTTCCACCACCAGTGGCGGAGCCAATGTTTATGAATGTAAAATTTATTTTATGTAGCAATGTTCACTAAAACAAATTTTTGGCTCACATTTATGTTGAATTTAGCTACGTAACTTATTATAGTTTATTATTTTTGGTATTTGTAAATTTATTAATAGTAAAATCTATATTTAATTAAAAATAACATATCAAACTTGAATTTGCACATTTGATTAGTATTTTCAGTTGATAAATTAGGATAGTATAGAGTGTTAGTGATGATAAGTTTGGCAGTCAAAATTTAAGATGCATAGACGGTGTATTCCGTTATTTTCTTTTATGATTAATATTTATAATTTTCACTATGTATGCTCTAATTTTGTATACTTTTATATTGATAAACTACCTATATTCATTTCATTTCATGACGATGTTTGGGATCTGCTCGCTTCCATATATCTAAATTATTTGACTGAATTTTTCAATTGAGTCTAGATTAATTATATGATAACCCATTGTCAATCTTGACTATTTAAATCTGGCCCCCCCTAAATGTCGAACTTGGCTCCGCCCCTGTCTACCACGTAAAGAAAATGAATCAATACCCATCCCTATCAACTACAGACATTATTTTATTATAAATATTCTTCTCATCATCAATAAACAAAGGTATAACTTAGCATGATCCGCTTCCATTTCTTCCTAATTATAACATGGCTCTTCTAATATCAATATATTATTTGTTTCAGACGTTAAAACTTCATTTAGTACCGGCATTCCAGAGAAAATTTTCAAACTTATAGATCTTGCAGCAATTAGCCTTTCAATATGAACTTACTTTGATCATTCACAATCACAATTTTCTAACAAAGCTAGATTTATACTACCTCCGTTTCCATGAAAATGAAACATTTGGTGTTTTGACACTATTGATTATTCAACTTTGATTCACGTTTATACAACAGTTATAGAAAGAAAAATATAGTCAAGTGAGATCTTGTTAGAATCGTCTCATCTCGTAGTTTTATAATATCAAATATTTATAGTTTTTACTTATATACAACGTGAGTTATTAACTGTTAAAAATATACATCGGACTGCGTGCGCAGAGTGAATGTTGCACATTCACAAAAAAAAGGAAGTATTTGTTTTTCGTCAATTGCAAATCTGTTAAAATATAGACTAATGAATTACATCATCCGTTGTTTAAATGTTACACTTTCCCTTTTTGGGTGTTTTACACTAACATATTTAAAATATTTTTAAGGTTAATAATACTAATTGTACTTAAATTATTAATTTTTTATATTAATTTAAATAAAACTCAAAAGGAATAAAGTCAAATGTAACTTATTTTATTTATTTTATTACTTCAACTGAATAAATTTTATTAACTTACCTTGAATCTTGTATCATTTCCTAGTGTTGCACTTATTATACGGATGGAGTATTTCTTAAAAAATATTTCTTCCATCGCACTCAATGTGTATCATTTTGAGTTTTTAACATTGTTTATTGATCAACTTTGACCTAATGTTATCGTAATTAGATACGAAAAAATATAGTCAAATTCGGTCTTGCTAGATTTTTCTAATCATGTAGTTTTAGAATATATATTTTATATAATTTTTACATACATACATTTAAGATATTAAATGATAAACTATGTATTGGAATACGTGTCCAAAATTTTTTAGACATAAGTAATGGGATAGAGGGAGTAGATTAAAAAAATTATTTTCATTCTTTATTTACCGATGGATCTATTCACAACTATATAATTGTATATATTACTTTTAGGATATTTTTGTGAAAACATGGCCTATATATATTAATTTTATATTCAAATATTTTTTTATATATGCATTAATGTATCTTTTAATAATATAAATTCCATAATACACTGCAAATTTCATTTAAATTTGAAATTCTATTTTTTTAAAAAAAATTGAAAATTGTGAGAACTTCATATAAATTAAAAATTTAATATCTTTTAAAAACTAAAAATTGGGATTTTTATATACACATTAATATATCTTTAACATGAATAAATAAATTTGATGTGCAATGTACATTTTGCTTACATTATTGACCACACAAAATATATATAATCAAAATTGAGACAAAACCTACACAAAATTACGGGCATTACAATATGTTCATCATATTGAAATATAAACACAACATAGTTCTTAGTTGCCGGTGCAAAACATCGTCATAATAATCCTCTAGTGTAAAAACTGAAAATTTACAAATAAATACTAAATGCAGCAATAAAATTTAAAATAAATAAAATAAAAATGCAAAATAATAAAATCTAAAATAGATAAAATAAAAAATGCAAATAAATAAAATCCAACATAGATAAAATAAAAAATGCAAAATTTCCAATATTATCTTCAAATCTTTTTAAAAGTGAATATACAATGACACAATACGATGATAGAGTGAGAATTCATAAATAAATTATAGATTTTATACACGATAGACTAAAATCTATAACGAATAAATAAATAAAGACGAAAATCTAAAATTAGTAAATTTAAAATACTAAATAATACTCCCTCCATTTTTTTTGTTAGCTACTGTTGACTAATGAGTACTGTTCACTTATATACTTTGACTTAAATTTTTCTCATGGTTATACAAGTTAAAATATAGCCAAGTGTGATCTTGTTAGATTCGTCTCGTCTTGTAGTTTTTAAATATTGAACTTTTAGAATTTTTACATGTACCGAATTTGAATATTAATGGTTTAAAATGTGTATTGGACTGCGTGCTAAGTGGGTCTGTAGCTATCTTTAAAAAACGGAGGAAGTATGATAAAATAAGATATGCAAAATTTCAAAATTTCAGATCTTTCAAATCTTTTTAAAAGTGAATATGATAGAAATTGCATATATTTTAAAACTGAAAATCTATAATAAATAAATAAATAATAAATTTGAAAATCTAAAATTGATAAATTAAAAATTGCAAAAATTTATAAAAATTAGAAATTTAAAATGGAGACACTACATTAAATGTAGGATGGGTTGTTCACTAATGCTTTAATATATATATAGATTTTTTAAAAACTATGATACAAGAAATGTAAAATTAGATAAGTTCGAAAAGCGAGGAAGTTAAATGAAAAATATAAGGAACTGATTAACTGAATACTCGTCACCTTTTCTTTCTATAACTCACCCACCACCTCAATTCTTCAGTTATATTTTCAAAATCCCTAAATCGGTTACATTTCCGTAGTCCGTACTCCATCATAATAATCTTTGATCTGAACTCTTCAATTTTTAAAACATCAAGGTGGACAAATCTTCAATATTCTGTGCAGGTTTTGTTTTAGCATATTAATCATTGTGTCAATTTTTGTTAAAATTACCGTGGATTATGATTCGTGGTTATTCTTGTATGTTCAACGGAATGGGCAAATTTTCAACTTTGAGTAGATTCATTTTCGATGGGTGGTAGGATTTGAAAGTGGCTGAGGAGGACGGGATCGACGGAGAGTTTTTAGATGATCACGCTATGGGAATTCGAGAGAATGGAATTCATGAAAGAATTGCTAATCTTCATAATAGAAACGCGACAATTATTCACGAAACCGTGGAGCATAGCAAGCGAAGAGGAGTTGAGGGCCACTTGGGATGCATTACGTGCTGAGAATGAGAATGAGAATGAGAAATTGCGGGAGGAGTTGGCTGATAATGAAAGACATGCTATTGTGGTTAGTGATACGGGTTTGGAAATGAATAATAGGGGTTTGGAGATGCGCATTGTGTGATTGAGGGAGAAAATCAGTGTTCTAAAGGGTCGTCTGAAGAAACTGTCGGAATCGAATGGAAGGGGAGCCAAGGATGACAATAATTTGGGTACTGCTGAAGATGGAGGTGGGAGGAATCAAAGGGACTTGGTGATTGTTGGGGGAACACTTACTGCCTGTAATGACGGTTGTATTCTACACTCAAGCTTTGAGGAAACGCTGAGATGAACTTATTCTGATGTTACCACTTAGAGTCTTTACTGGGTTTCAATCTTTGATAGGTAATACCTTTTTATGACACAGTTCTTTCTATCCTGTTTGTCGGCTATAGTTTCTCCGAAGAACTTTTTCTTGTGCTTTTACCATCGCTAATGAACAAATGCAAAGCATATTTCATAGTTTGCACTTGTTGTCCCTAGTTTGGGTTAGTTACTTTTTTTGTGTGCTTGCAAGGTTATGGCCAACAAATGTCTTTGAAGGAGAAAATTATAGTGCGACGTTTCAAGTTTCTTCCTTGTTATGCTTTCAATGGCTATTTCATTGTGAAAATTAGTCTGTATTAAGTTGGATTCCTCCATTTTAATTGGACAAGTTTTTGGATTAAGCCTGGGAATAATTTAATTAGCCATATATAGTGATAAAAATAAATTATTGAGTTAAATATTTTTTTAGGCCACTACAAAGAGTCATTTTCGTTTTTAGGCCATTAATTGTTTCTATTATGGTTTTCGGCCATCAAAAGGCATTTGAGCCGAATTTATGGCCACTTTGACCAAGTCAACGCTCCCAACGGGCCACGTGTGTTGCACTCTCCACGCAACGGCCTAATGTGGAAATGCTCTTCTTCTAATGGCCAATTTTAGTCTTTTTTTTGCGTAATTGATACTTATTTATTAATGTAGTTGGTTTAAAATTTTAGTTATTTATTGATGTTATGTGATGGTGTATGTTTTGTGATTAATATTTAATTATTTCGTAGACAAAAATATTAGGATGGATAAAAAGAAAAGTGAGACATAAATAATGGGATGAAGTATCAATTACGCAAAAATAAAAAAACTAAAATTGGCCATTAGAAGGTGATCATTTTCTACATTTAGGCCATTGCGTGGAGAGTGCAACACACGCGGCCCGTTGGGGGCGTTCACTTGGTCAAATTGGCCATAAATTCGGCTCAAATGCCCTGTGATGGCCGAAACCAAAATAGAAATAATAAATGCCTAAAAACGGAAATGACTTCTTGTAGTGGCCTAAAAAAATATTGAACTCAATAATTTATTTTTATCACTATATATGGCATAATTAAATTATTCGCTTAGGTCTCAATAAGTTCGAGACGGCCCTGCAGTAATAAACCAATCAGTCACACATGTTAAAGGACTCAGCAGGTAGCGGCGGATTCAAAAAATTTTGGTACTGGTGTCACAAAATTTAGTGAAAGCTATGTTTTTCTTAGGGATAGTAGTGAGTCAGTGACCAACACAAAAAATATAGAGAAAAGCTATGTTGAAATTTATGATAGTGGTTTCACCATAAAAATTCGAGCGGTTGCACAAAAACAAATCAACTCAAATATATATAATTTTTTTACTAAAATATCAATTTCATTAATTTGAGTGGTATCATGTGCTATTAATGTGTTTGGTGGAATAGTTTGATAGGGTTGCAACATGATTACACTTGGGTGCACACGGCTTGGCACAGACTGCATGGGGTTTATATATTAATTATAAGAAAATGTCATATAAATTTAAATTAATTTTTTTAGGTGAATACCAGGGTATCCCCAGGTCACATTGGATCCAAGACTAATCACTGAAGATCGGATGAACATTGAAGGGTTGCCTCTCCCAAAGCAGAATTCTGCATATACAAAGGGTCGAACTCAAGAACTTTGCTTAGGCTGTCATAGCCCACTCAGGTCAACTGCGTTTGGTTTAAATTAATTTTAATAATATTTATTTATGTATGACAACAGAAAAAAAAAATTATAACGGGTGGCCTAGTTACTATTTTAAAATATAAAAATAAAGAAGAAATTTTAGAAAAGCTTTGAACTGGGGAAGTTATATGCAAAAATATAAGGAACGGAATACTCATCACCACCTTCTCTTTCTACAATTCACTCACGCACCATCTCAAATCAATTCTTCAGTTATATTTTCAAAAAACCCTAAATCGGTTGCATTTCCATAGTCCTTACTCCAACTGTCCAACATAATCTTTGACCTTCATTCTTCAATTTTTAGAACATAAAGGTGGGCAAATATTCAATATTCAGTGCAAAGTTTTGTTTTTGTATATTAATCATTGTTTCAATTTTTGTTAAAACGATTCGTGGTTATTCTTGTTATGTTTAACCGAATTTGCAAGGTTTTCAACTTTGATTTGATTCTATTTCGATGGGTGGTAGGATTCGAAAATGGCTGATGATGAGGGGATCATCGGAGAGTATATAGATGATCACGCTATGGGAATTTCAGGGGATGATATCGATAAAAGAATCCCTGGTGTTCAGAACAGGAATGCCAAAATAATTCACGAAAACGGAGAGCATAGTAAGCGAAATGCGGAGTTGCGGGCCTCTGTGGATGCAATACGTGCCAAGACTGAGAGAGTGCAAAAGGAGGTTATGGTGTTGGAGGTCGCTCGAGCAAAGCTCCTTATAGAGCTTTCTAGGCAGGAGCAAGATTCCGCATCGGAGAAGGATAACGATAGGTTTTTGGAGATGTGCACTGTGAAATTATGGGAGGAAATGAGTGTTCTAAAGAGTCCGCGGAAGGGAAGGGAAGCCGGGGATGACAATAATTGGGGTAGTGCTAAAGATGGAGGTTTAGGAAGGAACAATTTGATCGGTGGTATGAATCAAAGGGACTTATTAGTGATTGTTGGGGGATCTTTTATTGCTGCAATTGCGGTTGCCTTCTACACTCAAGCTTTCAGGAAACGCTGAGACGAAGGAAGCGTATTATGATGTTTACACTTAGAGGGCCTCTATCTTTACTAGGTTTCAATTTTGATAGGAGGTTGTGGGTTAGCTTTGGTGTCTTTAGTATTGAGTCGGTAATAATTTTTGACAGTTTTATCCTGCCGTGAAGAACTTCTTCTTGTGCTTTTACTATCGCTAATGAATAAATGCAAAATATATTTCCTGGCCGCAAATGTTTTTGGAGGAGGAAATTATACTGCTCTGTTTTTTGTCATGCTTTGAATGGCTATTTCATTCTCAAAATCAGTCCGTATTAAGTTGGATTCTTTGGAAACCCCTGCCATTTTAATTGGACAAATTTTATTAGCCTGGGAATTTGGTTTTACAGTTGTTCTGTTTGGTTAAGATGTATTTGCTTGACAATGCCTATTTACATGTTTTATGAAGATTGGTCTTTCTAAATGGAGCTAAGAGCATAGTGTTGCAGATAATGGATGTTGAAAAAAAAAACGTTGTTCTTCGATTCTCTGCCTACTTTATTAGCTGTATTATGCATTTATTATTTTTAATCCATCAATTTTCCATCAAATGATTTGCATCTACTTCATGTACCAGTTGTAGTTGTAGATCAGTTTTCCTTTTGGCTTTTTTCAGTGAAGTTACTTCACTCTTTGTCCACTCCATATTTATTGGCATGCATTTGATTTATGTACATAACTGTAAAGCTAGCTGAGTTTTACCAATTATATGCTCTGAAAGTTGAATTGAAATAAGGCTGTAGTTTATGCTGTGTTCCTGATGATCAGCAACAGTTTTCCTACATGTATCTTCAACCAGTTTTAGCTTTGAAGAATTACAATTCATCTCAAGATATGGAGAATACAAATCATTCTATAAAGTTGCAGCTAGATAAAATTAATGAAAAAGAGTGTTGACGGTACGTCTAAGTTCAAATCAAGGAGATGATATTTCATATTTGAACACAAGAGAATGAGTATTTAGACAAATTGTTGATGAAGTTGAATACATCAAGGAAACAATCAATTTCAATAAACTAATTTCACACAACATACAAACATGCATAATAGTGTCCTCTTATATGGCTCTTCTGCCTTATTGTGTGCATCTCACTCAGAAATTCACAGCTTTTCAGAAATCAGGAATACAACTATTATGCTCCTTTCAGGATTCGATTGCTGCCAAGTCCTCCTGCCAATGTATAAGTATCACAAAATATCTTGTCTGGTTAGCTCAATTGGGATCCTTGATGGAAAAACAACAGGACAGATATAGATTACGCACCAGAAATCACTGATCAGAACGTTGCAGAAGATCGAGCAAACCACAACAATTCTTCCAAGATGCTTGACTCCCTGCAGCAACAACAACAAATGGTTGCCTCCCCAAACATATCATTGAAGTAAGGAATCTAACAATTAGCTACACAAATAAGTTTAAAACATTGAAGAAGACTATTATACATACCTTCTGAGTATATGCATCTCTTGCAGTCTCATCCAGATCCTTCTCCAACTCCCTTGGGACAACAACAGCAGTTTCTTCACATGGTTCGGGCTTTTCAGGCTCTGAGTGTTCCCCTGCACCTTTGTCGGAGATATGCAGTGCTTCCTCAACGCCACTGCTCAAATTCTTGAATTACATTAGATTGTTCTCCAACAATATCAATCAGAGACTCTGCAGCAGCTATGGTGACCTCTGTGACCAAGCCCTCTTCTTTAACTTCTTCATTGTGGTATTTGACTTCAGTATCTTTGATCTTGGAACTGTCTGCATCTTCCATTGATCTTGATGAAGTTGAATTCACCAAGGAAACAATCAATTTCAATAAACTAAATTCACATAATACACAAAACATGCATAATAGTGTCCTCTAATATGGCTCTGCCTTATAGTAACATCTCACTCATAATATAACTATTCTCCAATTATTTACAGCTTTTCGGCATTTAGGAATATAACTATTCTGCTCCTTTCAGAATTCAATTGCTGCCAAGTCCTACTGCCGATGTATAAATATCCACGATATCCATTTTGTTCCCTTATGCCAATTATTTTGCTCCTTGTTATACCCATCTCTCCCACTATATTCTCCTGACTAAGCTATGGGATGTAGTTGCAGGTTAGAGTTGTAGGGAGTGGACGTGGGACCTGGAGCTACACGAGCTGAAAAGCTTTCAGTTTTATATAAGTGTTTAGTAAGCAAATGCAATTATCATAGAAGTCTTTTATAAAATGGCATTAAAGGACAAATATTCATTTTATATATAGTTGCAGAGATTTATTGGTTTTGTGGGTCGGTTTATTGAGTTAAAATAATAATTGGGCTGAAATAATGTGAGAGTTCTCCACTTCTCAATCGCTACCTAAGGTAGCTTTCTATTTGGGGGATCAACATCCCTTAAATAATACTACCTCCATTTTTGTGATATTGAAACATTTCACTATTTGCTACTACTCATTATTTTAAACTTTGATTCAAATTTTTGTCATAGTTACATAAGAAAAAATATAGTCAAGTGAGATCTTGTTGGATTCGTTGTATCATGTAGTTTTAGAATATCAACTTTTTATCATTTTACGTGTACACAATTTAAGTAGTTAATTGTTAAAGATGTGTATTGGATTGCATGCTGGAGGAAATGTTGCAGTTTCAAGAGAACAGAGATAGTATGAGTAACCTCATCAAATAAACTGTTCAGCGATTTATCAAACCATACGAGGCTATCCCCACATCCTATCCACCGCTGGAAAGCAATCTGAAGAGCATTTTTAGTGGATACGGTTGCCGCCATGTGTGAGACCCCTTTTTTATTATCTCCTTTTTGCTCAAATGGAAACCTGCCGCCACGATAAGCTTTTTTTTTTTTTTTTTTTTTTTTAGGAAAAAAGCATTTTATTCCAAGGAAACCAAATGTTAGACTACAAAAAAACACAACAATCAACACAAAAGGTGGTAAGCTCCAGCAAACCATAATCGAAACCTTCGTCTACCCACAAACGAACTACTGCTAACGAGTGCCATCAACATGAGGCCACCTGCTCAATCAACAGTCACCACAAAATCCTGCAAGCAACTTCCAATTTAACAGCGTCCATTCAAATACTTTACTTTTGACTCTCCCCAAACCCACCTATTCCTTTCAAAAACGTCGAACAAGTATTCATAACTTCAGAAAGAGTATTCAAGACGAATTTGTAAGTGATGTTAAAAAAGACACTCCATAAACTTGCCACGATAAGCTTTATCCAGGAGTTTAACCAAAGTTTTGTCGTGATTATGCTTCAGGCTCCAATTGCAAGAATTTAATACGCTACCTGAGCGTAATGCAGTTGCAGATGTTTGGTGTTAGTGAAATTCAATTTTGGCCCGAGTCCTCGTCACTCGTCGGAGTTTGTTAGTGCCATGTTTTTTTTTCGACTCTAATGCATTTCATTTCCTTGTTTCTTACATGATATATAATACTACCTCCGTTTTGTAATGTTTTTGACGTTTGATAATGTGTTACTATTCACACACAAACTTCATTTAAAGTTTTATCATACTTATATAAGTTAAAATATAGCCAAGTGGGATATTGTTAGATTCGTCTCGTTGTGTAATTTTTAAATATCAAACTTTTAGAATTTATACTTGTATTGAACTTGAGTTATTAATGATTTAAAATGTGCATTGGACTGCGTGACAAGTAGGTCCGTAAGAAATATATGAAAACGGAGGATATAAACACACTATGGGGATGTTTGGGAGTCAGTGGATCCGCCTCCCGAACATCCCCTATTTCGGTTAAATAATACAGTAATTAAGTTAAATTGTTGGGTTTTAATTGGGCTTTGAGTAATGTTTAATTTTTAATAACTAAATAAACTATTTGGGTCAGATATTGGATGAATATGTCTTGAATTGTGCCTTAAAAATAGCCGGTATATGCCAAAAATATTGGATGGATATTATATACGTTTAAATAATGCACTATTATTTAAACAATTGGAGTTAATCATCTAAATTTGAATAATTGATTTTTCCAGTTTAATTATTGGTGAATTAATTATATACAATTGTTGGATTTTTCCAATATCTAATTCCACAATCCCCAATCAACCAAAAATCCAAATTCGTGCTCATCCAAAAAAAATCCAAATTCGTAAATTTCACAACAAAACCTATCACCACAATTGAACCTAGGGGCGTTCACTCGGATTTATGATCCGGATGGCGCAAATCCAAATTTCTATGAAAAATCAATTCGAACCAATTTGGAAACCTGAATATCCAAAAACCTAACTATAGAATCCGAATCAATGCTAAATTTCGAAATTTAATAACCATTAACAAGTTCAATAAAAATAAAAAGGGCCGTTCTAGACATTTTAGAGCCCTTAGAAAAATAAAATAATAGGCTCCCATTAAATTTAAAAAGAGTTAAATATTTTTTTAGGCCATCAATAGGCAGGTATTTCACTTTTGGACCACGAAAGATTAATTTATCAAATTGAGCCACCAACAGACATTCGGGCCGAATTTAAAGCCAATTTGACCAATACCACACAAAATCGGGCCGCGTGCAACCCACTCACCACGCGATGGCCTAAAAGCGGAAATTGTCTCCTTTTGGTGGCATGTTTTAATTGTTTGGTAATTAAAATAAATATTACTCCATCATTCATTATTTATGCTTCACTTTCCTTTTGTGTCTATTTCAACATTTTTGTCTCATTCTCATTATAGTAAATACTCCCTTCTGTCCCAGTTTAATTCTCTTGTTTGACTTTTTGTCACTATTAATTATTTAACTTTGACTTAATGTTATTACAAGTATGAAGTATATTAAAAGGAAATAGTCGAGTTGGGTCTTGTTATTAGAATCGTAAACTCATATAGTTTTAGAATATATATTTTATGTAATTATTTTTCTTTTATATAAATTTTGAGATATTAACGATTGAAAATGTGCATTGGATGTGTGCACAAATCAAACAAGACATGTTAAGTGTGACGGAAGAAGTAATTAAATATTAATCACAAAACCTACCTTAAGTCATCCTAACCTATAGGTTTATAGGTTGGGAGTTCGATTCCCTACTCGGCCTCTTATCCCTCCCCTTTGTCCGTTTGTAATTTGTTGTGACATGGGCTTCCACCACCCATTTCTTAGCCTGTATAGGCTGTTTTGCAAAAAAAAAAAAAAATCACCAAACCCACTGCATCACATCAATAATTAAAATTTCAAATTGACGACAATTAATAAATTCCAACACACAACCATATCACACATAACTAAATTAATTAAAAATTCAAATTTAATATAATTATATCACATAAATTTCTAGTTTACTCCTACAATAAATACTAATATACACTACTTTAAATACGCTCTATCCCCACATAAAATACTATAGTCAAAATACTATGATGTGAAATAAACATTCACTAAAATAAATAATAAATAAAAATAAAACAAATATATATTATAAAAAATAAAAAAATAAAAAAATAATAAGTAGAATTAATTATATTAATAATAACATGAAGAATTAATTAAAGTATCTAACCTAAAATAAAAATTAAATAATTAAATCTAAAAAATAAATTAAATTTTGACGGACAAAAAATATTGTGACGGACAATAACAAGGAAAGCGAGACATAAATAAATAGTTGGATGAAGTATTATTTAATTTAATTTTTAAAAAAATAGAAAATAAAATAAAAATCTAAAATAGGCCATCAAAAGGTAACAATTGCAACTTTTTAGGCCAGAGAGTGTGTGGCGAGTGGAGCACATACGGCCCGTTGAGACATTGACTTGGTCAATTTAGCCTAAAAAACCAGCCCGAATTCCTGATTGTGGCTTAATTTCATAATTTAATCTTTCGTGGCCCAAAAATGAATTACATGCCTATTGATGGCCTAAATAAATCTTTAACTCATTTAAAAAATATATAATAAAAAATTATAAAGAAAGTATGCTGAAACTAAATTTTTTTTACGCTGATTTGAAAATGTAAAAAAAATCAAATTTATTGCAATTTTTAGAGAAGAAAAAATCAAATGAGAAATTATTTATTAATTTTATCATATTGAAAGAAGAAACATAAAAAATTAAATGAAATATTAATATATACGATAGAAAAAAACTAAAAATGTCTTAGAATTTTAAAATAAATTTTGGACCCCTTTTAACAATGGCCCCTGGGCCAATGCACTTCTCACCGCCCCCTCCGATCCTGAAAATAATTATAAAAAATAATTGCAAACAAATATTAAAGTTAACAAAACCATGAACAATATCCACGATACTCTAATTTGTTGAGGCGAGATGAATTATGAATATTAATTAAATACTATGCTACTATTTTATTATTCAAAAAACAGTTGAAGATTACCAACAGCAGTTGGCTTGAGTGGATGGGGGCTTTAGTCGCTTAAGCAAGGTCTCGGGTTCGAGCCTTGTGTATGCAAAAAACTGCTTTGGGAGAGGCGCTCTTAATTGCCCTTGCAGATCCTCGAGGAATTAGTCTTGGGTCCAATGTCGCCTAGGGATACCCTGGTATTTACCTAAAAAAAACAGTTGAAGATTAGGTACACCAATAGCATCATTATGTAAAAATAGAAATAACATGGTCGGGTGGTCGCACAAGTTGCTCCACACCCAACGGGATCCTTCCTTTTCTCTAGGAATGAGGGTGAAAACAACGTTTCAATTCCATTACCGCATATCTAATCTGGGTGATTAGGGGTGAAAACGGGACGGATACGGGCGGATAGTACTCATCCCGTATCCTATCCCATATTTTTTTGTCGAATATGGAATCGGATACGAATAGGCCGGATACAAATACGAATTCGAATATTTCGGGAAACGGATACGAGACGGATTCGGATTTTAACTCGGATAATCTTATAATTACTAAAATTAAATTTTTTTATAATTTTTTAAGTGAAATCGGAATATACTACTATGTAAGCTAAACTAAATTTTTAAATTTTCCAAGATCATTAGTTATTTCGTTCAAAACATCTAAATAACATCACTACAAGATGTTACATACTACAGTTTGATGCAAAGAACCTAATGATGTAGTTGAGTTGATTGATATGATTTGATTTAATAAATTACATATGGCTTTCAAGCTTTTGATTATATTTATACATATAGTATTACTTATTTATTTTATAGTTAATATAATATATTATATTATACATATAAAAATATAGAGGTAAATATTTTTTTAGGCCATTAAGAGGTACCAAATTCATTTTTAGGCCATCAATAATTGAATTTTGAAATTAGACCACTATGAGGGATTCGGGCTGATTTTAGAGGCCAAATTCACAAACCATAACCAAGCACTGGCGCGTGCATCTCAAACACTTATTTTAACGGAGAGCAGTCCATAAAACAAAACACTGTTCTTTAAAACACGACTTATCCCACTCTTCCAAAAAAAAAAGCCGGACAAGGAAAACCGGTATTTTGAAACCCCTAGCTCCCACCCGATTTTCCCCATTAATACCCAATGCCTCCCCCAACACGCGTAATGTCCTATGACTCCGACAAAAATTGCCGAACTCCGTGGCAGAAGAAACTTATGCATATCTCAAATCCGACATTTTCTCCTCAATTTCTGACATAATCGAACATTTAGATACGTATTTGACCAACAATGGTCATCCTCGTCGTCCATAAAGCGCAACAATGGAATCCGGAGAGAGGGCGGGAAGAAGGGTTGGCCGCTAATATTTGATCCGCTTCGATTAATTTGATATCAAAGCTCCCCCGGTACACTAGCATTGTTTGGTTTGAAGTTTGGTAACAGATTACGTGGTTCCAGTAACTCTAACGTGAAGTTGGTTGAAATTTGTATTTTAAATTCATAAATTTTTATTGATTTCGTTGTACGTGGATCCAAACTGTATTATAAGCTTACAGTTATAATCCATAGCCGATTTCTATTGATATTGATACAAATATTGCTGCAATTGGTGAAGAAACAGACTCCAACGAAGAGTGAGCGTTTTCCGGCCAAAATTTGAATAATTCCGGCCAAGAAACGGTACAGCACCCCATGATATAATTTTCTTAAATCCAAGCACATCTTCGTAATCCTCATGTAGAAAGGATTGAATGCACATAAAAACTGTTATTGTTGGTCAAGTTTGGAGCTTCGCCGGAAACACTATTCATCATCTTCTCCGGCAAGCCTTTTTAAAACTGATGATGGTTTTTCATTCTAAAATCGGTTATCGGATCCTTGTGATTTGTAGAAACATGTTGTGGATTGATTTTGTTGTTAGGAACACGATTTCCAGGAAGTTTGAACGGTGACAGTCGAGGTTTTCCGTTTCAATAATTCTAGGGTTTCTTTGTCATCAAGTGATAATTCTAGTTATGAAATCACTTGGGCAAGCCTTCAATCTTGTCATTCGCGTCAAGAAGGTCTCATGTATCGGACTTGAGACTTCACTGTATGACATACCGTTGCTTGAATCGTGTATTGAAAATATTCAGAATTATTAACTTCGTGAGATAAGCAAGCTAGGTCCTGTGGGTGAATTGGCAATTTAAACATGTGAGGGGCCCACGAGTTGGTGGTTGATGATTTGGGACTTTTTGTTCTTTCTCCTATTCACTAAACCATTTCGGTTTGATTCTAAAAAGACCCGGTCCATTCCCTTCATACTGGCGCGTATTCAATATAAGAGAGTAAATCGCACGCGGCCCAAATAGCTGCTGAATTGGTCAATTAGGCCTCAAAACCAGCCCGAATTCGTTATGATGGCCTAATTTTAAAATTCAATTATTGGTGGCCCAAAAATGAATTAGTTGTCTATTCATGGCCTAAAAAAATATTTATCTCAAAAATATATATAAATTTTCGGATATTCGGATAGAAAATACGGATAATATCCGCATTATATTCGGATTTTTCGGATACGGGCGGATATTTACAATCCCATATCCTGTCCCGTATCCGCCGGATATAAAAATTTCGAATTCGGATTCGAATATTATCGAATACGGCGTCGGATCGGGCGGATATTATCCGCCCCACTTTCACCCCTATGGGTGATCTTGTTATTTAATATTTAAATATTTTACATGTTGGATTTTTTCGGATTTTCAACACATCCATTTAATTCGTTTCAAAAATCAAATCTTTTTTTGGGATTGGGAACTTACCCTAGTGGTCAAGTCCCCCTTATCTCAACCATAGGTTGGGAGTTCGATCCCCACCCGGCCCACACACCTTTGCCGACACATGAGTGTCACTGTTTACAAAAAAAAAAAAAAAAAAAATCAAATCTTTTGAAAAATTCAATCCAAACCAAATTTGAACTTTCCGGTTTCGTTTGGATTGCAGATTTTTTACTCATCCCAATCCCAAAATTCAACATTAATACTCAGAAGAAAAATGGAAGGGCCGGGAAAAGGCTTGCCAACTGATGTGCACTCGATTCTTATAGCAATTCGTGATGATTAATCCACAATCCTCCAACCCTCCATGCTCTTTCAAGCTTAAACCGGTTTCCTCTCCTTTCTCATTCGAACCAATGACCCGAATTCACCAATAAGACAACAATGACCTCAATTGACATACATTAATGGGCTTGGCCCCCAAACCATACCAAATAAGTGGCCCAATCCATTCAGAATTTGGATCACTAAAAATACTAAGACGGTTGAATCTTGCTCTCTTGTTCGTCATGATTGGACAAGTTTGAGTTCAAAACCATGTGTTCATCACTAGCTTGTCGTGGGAACCACTACTTAAAAAAAAAAAAAAAAAATAATTTGAGTCATCTCGAACATTTCATTTGCCAAGCACAAATAATCAAACATGTTAAAGGAAAAATAATCAAACATGTTAAAGGCGTAAATAATCCTCAAACTAGGTGTACAATATGAAATTCCTTAGTACGATTGGCAATGGGTCGGGTTCTGCGGACTCCAACCAAAAGAAATTTTCAGATCCTCAAGTCGATCTGAATCGAGATTTTATATCTTTGGATCCGAACAGAACTAATCCGTAAAGAATTGAACCAGACCCGAGGACCCGCATAATGTAATGAAATTATTATGGACCCCAACAATCTGACCAAAGACCCGAAAAAGGGTAGATAGCTCATAAATCACTACAAAAACCAAATTATAACCAAAAAAGTCATGATTCTTGCATATAAATTAGGAAATAAATTACAAAAATAATCCTAATATCAAAATTAAATTCACAATAGTAAATTCAATCATAAAACAATGAATCATTAAATTCATACATAAATTATGTAAAACAAAAGCAACTAGTCAACCGCATAAGTCCATCTACAAAAGTACTACTGTATTACTACTAAGGCATACTACGGGTCGGGTCCGCTGCTAGATGTCGGGTCCGCTGCTAGATCCAACACGAGAAAATTTAAGAAGGATCAGACTCAGAACTGACCGAAGAACCGAAAATGAAGACTAGAATCGGGTTGGCCCCGGGTCAATTTTCGGATCTATCGGATGAAATTGCTATCTCTAGTTAGCCAAAAATCTAAGCAAGCAGAAATAAACGTCAATCATGTTAAAGGACTCAGCAGGACGTTTGTTTTCTTGGGAGGTATGTACATCCTCCACATCAGAATAAACTTTACGTTTGACTTTTTGCCACTATTCACGATTTAACTATAATCCAAATTTTTATCATATTTATGTAAGAAAAAACATAATTAAGTGAGATCTTGTAACATTCGTCTAATCTTGCTTTTTTAGAATATTAATTTTTTATAATTTTTTTATTATACATAATTTAAGTTATTAATCATTAAAAATGTACATCGACATACACTGTAACAAAAAAAATGAGATGGAGGAAGTATTAAGAAATGTCTTATAAATTTAAATTTAATTTTTTGAAAAATTATTTTTGTATGATAAAAGAAATGTAAAATTAGAAAAGCTTTGAAAGCAAGGAAGTTGTATGAAAAATATAACGAACTGATTAACTGAGTACTCGTCACCTCTTCTTTCTATAACTCACCCACCAACTCAATTCTTAAGTTATATATGTTGCATGGGGCTTCCACAATGGTTTCTTCTGTTATATTTTCAATTTGCTATCCCCAACCCAAAATTTTTACACAAACTTTATTTTTTCGTTAAATTTACAGTTTTTCACTATCCATATCCAACCCAAACTTCTACATTTCCATATATAATATATAATTAAAATATAAAATATTTAAATTTTATTAATTCAAATTTAAAATATACTTATTAAAATACAACAAAAGTAGATTTATATTAAAATAAAAAATTTAAAATATCTTTATCATAATTAATAAAAAAATATCTATAATGCAAAAAAAAAAGAAAAAAATGCCTGCTGCCGACTTTTGCTGCTTGCAGTTGATCATTGGAAGAATGCCTGCTCGAATGTGTCCTGGTTTCACTTGTCTTTTCTGGTAGAAGTATTCAGCTCATATGGCTCCCGATATACTGTGGTGTTAGAGCCTGTCTTTCCTGTTGATTTTTGTCAAAGTTTTATGGCGAGTTTGGTAGATGATGCAAAACTGTGTAAGTCAATTGTAAGAATACTTCGATTGTGTCTTCTTTTGATGGAATAAAATACATTCACCTCAAAAAAAAAAAAAATTGCTATTTCTAGTTAGCTAAAAATCTAAGCAAGCAGAAATAAACGTCAATCATGTTAAAGGACTGAGTAGGGCGTTTATTTTCTTGGTGGGTATGTATATCCTCCGCCTCAGAATATACTTTACGTTTGATTTTTTGGCACTATTGACTATTTAACTTTAATCCAAATTTTTATCATATTTATGTAAGAAAAAACATAATTAAGTTAGATCTTGTAACATTTGTCTAATCTTGCTTTTTTAGAATATCAATTTTTTTTTAATTTTTTATTATATACAATTTCAGTTATTAATCATTAAAAATGTACATCGACATACACACAGTAACAAAAAAATGAGACGGAGGAAGTAACAAGAAATGTCTTATAAATTTAAATTTATTTTTTTGAAAAATTATTTTTGTATGATAAAGGAAATGTAAAATTAGAAAAGCTTTCTCTCCCAAAAAAATAAAAAATTAGAAAAGCTTTGAAAGCAAGGAAGTTGTATGAAAAATATTTGTTGCATGGGGCTTCCACAACCGTTTCTTCAGTTATATTCTCAAATTGCTATCTCCGACCCAAAACTTTTATACAAACTTTATTTTTCAGTTAAATTTACAGTTTTTCATTATCCATATCCAACAAAAAATTCTACATTTCCATATATAATATATATTTAAAAATATAAAATATTTAAATTTTATTAATTCAAATTTAAGATATACTTATTAAAATACAACAAAAGTAGATTTATGTTAAAATAAAAAATTTAAAATATCTATATCATATTTTTTTTAGGTAAACGTGACACTCATGTGTCGGCAAAGGTGTGTGAGAGCCCAAACCACACAAATTACAAAGGGCAAAGGTGTGTGAGAGCCCAAACCACACAAATTACAAAGGGGATAAAGGGGAGGGATAGAGGGCCGGGTGGGGATCGAACCCCCAGCCTATGGCTGGGAGACGGGGACTTGACCACTAGAGTAAGTCCCCAACCCCTATCTATATCATAGTTAACAAAAAATATCTATAATGCAAAAAAAAAAAGAAAAAAGATGAGTAAAGAAAGAAAACAAAAAAGAAAAAGAAAAAGAAAAATAATAAAATAAACAAATACCGATTGCGATTGCGCAATCTTTACCCGTTCTACCGTGCACTAACGCTGAAGACGGATCTCCCGCAAAACTTCCGTAAGCGTTGGAGACGCATTCCATAATATTTCGTAGTCCATGCTAATCTTCAATCTTTAAAACATCAAGATTCAAGGTGGGTAATCTTCAATATTCTGTGCTCGTTTTGCTTTTGCATATTAATCATTATTTCAAGTTAAAATTTACCCTCAATTATGATTCGTGGTTATTCTTGTATGTTTAATTGAATGTGCAAATTTTCAATTTTGATTTGATTCTTTAGGATTCGAAGATGTGCAAATTTTCAATTGATGGAAGGATCGCTGATCTTCAGAACAGAAACGCTGCAATTATGCAGGAAAACAGGGAACATAGGAAGCAAATTGAGGAGTTGAGTGCCACTGCATTACGCGCTGAGAATGAAAGACTGCGGGCTGAGAATGAGAGATTGCGGGCTGAGAATAAGAGATTGCGGGCTGAGAATGAAAGACTGCGGGCTGAGAATGAGAGATTGCGGGCTGAGAATGAAAGATTGCGGGCTGAGAATAAGAGATTGCGAAAGGAATTGGAGATGGGCACTGTGAAATTGAGGGAGAAAATCAATGATCTACAGAGTCGTCTACAGAGTCGTCTGGAGAAACTGTCGGAATCGAAGGGAACCGCAGCAGCCGAGGATGGTAATAATTTGATTGGTGGTGTGAATCAAAGGGACTTGGTAATTGTTGGAGGATCACTTATTGCTGCAATTGCTGCAATTGCGGTTGACTTTCTACACTCAATACGTTGAGTGAACTTATTATTCTGATGTTACCTCTGTCCTTACTGTCTTTACTGGGTTTCAATCTTGATAGGTCGTGGGTTAGCCTGGTGTCTTTAGGATTGAGATTTTGGTAATACCTTTTTATGACACAGTTCTTTCTATCCTGTTTGTCGGCTATAGTTTCTCCGAAGAACTTCTTCTTGTGCTTTTACCATCGCTAATGAACAAATGCAAAGCATATTTTATCATATACTACTATTTCACAGTTTGCATTTTTTGTCCTCAGTTTGGATTAGTGACTTTTTTGTGTGCTTGAAACTTTCCTGAACTAGTTTTCCGCATCCGTTTTCCTTTTCGCTTTTTCACTGAAGTTACTGTACCCTTGTCCACTCCATAAGTATTGCATGCACTTGATCTATTTACATTACTGTAAAGCTAGCGAGTTTTACCAATTCTTTGGTTTGAAAGTTTGAATTGAAATATGGTGTTGTATGAAGTTTATGCTGTGTTCTTCAAATCTCAAAACCTTCTCTGATGATTACCAACAGGTTTCCCACGTGTAATCACTTTTGAGAATTACAGTTCATCTGAAGATGTGCAACATACAAATCATTCAGTTGAGCAGCTAGATGATAATTGAACACAAGCGAATGAATATTTAGACAAATTCTAGATAGAAGTTAAATACATCAAGAAAACAATCAATTTCAATAAACTAAATTTCACACAACACACAAACATGCATAATAGTGTCCTCTTATATGGCTCTTCTGCCTTATTGTGTGCATCTCACTCACAAATTCACAGCTTTTCGGAAATCAGGAATACAACTATTCTGCTCCTTTCAGGATTCGATTGCTGCCAAGTCCTCCTGCCTTTAATTATCAGGTTTGCTTACCGTATTGTGTCTATTTTTTGTTAAGTATCTTGTCTTTAATTATACACCTTCAATTGCACTTCCTATCTGAAGGTCATACACTCATATTAACGTAATACTTAAATTAAATGTCCAGACAATTTTTCCCCCGATGCTCTCTTTTGGAAAAGGATTATCGAGTGTCGGAATCGATGTCTTGATTATAATCTACTATCTACTATAATATAAAAATGATTGCCCTTATGAACATTAATATAGCTTATGAACAGAATTTTCCTCTCACCAATCTTGGCTTATGAACAGTGCTAGCTTGGCTTGGCTTGGTGAAGCGAAAATTCCTTCCATCCCAATATGAGATTCAAAATTTGAAATTTGAAATGGTTTAAAAAACGTTTTGCAAGAGATATTCCCTAAAATCTGCTAGACTGCTACAAATCTTCCATCCAAATATGAGAGTCAAAATTTGAAATTTGAAATCGTTTGAAAAAGATTTTGCAGAAATATTGCCTAAATCTGCTACAAATTCCCGTGAATTTTTTGTTTCTCCTTTCTCATTGGAATTTCTCTGCTCGATAGAAATTACAAAGAGCAAAACTTAAAAACACCAGAGCAGCAACGCTGATTTAGAAGCCAGACGAATGATGGGCATCATCACCGCTAGGAGGCTGCTGCGCCACCGCTTCCTTTTGCTGAGTGCACTGACGTTGTGAATCAAAATTTCTACAGTGATGAACAAGGGTGTGAATTTCATTAGCCAGACCACTTGCAGTTTCACTGCTTCATAGAAATCACATGGAGCAAAAAATTGAGAATGAACAGGTAGCTAAGCAGATCCGAGAAGGCAGACAACGATGCCCATCGCTGCTGAAACGCCGCATCCGGAGTGCATTGCCCAACCCTCTGTGCATCGAATGCCATACCCCAAGCCCACTCCACTACTGCCGCTCCTATGAATCGGTCCTTTCATTTGACCTTAATGTTTGCAAAGCTTAAACCTCCCAATGAATCCATTCATGGCAGGCTAATTCAGAAATCTTTGGTTTTGTATTTTAGGTTGAAGAATTGGTGCAGAGAAGAATGATAATGACATGGAGGAAAGAACTTTGGAGATTGGAATGGGTATGTTCTCAAAACTTATGTCTCCCCGTTAAGAATAGTCTTTCAATTTTGGTGTTTTCGAATGCTTGATTTTTGGATTTCTGTTTGTTGAATTTTAAAATTATTTGTTGCTGTAGATGCTTTTGATCGGCGAAGACCTTGATTAATTTTGTTCATGTTAGTTGTGTTCAATCTGGTTTGGTTGTGTGTGTTTGGGATTTTTCGAATTTGATGTAGAAATTGTAAGAGTTATTTTACACGATAATAATTGCATTAATTTTGTGAACTTCTTCTTTGACTACTGAAAGAATTGTGTGTTGCTTTGGATGAATTGGAAACTTAACAAAATGGATATACCGCTGTATCGTCAAACGTTTAAATCAAAAGTTGCAAAGAGAAGAGAAGCCACTAACAAGCTGTTCAATTTATTTTAATATTGAGAAGCCAATATTAACTTTTTTCCCATTATGTGTATGTTTGTGGATGCTGGACACGATGGTTTTACCCTTTGAACCACCAAGTATCGTGTATCGAGATGTACAGTACTATGTCAAAGCTCTAATTAATGGTAAACTTGGAAATAAATTCATATAGTTCAAAACATTAAGAAATAGTAAAATTTACTGCTACGTTTGTTCCCTCAAAGAGCATGGTTTTACAGACAACAAGCTTTAGCTTCTCTATGCTATCACGGGTGCATTTAGACCTGGTGTTACAACACTTATGGGTGTCAGTGGAGGGGAAAACTTCACTACTTTGATGTTATATGGCAGAAAAACCAGTGGTATCATCCAAGGAGAAATAAATATTAATGATAACGAGTTATAATTGTTAGCTTCTAGAGTTTATCTTTCGCTATAGCCTATACAGTGAATCAATTAATCTAAGTCGGCCTTA
Organism: Hygrophila difformis; assembly: GCA_030278955.1. Lineage (NCBI taxonomy): Eukaryota > Viridiplantae > Streptophyta > Magnoliopsida > Lamiales > Acanthaceae > Hygrophila > Hygrophila difformis. The sequence goes on along the minus strand of JAOANR010000006.1, from coordinate 45,670,800 downwards.
TATATGATATACTACTCGATTGTCTTTAAGATCAAGAATAATATCAGCCAATATATTCTTTTCTGTTTCTAAATTTGTATTCTTACACCTTTAAAAGGTTTCATTCTGTAAAGCAATTCAATTCGATTGCAAAGGTTTTGAGTATATCGCCTGTTTCTTTCTTGGTGTTTAATTTTGTTATTATTCTTTGTTTTGAGATACTAAGACTGCTGCTATAGCTTTGTTAAAAGGTGCATATAAAGAAATTATGTTCATTCTGAGTTCTCTTATAATACTTGAATCATTTTCACATGTTATGCCAAATATTGCATGGGGTAAATGCTCCTGAGTTGTTTTGGATGTTGGCTGTGGGATTGCTAGCTTTGGTGGGTTTCACTTTGATAGGGATACATTGACTATGTCATTGGCCCCAAAAGATGAACATGAGGCTAAGGTTCAGTTTGCTCTTGAAAGGGGAATACCAACAAAGAGACTACTATATCCTGGGATAGTTTTTTATGTTGTCCATTGTGCACATTGTAGGGTACCCTGGCATAGTGAAGGAACTGTACCTCAAATTTTTAGGACAACATCCCTTAATTATTTCAGAAATATTTTATGGAATCGTTTTTGTAATGCTGTCATATATTGTAAATTTATTAGGTGCCAAGCTTCTCTTGGAGCTGAAACGTTTGTTGCCACCTGCGGTTTCTTTGTTTGGTCTGCGATCCCTAATTACCAGAAACTCCATGAAGATGTGGAGATTTGGCAAGGTACATTTTGAAATGTGATTTTGTGTGGAATTTATGTTTTGTATGCTTTTACATTGTATGCTAAGAAGTTTTAACTTTCCCCAGCCATGAAGCAATTGACACAAGCAAGGTGCTGGGAAGTTATCTCTATAACCAAGTACAGGGTAAATGGAGTAGGAATTGACATATCTTGAATCTAAATACTTAAGCCCCAAAATTATTTTCTTCCCTATCTCCATAATTTCAACCCAGTATTCCCTTAAAAGAAATAATATGAGGATATGTAAATGCTTGCTTGGTAATTTTCAGCTTATAGCCCCTAAATTATCTCAGACTTTATTAATGAGCAGAAAGTGTATATATATTTTGTGATGATAGAATATTGTAGTTGTGGGTTAACTAATAAAGTTTTTCGAGTAGAATATGATGAGAGCTGAGAGGGTGGTTGGTCTCATATCCTTGAGACAACTTTCATCTCCAAACAACTCACCTTATGTTCAATGATAACATCAATATAATAATTTTGCTAATTGACTTTTCTTGGATTTCGGGTTTTCAGTTGTTTCGGATGGTATTTCTGTTTACATTTTGAAGCATTACAACTTGGGATGGCATAATAAGTTGTTTTTTGTTCTTCCAGGTTGACATAATAAGTTGTTTTGTGTTCTTCTTGACTTTGCAGATGGATTTGATTTTCTCTTGGAATAAAATGGTTTAAAGTTGTTTTTTGGGATTGCAAGTTGTGTTTCAGTTGAAGTTGACGCTGATGATGATAGAATCGAGTAGGTTTTATCTCAAGTCAAGAGCAAGGATATTACAGAGTTGATTGCTGCTAAAAGGAAAAAATTTGCTTGAGTACCTGCGAGGTGGTGCAGTTTTTATTTCGTCCTGGCATTGGTTTTGTTTTTGTTATTTTGTTTTGGATGGTTCTTCATTTTTGTGAGCATTACTATAATTCTAATATCAGCTATTGTTGATGCTTCCATATTTTCTGTTGCAGGTCGGCATGTTTTCTATTTTTTTTTTTTTTTGGGTAAACAGTGACATTCATGTGTGACAAAGGTGTGTGAGAGCCCAAACCACACAAATTATTCTATTTTTGTGTTTCCTATGTTTGTGTTGTCTTTTTTTATAATCTGATTGTAGAAAATTTGATTTTTCAGTTATTTACAGAATGAAAAAAAAAAAATTAAAAAGACAGTTCATCAAGTTAAAATTTTTTCCTATGTCCACCACACTCCCACCCATTGGCGGGGCTAAAACTAGTAGTAATAATAATAATACGGTACAAACCCTGAATAATCTGTACGTACATGTGCAGACGTATACACCTAATCCTCACCCATAATAATTATCCACTTTACAATCTCTAATTCCACAATTCTCAATCAACCAAAAATCAAAATTTGTAAATTTCACAACCGAAACCTATCACCACTTGAATCTAGGGGCGATCAATTGGAAATCTGAATATTCAAAAACCTAACTATAGAACCCAAAACAATGCTAAAATTCGAAATTTATAACCACTATAAAGTTCAATAAAAATAATCAAGGCTGTTCCAGACATGTTAGGGCCCTTGGAAAAATAAAATATTGGGCTCTCATTAAATTTAAATAAATATATAATTAAATATTATAAAGAAAGTATGCTGATACTAAAATTTTTGCTTTCATAGATTAAAAAATGTAAACGAAATCACACTTATTGCATTTTTTAGAAAAGAAATATTAAAATAAGAAATTAATTATTAATTTTATCATATTGAAAGACGAAACATAAAAATTTTAATGAAATATTAATATACATAAGATACAAAAAATAAAAAAGTATTAAAGATTTAAAATAAATTTTGGACCCCTTTTAAGTTTTTACTATGGGTCTTGGGCCAATGCACTTCTCGCTACTTCCTCCTGCCCTGAATATATATATAATTATAAAGATAAGTTAAACAAGTATTAAAGTTAACAAAAATCATGAACAATATCCATGATACTCTAATATGTTGAGGCGAGATGAATTATGAATATTAATTAAGTACTATATATGTTACTATTTTATTTTTATCCTTTATATTTAAAATATATTAAATTATACAATATCCATACTTATTTAATATTTAAATATTTCAAATTTTGGATTGGATCGGATTTTAAAATATATTACAATAATTATTTAATATTTAATATTTTAAATTTGGATTTGTTCGGATTTTCAGCACATCAATTTAATTCGTTAAACTTTTGAAAAATTTAATCCAAACCAAATTTCAAAATTCCAATTTCGTTCAAATTGCAGAACTTTTACTCACCGAAACCCCCAAATTAAACATCAATAATCACAAGAAAAATGGAAGGGAAAAGGAAGGGAAAAGAAAGGGGAAATTTATAGCAATTCGTGATGATTAACTAATCCACAATAATCCAACCGTCTTTGCTCTTTCAACCTCCAACCCGGTTCCTCTCCTTTCTCCTTCAAACCAATAACCCTAATTCACCAGTTAGACAATAATGAGCTTAATTAAAACTTCCTTCGTATTCAAATGTTTCTTACATACCCACTTTTCACGCAGTCCAATACACATTTTAAACCATTAATAACTCAAGTTCGGTACAAGTAAAAATTCTAAAAGTTCGATATTTAAAAATTACTCGACGAGACGAATCTAACAAGATTCCACTTGACTATATTTTAACTTATATAACTATGATAAAACTTTAAGTAAAAGCCTGTGGGTGAATAGTAACACATTACTAAACGTCAAGAACATATGAAAACGGAGGTAGTATACATTGATAGGCTTGGGCCCCAAACCTTACCCAACAAGTGGCACAATCCATTCACAATTTGGGTCACTAGAAATACTAAGACAGTTGAATCTTGTTATCTTGTTTGTCATTATTGAACATGTTTGAGCTTAAAATCATGTGTTCATCACTAGCTTGTCGTGGGAACCACTACTTCTAAAACAGACAATTTGAGTCATCTCGAGCATTTTCATTTGGGAAAACACAAATATGAATGTAAGGAATTTTCAGTTGGCAAACACAAATAATCAAACATGATAAAGGGACAAATAATAAAAAATGCTTAAGACGTAGTAATTAATTCCTCAATCTAGGTGTACAATCTGAAATTCCTTAGTACGTACGGTTGGCAATGGGTCGGGTTCTGCTGGACCCGAACCAAAAGAAATTTTCAGAACCTGGCCTGAATCGAGATTTTATATCTTTGGATTCGGACATAACTAACCCTTAAAGAACTGAACCAAACCCGTAGACCCAACAAATGTAATGAATATTATTATGGACCCACCAATTTGACCAAAGATCCGGAAAAAGGGTACATAGCTCACAACACATTACAATAACACCAAATCTATATAATAAATCCTGAATACTTTTTGGCTTGTGCAGACTCTTTTGTCCTTATTAAATTTAATTCAGCCTTTTTAATTTTAAAGGGTTAATCAGTCATTTTATGTTCATTTATAGATTAAAGGTTCTTAAGTTTACACATAATTTGCTGACTAATTACACCTCATCGGATACATAATCAATATCTATATTTAGAAAACAAATCTATCTATTAATATAACAAAATCTTGAGAAAATATTCATATATATATATTTTAAAAAGATATAATTGATTAGAAATATATATAAATTATTTGATTGTATACATAAGATTTTAAAAAATATTAATACTATAATATTATTAAATAATTTAGTTAGGTTACAAATTTATGTCTAAAAAAATATAATCATATATCAATTTAAGGAATATAATTAATATTTTAAATAAAAATATCTCATTAAAAATATGATGTAAACATAAAATTGACCATAAAAATATTTATTAATGTAAAATGACTAATAACCTAGAAAATTTTATACTACCATTCTAAACAAAGTTTACATATTCTTTTTCCTTTTTATAGAAGAAAAGAAAGAAAAGGAAAAAAAAAAGACTAAAACACAATATCTTTAATCCAATAATTCTCATCTATTTCCGTATAAAATAAAAATGTATATGAAATTTGGAGTAAACTGTTATACAATTTTTTTAAAATAATTTGTATTGTAAAAAAAATATAAGAGTATACTCCTAGAAGACTTGGTATCGGAGTATAAATTTGATTTTAAGACATATAATAATAATAATGAATTAAAAAATAATAATAATTTAATTAAATTAAATGAAAATATTAACTACCAAAAATTTTTCATAATCAATATGGAAAAGAAAAAATTGGAGAAATATTATTGACTAAAATAATATTTAAAAAATTAACCGATAATCAAAACGTAATTATAACTAAATTTTATTTATAAAATTATGGATTACTCCATAAAAACTAATCACAACAAAAATTTAAAATACATTATGTAATAATGATGGAAAGATAACAAAAAAAGTATAAATAATATTTTTTAAAAACTTTAGGGATGATAGTCAAAATGTACATATCACGGAGTAAAATGAATATTCTTTTAGAACCTTAATAATGCTAAATATACTCCATCAGTTCCGGTAATACTATACCAAAACTTTTGGGCACGGTATTTTAGGTATAATGGGTTATTATGATAAAGCCGAGTAATTAGTTGATGCGATGTTTTAGTTGATGTTTATGGAGTAAAATGTTTCTAAAATGGAAAATGTGACAATTGTAGTGGGGCAGACTAAAAAGGAAAATGAGACAGAATTAGTGGGACGGATGGAGTAATTTTTTTTTCTAATTTTGAATAGTTAAGGGTATTTATTTTTCACTATCTCTCATTATTTTAGATATGAAAAAAAACTATATATATTTAATTTTTTAACAGTAAAAATAATTTATTTAATATTATTTCCACCTGGGTTTGAATTTTCTTCATTCATCTTACTATCTCTTTTATTTTCCTTTTAATTTTTTGTTGCATGCATTTCAACCAATATTTAAGCAAAAGATTTTGAATCTCATGTAATCCAAAAAACACTATATTCACATTTTATATCGTCATATTAGTTCAACACCCGTGCGTAGCGGGCGAAAAATCTAGTTATAACAAAAAAGAAAAAAATCATGATTCTTGTATATGAATTAGCAAATAAATTACAAAAATAATCCTAATATCAAAATTAAATTCTCAAATTTACAATAGTAAATCAAACATAGAACAATGAAAACAAAATTTATAGATAAATTATGTAAAAAAAAATAAACAACTAATCAACCACACAAGTCCATTCTACAAGTATTACTCCTAAAACGGCGTTTAGATCCAGCCTAGAAGAAAAACGAGTCATCTATTCTAACGGGTGGCCTAGTTACTATTCTAACGGAATACTCATCAGTTATCACCTTCTCTTTCTACAAATCACGCACCATCTCAAATCAATTCTTCAGTTATATTTTCAGAAACCCTAAATCGGTTGCATTTCCATAGTCCTTACTCCATCATAATCTTTGACCTTCATTCTTCAATTTTTAAAACATGCATCAAGGTGGGCAAATCTTCAATATTCTGTGCAGGGTTTTGTTTTTGCATATTAATCATTGTTTCAATTTTTGTTAAAACGATTCGTGGTTACTGTACTCTTTGTTATGCTTAACCGAATTTGCATGTTTTTCAACTTTGATTTTGATTCTATTTCGATGGATGGTAGGATTCGGAAATGGCTGATGATGAGGGGATCATCGGAGAGTATTTAGATGATCACGCTATGGGAATTTCAGGGGATGATATCAATCAAAGAATCCCTCGTCTTCAGAACAGGAATGCCGAAATAATTCACGAAAACGAAGAGCGTCGTAAGCGAATTGAGGAGTTGCGGGCCAAGACTGAGAGAGTGGAAAAGGAGAATATGGTGTTGCAGGTCGCTCTAGCAAAGCTCCTTATAAAGCTGTTTAGGCTGCAGCAAGAATCCGCATCGGAGAAGGATAACGATAGGTTTTTGGAGATGTGCACTGTGGAATTATGGGAGGAAAGTAGTGTTCTAAAGAGTCCGCGGAAGGGAAAGGCGGCCGAGGATGACGACAATAATTGGGGTAGTGCTGAAGATGGAGGTGGGAGGAACAATTTGATCGGTGGTATGAATAAAAGGGACCCATTAGTGATTGTTGGGGGATCTTTTATTGCTGCAATTGTGGTTGACCTCTGCACTCAAGCTTTCAGGAAACGCTGAGACGAAGGAAGCTTATTATGATGTTTACACTTAGAGGGCCTCTGTCTTTACTAGGTTTCAATTTTGATAGGAGGTTGTGGGTTAACTTTGGTGTCTTTTGTATTGAGTTTGGTAATAATTTTTGACAGTTTTATCCTGCTGTGAAGAACTTCTTCTTGTGCTTTTACTATCGCTAATGAATAAATGCAAAACTTATTTCCTGGCCAGCAAATATTTTTGAAGGAGGGAATTATACTGCTCTGTTTCATGTTTCTTTGTTGTGATCTCGTCATGCTTTGAATGGCTTTTACGTTCTCAAAATCAGTCCATATTAAGTTGGATTCTTTGCAAAACGCTGCCATTTTAATTGGACAAATTTTATTAGACTGGGAATTTTGGTTTTACAGTTGTTCTGTTTGGTTAAGATGTATTTGCTTGACAATGCCTATTTACATGTTTTATGAAGATTGGTCTTTCTAAATGGAGCTAAGGGCATAGTGTTGCAGATAATGGATGTTGAAAAAAACAAACGGTGTTCTTCGATTCTCTGCCTACTTGATTAGCTGTATTATAAATTTATTCTTTTTAATCCATCAATTTTCCATCAAATGATTTGCATCTACTTCATGTACCAGTTTTAGTTGTACATCAGTTTTCCTTTTGGTTTTTTTCCAGTGAAGTTACTTCACTCTTTGTCCACTCCATATTTATTGGCATGCATTTGATTTATGTACATTACTGTAAAGCTAGCTGAGTTTTACCAATTATATGCACTTGATTTATGTACATTATTACTTCACTCTTTGTCCATTCCATATTTACCAATTGATTCATTTTATATATATAGTTGCAGAGATTTATTGGTTTCGTGGGTCGGTTTATTGAGTTAAAATAATAATTGGGTGGAAATATAATGTGACAGTTCCCCACTTTTCAATCGCTACCTAAGGTAGGTTTCTATTTGCAGAACACTCATGCTGCTCCCAAATGTCTCGCATCATCGGGGGATCAACAATTCAACATCCCTTAAACAATATTATGAGTAACCTCATCACATAAATTGTTCAGCCATTTATCAAACCATACATCCTATCCACCACTGTAAAGCAATCTGAAGAGCCGCATTTTTAGTGGATACGGTTGCCGCCATGTGTGAGACCCCTTTTTTATTATCTCCTTTTTGGTCAAATACGATGGATGAGCTATATCTAGGAGTTTAACTAAAGTTTGTCGTGATTGTGCATCCATCAGGCTCCAATTGTTGGTGAATTTTTTTTTTTTTTTTTTTTTTTTGGCGAAGCACATTATTGTTGAGTTCAATTATAGAAGTAATCTGATCAACAATTACAGAAACACTCCATTATGTACAAAAAATTGCCCTTCCCTAAACATGCGACACATAAGACGACGGACTGAAACTCTATTATATTCTGCCCAGGAAAATTACTCCAACAGCCCAGGCTTTCAAGCATTTTTCTACTCAATTGGATCATGGTCTCTGATACAAGATCAATAGAAAACTACACATGCTGCTTCAAGTAAACCAGATCACGAAACAAGCTGATACGTATACCCTGCCTCCTCCAATATTACTCCAGCTTTATCCTTTGCATGATTCCAAAGCTCAAAGAGCCTTACTTACTAGATATATGTGGCCAATAACACCCACATCTAACATAAAAATGTTAAGCTTGACCACAAAAAATTCAACATCCCTTCAACACCTAACCCACCCCAAATGGAACATAGGATGGGTTAGGTGGCATATAATGCTACAGAGAGTTGGTATTGTGCTGAAGATGCAAGCGTGGTCTGCATCATCTTCTATCCTTCATCTTCATAAATTTGTTTCCAAAAAAATGGCACAATGAGGAGCTGATTTTTTTGGAGAATTCATCCAATAGGATGGATATTGCACCTTGTTAGACAAGGTAACTTATTCAAGGAAATTGCAATTGGTATAGATCTTCACTTATCACAGCATAACCATGGAAAGGATGCATCTCAGATAACAGCAGCACGCAACACTTGAAGAATTTATTTCTCCTTGAAACAACAAACCACATAGATGACCCACCACCACTAATAAATTACCCCTGCCCATCTTAGTTCACTGTTAAAACTTCAAAATTTATGCTCTACTCATTCAACAGAAAAAACAGTTATCTTGGCTTGAACAACAAACTGAACTGTTGCTCTGAACTTCCTACATGCATGTATCAGATACCAAAAGTCCAGAAGGGGGGAGAGTATATCCTTTTAAACTTCATAAGCACCTCCGGGTTCTCTTTCCCCCAAACTAAATTTCACTGAACCATGCGCATGTGGAAATATAGACAAGCAGAGGCACACACCAAAGTGTACAACAAAGCCCACTTAATTACCTTGATTTGTTTGCATGAAATGGTTTGCTCCGATTAAAACTTCTGTTCCGAATAGGAGCAATAGCTGCCTTTCTAGCAGCCTCAGTTGCCAAAGGGAAATGTTTGACCTCCTTTGTGCAAGAGCTCCCTGTCTGAGAGATGACCTTGAATCCATGAACCTTCGGGCTTTAGAGAACTTATCTTGAGAAGCATTGTTAACAAACTTCTGGCCCCGATTTGAAACTCTTTGATTCTAATTAACTATATACAATTGTTGGTGAATTAACTATATACAATTGTTGGATTTTTCCAATCTCTAATTCCACAATCCCCAATCAACCAAAAATCCAAATTCGTAAATTTCACTACAAAACCTATCACCACAATTGAACCTAGGGGCATTCACTCAGATTTACGATCCGGATTGCCCAAATCCAAATTTCTACGAAAATCAATTCGAACCAATTTGGAAACTTGAATATCCAAAAACCTAACTATAAATTCTGAATCAATGCTAAAATTCGAAATTTTATAATCACTAACAAGTTCAATAAAAATAAAAAGGGCCGTTCTAGACATTTTAGAGCCCTTAGGAAAATAAAATAATAGGCTCCCATTAAATTTTAAAAAAATATATATTAAAATATTATAAAGAAAGTATGTTGATACTAAAAAATTTTCTTCCGCGGATTTGAAAATGTAAAAGAAATCAAACTTAATGCAATTTTTAGAGAAGAAAAAATAAAATGAGATTAATTTTATCATATTGAAAGAAGAAACATAAAAAATTGAATGAAATATTAATATATACTATAAAAACTAAAAATGTCTTAGAATTTTAAAATAAATTTTGGACCCCTTTTATCTATGGCCCCTGGGCCAATGCACTTCTCACCGTCCCCTCCGACCCTGAAAATAATTATAAAAATAATTGCAAACAAATATTAAAGTTAACAAAACCACGAACAATATCCACGATACTCTAATTTGTTGAGGCGAGATGAATTATGAATATTAATTAAATACAATGCCACTATTTTATTTATTCAAAAAACGGTTGAAGATTCAGTACATCGTACACCAACAACATCATCTATATATATATATATATATTAAAGCATTAGTGAACAAACTATTCTACAATTAAGGTGGTGTCTCCATTCCAATTTTCCAATTTTTATAGATTTTTGAATTTTTTATTTATAAATTTTTTATTTTGCATTTATTTATTCTTTATAAATTTCAATTTTTGAAATATATGGAATTTCCTATATATATGGAATTCTAAAATATTGTACTTTTAAAAAGATTTGAAAGATTTGAAATTTGAAATTTTATATTTTTTTATTTTATCTATATTATTTTGTAATTTTTAATTTATCAATTTTAGATTTTTTGCATGTCTATTTTTATTCATCTATATATATTTGTAAAACCATTAGTGAAGATGTCTCCCTTTCAAATTTTCATTTTTTTTATATAGATTTTTGCATTTTTGTTTAATAATTTATAGTTTTGAATTTTATTTATTTATTTACGTTATCAGATATATTAATGTAGATATAAAAATCAAAATATTTAGTTTTTAAAAAGATTTGTAATTTCCAATTTATATGGAATTCCTACAATTTTCAATTTCAAAGATTTGAATTTCTAATTTTTCCTTTTTTATTTTAGTTTTTTGCATTTTTTATCCACAATTTTTCAGTTTTTATTTATTTAGTTTGAATTTTAGATTTTCGACCCATCTATTACCAATACGTAATCTTTTTTTATGGTGAGTTTGTGTCTCAAGTTTTAGTAATTTATTTTTATTTAATATTGAATTTAATTTTTATATTTTATGTATTTCTTTATTCATGTTAAAAGATATACTATTGTGTATATAGAAATCTCAATTTTCAGTTTTAAAAAGATTTGAAATTTCCAATTTATATCCCACAATTTTCAATTTCTAAAAAATTCGGAATTTCAAATTTATATGTAATTCTTACTCTTCAGTTTTTCATGATTTATTCATTAATTTTTTCAATTTTTATCTTTATTTTAAACATTGAAGGTTATCTAATAAATTATTTTGTTCATGATTTATTTTATTTGTGATTTAGTTTTTAGTTTTTCAAAAAAAATATAAGGATAAAAATAAGAGCTAACAGCACAAAGAATACAACATTTCCCAGCAGTTATATGAAAAAAAGTGGTAAATTAAATATATTTTAAAAATAGTATCGTATAAACATTTAGGATGACAAATTTTTAATTTAGTTATTTTTTACTTTCTAAATCAATTATTCATATTGCATCACTATTGCATAATTCTACTAAAAAACGGAGTCAATATGAAGATTCAACTGCAAATGTAGCGATGAAATGCAATTCTCAAATATTTTCAAAAAATAGTCATGTTATTCAACTAATAAAAGGCTTTTTCCTTTTATTATTTCATTTTTTGAACAATAAAGAGTTGATTTTTATTTTCGAATTAATATTTTAGAATATATTTGGAATATAAATCTTAGTCCAAGTATATGATGATGAGAATTCTACATGCAAAACAATTACCACATAAAATGATTTAACCTCTCTTCTTATTAATTTGTTCATTATTTGGGATGAAAATTCTTGATTGGTATATTGATTATGAGCCCTGTGATTTAACCGAATTCCCCATTCAATTTAGAGAAGAAAATTCTCAGTCGAAGTGTGTTTTGCAATAACGATAAATAAAAGTCAATGCTATTCTTTAAAGAATATAAGACTCTATATTCCAAAAACATAAATTTTATCACTTCAAATCCAAACATTTTTAAAGATAGTGCTATACTAACACCTACTAATGAGATGGTTGATACGATTAATTATTACATCACAGAACGTATGTCTGCAAATTAAAAGATATATCTCAGTTCCAACAATATTTGTCAAAAGGATGAAAGCGTAGATAATGACAATGAAATATTTTTCACTGAAATATCTAATCATGAACAATTGTTCTAGATTATCGAATCAAGAAATAAAGTTGAAGGAGGGATGCATAGTCATGCTTCTTAATATAGATCTATCAAATAAATTATGCAATAGAAGCAAGTTGATAGTAAATAAGATGCAGAACCATACAATTCATGTTAAACTAATTTTGAAAAATCATGAAAATAGAAAATTCTTATTTGGTAGACTGATTATGAGCCCGTATGATTTTACCAAATTCTCTATTTGATTTTAGAGGAGAAAATTCCCAGTTGTAGTTTGTTTTGCTATGATTATATACAAAAGTTACTGTCAATCTTTAAAGAATGTTGACTCTATCTTCCAAAATCAGTTTTTAGTCAAGAACAATTTTATGTTACAACATTTCGTGTTACTAGCAATAGATGACTCAAAGTATTAAGATGTAATTCACATCGATTAACTCATGATACACAAGAAATGTTGTTTCAATGAAATTTATATATAGCAGGTGTAAACACGTAAATTTTGTTCGCCAATAAAAATGCGACAAGTGTTATCTTAAATATTAATTATTTTTAGGCATTTTAAATAAATTAAATGCTTAAAATAATTAATATATTTATGAGGCTATTTGGATCCATCAAGTCAAATGGATTTATGTCAGGCCAATGTGGGCAAGTCCAAATGAAAGATACACATGCTCTATGATCCAATGAACACTTGAAGCAGTCAGTCCAAAGAAATAAATCAATGTGAATAAGCCCAGATGAAAGGCCCACATGCTTGATGACCCGATGGAAACGTGGATTGGACCGGCCCACCATCCACCATTTTTTCCTCTATAAATAGAGGAGCCCCCTCACAAATTAGGGTGACATCTTCACATACACTCACACACTGAGACTTATATATTCAGTGACAAGACATCTCAAGACTCATACACTTGAGATCCTACAGCAACAAAGTGCTGCAGAAATCCCAAAGAGCCAGAGAGGAAGTATCAAATACACTTCCAAGTCTTCAAATGTTGGAGGAATCAAAGGAGTTCTAGAAGTCGAACCACATATTGTTTGATATTCTTAAATTTCTTATATTCTTGTAAATTGTAGACACTTTGATTGTGAATTAATAAAATTATTTGCAGTTGCTTGTCTATCAAATTTTCTGTCCTACAGATTTTGGCACGCCCAGTGGGACACTTCTACCTTTCATCCTCTCCAAAGAAACTTGAAAATCATTTATGGCTCTGAAGATCGTCAAGAATGCCTTCAAGAACAAACACTCCCAATCCGGTGTTGCTGCTAATCCCAACATCACTACAAGGAACACAAAGAACACCATTGAAGATGTTGCGGTTATGAAGCATGTTGATCAGTTTCTTCCACAACACTTTGAAGATTCAAGATCCACTTCGTCTCCTTCAAGCCCGCAGGAAGATCGAGACCATGCCTCAAGTCTCTCCCATGTTGATGTGATGATGGCGGATGCAACCACTCTGGAAGAACAAATTGCCAACTTGACGAAGATGGTCGAGATGCTTGTCAAGCATGCCGAAGTTCGAGATGCTCGTCTAGACAAACTCATGAACATACTTGAAGGTTCTAATGGAGATCGAGTCAGCAATGAGCCAAAAGATATCCATGAAGAATTGGAGGCATCCCAACAAGGCGCACTGGAAAAGGAGACAGTAGATGTTGGTGCCCAAGCCACCCCAGAAGGCTTCATCCACGTGGACCAGATGAAGGAATTCATCGCCGAAACTCTGAAGAAAGATGTTCCAAAAAGCTCAAGATCATCATTGAAGTATTCCAAGCCCTACACTGCTCGAATTGATGCCGTGAAGATGCCGATCGGCTACCAACCGCCCAAGTTTCAACAATTTGACGGTAAAGGAAATCCCAAGCAGCACGTTGCCCACTTCGTAGAAACTTGCAACGACGCAGGGACATATGATGATCAACTCGTCAAGCAGTTCGTACGGTCACTCAAAGGAAATGCATTTGATTGGTACACCGATTTAGAGCCTGGCAGCATCGACAGTTGGGGGCAACTTGAACAGGAGTTCGTAAACCATTTTTACAGTACAAGACGCACCGTTAGCATGATAGAGCTCACGAATGCGTGTCAGTCACAAGGCGAACCAGTGATCGACTTCATCAACCGTTGGAGAAGTCTAAGTCTCAACTGCAAAGATCACCTATCTGAAGCATCGGCCATAGAGATGTGCATTCAAGGCATGCATTGGGATCTCTTGTACATTCTGCAAGGTATTCGGCCTCAAACTTTTGAAGAACTAGCTACTCGTGCTCACGATATGGAATTGAGCCTCGCATCAATGGATCTTCATCAAATTGGAGACTTCGAACCAGAATCGAAGGAAAACTCAACCCAAGTACATCATTGAAGATTCAAACAACTTCAAGAGGAAAAAGCTAAAAAGCCCCTCATGAAGCCTTCAAAAACATTACTTAAAGCAACTTCAAGTCTTCAAATCCTTCAACACGATCAAGCTCAAAGCCCGTCTTGAAGCAGTCAAATTTTTCAAGTCTCCAAATCTTCATGAGGATCAAGCTCGAAGCCCCTCTCGAAGCCCTTCAAATCTTCAAGTCTTCAATCCCTTCATGAGGATAAAGCTCAAAGCCCCGCTCGAAGTCCTTCAAATGTTCTAGTCTTCAAGCCTTCACGAGGACCAAACTCAAAGCCCCTCTCGAAGTTCTTCAAATTTCATACATTCTACAGGATAAAGCCCAAAGCCCTTATTAAAGCAAGGAAACACATTCCTGGAGAGTCAAATCACCTTCAAGGATGTTGAATTTCCTCTCAAAGTTCTTCATGGCCCATGTCAAATGTATCTCGCATGGATCATCATTAAACCAAGGCTATTGATTCAAAACATCAAGGAAAAATGCCTAAGACATGATCTGAAGACCAAACGCATCTTCAGCAAAAGTCCGAACTCCCAACAGAAGTTGACTGGGGGCAATTGGCTAAAGTGCACGCAACGAGCCATCAACATAGAAGGTGGTTGAAACTTTTGACAAATTTCATTAACACGAGTATTTTTCAATAAAAATATATCACGTTTGAATTTATTAAATGAAGAGAGTTATGATTTATGGAAAAGGGTTTAGGGATATATCAAGATTGTTACTTTTTATTACTCAGGCGGGGTGCTTTAATTTCAAATGGCAATGTGGTCCTCTCTGCCATGAAACTTCTGACAAATCTCATGATACAACCGGGATAAATTGACCTTCAGCCTGTCACACTGAGGGTCCCCGGCATATGTGCCATGATACTTCTCATGATTTCATGTCATGAGATTCCCTGCCATGAAACTTTCGGCAGATTCCCACTACATGAGTATTTTCTGAAAAATCACATTTTTATTTACTCGTGTTAAGAAACTGTGCCCCCGAAAGCGCACGGAGTCAAAAATTGCAGTATTTATAGTAAGTACCGGATCGTTCACTGGAGGATGTGCGATGGAAGCAGGGCCCACGTCATTTACTAAGATTTTCCACTCGGTTACTCGATTCGAGTTTGTGAAATGACTAACAACTACTTGACAGAATTTAAACTGAGCTATGAAAGCAATTAAAATAAAGCAGATAAAATTATTCTAGAAAGCGAATTAAATTAATCTAAGAAGACAATAAAATTAATCTAAGAAAGCGGTTAAGATTATTCTAAGAAAGCAGATTTAAAATGAGACAGAAGGGACAGGGGGAAAGTAATAAAGGTTGGACAAGATTCAGATGAAACACAGTTAAACTTCCATTTTAATACACAGATCTTTGTTTGGGATAATTCATCAGTTAGCTAATTCTCATGCTTCCTTTACCATGTTCCCTTTAACAGACAGGTACTTGTAGTAAGGATTTACATGCCTTAAGACAGCAAAATCTAAGATACCACAGATATATAACTGCCCCTGCGCAGAGGTATGTCATTTATCTGTGGTGGACAAGCAACACCTGACAAATCATTTATTGAGATGCCAAGTACTGTTATCATTCCCCCATGTCACACCCAAAGATTCTAATCAAGCCCTGAACTATCCCTTAACTCTCTGTCCTAGTAGCAGTTACACAACTCTCAATACAACCGAGTGACCTCTAACGAAAGCAGTTAAAAGAAAGCAGTAAAGAAAGCATTTAAAATCCTATCACTCGGAGGTTTCTGAAAGTTTGACCCTGGTAGTAAAAGAAAGCCCCCGGTCAGGATGACCGGGTGTGGATCAAGAATTCCCTATTCTCGGTGAACCGCTCGCAGTGTTCACTTCCCGTCGGGTGGTTATGAGATACAAACTAATGAAACGAACTAATAAATTAGTTCGTTCCGGATGCACTCACTCAGGACTCAAAAATAGGCTTTGGCAGAAGAAGATAGCAGTTGAAAGAATACTCAACCCTACCTTAGAAAATAACCAAGGCCCGAATGTTGTTCCTCTAGTGTTATCTATCACACCTTGTCGGAATCCAAGTGGAATCTGACCCAGTGCAATATTTAATACAAGATTTCCAACAAACAGCAATTTTGGAAAATAATAAATCCGAAAATCATTCCCTATCAGGTACTAGACTCTCAATAAGAACACAGACCCTTTCAGTCTTGGTGAGACCTAATCGCTGACTCTGCTTCTAATTTCCCAAAATCAACCCCCAGTCGGATGTGAATTAGTCATAACTGTCGAATTTATCCCTTACTCAGATCCGGATTTTATAAAGGAATTTTTGTTGGAAATTTATTATGAGACATCTGATTAAAATCAAGACTCCTGTGTCCAAGGGAAGGATCCCAAAATAATATCGACCACAATATCTACATAATAGTATCATGCATAAATTTATAGAGAAGTGTAAAATTAAATAACCCAAAATATAAGGTGGGTTTAGACAGAAGTTGACACACAGAGATGAAATAGCCGGGGATGAGAAGAATTTTGGCTAAAGAGAGTGCCAGAAATAACTGGGGTGATCTGGACTGCAAACATCTGCTATCCAGTTCCCAATTATTCCAGATGGAAAGATTTTTAGACAGAAGGGAATTCCAAGTGACGGTGACCGCCGTCATTCAGCTCCCTTTTGTCTGTGAATGTAAGAAAAACCCACATATTTTCTTGTTGTAATACTTCTCAAATAATGTTGGTCGACATCATTTAATAATACTACAACTTGAATTCAGGTTTTGAAATTAAGATAAAGAGAATAAAACTGTATCCGGATAGGAGTCAGCTGAGCAGCTATTATAATCCCGGATGGACGAACCGCCAAGGCTTCCACCGGCCACTATCCAGACCATGCAAAATAACATCTAATAATTAATATACAGACCACGAGCTAGTTATCCGTGTGGGAATACCCGCCAACATTAATCTGATATATTCCTTATTAGCTGTTTCACACATCACGGGAAAAGACAAAATAAATAAAAGAAAAATATTTTTGGGTCATCTTGCATGAGAGACATTGGTTTCTCATGCAAGGTATGGAAATGAATCCATAATTACTCTTTATGGTCTAAATAATCTCTCATTCCATAATCAATTAATTAATTACAGTCCGGATTATACACTTAGATCATTAGAGTTTAATTTTGTAGAAGAATCTTTTAATGGGAAATTGAACAAAGTTCTCTATATCAAATTAATCATAGGTTGAGATCATTGGATTTCAACCTCAAAATATTAATATAAAGGTTCAATTAATTAATGGGGTGAGATGAAGAATAAAGATTTGGCAAAAAGGTGCCACTTTGTCGCGGAATAGAGTTTGTGTCGCGGAGCATGGTTCCGCGACAAGGGTTTCGCGACAAAGGGGTGGGAAATAAGAGAAATAAATATTCTTGAAAATTAGGGTTTGCTTTGTCGCTAAACAAAAATTTTGTCGCGGAACATGGTTCCGCGACAAGGGATATAGCGACAAAGGGGTTTGAAAGTTGGTAAAGACATAATTCCTGGTCGCGGAACAAGGATTTTGTCGCGGTCCATGGTTCCGCGACAAAGGTTCCGCGCCAGAGTCCTCCCAGAATAAAATTACAAGTATTTGGGTCCTTGGTCGCTAATCAAGGATTTTGTCGCGGAACGTGGTTCCGCGACAAGAGTTGCATCGCGACCAAGGGGTTTCAAAATTAATGGCAAGGCATAATTTTCTGTCTCGGAATAAAATTTTGTCGCGGAACGTGGTTCCGCGACAAGGGTGCTCCGCGACAAAAGCCATGCAGACAAAATGCAAGAATTTGGTCCTTTGTCGCTAAACATGGGTTTTGTCGCGGAACGTGGTTCCGCGACAAAGTGTATGGCGACAATGGGTTTTAAGATTTTATAAAAATTTTGGCAGCATAACCCCTTATATTGCATTACATGGGTGTGCGTTGTGATCCGTGGATCACAACGGGAAAATTACATTGCAACCAGTGGGGTTACAATGTGATGCAATACAATATAGGAGATGCAATTTTAAATAAAAATGCACAAACACTTTAACACTATCCCTCTTTAGATCCAATGCACTAGAAATAGAAAATAAAAAGTAACAATACTACCTAATACTAAAAAGAGCAAGAGCAGTAAAATAAAAATAAAAGAAAAGGCTAAAACTAGCACAAGAAGCAAGAGTACGAACTAACTATGCTAACACTAAAAATAAAGATAAAAAATAAAATAAAATAAAACCCACATTAAATCTATCAAGGGTAAATATCAAGTGTTTATGCATTTTATAAAATAAGGAAAGCAATAAAACCTAACTACAATACCAAAGCATGGTTCAAAATACACCCATTAATTAAGTGTTTGAAACCCACAAGCTACAAAATATAAAACTGGAAAAATAAAAGTGAACACTAGCTACACTTATTTATTACAAAGCATAAATTAAACTAAGCTAAGATCTACTACATTGCATAAAATAAATAAAACTATCTACTCTAACCTATTTTTGGAGAGCACAGTGGTGCCTCCAAAACAGTAAAATAAACTAAAGTGTAGCTAGGTTACTGTTCAAGTGGGTGGGAGGATATATTTATAGAGGTGGAAAATTAGCCCTAGGCCCATTAGGCCCATCTGGTCGCTAAACAACTGCTTTGTTGCGGAACAAATTGCATAGGGACAAAACAATTTTTAGCTCCAAGATGGCGCCAGGAGGGGGCGGGTGCTCGAGGTCCAGAGGAAGAAGACGAAAATTCTAAGCTTGTGGGACTTCAGGTCCAGGGAGCTCTCAATCCATTTGACATGTGGGAAAATCAAAATGGAGTGCACATGGGATGTCACGTGAGGGGCTGTCTCGGAGGGCTGTCTCTGTCGCGGAGAGGCTGTCGCGGTCGGGGTCCATTTTGTCGCGGAACCATGTTCCGCGACAAACTTTTGTGGCTTGATTCTCCTCTCACAGTCTCGGAATAATTTTGGGCGCGGAGCATATTTTTGGGCGCGGAGCACTTTGTCGCGGAGTACACCTTCCGCGACAAAGGTTGATTTGCTCTCTCTCTTCTCTCATTTCATTTCTTTCTTCTCTCCTCTCTCATCTGTCTCGATTCTTTTCCTCTTCTTTCTTTCCTTCTTTCTCTTTCGTTCAGTTTTCCAATTTTCTTCATCCCAGTTTTCCATCTCCTCCATTTTCTTCCTGTTCTCTCCACAAATTTCTTTATTCCTCTTCCTGCTTCTACCGATTTCTTCCCTATTTTCTTGTTTCCAGTTTATCTTCTTCTTCTATTTTCTTGCTTCTTCTCCATTTTTTCTTGTCTTGCTGTTTGGTTTCTGAAATTGGGGATGGGGACGAAGATGGCCGGAACGGCGGACGCGAGGCGGCGGAGCTGCTGGATCTCGTCGGAGTTGAGGGCGAGTCGCCAGAGAAGGTCGAGGCTGGTGGAGAAGATGCGGTCAAGAAGGGCGGAGATGGTGGTGAAGGGGGCTGTCGGATGGGATGGAGGATGAGGATGGTTGGCCGGAGGTGGTGGATGATGGTCGGAGGGATGGAGGGGGGCTTCGCCGGCGATGGATAAGGGTGCGTCGGTGGTGAGAGGGTGGTGACGAAGGGCAGCGGCGACTGTGGCCGTTGCGGTGGTGGCCGAATCGGAGATGGTCGGGGTTGGTGGTACGTGGACGAGAGGACTGGAGATGCGGCGGCTGAGATGGAGTCGGATGGTGGTGCTTCCGATTGCGCGAGTCTGAGATGGAGGGAAGTGGCCGGAGACTGGGGTGGCGCTGTGGTGGTGAGGCGGTGGAACGCTGTCGGAATTGGTGTAGGCGACTGGATGGAGGGTGGCTGGGTGAGGATGCTCGCCGGAGCTGTTGTGCGAATGGGGGTCGGATGTAGAGGCGGCTGTTGGAGGTGAGGCGGCTGCGAGATCTGGGGTTGATGGTCGGAGGGAGCTGTGACTGCGGACGGAGGTGGTCGGAGGTTGAAGAAGGGCAGGTTGAAATGGGGTTGTGGCTGGTGGTTGAAAATGGTGGAAGGGATGGTGAGGGTAGTCGGAAATGGGTGGAGGAAGCGGCGGCCGGCGGCGGCTTGCCGGCGGCAGGGTGGCGGCGGCGGCTAGGTTAGGTTTAGGGTTAGGGTTAGGGTTAGGATGGTATTGGGCTTGGGTTTAGGTGGCTTGGGCCTTGGGATGTTGTTGGGCTTATGGCGTATTTGTGCTAAGGGTGTTGGGCTTGGATCAATTCAAATTGGACTTGGACCGAAACCAAATTAAACCACCTGCAATTAATTTAAACACAAGTGATTAGTGACCATTTAATTTTTAATTATACCAGAAAATGGAATTAAAGGTAAGCATAAGAAATAAATAAATATATACATCAAAATGTAATATTATAAATATAATATTTATTCCACTTGATTATTTGGTTTGTATTCTATTTAATGAATCCGAGTTTCACCGAATAGACAACAGCGAACCAAAATTAATCAAGTGTATGATTTTTAATATTTTTATCATGTTTTTGGGTTTTTTAATATGAATCTAATGAAAATAATAATATTTTTGTATTTTTCAATACCAGCTTATTATTTATACAAACTTGCATAAATCTGTTAAATTCAACTGCTTTCTTATTAAAATAAGACCGGAATACGATCAAATGTCCATGATTAGACACGGAAATAGATTGAAAATAATGGTCAATTTTGGCCATTATCAGTGGTTGACATGATCGTTGCAAAGTCTTGAAACAAATCAAGGAAAATGCTCCTTGACGCACGAGCTTAAACTGCACGTTACTCTTTGCCTGCAAGAGTATAAATAAAAATTAGGCAAACCAAAAATGTGATGTAAAAAAAAGTACATCACTTGAACTACGATATGGCTTGATTCCCATAAGGGATACGTAGGCAACTTGGCCAAATTCCAAATGCAGCCCAAATTAAAAAAACTAAATGTTTTCAAATTATGTTGGATTAACAGAATCAGTGCAAGCAAGAAATAAGAAATGAAGATTGAAAAGCAAGCATTGAAGGCGAAAGCAAAAGTAGTCTTTATTGCCTTAAAATTTTCATTTTCATTTACACTGTGGAATGGAAGAAGTATCAACAAGAAAAATGATACAAGATTCAAGCATCCTGTCAATCTTTAAGTTGACAATCATCTATGGGTATTCAAACAAATCTCAAATTGATGTTTGTGTCCATGCTCCACGGCTTCAACATGATATTCAAGCCAAAGGTGATGCCACTTCGAGCTAATATCCACGAAGCCGAAATAAAAGAGGTTATGGTGTTGAAGACATGAAGATTCTTCATACCTTTCAACCAGCTTGAAGATTTCAAAGTGGATGGTTGAATCTTCCTTCAGAAAGGACGTCGCGAAGCTAGCAAAAAAAAAAAAAAATAACTTGTGTTGGCTTCGGTCGAAATTTGAACTTCACTAATCATGGTTGTTAATAAGTTCCTAAAAAAATGCATATCAATTGTTTGTGGAATTAATTCTAAGTTCATACTTAAATTTGAGCTTGAAATTAAATTTCTACATTGGTGGAGCTTAAAGAAGATACATGATTTATAATATGTGATGCTCGAATTGTCTGGATGAGTAGTCCTCTTCAATCTGTAGGGGTCTCGACTACTGCTTATGAAAACAATTGGAGCAAACAAAAAAAATTCTAGAACTGTGCATGTTGGGAGTTATGGCAAAAGATATTCTCCAATACAAGATGGAACGGGGGCATGCTCCAAGTCAACCATCCTGCAAGCAAAAAATATAGCATCATTTTTGTCCTGTTCAATTGAGTACAGCCGCCCCAATTTGGAATCACCAACGCAGTCAACCCTTGCTTCCCCAAAGTGCACGCAGCTTTCTCCCCCGAACGCCAAAACGCAGCAGCACTCCGACAGAGCGGGGGCACCAGCGGCGGCTCCCCTTACACGGCGACGCAGCTTCAGCGGCATGAGCGGCTACCTTCCCTCCGACAGCGACTCGGACAGTGGCGGTGTCGGGTAGCGGCTGGGAGATGCGACAACAGAAGTGGATTCCTTTGCGCAAGCATGGCGATAGCAGGCACGACTGCACTCCAGTGGTGGCTCTCCCTCCGATGATGCATCTGCCCGCCACAACGGTGGTGGAGCAAGCAACAACAGCAGCGGCTCTCGGCGGTGTCGAACGGCAGCGGCGTGGGCGTCCCTCCGGCGATGGCAGTGTCGCTTCTCCCTCTTCGGCGATAGCAACGAAGCGTGGGCGAGCAGCGGCGTCCGGCCCTTCCCTCCAGCGACTGCTTGCGCGAACCCAGCAACAATGCCGGCGGCACAGCAGACTCCGGGATATGGGCAAGCAGCAGCAGCGGCAGGCAGCAGATGGCGACCTCCCCGAGCGGCGCCCAATTCGAAACGGCGGTGGCTTCCTCGCGGGGCTGAGCAACGGCAAACAGCAGCAGCACTCCGACAGAGCGGGGGCACCAGCGGCGGCTCCCCTTACACGGCGACGCAGCTTCAGCGCGATGAAACCAGCGGCGGCCTCCACGCGGGGGCTGAACGGCGGCTTCGGCATCCTCTCCCTTCAGCAACAGCGCAGGAGCACGGCATCAATAGTGTGGTAGCTGCCTCTCTTGCGCGAACGTCACTCCGGAAGAGCAGCGGCGGCTCGGCAGACGGGCATGGGCTGGGCAGCGGAGCGGCAACGGCACGACCGGACAGGCAGCGGCAGATCTGGGCTTCTACAAATTGCGTTGACGAATTCTTCATCTCAGTCTCGTTCAAGCTGCGGCTCTTCTGAATTGTTGGCCACACAAATTGGTTTGAGATTTATAAAGAGCAGAAGATTTGATATGGTAAAGATATTTGAATTTCCAGTTAGCTTGCTACGATTTGGTTTGAAAATAAGATTCACAAACTCAAAGATTTGGTGGCACACATTTAATTTGGAAATCAAAGATTTGGAAAATGCCAAAGAATTGGGATATGCATGCCATTGGGAAACAATCAAACAAATATGGGCACTGATTTCGTCAATTAATTTCAAAGGTACACGCCAAGAAGGAAAGATATGGGGTACTCAAATGATGCCCAAAGAAAAAAATCATTGGCAAAATAAAAAAAAATATTTCGAGACTCGCTTACGTCTCAAATATTTTGCTTCCGTAAACAAGTCTCGAGGGGGCATCTGTAAACACGTAAATTTTATTCGCCAATAAAAATGCGACAAGTGTTATCTTAAATATTAATTATTTTTAGGCATTTTAAATAAATTAAATGCTTAAAATAATTAATATATTTATGAGGCTATTTGGATCCATCAAGTCAAATGGATTTATGTCAGGCCAATGTGGACAAGTCCAAATGAAAGATACACATGCTCTATGATCCAATGGACACTTGAAGCAGTCAGTTCAAAGAAATAAATCAATGTGAATAAGCCCAGATGAAAGGCCCACATGCTTGATGACCCGATGGAAACGTGGATTGGACCGGCCCACCATCCACCATTTTTTCCTCTATAAATAGAGGAGCCCCCTCACAAATTAGGGTGACATCTTCACATACACTCACACACTGAGACTTATATATTCAGTGACAAGACATCTCAAGACTCATACACTTGAGATCCTACAGCAACAAAGTGCTGCAGAAATCCCAAAGAGCCAGAGAGGAAGTATCAAATACACTTCCAAGTCTTCAAATGTTGGAGGAATCAAAGGAGTTCTAGAAGTCGAACCACATATTGTTTGATATTCTTAAATTTCTTATATTCTTGTAAATTGTAGACACTTTGATTGTGAATTAATAAAATTATTTGCAGTTGCTTGTCTATCAAATTTTCTGTCCTACAGCAGGAATTTGCAAAATGAATACTTTATGTTGGTGATGATAAAGCTGGTATTGATCTTTAGAGATGTACAATCAAATTTGATATTTCCAAATGATATTTTTAGTAACTATATGGGTGATCTTATAGTGACATTTTTTAAAAGTATATATAAAAATATAAATTTCAACACATCGAATCCAGACATTTGGTCAAGTCCCCCTTCTCCCAACCATAGGTTGGGGGTTCGATCCCCACCCGGCCCATATCCTTTCCCATTCTCCCCCTTTGTAATTTGTGTGGTTTGGGCTCCCATACATCTTTGCCGACACATGAGTGTCACTGTTTACCAAAAAAAAAGATGATGCTATACTAGCCCCTACCAATGAGATGTTTGATACAATTAATGATTACATCGTAAAATGCATGTCTGCAAATGGAAACGTATATCTCAGTTCTAACAAAATTTGTCAAGAGAATGAAAGTATAGATAATGACGATGAAATTTTCATGGGTAGTGATGGCAATAGGTCGGGTTTGAGTTGGGTCCGCCAAGACCAAGACCCGACACAGGGCCCGGTTCCGGGTCTGACACGGACCCGTTGCCATCCTTAGGCAACGGGTCGTGTAACAACCCTACCCCGGGCTGGGCCTGCAGACCATGCACCCCAACCCCTCCCCATGTGTGAAATCACATTCACCCCATGGTGGGTTGTTGGGAGTGGGATTTGAACACCCAACCTCCCCTTTAACAACCACCCTAAGGTAAGGTTGTTAACCATGTGGGCTGCAGCTCATATGGTTAACAACCTTACCTTAGGGTGGTTGTTAAAGGGGAGGTTGGGTGTTCAAATCCCACTCCCAACAACCCACCATGGGGTGAATGTGATTTCACACATGGGGAGGGGTTGGGGTGCATGGTCTGCAGGCCCAGCCCGGGGTAGGGTTGTTACATAAAAGTGCACTTTTTATGTAACAACCCTACCCCGGGCTGGGCCTGCAGACCATGCACCCCAACCCCTCCCAATGTGTGAAATCACATTCACCCCATGGTGGGTTGTTGGGAGTGGGATTTGAACACCCAACCTCCCCTTTAACAACCACCCTAAGGTGAGGTTGTTAACCATGTAGCTCACATGGTTAACAACCTTACCTTTAGGGGGTTGTTAAAGGGGAGGTCTAGGGATCAAATCCCACTCCCAACAACCCACCATGGGGTGCTTGGCGGGAGGCCTGGACGCACACATGGGGACGGGTTGGGGTGCATGGTCTGCAGGCCCAGCCCGGGGTAGGGTTGTTACATAAAATGGTTAACAACCTTACCTTAGGGTGGTTGTTAAAGGGAGGTTGGGGGGTCGAGCCCCATCTCCAACAACCTACCATGTGGTGATGTGATTCACACATGGGGAGGGGTTGGGGTACATGGTCTGCAGGCCCAGCCCGGGGTAGGGTTGTTACAGGTCGGTTCTGGGTCCATTTTTATAAGGCCCAAGACCCGACACAAGCTCGGGTCTTGCTCAGTTCTCGGTTCTGATACGAACCCATTGCCATCCCTATTCACATGAATATCTAAACACGATCCAGTGATTTGGATTACCGAATCATGTAATTAAATTGAATGAGAGCTGTGTAGTCATGCTTCTTAGGAATATAGAGCTGTGTAAAATGATTATGAGCCCGTTTGATTTAACCAAATTCCCTATTCGATTTCAGATGAGTGAGTTCCTACTCTCAGTTTGTTTTGTTATGACTATTATCAAAAGTCAATTCAATTTTTAGCCATGGATATTATATTTTGCAATATTTCATATCACTAGCAAGTGGGGACTCAAATTAATATACGATGAAGATGAATTAATTTAGGATACAAAAAAAAATATGTTGAAGATGAAATTTTTAACAAATTGTGAGTTTTAATATTATGCTTAATAATTATATTTAAAATTTTGTTTGCTTTTAATTTATATAATTTCAAATTAAATAAAAATATTATTTTAATATTTATCAGGGATAAAAGAAGACAGTTTAATATGGTTTATCTGTTAGTTTTATTTTAAAAATAATTGAATTATATTATTATATACATCTCTTTCGAATATATATAATTATTAGATAGTTTTCTATTATTGAAAATATATTTTTTATTACGTTCATATATAGGGGAAAAAATACCGAATATACTATATACCACACATATCATAATGAAAAAAATACCCAGCATGCCGAAATTTCCGGTATACTGTAATTTTCGGTACAATATGATATCGTACTGTAAGATTTCGTTATACTAACGGTATATATTTTTTGATGCCACGATATACCATTACTGTACCGAACTTCGTTATACTTCCTTCGTCTCATTGTTTTACGGACCCACCCATCACGTTTGTCGATACACATTTTTAATTGTTAATTACTTAAATTGTGTATAGTGAAAATTTATAAAAAGCTGATATTATAAAACTACAAGATTAGACGAATCTAACAATATCTCACTTGATTATGTTTTTTTTGTACATAACTATGATAAAAAATTGAATCAAAGTTAAACAGTGAATAGTGCCCCAAAACCCTCCGTAACGAAAACACCGAGATGAATGTAGTATACCGTAGTATTTGTATATTAGTATATACCGAAAGGTTCGGTAAGCCGGTATATACCGCAATAAGGGTTTGTCGATATGTACATTTCGGTATGTCGGGTCCGTATCACAATTCAAATATAAATTTTGGTACCATATACTGTATGACGAGAATTTTTCGGCATATCGTACCGACACATCCCAATATATTATATTATGAATATACATTATATATAAATATATAATTATGCCCGTCGAATTTCGACGGGTTAATTACTAGTTATGTAAAATAGAAATAACATGGTCGGGTGGTCGCACAAGTTGCTCCACACCCCAACGGGATCCTTCCTTTTCTAATTAAGGCATCCACGGCCTTATTGCATTCTCTAGGAGTGAGGGTGAAAACAACGTTTCAATTCCGATCCATTGCGGCATATCTAATCTGGGTGATCTTGTTATTTAATATTTTAATATTTTAAATGTTGGATTTTTCGGATTTTCAACGCATCAATTTAATTCGTTTCAAAAATCAAATCTTTTGAAAAATTCAATCCAAATCAAATTTCAACCTTCCGATTTCGTTCGGATTGCAGATTTTTTTACTCATCCGAATCCTCAAATTCAACATTAATGATCAGAAGAAAAATGGAAGGGCCAGGAAAAGGCTTGCCAACCGATGTGCACTCGATTCTTATAGCAATTCGTGATGATTAATCTACAATCCTCCAACCCTCCATGCTCTTTCAAGCTTACCGGTTTCCTCTCCTTTCTCCTTCGAATCAATGACCTGAATTCACCAATAAGACAACAATGACCTTATTTGACATACATTAATGGGCTTGGGCCCCAAATCATACCAAACAAGTGGCCCAATCCATTCACTATTTGGATCACTAGAAATACGGTTGAATCTTGCTCTATTGTTCATCATGATTGAACAAGTTTGAGCTCAAAACCATGTGTTCATCACTAGCTTGTCCTGGGAACCACTACTTTTAAAAAAAATAAATAAAATAAAAAATACAATTTGAGTCATCTCGAGCATTTCATTTGGCAAACACAAATAATCAAACATTTTAAAGGCGTAAATAATTCCTCAAACTAGGTGTACAATATGAAATTCCCCAGTTCGATTGGCAATGGGTCGGGTGCTGCGGACTCCAACCAAAAGAAATTTTCAGACCTTCAAGTCGATCTGAACCGAGATTTTATATCTTTATATCTGAACAGGACTAATCCGTAAAGAATTGAACCAGACCCGAGGACCCGCATAATGTAATGAAATTATTATGGACCCCACCAATATGACCAAAGACCCGAAAAGATAGATAGCTCATAAATCACTACAAAAAAACCAAATTATAACCAAAAAAGTCATTATTCTTGCATATAAATTAGGAAATAAATTACAAAACTAATCCTAATATCAAAATTAAATTCACAATAGTAAATTCAAACATAAAACAATGAATCACTAAATTCATACATAAATTATGTAAAACAAAAGCGACTAGTCAACCGCATAAGTCCATCTACGAAAGTACTACTGTATTACTACTAAGGCATACTACGGGTCGGGTCCGCTGCTAGATCCAACGCGAGAAAAATTTAAGAAGGGTCCGACTCAGAACTGACCGAAGACCCGAAAATGAAGACTTGAATCGGGTTGAGCCCGGGTCAATTTTTGGATCTACCAGGTTAAATTGCTCTAGTTAGCCAAAAATCTAAGCAAGCAGAAATAAACGTCAATCATGTTAAAGGACTGAGCAGGGCGTTTGTTTTCTTGGGGGGTATGTATATCCTCCGCCTCAGAATAAACTTTACGTTTGACTTTTTGGCACTATTCACTGTTTAACTTTAATCCAAATTTTTATCATATTTATGTAAGAAAAAACATAATTAAGTGAGATCTTGTAACATGTGTCTAATATTCTTTTTTAGAATATCAAATTTTTTAAATTTTTTATTATACACAATTTAAGTTATTAATCATTAAAATGTACATCGACATACACACAGTAACAAAAAATGAGACGGAGGAAGTAATAAGAAATGTCTTATAAATTTAAATTTAATTTTTCGAAAAATTATTTTTGTATGATAAAGGAAATGTAAAACTAGAAAAGCTTTCTCCACCCAAAAAAAATTAGAAAAGCTTTGAAAGCAAGGAAGTTGTATGAAAAATATAATGAACTGATTAACTGAGTACTCGTCACCTCTTCTTTCTATAACTCACCCACCAACTCAATTCTTCAGTTATATTTGTTGCATTGGGCTTCCACAACGGTCTCTTCAGTTATATTCTCAAATTGCTATCTCCGATCCAAAACTTTTACTCAAACTTTATTTTTCAGTGAAATTTACAGTTTTTCGCTATCCATATCCAACAAAAAATTCTACATTTCCATATATAATATATATATTTAAAAATATAAAATATTTAAATTTTATTAATTCAAATTTAAGATATACAGTACTTATTAAAATACAACAAAAGTAGATTTATATTAAAATAAAAAATTTAAAATATCTATATCATAATTAACAAAAAAATATCTATAATGCAAAAAAAAAAAAAAAAAAAAACTAAAAGAAAAAAGATGAGTAGAGAAAGAAAACAAAAAAGAAAAAGAAAAAGAAAAATAATAAAATAAACAAATACCGATTGCGATTGGGCAATCTTTACCCGTTCTACTGTGCACTAACGCTGAAGACGGATCTCCCGCAAAACTTCCGTAAGCGTTGGAGACGCATTCCATAATATTTCGTAGTCCATGCTAATCTTCAATCTTTAAAACATCAAGATTCAAGGTGGGTAATCTTCAATATTCTGTGCTGGTTTTGCTTTTGCATATTAATCATTGTTTCAAGTTAAAATTTACCTTCAATTATGATTCGTGGTTGTTATTCTTGTATGTTTAATTGAATGTGCAAATTTTCAATTTTGATTTGATTCTTTAGGTCGAAAATGTGCAAATTTTCAATTGTTGAAAGAATCGCTGATCTTCAGAACAGAAACGCTGCAATTATGCAGGAAAACAGGGAACATAGGAATCAAATTGAGGAATTGAGTGCCACTTGGGATGCATTACGCCCTGAGAATGAGAGATTGCGGACTGAGAATGCGAGATTGCGGGCTGAGAATGAGAGATTGCGGGCTGAGAATAAGAGATTGCGAAAGGAATTGGAGATGGGCACTGTGAAATTGAGGGAGAAAATCAGTGTTCTAAAGAGTCGTCTGGAGAAACTGTCGGAATGGAAGGGAACCGCAGCAGCCGAGGATGGTAAGAATTTGATTGGTGGTGTGAATCAAAGGGACTTGGTAATTGTTGGAGGATCACTTATTGCTGCAATTGCTGCAATTGCGGTTGACTTTCTACACTCAATACGTTGAGTGAACTTATTATTCTGATCGATGTTACCTCTGTCCTTACTATGTCTTTACTGGGTTTCAATCTTGATAGGTCGTGGGTTAGCCAGCCTGGTGTCTTTAGGATTGAGATTTTGGTAATACCTTTTTATGACACAGTTCTTTCTATCCTGTTTGTCGGCTATAGTTTCTCCGAAGAACTTCTTCTTCTTGTGCTTTTACCATCGCTAATGAACAAATGCAAAGCATATTTTATCATATAAGTACTACTATTTCACAGTTTGCATTTT
Organism: Hygrophila difformis; assembly: GCA_030278955.1. Lineage (NCBI taxonomy): Eukaryota > Viridiplantae > Streptophyta > Magnoliopsida > Lamiales > Acanthaceae > Hygrophila > Hygrophila difformis. The sequence continues at coordinate 45,640,133 of JAOANR010000006.1, read as the reverse complement.
TTGTCCTCAGTTTGGATTAGTGACTTTTTTTGTATGCTTGAAACGTTCAGTTTTCCTCAACTAGTTTTCCGCATCAGTTTTCCTTTTCGCTTTTTCACTGAAGTTACTGCACCGTTTGTCCACTCCATATGTATTGATTGTATTAATTCTTTGGTTTGAAAGTTTGAATTGAAATATGGTGTTGTATGAAGTTTATGCTGTGTTCTTCAAATCTCAAAACCTTCCCTGATGATTACCAACAGTTTTCCCATGTGTAATCCTTAACAATTTTAACTTTTTGAGAATTACAGTTCATCTGAAGATGTGCAACATACAAATCATTCAGTTGAGCAGCTAGATGATAATTGAACACAAGAGAATGAATATTTAGACAAATTGTTGATAGAAGTTGAATACATCAAGAAAACAATCAATTTCAATAAACTAATTTCACACCACACACAAACATGCATAATAGTGTCCTCTTATACGGCTTTTCTGCCTTATTGTGTACACCTCACTCACAAATTCACAGCTTTTCCGAAATCGGGAATACCACTCTTCTGCTCCTTTCAGGATTCGATTGCTGCCAAGTCCTACTGCCTATGTATCACGAAATATCTTGTCTGGTTAGCTCAATTGCGATCCTTGATGGAAAAACAACAGGACAACATATAGATTACGCACCAGAAATCACTGATCAGAACGTTGCAGAAGATCGAGCAAACCACAACAATTCTTCCAAGATGCTCGACTCCCTGCAGCAACAGCAACAAATGGCTGCCTCCCCAAACATATCATTGAAGTAAGGAATCTAACAATTAGCTACACAAATAAGTTTAAAACATTGAACAAGACTATCATACATACCTTCTGAGTATGTGCACCTCTTGCAGTCTCCTCATCCTGATCATCCCTCTCCAACTCCCTTGGGACAGCAGCAGCAGCAGTTTCTTCACATGGTTCGGGCTTTTCAGGCTCCGAGTGTTCCCCTGCACCCTTGTCGGAGATATGCAGTGCTTCCTCAACGCCACTGCTCAAATTCTTCAAAGAAGTCAACTCATCGGATATCACGCTTTCCACTTGAGTTACATAATTAGATTGTTCTCCAACACTATCAATCAGAGACTCTACAGCTATGGCGACCTCTGTGACCAAGCCCTCTTCTTTAACTTCTTCATTGTGGTATTTGACTTGAGCATCTTTGATCTTGGAACTGTCTGCATCTTCCATTGTTTTAGTCTGATTCTTCGAGTTTTCCAGTGTTTTTCTCCCCTGCAGAATACACAGGTCGGTTGAACAGGACCTCAAAGTATCACTGTGACATGATTGATGCAAAGGGTATAAAATACAACATGTTGAACTACAAGAGAATAATGAATATACTTTACACATATACCTCTAATTCTCCACCAAACAATCAAGGATCATTTTTTTTTTTTTCTTTCAAAATTCATATCGGGGCAAACCCGTTTGCAACTTTGTCTTAAAAAGTGTTGCTTATTTTGTTATATTTATGATTTCATTGCTTGCTATTGGGAAACGTCCAAGGAGACCTAACTACCCATATTCTGTGATGTTGATGGCGCGCCTGGGGAGCTGAACTCCCACTGAATCCACACCATTTCAATGGTGTGGATTATTCAGGGCATTGAAGTCCCTGGAGTTCTGAAGAATCACCACCCTTCAATTATTATTATTATTTTTTTATTTTTTATATTTTTATTTTTTTTGGAATAAGGTCTTGACTATTGTAATAATTGAATAAAGGTAGAAGTGAGTGGATTAGCACATCACCAGCAGGCTCCCCACACCATTACGTACTTCATTGATGATGGACACTTCTACTTCTTCCAAGCTCCCGGGATCCGGACACCGATCTCCCTTGGTATGTACTACATATAGAAGATAATACATTTGGTTTGTGAGCCGAATAGTATTGAAAGAGTGAGTGCTTTGTATGTATGTGTATGTCATGAGTATTTTTATATACAATTCAAACACTAATAAATACCCGACATTCAACTCATTAGCACCAAGCACACATCGGGTCAGCACGTTAGCACGGTTGAATGAAACATTCAGTATCCTAGAAGATAAACATCCGACATTAATATTTTAGTTGACTTGAGAAGCAAAATGAGCAAGCTTTATTTCGAGCAGACAAGCATAAGCATCCAAATGTAATGGTACTACTATTTAAGGTGAACTTTGGGAGCTCGGTGGACCTAGGTCCAGGAGCTCGGTGATTCTATTCTTATGGAGGTTAAGGGCCATGTAAGAGTATATGGATGTCACAACATGCATTATTTAAAATGCAAGTAGGAGGCAATGAATCATTGTTAGACAAATTCCATTTGTGTATATTTATGAGATCGATGATGATGATTAATTAGAGTAATCCAAGTGGTAATTCTTTCATAATAGTATTATCTTAATTTCGTTAATGGGTGTTGGTAGAGCCGGCAAAAGTAGTGTAGAGCTGTTGATGATATCGTGCTTCTTTCGACGGTCGCTCGTCTTAAACAATTGGTGCCCGCCCACACGCAGACTATATTATAGGCAGCTGGGGTGAACTTTAATATATATTTTGTTCTTCACACAACATATTATAAAATAAATTTTGATATATACTGGTAAATCAAATAGAAATAGAATACACTTCGTTGACCATTTTCGGTAGAGTTAAAAAAAAAATCAACAATTTCCTGTTTGTTAGAAATAATTTAGAAGAATTACATGTTTCAACCCTATTTTGTATATGGAATTTCTTTTCTAACCTCAATTTAATTAAAACTCTTTTTTCTACCCATCCGATTGAAGACCTCTGAGTGGCGATCATAATGCAAAATAAGGGTATGTGAGTGAGGGTCGAAAATGCGGGTATGCAAAATGTGGCGATGGAAGACATCCGAGCAGATTGTTAGCGAACATATCTAATAAACTTAGAAGAAATTAATGACAGTGTAGCAGGAACGCGATTTATGTCACCGAGTGACGATCGAAAGGCAATAGATTGGGCTTCGCATCCATTCAACTGGATCTAAAACTCTTCAAACGAAAAAAAGTCTGCACCTCCATTTTCTCATTCGTAAATTGCATTCGATTAGATCTTAAAACCCTAGATCAATTCATTCCTGAAACTCCATTTTTCTCATTCGTTTCCTTCCACAACCGATTCTGGTTCTCTGATTTTTCTTTTATTTTCTTCACTTTGTCCTCTGAATTCGATTCGAATTAGACTTCCAGCGCCGCGGCGCCGCCGGCATTCTTCAATTTCTTCCTCCGCCTTCGATTCGAGTTAGACTTCCGCCTGTGTCGATTCATTCAAGTTTGATTTCGGATGCTATTGGAGGTACCGCCGCGGCGCCGACTTTCTCTATTCTCTTCGTTGATGTCAACGAGCACCGCCCAACATTTGGAGACTTGAATACTTGAAATGGAGGCCAACACAAAAGCCACGAACAGTTCTCTGTACTTATTTTGAATTAGTTTTTGTGCAGTTGTGTTGATTCGAATGTTGGAGATACGTGCAATTTTTGTGAGTTGTGAGGAGATGCATATTATTGCAATTTTGAAAGTGGTCTTTGGAGTCCCACTCGCAAACTTACAGCAATCGAAATCATGTGTTTTTATTTCAAACAGCCTACTTGAATGGCCACATAACAATGCATCTCGACAGTTTTCAGGGGAAAATAGTCCAATACGTCCTTTATCTTCTTCCTTTGGACCAAATCAGTCCTTTTAGATATTTTGACCTCTTTTGATCCTTTATGTTTCATAATTTTAGCCCAAATAGTCATGTTTTATGTTTAAGTGGGCTAATTACAAAATTAACAGATTTATAGTGTACACTTGGCAATTTGGGCTTACTTGGCATTACACATAGACAAAAAAAACCCTACCCGAATGATGCGGTTCAAACCGCCCAAAATGCAGCCCCAAAATTGGCCATATTCAAATGGAATGCAATGCAATTCTACGCAGTAATCGTCCAATAACCTAATCAAAAATTTGTTTGTGGATTGTGGTTACCTACAAATCCTTCACTCCATCGCTATATCCAAGAACCACCCCTCTTCTTTGCAATTTCCTACCTCCTATCGACTTTCTTCACATCCCCTAAACTCCTAAATTCAAGATCCCATCTCCCGAATCCAAAATTTTCCTTTTCTCAAACCCGCTTGCTCTCGCGCTGCAACATTCGATTCCCTTTTCAAGAACCCTACGAGCTCTCGCACGGGAATAGCGGCACTACTTTCGACGCGTTTCTTTCTGCTTTTGAATTCCTAAGTCTCGTTTGCTCGACGGCGGTTTCCGTTTACATTGTAGTTAGATCGCGAGATGCAAAGGGGCGCGGCGTTGGGGTTGTTCGAAAGCAAGATTTTAGTGTGACGCTGCGTGGTTCTGGTCGGAGGACTGATTGCCGGGGTGCTGATAAGACCACGACAATGAAAGAGGATTTGTGAGGTTCAACATTTGCATTGGTTGGCTTCCAGTGGGGCTAACTTGTTGGAGAGGGTGGAGAAACTGGAGGATGGTTTTTGCAGTTCGATATCAATAATCCAAGCGCTGGCCAGGTAGAGTTCATACGCAATTCTCCGGTCTCTCTCGCTCCCCCTTCGATTTGCCATTTTCTGGAATGGAAAGCCTCGGAAAGGAAAGATGAACAGACTCGGCATGATTTGCGAGAGAGACCAGAGAATTGCGTATGATATTTCAATTTTGGGGCTGCAATTTGGGCGGTTTTAACCGCATCATTCGGGTAGAGGGTTTTTTTTGTCTATGTGTAATGCCAAGTAAGCCTAAATTGCCAAGTGTACACCATAAATCTGTTAATTTTATAATTAGCCCACTTAAACATAAAACAAGACTATTTGGGCTAAAATTATGAAACATAAAGGACCAAAAGAGGTCAAAATATCTAAAAGGACTGATTTGGTCCAAAGGAAGAAGATAAAGGACGTATTGGACTATTTTTCCCAGTTTAGAGTGACACTCGGAAGGGGCGATTGGCATTCGAAAATATTGATTCTGGCCGTTTCAATCCGGGCAAAAAAAGACTTTTGATTAAATTGTGGGCAAAAAAGTTTTTTATTATATTATATAGGATATAATTGTTCCAAACCCATAAACTTATGGAAGTCTGCAAAATTTGGTGGTATGTGAGTGAGGGTCGAAATGCTTTCGACTGGCCCTCGTTGTCTTCCTCCCATTCCGATTGTCGCCGGCTCTGGCGCTGTTCTCTGTTCTCTTTCGACCTCTCTTTCGACCGCCATTGGAGACACCCCCATCGCCGTTCCTTTGAAGACAAGAATACTTGAAATGGAGTTCAAAGCAAAAGGCACCATCCTGTCCCTCTCATCATCACTGTCCCGTTCACAACTTGCATCTGTTCGGTGTCTCCCGTCGCCTCGCCGACATCACCTAATCATCATCGCGGGTCTCCGTCAGCTCAACCATCGCCCGTCGTCATCGTTCCTTGAGGATAGAAAACCTTCAATATATCATTGGCAGGGAGCTTCTCCAACTCCGGCGAGGACCTTCTGTCCTTCCATGGCCGACTCCATCAACTTGCTGCCATCATCTTCTCCCGCAAACATCTTCGTTCTGGTCACCAACATCATCAACGGAAGCAGCCACCAGATCCTTTCATCATCTTCAGCCGCTCAACACCATCCCTCCACAGCCCCCGAAAGCCGCAACATTCGCGAATCACAAATTCCCGACTCACCGTTTCAACCGAATGAAGGCGATCGCCACTCGAATTTTTGAGCGGAGCTCGTATGGCCTTTTCGGAGTTTTATAATTTTACCCTCGAATGCCAAGTCAAACGGAAGCTTTCGAAACCATTCGACAGTCGGCCGATTCTTGCTCGAATATATTCCATTCTTATAGGGCAAAAAAAGAGTTTACCTTAAATTGAGGTTAGAAGAGCTTTTTACTATTCCACATGGGCATATTGGTCTCAAACCTATTATTACCAGAGATAATAACTAAAATAGGCCACCTGCCCTTCCACTTTTAGGCCACGATATTTTGATTTAGGTAAATGCGCAATTAGAATGGTTTCGGGCCCGATAGGTTATTTGGCCGGAATTCGGGCCGCAATGGTCTAAAAGTGAAAATGACTCATTCTGGTGGTCTATTTTAAGTTTTTTCAATTATTTTTTATTTTATGTAATTAAAATAAATAAGACCCATTCCATACCATTATTTATGTCATCCTTTCTTCTTTTTCTTGTTCCAACTTTTTTTATTTCATTTTAATTTTAAAAAATATTTAAATATTAATCGCCAAACCTACTGTTAACACATAAAAAATTGTGTTAATAAGACCCACATACATATTCAGACCCAATAGGCATAAAGGCCAATTTATCAGGCTTGAACGGAGATGGACAACCCAAGACCAACCCATGAACCCCGAAGGAGTGTCATCCCGAGCTAGCATCTATCCGAATAAAGGCGCAATCCGGAGAAAGCAAGACCCGAGCACGATAACTGTCCGAGTTCCACGAGTTGCAGAAAATGATTCCGAAGCGTTGCAAGGTGATGTCACCCCGAGCAGAAGAACATTCATCATCCTCGCGGAAGCATTATCCGCGGCAGATCAATGGGGGAAGACTTGGTTTGAATTGTAATCTTATCCCTTCCCTCAACCGGTGCCTCCTCACGAACAGACACTAAGCATTGTAAAAATACTAGAAGATGTAATTTGGGCTCCTCAACAACTCCAAATTTTATACAATGTATTTTAATTTCTAGTATTTTACTTTTCCTTTGTCGCTGTTGTAGGTGCAAAAAATGCGTAGACAGAAACTGCAAAATACTTTTATTAATTTCACAATAAAATGTCTACAATTACAGAGAATTTGAATGAATTTAAAAGAAATATGTGAAGATCAAACGATATGAGTGTTCGACTTCTGTTACTCCTTTGATTCCTCCAACCTTGAAGACGTCGAGATGCTTTTGTGCTTTTTCTTCGGCTTCTTGGAATTTCTGCAGCGTTTTGTTGCTGTAGATCTCAAGTGTTTGAGTCTTGAGAGTGTGTGTCTGGAAGTGAAGTAGTGAAGTAGTGAAGTAGTGAAGTCGTGGTGACCCCAATATGTGACAGGGTGCCTCTATTTATAGAGGGAAAAACCCTAGGGTTTGTGGATATTGGACCAATCGATGGGCTGGTCCAATCCACATTTTTATCGGGTCACGTGGGCCTTTCATCTGGGCTTGTTCACATTGACTGATTTCCATGGACTGGCCTGCTTCAAGTGTCCATTGGATCATAAGCTTGTGGGTCTTTCATTTGGACTTGTCCACATTGGCCCAATATAATTAAATCCATTTGGCTTGATGAATCCAAATGGCCCAATAAATATTAATAATTATTTCAAGCATTTAATTTATTTAAAATGCCTAAAAATAATTAAATTAATATTTAAATTTACACGTGTCGCATTTTTTAGTAGCGAATAAATTTCACGTGTTTACAGATGCCCCCTCGAGACTTGTTTAGGGCGAAATAAAATATTTGAGACGTAAACGAGTCTCGAAATATTTGTTGCATGCCTACCCAATTTTGCTTGGGCTCATGAAATTTTTTTTCTTGTGGGCCAATTTTTTCTTCAACGTTTTTTTTCTTCACACGTTTTTTTTCCTTTTTTTTTTCTTCTTTCTTTTTCGGTCTCTTCCAGATTCGGTGCCCTTACTGTCCAAATCATATCTTCATGTGTATACTTGATTTGAATCTGATCCATCTTGCCGTAACACCTTGAATCATACCCAACTCAAACTTGATCGAATATACATCAAATATTTGCCCATGAATATTCATCAAATATTTGCCCATAAAGTATGTCCAGGATTTACATCTTACTTCAAAATTCATTGACAGATCTGCAAACATGACTCAAACTTGATATTTCTTAATTAAATTCCCAAACCCAGCTTAAACTTGATATTTATCCAGTTGAATCTCCAAATCTAAATCAAATTTGATACTAACAACATATTTCCTCAAAGATTTCAAAAACCCAATCAGGATTGAATCTTCACATATCTATGGAATTCATGCTGGCATCTATAAATGAAACCCTCAGTAACAAGAAATCACTTTACATCTCTCCCATAAGCGGACTAGTAAGACCGAGGTAATTTTCTTCTCATGAGTGGTATAACCATTTTCATTCAATCCATACCAATTTACATCACATAATTAACTCTTCACATGTGAATCTGTAGGCAAAGCCAGAAACAAGGCATACAGCAACTATATCCAAGAGCAGAATCATCTTCAGACTCCAAGTCAGGTAACGCCCTCTGCTCATTTTTTTCTTTGTTTCTTTGCACTTTTTTTTCTATTCCTGTATACTGCTTTCTTGTTTTCTTTTTTTTGTGTCTGTTGCTTGTTTTTTTTTTTTGTTTCGTTTTCCTTGTTTTTTTTCCTGTTTCTTTGTTTCTTTGCATTTTTTTTCCTTCGATCAACTCGTACAACAACAGAGACAAAGTCCATATCGTTCAATCCCGATTCTGCTCCAATTCAGAAGTTAAAATAAGAGCTCGGTACCTGGTTGTCGTCATGGTAGACGGGATGTTTGGTCACACGGCGCTGCCGTTGGCCTCTACCCTAACCTACCCGCCATCAAGAAGCCTTTGACAATGGCGGTGTTTGGCGACACGGCGCTGCCGTTCGCCTCATCCGTTATTTGTTCAAAAGGCCGGCCGCTCGTCCGAAGCCAAGCTGCCGCTCATCCGAAGTCGCGCCCTTGGCAATCCAGGCCGGGAAAAATATATGCAAAGTCTGGTGTAGGGGTTTTAGGTACAATTCTGTTGAAAGTATTGCACCAAGTTGACACTCCTTCTGGCCACTCACTTTCATCTGGCATCCCAAATAGGCTGATTATGTGCTCCATCACAGCGACCTCAGATGTTTCAGGAAAGAGCTTTTTGTGCGTCACCATCTCAGCAAATATGCATCCTACAGACCATATATCGATTGCATAAGAGTATGGCAACCCAAGAAGGAGTTCAGGTGCCTTGTTTTCTGAAGAATGGATGATCCAAAGCTTCCAAAACAGTGATTCTTCTATGTAGATTCACACACAACATTTTCTTTAGAAGGTCGCGCCGCTGCTATCCATTCGTTCAGACGCTGCCGTGCCGGAGAGGGAGAGAGAGCCATGGCCGGAGAAAGAGAGAGGATCGACGGAGGGAGCCCCGCGCCGCCGCTGCCGTCGTTCGCCCCGCCGCTGGAGCCTCGCGCCGCCGCTGCTGTCACCGGAGGAAGGAGACGCTGTCCGTCGTCGCGCCGGCCGCTCGGAGGCCGCCTCGTTCGGAGCTCGCGCCGCCGTCGATGGAAGAGGGAGGCTGCTCGAGGAGGCGTCGCGTCTGTTGTCGATCCAGGCCGCTGCCGCCGTCGCGAGGGAAGAGGGCCGGAGAGAGGGTTCGCGTCGCCGCTGCCGGACGCGTCGCCGGAGGGAGCCGCTGGTGTTCGCGCAATGGAGGAGACCGGAGGGGGGAATGCCGTCGTCGCTTCGCGTGGCCGCCGCTATCTGCTCAGCCGGAGGGACGCCGCTCTCTGGAGGCCGCCGCCCGTCGCCGCTGGAGCCCAGCGCCGCCGCCGCTGTTCGTCGCTTGTTTCTTGCCCGTGCTTGCGCAGCCACCGTCGCCGTTGGCCTTGGCCGGAGTTGGATTGGATTGGGGCAAGGGATTGTGATGTTTGCAGACTGGTTTCTTGAGAGAAATGGGGGGCTGCGTCCTTTTTTTTTTGGTTTTTGGGGAGGGCTGCGTTTTTTCTCTTCAATTGGGGGAGAAGAAGACACAAATTTTTCCTTATTCCACTTTAACCCCAACACTTAAAAACCCTAGAATTCTTGGCCCCAAATCTTTAGTAATTAAATTTTGCCCCCAACATATTCTAGACCTTAGGATTTAAGCCCTAAATTTTGGAAGACCAAATTTTGACCCCAACATATTTGGCATTTTGAGGATAGGTCCCAAAATATTTAATTTTAAGTCCAAAAATTTAAAATGAACTTAAAATTAAATCCCAAACAATATTTAACATGTATTTTTTTGTTTACATGTAAATATCCATTTTTTTTTTGTAGTGCCCAAAATTTGATTTCGTGGAAATTTAACTCTAAGTCCAAAAATTTAAAATGAACTTAAAATTAATTTTTCCAAATTTGACATGTATATTTTTTTTTTAATTGCCTTCATCTTGCAATATTTTTCCATGTCGAAATAACACCGCATTTATCTTGCAAATGTTTTTTTTTCTTTTTCTTTTTTTTCCTTTTTTTTTTCGCCTTTCCTTTTTCGTGGAAATAACCCTATTTTCTTGGAAGATAACCAATTTTTCTGGTTTTTTTTTTTTTTTTTTTTTTTTTGTTTTGCAGTGGCGTCATGGCTAAACAGTTTATCCGGAGTGACGGGAATCATCTTATAGTTGGTCGTGATAAGGATGCCCAGACTCGTATCCTTATCGACACTCCAGTGATACCACCTCGTTCAAGGGTTAATGTTGAACACCCGGAGCATTGGACTCGCAGGTCTGTATGGAAAATTGTGCGAGCGGATGGATCGGAAGGCGAGGAGACTGCCCTATCACTTCGATCTACTCTTCGCAGATTGGGTAGCCGTGAGCTCGAGCCATTTCACCCGAACGTGGTCCCGGATCTTAGCGATGATGCCAATTTCCCAGACTCTATGTTCGGCATGTTTTGTTTCTGCCCGGGCTATTGGGAGTGGACTGAGCATGTGCTCTGGCACCACAAGCAGCAGTTGAGGCGTGCACATATCTATGACGGTGTACAGGCTTCACTCTTCACGTATTACTGCAGCAAAGGAGTACTTCGCGCATTTCTTGAACGGTGGCGTCCGAGCACGAACACCTTATGTACTCCTATTGGTGAGCTTTCACCTTCGTTGTGGGATCTCCATGAGCTGGTTAGGCTTCCCCTACAGGGTGAGTTTTATGACGAAGCTGTACCGAGTGACAAGACTTTGAGCTATGGGAACGACCAAACCCCAGTTAGCTGCAAGTACGGTCCAATTATCATTTCGGTCTCTCTTCTTTATTTTTTATTTTTGTTTCCGTCTTCCTTTTTTTTTTTTGACTAATTTTCCTTCGCTTGCAGATATCTGTTTTTGGCATACCACTCGATCTGCAAGAAGGATAAGGCGGTCTCCATTGCGGCGTGGGTGGAGTTTTGGTTCGGGAAAGGCAGGAAATATTCTAGCCCGACACTTCAGCCTCAAAAGAAGAGGGCGAGGGCACCTAAGGAGCCGTCCATCCCAAGTGGGACTATAAGCAGAACGCAACTGCAAGAGCCTGTTAGTGGCAATATGGATTTTCTAGGCGTAGACGTTGCTTACCGTGATGAGCTTTATCTAGCAGCATTCATTTCTGCTTGGATTTGTGGATTTGCGCTTCCCCATGGCCGTGTAGGCATGATTCGGCCATCTGTCTTTCGAGTTGCCAGCCGCATGGCGCGTGGCACACAGTTTTCCTTGGCTATCCCCGTGTTGGCGAGCATATACCGAGGCTTGAGGATGATATGCACGTCCACTGACTTGAAGCAGTGCAATGCGGTTTTTCCTCTTCACTTTGTTTATCCGTGGCTTGCGGGACACTTTCCGACCCATGATTGGATGGAGGTTGCGGGGAACCCGCCCATGGTGGGGTTTTCGGGTGTAGATGCCTTTAGACGTATCAGTTATACTGCCGCTCAGAGATTGTTTACCAACATCTCATCTTCTTCTTTACTGTGCTTTCGGTTCACCACTGCGACGGCTCCTTTCACTTTTCATGATAATGAGTTCCTTATCAATTCCTCTAGAAGGGATCTTCTCATTTGTGTGCGTTCGGCTTACTTGACATTTAGATGCGGTTCTTCTTGCATTGTTGAGGCATACAGTCCACATCGTTTTAGCCGGAGATTCGGGTTTTGTCAGCATATCCCGGGGCCATTGAAGGAAGAGATCCTTTCTGGAGATCCGAGTGAGTTATACCGGTTATGGTTGGTGAGCACCCAATTTCTCACGAAGGCGTCTCTTACATATCCTGGTGTATCGGGTTCCATTCTTTCGACAAGCCGTGATTATGCCAGGTGGTGGTCCCGCTGTCATGATTCGCCTAGCAACAATTCGAACTCCGCCGTCCGTGTTAGCAATGATGAAGCACTATCGCCCAACTTTGCCCTAAACGTAGTGCGTTCGCCGGCACAACCTCTGTTGAAAAACAAAGAAGTAATTTCCGCTTTATCTTTTTCTGATGAAGGAAGGGATGAGGTTTTTAACTTAGACCATCTTAGTATCCCTTCATGCATTTTTGAGGAAGAAGCACCTTTAACAGGACTTTTAAATGAAAGTTTTGATGTCTTTGTTCTATTCCTTGATTTTGTCTTTCTTTGGTTTCTTCGCTTGTACTTATGCTTTCCTTGTTTTCTTTCAGGTTGTGGGCTTGGGCAGCACATCGGTGCCCGATGATGGTGATGATGATGCAGGAAGCAGTGCCAGTGTTCCTATACCCTTGACACGTGCCCCGCGCGTCCCTCGAGCAGATGTAGTGCCATCACCCGCCCTTCCTTTAGCAACGGCCGATCCTATTGTCCACTCAGCATCTCCGGCAGTGCGTCCCTTGGAGAAGGCTACTCCTGCAGCAACTATTATCACCCCTGATGAAATGAAGAGGCGAGCTAACTGGAAGGTAATGGACTATTTTTGGGAGATAGTGAGAGACATAATTAAGGAGGCGCCTTTGGAGAAGCTTGCGAGGGGTCGAGCTGCAGCGGATGAGTTTCTTGGCTCCATGAGGAATTGCAAGCAGGACACCTCTCGGCTGGAGTTATCATTGCACCGTTTCTTCGATGGAGCTGAGATGCTTCTGGATTTGCGCACGAGGGTGGAGTCGCAAGAGTCGTTGCAACTAGCCGAAGCGGAGCTGGCCAAGAGAGATAGTGAGTTGCAAGCCAAGACGGAAGAAGTTAAAGTGTTGGGCGCCAAATTAGAAGAGTTGAAGAAACAAATGGCCGAAATGGAGTCATCTCTTCAGCGAGCTACAGGAGAGGAGCAAGTTCTTAGCGAGGCTCGCGCATCTCAAGAGGCGGTTGTTTTGAAGATCAAGAATTCCCCAGGCCCATCCGCCGAAGATTCCGCCAACTTGAAGATGATGGAAACGGCTTTCGAGAGGTCCCGAAAGGAGTTGCTACTTCTACAACCTTACTAGCTTCTTCATTCTTTTGTTCTTTATTCTTTGTTTTTCGCATTCTTCATTGCTTAGTTCCCATGGAATTTGTATCTTATCCCTTGGTGAAATAAAGCTCTCATTTCTTCATTATTTACATTATGAATGCACTTGCAAGCTCCGACGCAAAACTTCGCGCCCACAACTCTTCTTCCTTTGCAAGTAATGGATTAAATTTAATCAACCCATTTACTTAAATTTTTTTTTTGCAAGTAATGGATTAAATTTAATCAACCCATTTACTTAAAATTTTTTTTTTTGTAATGGATTAACTTAACCCAACTACATTTTTTCCCATCAAATAATGAACCAACATAATTAATCCAATTACTTGATTGATTTTTTCTTTTTTTTTTGTTTGTTTATGCCATGACTGAACTTAGATATTTGATATCCAAGTTGCCTACGTACCCTGTGAAGGGATCAAGCCATTACGTAGTTCAAAACAAATTGAATTTGTTTATTTTGAGCCGTACACAGTTTATACTCTTGCGGGCCAGGAGTATTACATTTTTTTTGCATTTTTTTTTTGTGACGTGCAGTTTAGGCTCGTGCGTCAAGGAGCATGACTTGCAATTTCTTCAGGCGTAGAACTTCTTCAAGAACCGTCCGTTTATCAGTCCGATGCTCACTCCGTCGTTATCATGTAGGCTCCGTTTGTGAAGACTTCCGTGATAACATATGGTCCATCCCATTTGGAGGTGAACTTGTTCCCACTGCCGTAGTTGATGACAATGGGTCTCCGGATGGCAAGGATGAGATCTCCGACTGGGAACGATCGTGCCTTGACTTTCTTGTTGTAGAACTTGGACAAACGGGCTTGGTAGCATTCCAACCTTTATTGCGCTTCGAGCCTTCTTTCATCAAGGGCTTCCAATTCTTCCAAACGCAGCCGGGCGTTGTCCTCTTCAGTGAGCCCTTCTTGGATGGCGACTCTTAACGACGGGATTTGTGTTTCCAGTGGCAACACAGCTTCCACTCCATAGACCAACGAGTATGGCGTTGCCTTGGTGGGTGTGCGAGAGGTCGTGCGGTATGCCCATAGAGCCTCGTTGATCCCTTCATGCCAGTCTCGTTTTGACTTAGAGACAACTTTCTTCAATAAACCGCATAAGGTTTTGTTGAAGGCCTCCGCCACTCCATTTGCTGGCGGGTAAAATGCAGAGCTCTTTTGTTGAGTGAATCCAAACTTCTCACACAACTTGATGATGGTGCTGTTGACAAATGATCGGATGAAACTTGCAACATGTTCCCCTTTGACTTCCTTAAAGGGTGCAGCTTCAGCCCACTTGGAGAAATAATCCGTATCAGCAAGGATGTAGCCATGCCCCCGAAAGACTTTGGCATTGGTCCAGCGATGTCCATTCCCATGCGTCAAACGGTCATGATGCCACAGTTGGATGCAACGGCTCAGGAGGTTGGTGAATGGCCTCATTTTGATGAAGATCCGCGCAAGACACGTTTGACATGGACCATGAAGAACTTTGAGATGATCTTTCGACATCTTTGGAGGTGATTTGACTCTCCAAGAATGCATTTCCTTACTTCAATAGGGGCTTTTGGGCTTAATCCTGTTGAAGGCATAAAATTTTGAAGAACTTTGAGAGGGGCTTTCGAGCTTGATCCTCTTGATGGGCTTAAGGACTTCGAAGGGCTTCAGGAGGGGCTTCGAGCTTGATCCTCGTGAAGGTTTGAAGACTTGAATATTTGACTATTTTAAGATGGGCTTTAAGCTTGATCATCTTGAAGACTTGAAGACTTTGAAGATTTGAAAGACTTCAGGAGGGGCTTTGAGCTTGATCCTCTTGAAGGACTTGAAGACTTTAAAGATTCGAAAGACTTCGGGAGGGGCTTTGAGCTTGATCCTCTTTAAGGACTTGGAGACTTGAAGATTCGAAAGACTTCAGGAGGGGCTTTGAGCTTGATCCTCTTGAAGAGTTTGGAAACTTGAAGATTTGAAAGATTGTGAGACGATGGACGACAATCTTGGGGTCCAGCCCGGGCATTCCTTTGTAGGGCCATGCGAAGACGGCTTTGAACTCTTGAAAGAGCGTCACGTACTTCTCTGCTTCAGTAGGGTGCTGATAACGTTGGGCGGGGTTCTTTCTCTAAGTTTACTTCACCCATTTCATCCACCGTGACCTTGATTTTTCTTCAAGTTGCATCGGTGTTGCGTTGGCGTCTTCTTCATTTGGCTCACCACAATCAATGGTAGTATGATTGATGGATTCAACATTGCCGGTTTGATCATCTTCGTCGTGCTTTGTGAAGACGATGGTACATTTCTTGATGCTCAACCATCCATCGGATGAGACGGACCATTCAACTTGACATTTTATACGGGAAGGTACCGTGCTTCTCACATCGTTGTCGTAGTTCGGGTCGTCCAATATTCCTTGCTTTACTAGAGACCGCTCTTCGCTTGCCGATGCTTTGTTTTGTGATTGGCATTTTGTAGAACCTAGCCTTTTGAAGACGGATTTTGCAGAGTCCTCTTTGGCAACAGCCTCGAGTCTATCGAAAACACTTGGCTTCACTTCTTCGTTTGCTCCAAGCCGGCGGAAGACGGATTCTTTGCGTTCGGCCGTCTCCGTTGACCCAAGTCTATCGTAGACACTCCGTTTTGGCTCTCCTTTTGACGGACTACCGATGCGATCAAATGCTGACTTTCGTACAGGTTGGTCCTTTGGAGCACGATCCTCTTGATTTGCTTCTTCGGTGATGTAATTGGCCGTAGCTCATTTTATAATGATACGAACCGGTGCCTTCACTGTTTGTTCAGCTTTGACGAATATGGGTGCCTTCGACGCTTGGGGCGCCGTGTCGAATTCCGCAACATACCCAAGTCCACTTCGGTCACCTTTTCTCCGATTGTTGTCTGGGAGCTTTCCCAACGGCGATGGCTCATTTGGGTTGAAGCCAGACTTGGTGAGCAACTTGAATGCCTTCGGACCGAATTCTTTGTCATTCTTCAGTCGACGTGCCTCACTGCCTTTGAGTTGAATCTCCAACACTTTCTGCGATGTGCCGGGATCAATGGGCGTTAGCGGGAGTGTAAGTCCTTCGAATGCTTCTTCCAGGATGGATTTTCCTTTGTCTTCACGGGTTGGTTGACTTTCTTTACGTTCTTCTTCCTCCAACGAAGGTGCCTTAGCTTTGGACGCCTCAAGGTAGTACTTAGCATCCCCGTAATAAGACTCGGCCACCGCAAATGGTTTGTCATCGGCGATAACCCTTTTGACGACGCTGTTGTGCACGTACTTGAAGCATTGATGCCATGTTGAAGGAACAACGCCGTTTTCATGGATCCATGTCCGGCCAAGAAGCACGTTGTATGATGTTCTTGCGTCAATGACGTGGAAGTATGTGTTTGCGACCATCTCATCAATTTGCAGACGGACTCGGATTGCGCCAAGGGACTTTTGCCCCCCTTGATTGAAGCCTTGGATCAACATCCTGCTGTTGGATAGTTCTTCTTCCGAGATGCCCAATTCCTTCAGGGTGTGAAGTGTCATGATATTAACGGCGGAACCCCCATCTATCAGAATCCGATTGACTCTTTTGTTGTCTACGTATCCGACGATGAACAATGGTCGGTTATGAGCTTTCGAATTTTCCAGCTCCATCGGCATGTCGTCGTCATTGAACGTGATGGAAAGCATGCACTCACTGAGATGCGAATGATCATTAACTTGCTTAGGGTGGTTTTGCCTTGACGTACTCCCGGCCTCGAAGACGGTGTTGCACGTCGTGGACTTGTCGGGAACTTTGATCTCGATTGAGCCAACTTGGATGGAAATGGTGTTGGTAGTCTCCGCTTCGTCTGCCAAGGTGATTTTGCCTTGTTTGACGAGATCCATGACTTTGTCTTTGAAAACGAAGCAATCTTGGATCGTGTGGCTCACCAAACGGTGGTACTTGCAGTATAGTGGGTCGTTGGTCATCCCCGCTTGCTCGGGACGTTTCATCCTTGGTAGCTCGATGAGGTCTTCTTTCATCAAGTCATCGAAGATGCCTGGTAAGTCGGAGTCAAGGAATGGGTATGTCTTGGCCCGTCTATCTTCCAACGACGACTTTAGACGTTGAGCTTGTGGTGGCTTCGGCTTGTCGCTTGTCACCGGCTCCTTCCCACGTACCTTTATGAAAGTGGCGCTTGTAACCATCGCATCCTTTGTTGGCGGCTTTGACGGTGGTTCACCTCTCTTCTCCCATTCGACTCGATTGTTTGCACGAGTTTGTTGAACGGGCGGACCATAGGCTCCACTTGACGCCAAGCTTAGCTCCATGTCGTGAGCACGAGTTGCAAGCTCCTCGAATGTTTGGGGACGAATGCCTTGTAGGATATATCGCAGACCCCATTGCATGCCTTGGATGCACATCTCAATCGCCGACGTTTCAGACAAGCGATCCTTGCAGTTGAGGCTTAGGCTCCTCCAGCGGTTGATGTAGTCAATCACCGGCTCGCTCTTTGATTGTTGCGTGTTCGTCAATTCTATCATGCTGACGGTACGCCGAGTGCTGTAAAAACGATTCAGGAACTCTTGTTCGAGTTGATCCCAACTGTCGATACTGCCGTGTTCCAAGTCAGTGTACCATTCGAATGCATTTCCCTTTAGCGAACGAACGAACTGCTTGACGAGGTGATCTCCATACGTTCCCGCTTCGTTGCATGTTTCCACGAAATGGGCGATATGTTGCTTGGGGTTCCCCTTACCATCAAACGGTTGGAACTTAGGCGGTTGGTAGCCTGTCGGCATCCTTAATGAATCAATGCGGGCACTGTATGGCTTGAGGTATGTCGAGGAGGATTTTGATCCCGCCGAGACTTCTTCCTTTAGCGTTCCCGTGATGAACTCTTTCAGTTGATCAGCAGAGATGAAGCCGTCAGGGGTGACTTGGACGTCAGCGGTTGCTTTTCCTTTTGCCGAAGCATCCGGTCGGGAAGTCTCTCCATCGTCGCGGATCTCCACGGGTTTGTTCACCGCTTGGCCGCGGTTAGAGCCATCCAGTCTGTTCATCATTTGCTCCATACGTGCATCTCGCGACTCGGATCTCTTCGCAAGCATTTCCACGATCTTTGTCAGGTTGGCCATTTGCTCTTCAAGAGTGCTGGCTTGGGTTGTCATTGCAGCAGCATGACGCAGGGCGGATGTCTCTTCTTGATCTCCCCTCGGGCTTGACAGCGGCGTGGAAGATCCCGATGCATGGTCGTTTCCCTCTTCCAGCAACGGCATATCCGCATCAACTTCTTTTCCGCGCACAGCATCGGCGGCCTCCATTGCTTTCTTCATATTTCTTGTGGTGACGTTGGGCATAGCGGCACCGGATGTTGCAGAGTTACTCTTGGAGGTGTTCCTTGAAGCCATTGGATTTTGTTGACGACGTCTGGAGGAGATGAAAGGCAGAAGTGTCCCACTGGGCGTGCCAAAATCTGTAGGTGCAAAAAATGCGTAGACAGAAACTGCAAAATACTTTTATTAATTTCACAATAAAATGTCTACAATTACAGAGAATTTGAATGAATTTAAAAGAAATATGTGAAGATCAAACGATATGAGTGTTCGACTTCTGTTACTCCTTTGATTCCTCCAACCTTGAAGACGTCGAGATGCTTTTGTGCTTTTTCTTCGGCTTCTTGGAATTTCTGCAGCGTTTTGTTGCTGTAGATCTCAAGTGTTTGAGTCTTGAGAGTGTGTGTCTGGAAGTGAAGTAGTGAAGTAGTGAAGTAGTGAAGTCGTGGTGACCCCAATATGTGACAGGGTGCCTCTATTTATAGAGGGAAAAACCCTAGGGTTTGTGGATATTGGACCAATCGATGGGCTGGTCCAATCCACATTTTTATCGGGTCACGTGGGCCTTTCATCTGGGCTTGTTCACATTGACTGATTTCCATGGACTGGCCTGCTTCAAGTGTCCATTGGATCATAAGCTTGTGGGTCTTTCATTTGGACTTGTCCACATTGGCCCAATATAATTAAATCCATTTGGCTTGATGAATCCAAATGGCCCAATAAATATTAATAATTATTTCAAGCATTTAATTTATTTAAAATGCCTAAAAATAATTAAATTAATATTTAAATTTACACGTGTCGCATTTTTTAGTAGCGAATAAATTTCACGTGTTTACAGCTGTATTTAATGTTTTCTTTACTTCTTTTTTTACTGTTTTCGTGCATTTACTTTCCTTTATTTTTTTTCGATGCTCTAGTTCCTAGCATTTCTTGGGACCGTCCTCGTCCCGTCTTCCATCTTGAAGCCCATGCATAAGTACGCCACTGATTGTCGCCACACAACAACACAATAGTAAGTTTAATAATCCAGTTGAATCTTACAGATTCCGCAATGTGTTTGCCACTCAAAAGTGCTGAATATATATTTTCAATTTCGGTTAGTTAATCTTTGTAATTCAGTTTTTATGAGTGACAATTGGATACTTTGCATATAGAGAATCAACATACATCCTAACATATTTGGTAAGTTTAATAGAAGCAGAGTACAAAATAAATATACATCTAATGGGTTGGAGTTATGGCCCGTGTTTGTGTAGGAAAGTTGGATTCAAGAAAGAGCATCATTCGTCGCAAATATAAGTAAAGAAATTAATATAGACAAATAAACGACGAGCCAAACAAACAATTGAAGTAAAAGATTATGATGAAAATAATTCAATTCAGTTATAATAGAACCTCTTATAAAGTCTGCACTTACAGACATCACATAAACATCATATATAGCAGCTCTCTCATCAATTAATCACATAAACATCATATATATAGCAGCTCTCTCATCAATTAGAATATCTCTCCTATCACATATTCTTCTATCACACACAATATCTCTCGCATCACACGCACACAAAACATTCTTCCATCACACAAAACAGTTCTCACATCATATATATATATAGAGTCTGCACATGCATATGTATGCACATAATCCTCACCCAAAATAATTAGAGAATGTTGTTTATGTCCAAAACCAAATGGACGAATCCCGTCTAGTAAATCCAATTTGTACTGCATGAATCAATAACGAGTGGATTATATATATAGGGTGCCATACCAGACCACCAAAAATTATCCAAACATGCATCCCCTTGAATGATATGTTGGTGTACTCTACGGTTCGAGATGAGCACACTCAACACCGGCCTGATGAGTACAAAGGAAGCATTAGTTGTATACGTGAAACAGCTTAATTAAATGTGAATTCTAGTTAGACAAGGTCGCATTCTAAGGACATCATCTCAGCAGCGCATATGAATGGACCTGGCTAAGATAGCTATAGTAACAAAGTTGCTAGCACCAAAAACCAATTGAAGGTTTGTAGCTGCTTCATAGGATCAACAGGTTATTTTCGGCTGATCATAAAAGATTTCTCTAAGACCACCAAACTCTTAACGGAAATGCTCAAAGAAAGACATTAAGTATGAATGGGAACAATTGATCCCAAAAGCTTTCCAACACCTTAAAGAGAAACTAACCACTGCCCTAGTATTGGCCTTTCCCACAAGGGCAAGTTCATCTCCTATATATTCATTGCGACAATTGAGTGTTGGGTAGCAAACCCAAATCACACATCTAAAAAATAGGTAAAGATGACCATAAATATAAAGAGTTCATCTAACTTCATTTAAATTAAGCCTATTGGGAGGTTCTAAAAAACAAACAAAACCTATTATTAAGGCTTCCATTCGGCCCAAAGCTCACGGAGCTAAGGTGACGGTCCCCCTCAAAATTTATAGATTAAGTAAATATTATGTGATTAAAAAATATATACTATATTTAATTATTATAAAATTAAATACATGGAATATTTTAATTTTTCTCTGAAAATATTGAAATTAATATATACAGTATATAATATAAAAAAACATTAGTTAAGTACTCCTAATATATAGTATGTATCTTAATTATCTACGTACTTTTATTCTCTAAGAACTAATACTACAAGAAAATTTTGTTTAGTTACCAAATTCATTTTCTACCAAATATTTAGCTACTGAATCTCGTATTCTGGTTAGCTATCAAAGTTTTAGCTATAAAATTTGGTAGCTAAATTATCTTTTCTTTGTAGTATAAAGTTAGAATCTATAATTCTTTTATCCTGTTATAATTTTTTTATCCTGTTTTATTTGTGAAAACAAATAAAGTCTCTAGAAAATAAAATAAAACTTAAATTGATCCCAAATTTATGCTTCATAGATATGAATCCTAAAAAAATTATAATAAGGCTAAATGTATCCCTATATTTTAGTTTTACTCTTTAATTTTCTGTTTAAGCTTTTATTAAATCTTAAAAACTATTTTTATAATATACTTCGTATAATTAAAAAATGAGCCCCTCAAAGTTGAAGCAATTGTTCAAAACATCACCCGAACACATAAAGAATGGTTCTGAATACAACATTTTACCCACAAACTGTGGCTCAATTTCCGCCGGTGTATTTTACCCCCACCAAAATTGAATGAATCAGTTGGAAAGATACACACCAGAGATCGAAGAGACTTGAATACTCTATCCAAGGTTTTAAATACCAGTTTCGGTGTCGATATCGCACATATAAATTTAGGGAAATTTCGAAGATATTTGAAATTTCGGGGAAATTTCGGAGATATTTGCAATTTTTTGAGAAAACCATTTCGAGTTTCTGAGATGATGAAAATGAAGATATTTTAAATAATTTCCTCATCTATGTTACTATATAAATTAGTAATATGCTAACAATAATACTCATTCAATGATATACTATGCTAATAATATTATTGATATCGTGCACCATATTGATTGATAAGAGATTTAAAATCGATGAAAACAAGTTGATTGAACGACATAATCAATATATGTCGAAACATAAATTTTAATTTTTAATTCTTTTTAAAAAATATATTTTTAGAATTTAGGAAAAAATATTTTTTTTAAAAAAATAAAAAAAAAATTCAGGAAATATCGAGAAATTTCGGTCAAATTTCGGGAAATATCGAGTTTCGAACGAAATTTCGATGGATATTTTGCAAAAAAATATTGTAGGTAAAATTCGCTTCGGGATGCCTCGAAACCCGAAATTTCAATCGAAATTTCGGAAGTTTCGGGAATATTTAAAACAATGACTCTATCTAACCTAAAACATGAAAGTAACAAGCAGGATTCTTAACATGAACTAATAGACCGGGCAAACAAGCGGAGGAGCCCAGGCCCAATAACATGAAAAACAAAGGTTAAAGGCCCAAACTAAAATTAGCCCACTCCATCCCTCTCGTTTGATTGATACACCAGACATGATCTCTATGATTTTGTTGCATGTACCAACAGCCCGCTTAGCTACCAACAGTTGCACGACGACGTCGCATTGAATAGGGAGCCCTAATTTGTGTCAATCTGGTTACATTACAACCAATATTATGCATGTGCAAACAATGACATACGGAGTCTAACATTAATTTCTCCCATTACATAGAACATACATTAATCACATATATATTCATCCATCACAGAATAAGTCTCTCTCATCACACCCCCAACAAAATATTACTGTATTTTATTACATGAAACATCTCTTTCATCACATAAAATACAAAACATCTCTTCCACCGCATGCATAAAGTATGCATGTGCAAATGTATACACCAAAACCATACACCAAGAAATTATTCCATTGTAATTGTCTCTTTATCAACAATGATATGGGTTTGTGGCCTAAATAAGTCGCTAATCGTATAGAGAGGGAAAAATCCACTTTTGGTACCATTAATTTTTCTCTCACCCACTTATGATCTCAAGTTTATAAAACTTTCACTTTTGGTCCCATTAGATAACTATTTTTTCCGCTTTTGGTCCCTTTGTCTATTTTTTAAGGAAAAAAATCATATGGGGTCAATGTGAATTTTTTTATTTTTTTTTTCTTATTTGCAAAATGCTCATAACCAATTAAAAAACCATAACTCATTTATTTAAATTCAAATTTATTCAATTGTACAAAATATAATTACTTTTGATTTTATAAAAATACTAATTAAATAATAAAGTTGTAACTTTTTGAAAATATTTATCTGTATTATATAATATATTGAATAAAAATATATAGAATTCCACATTAAATAAAAAATAAAATAATTTAATTAATAATTATTACATATTATTTTTTGAATTTGGAGATTTTTGGCAATGGTACCATTCAATGGTCTTTTGCCCATTCCAGAATTCTTCGGATGGTCCATGAGTTCCTCGGTGCTAGGAAGGAACTTAAGTTGTATGGTGTTAAAGCATGGAGTTGTGGCAGGGCTCGCTGGGAACGCCCTCCGAATGGATGGATAAAAGCTAATTGTGATGGGAGAATTCGCCGTGGTTTGGGGTTTGCAGGTGGTGTCTTACGAGATTCTAAAGGCAATTGGCTTGGTGGAGTTCGGTCCATGCAGGCCAATCTGGACGTCTACCAAGCTGAGGCCTTGGGTATTATGCTCACCAAGCTGAGGCCTTGGGTATTATGCTCACTTTACAGCTCGCCTGGTCGATGGGATTTCGAAAAATTTATGTGGAGTCGGATTGTCTTCCCGTGATTGAGCTCATCAACAATGCCGATGACATGTTGGGTTCGGCGCATCCTTGGATTGACAGCATCCGTGGCATGAAAGCATGGAGTTGGGAGATCTATTTTGCTTCAGTTCCAAGAGAATGCAACTTAGTTGCTGATCAATTACTCAGAGGTCATTCCTATCAAACAAGTCCACAACACTTTGTTAGGCCTCCAGATTTCATTCTAGATGCGCTCCATTTAGACTGTATTGGCATGTATCAAACGAAGCAATTTTTGCAATAAAATTTGGCCTCGGCCCTCCTTTTTCCCCGAAAAAAATACAAATACAAATCTCTAAACTCTAAATTTTTAAAAAAGGAATCGTACGATAACTCCATTAAAAGTTGGATTTTACTACTATTGAAAATTTTCATTAAAAATCATTAAAATTCTATAAAAGAAATTCAATAATTTGGTTTTGCAAGATATATAAATGATAGCGGAATTATTGATGGAAGAATTCCACCACAAATAACGATAGATTCAACAACAGAAAATTCCGTCGCAACTAATAACGGAATTTATGAATGAAAATTTCCATTGTAAACTGTGTTAGAAGTTAGGACCATATATATTTTGTTGTATATATACTAACCCCAGGGGCGGATCTATATATATGTAGCTTATGGGTAGCACAAGACACCACTTAAATTGATGAAATTGTTTTAAAGTTGAAATTTCTTTTACATTTAGCTAGATTAGGCTTGGTGGCACCACAATATTTCATTTCAACTAAATTTTCCCCTATATATAGTTTTGTGTTGTAATTACCAAATCCCGAATTTAAATATAGTTTCTATTATTTTTTGGGACACCACTTAAAAATTTTCTGAATCCGTCACTAACTAACCCGATGTCCACTTAAAAATTCCACCACAAATATAGCTAGAGCAGTTGCATGCATCACTCTGGAAGATTTCCAAATGAGTCTTAGCGGATTTTCCTGGATAAAGAAGACCATTTTGAGCAATTAAATATCTCTATACATGGCCGCTGTAAAATACGGAATGATGCATTAATAAGAAAATAGACACCTTCCATATATGAACTCAATTGACGAGATCCTCCTTGATGAGAATTACACATAAAATTAATTGGAAAAATTAGTCCAAAAATATGAGGAAGAATAGAGGGTTTTCTAGCCAAAAAATGTTTGAAGAAATTGATTGGTTGTACAACTCCCAAGCAATGACATTCAATTTTTATAACATTATTATTCAACTTTTATTGCGCCTTGGTTGAACATAGAATAAGATAGATTTCGTGAATCTATACATGGAGGTGACAATATGTGTGGACGGCATCTTCCTTGGCATTCGTCATGCTGATACCAACGCTCAAAGAGGAGGAGAAGATCAAGAGGAGGATTGCATATCACAGACTTTGGTCGAGAGAAATTTGTAGCGGGGAGCTTCAAGGGGTTGGAGAAGGATCTGGGGAAGGTCCTCAAAAAAACGGGGAGTTTTTGATAATACAATGTTCTACTTGGCGATTTGAGTAAAGAACAGATTAATGTTCGTTGATGTCCGGGTTGGAATATGACGATTGAACATATAATGGAATGCTTTTGGATTGGTATCCCCCGAGTCAACAAATTTGGTGTTTTTATTCCGTTTATTTTTACTGCTCTAAATCCCTTTGTGCATGTTATTATGATATGATTATGTTAAAATAAGGTCAACATATAACAGGTCCGTTTGTTTGGAAAAATCTTGCATTACCAATGAAAATATGATTGATGAAAATGTCAGACTATTAGAAATATAAGATTGCTGAGAATTTTATTGATTTTTAATATTATTGCGTTTGGTTATATTGTCATTTATTCAGATTATTAAAAAAAGAATATCTATAGTACCAAGGAGGCAAGGATGGACTTCTATAGGTACCTCCCTCAGATGCGTGTTGGGCCGACCTGGCGACAACAGTGCACTCGTGTGTTGGTATTTTAAACATTATCCTAGTTGGATCTCGTAGGGCTTTGTCCGCATTTCAATCCACACTTACTTCATTGTCACGTGAGAATATATAATGTATGTATGCTGTCGTCCTTTTCCTTAGGTATGGTCCACATGTGCATCCCTTTAATATTTCCAAGAGGAAATGAATTTTTTAGGCCATTACAAGGCACCATTTCCACATTTGGGCCATAATAAAATCAATTTCCAATTTTAGGCCATTAGAAACCATCTTTGACCAAATTAAGGCCATTTAGACTTATTTTGACTTTTTCAAACTTCCAATAACCCTACCAACTTTTGCTTTATTTCATTTTGACCCCAGATTTTAGTATCTTCATTACCATTAGTCCAATATCAGCCCATCATGCTTCCGATAATAAAATTAAGTACTAAACTCCATACCTTGGGTTTGACCGCCTTGCTACCGGGTTTCTCAAGCTCCGGGATTTTACTAAAATCTTGGTCGGCTAGGTTATAGGAAATTCTGGGGTGAATGTCAAACATTAACTTCCCAGCGTACAAATTTCCTACCATAGTTCCAAGAAGACCATCTCTAAGGTTATTGATTCTTCTATCAGTAACTGATAGATGTAATTCAGAATCAATGCCTTCTTTGAAGGTTGCCTTAATTAATACTTCAATGGCTCCTATGTGGATCCATTTCATAGTAATGGCGATTTCCTCCTTCATTCTACTTAATTCCTCAAGAATTTCTTCTTTAGGAATTAATTGCATATCCATCACATTACAAGTAAGTTCCATAGGAATTGCAAACTCACCTGCACTTACCTTGTAGATGATGTTATGTCTTCTTTGGTTGAGTCCCATCTAGTTAAGAACTCTTCCAATCCCGCCAATTCTGAATCCGTCATATGGGCTCAGGTTGGAATCTTGTCGCATTATTCTTTCCATGGTTCGATTCGAGATCGTCATCCTTGAAAAGAATCCAGACATGTTTTCAGTGGTCTGAATCCTGTCCTCTTCAGTCAGACTCGGTTGAAGATCCATCTGAATACGAGTCTGAGTCACTTCTTAATTCTTCCTCATAGATGCTTTCATCCGAGGGGATGTCTTCAAACTGATAGACTGGTATCAGCTTTCCATGGTAGACCGCTTCCACGATATCCTCCATGGCTTCGTACATTCGTATCTCACAATTCTGAGGGCAATCAGGTGAGATATGACCTCTGGCTCCACACTTCCAACAATTGCAGTCCTTGAAACTTTCGTTGGCTCGGGTATGGGCTCGTCTAAACGTTCTCTTCGACGTCGTTCTCCCCGTGCTCCTTGCTGCTGAGCTAGTTGAACCTTGGGATGAACTCTTCGCCGTTCCCGTTCTCTGTCCAGTTTTGTATGATCTGGCCTTGCCCTTTGACCACCATGCTCTTCTTCTTCGGAATGGAGGTCTTCTGAAGCTCCTACTGTATGAGCCTCGACTCTTCTTCTTTCTCCTCTTTTCTTCTGATTCTCCTATAATTGTTGGAAAATCATTATTTTCGCAGCAAAGAGGAGTTCTTTTTATTTTATCTCTTAGTCTCTTAATGTTCTTTTGGGCTGCTGCCTGTTGACACCATTCCCTGAGCTTATCCTTTAAGAAGGACATCCTCCGGGCTATTGAGTCCACTGTACCAGGGGGTACTGTGTACGATTGAATCAACATCTCTCTCCATGGGCTGCAGATCTTTGCAAAGAACATAGGACAAGCTACTTCAGCAGTCATCTCACTCCGAAAATAGTATTTACGAAACCAGTAGATGTATTCATCTACTGCGCAAATACTTTTTAACTCCATACCCAATAGTGCTTGGGTATAGACCTTGATTTTTTCGGTTCTCTGTTCTTCAAAATAACCATCTCCTACAAAATGGGTTTTGAATAAGAGGCCAAATCTTTCGTAGATTGTGCTTTTGGATTCTCCTTCGAGTATTTGCTCTTTTAAAGCAGTCGTGGAGTTTTTCCAGCCCAGCTTTGCCGATCCTTCGAGACTTAGCTCTATTAATCTGACAAAGTTTTCTTTATCGAGTTCCAGGGTGGTTGCTGCAATCTTAATTGAAGCTACCCATTCGTCGATCAGGTCTTCGATGTTTCGGAAGTCGATAACGTCGAGGTTTAGTGTTATGCCATATGGATTTAATGGTTGTAACATCGTCTTGGCCCACGGTGTGGATTCTGGTGCTCTACTTGGGTTCCGTCCTGGGTTTCGTCTTGCATTGAGATGCACCCTAGGATACCTGTTCATGTAGAAGTCTGTACTTTCTCTCATTGGGACATCAGGCGGTTCATCGTGGGTCACGTTGGATACTGTTCCTTCCGCATAACCCAATTGAAGAACTTCATTGGGTTTTACATTAACCAGATCCATAATCCCAAGTTGGGAAAATGATTCTGCTAATTCTTGTAGATCTGATAGATCTGCCCTGGAAACACTCATTCGACTGTTTTCAGGAGATCGATCATAAGCTCTTCTTGTGATTTCTGCTTTGGAACCATAGTTGCTTTACCCTTTTGATGTAAAGCTTGTACTGGTCCGAATGCATCTCTAATATTGGCTTGGTTATTCTTGGAAGATCCAGGAATATCCTTCTGCCTTTTCTTGATATCCGAAATATCAAATTTCAGATTCAAAATCTCTTTCTTTAGATCGTGAAATAATTTCAAGATCTCCTCTGTTGACTGATTCAAGTTATCTATTTTTCCAGGTATAATTAATACCCGGTTACCATAATCTTGAATCATTTTTTGGATTTCTCTTAAGTCCTGTGAGAACTTAGAGCTATCCGGATCAATTTCTTTCCAGTCTGTTCCTCTCATTTTTAGGAAAGAAACTAATTTTGATAATATC
This sequence comes from Hygrophila difformis, assembly GCA_030278955.1. Taxonomy (NCBI): domain Eukaryota; kingdom Viridiplantae; phylum Streptophyta; class Magnoliopsida; order Lamiales; family Acanthaceae; genus Hygrophila; species Hygrophila difformis. The sequence goes on along the minus strand of JAOANR010000006.1, from coordinate 45,611,526 downwards.
TTGTCCCATGGACAAGTTCAAGAAATTCCTTTGGAATTTTCTATTTTTTATTTCCAAAATTTGGAAATAACTCGTGGGTTTCAAATTAATTGAATCCATTAAATAATTAAATCTTCTCCATTAAGAAATAAAATATTATAAATAATATAATTAATATGTTCTTCAATAAAACCTAGGCTCTGATACCAATTTTCAAGCGCATTGGGTGACATTTATGTAGTGAAAAATTAAGTATATTGAGAAAGGACTAAAGTAAATAAAGTCAAACTTTCTTGGGGTTTAAATAAAAGAAAGGAAAAGTTGTTGGGTTATTAATTAATTACAAATTGGTCCTTATGGCTTAATTTCATTCAACATATGTTTGTAATGGCCCAATTCTGGAAATTCAACTTATAATGGCCTAAATGTGGAATAGGCTCCTTGTAAGGCCCTTTTTATTACTTTCCCCTATTTCCAATTGTACACCAAGGTTTGTTTAACTATTTTTAGTCGGGATGTAGCAGCAGCGGCTTCTTCCAGGCTCCAGCTAATTTCATACTAGTAATGAAATAATCTGGATTTTTTTCTCTAAAAAAATTTATTTAGATTATGACGCATAATTTTACTCATTTTATAAATTTGACAATCCAAATATTGAATATTATATATACATATATAAAATATTCAATTTAGCAAAGCAGTGTACTCATCCTCCAAGAACTTAATTCAATCAACGGCAGAACTTCAACGTTTAGTCCATATATTTTGTTTATTATTTAATTCATATTTAAGAAGTTAATTATACTCATTAAGGGACTAAATACACTCATTAAATGACCATAAATATGTATATAATTAGAATATTTGGAGGATGAATTGAATAACAAAAAAAAAAAAACTAATGGACTAAATTAATAATATTCCGTACTAATGTGTATTTTACTGATCTCCATGCAATGAAGTTTCATGGCTGGCAGGTTGGGAGTTCTCATCTGGGCTCACTATCCTACCCCATAAAAGGCTCAACCTGGGCAGTTCTTACAACCCTCAGCAGCAGCAGCTTCCTCCCACTCTCCTATACACCACATTTTCACTGTAATCAGAGACCTCCACAACTGTATATCCTTTTCAATTGTGCCCCTATATATAGTGAGCTCATTGTCCATTCTATCATCATTCTACAAGCATAATATTTTCTGTCTCATGCATAGAGCATAGTCAAGAGAAAAAACTTCATAATGTCAGTGTTCTGTCAATCCAGGGTAATTTTACTTTCCATTTTCTTCTTGGCCGCCTCAGCCGATTTCTATCGTGACACACAGATCACATGGGGCGACGGGCGGGCCAAGATTCTCGAAGGAGGACGGGTCATGAGCCTGTCCCTTGACCATTACTCCGGTTCGGGTTTTCAGTCAAAGAATGAGTATTTGTTTGGGAGATTCGACGTGCAGCTCAAACTTGTTCCTGGAAACTCCGCTGGCACTGTCACCACTTTCTTCGTGAGTTCACTTTTAACTTTTTATTTTTGCTGAACAGCCTATAAAGAGTTCATTTTTTTAGGTTTCAAAATTATCATGTCAAATATTTAGGTCAAGAACTTTTACATAATTGTGGTTACTTTTTGTCGTGGCAGTTGTCGTCCCAAGGAGCAAATCACGACGAAATAGATTTTGAATTTTTGGGGAATTCCTCGGGAGAGCCGTACACAGTTCATACAAATGTTTATGCTCAGGGGAAAGGGGATAAAGAGCAGCAATTTCATTTGTGGTTCGACCCTACTTCCTCTTTCCACACTTACTCCATTGTCTGGAACCCTCAGCGCATCATGTAAGAATCAAGAACCCACTTACATATGTTAAAACACAAAATCTGCAATGTACAAGCAAACATTAATGTTTCTTCTTTTGTAAAATTCCAGATTCTTGGTGGACAACATTCCCATTAGAGTCTTCACAAATGATGAAGGAAAGGGGATTCCATTCCCCACCAGACAGCCCATGAGGGTTTACTGCAGCTTGTGGGACGCGGAGGACTGGGCCACTCAAGGGGGGAGGGTCAAGACGGATTGGACCAAGGTACCGTTCGTGGCCACCTATAGGGATTTCAGTGCGAATGGATGTGTGGCGGGGACATCGTGTGGCGGAGATTCGTTCAACGGGCAGGCGTGGAGAAGTCTAGAATTGGGTGCCGATGGGAGAAAGAGGCTTCATTGGGTTAAGAAAAGATATATGGTGTATAATTACTGTACTGACTCGCAGAGGTTTCCAAAAGGAGTTCCTGTCGAATGCATGAGTAGTAGGGTTTGAAGTTTGAACTTTGACAGGTCTTTGTTGATAAGAACTCGATTTGTTAATTGTTTGATGTATTTATTCATTTTCCTAGAATTAATGGAATTCTTTTGTTGGTTGCCAAAGCTGAATAATGTAGCATATTGCATCTCTATATAAGTTTACTAGTAGAGTTATTGTGCGATGCACAACATACTTTTGATATACATCTGCCCATGGGAAAATAAAAAATATTTTTTAGGTAAGCGATTTTGTCTTCCTTATATTTTACTCCCTCTGTTCCAGCTATCTTGTCTGATTTTTTAATACTATCCAATTCGCAAAATCTATTATAGAGGATTACTATCTCTTGCTATCTCTTTTTGAGAAACACCACCACCAATAAAAAGTCAAACTAATAACGTACATCCCAAATATCAAATAAGGAAATCAAAAGGGCTACTTACATTGATAATTACACTCATAACTTTAGTGAATCCCGTTAATTCGGGAGATGTCATTCGAACCTCAAAGTGGAACAAGACACCATTCAAATTTATAAGATCGCTATTTTAACAGTTGCATATACTTGATTGATAAAATAAGTTAGCCTTCCAACCTATTTGCACTGGCTACTCAAAAACAAAAAAGCACCGAACATCAAAAATTAACTCAAAGGCCTAAATGAATATTCTAAAACATTCTGACAAAATGAAAACCCATATTCAAACTTCACTTGTCAATGATGCGACCACTATAACTAAAAAAAATAAATAAATAAACAAAAACTTCCATATGAACCGCAACTAATGTAGCATTAGCATAGCCAATTTTCTAGAATCAAAACCCGGATTCAGTTCTAAGTTGTTGATGAGCAGAGTGAAATGATGGTACTTAATGAACGTAAATATGTTTCAAAATGCCTAAAAAGACTTACTGGATTCAAAGATATAACAAGCATGAGGGACTGCAACACGAGCATCACAGTAAGAATTAAATAGTGGTGTTTATCATGTGTGAACTGTAGAGTAAAACATTTGAATCAAGCACCAAGTAGTAACTACCTCATGCAATAATTTGGAAAATCTGTCCCTGTTGGCTTGGATTCCCTTCACGCAATTCTTTTCAAAGGAAATAGAGGCATCCCCAAGCAGCCTCCGTGACTATGCATGAGGAAAAAATTTCAAGAAAACGATCGCTTAAAGCAACAGGGTTTACTGAAACTTAGCAAGAAATGATTAAGAATGACATAATAGTGGAACATACATGTAACAGATTGCTTGCAATAACTGGTTTAAATACATTCAGTTCAAAATGGCCATTGGATCCACCAACAGTGATTGCGACATGGTTGCCCATAACCTGAAATGGGAACTAAATAGTTACAAAATCTTCCCCTGAAGTTTTTTCCATCTCATTGACTTTTCATTATTATTTACCTGAGCAGAAATCATTGTAAGAGCCACACACTGTGTAAGGTTCACCTTCCCCTGAAGTTTAAGAAAACACAACTATTAGTTAATAAATCATAGGATAATCAAGTAGTATATCAATATATTCAATAATTACAGGCATTATACTGCTGTCAAGTTCATTTTCTGGAAGTATGGGCTCTCCTAGACCACAACGAGGCCCACTGGACATGAGAGAGAAGAAATCACCAAGATAGTATGGTAAAAAATAGTGCTGCTGTCGCATTATACAAAATGCTCCCAATTAATTAGTAAAAATGGAAAATCGCAATCCAAAACCAGAATCGATCATTTCACAAACCCTAATTCTGATATTATATAAAATCAAAGCTGATCAATCGATCATAATCCAGTGCCAGGTGATCCATATAACAACACACCCTTTTGTTGACCAGGAAGCTTTCCATGAGAGAATAACTAAGGTCTTCTTAATGGTATAATAACTAACTCATACAGTGATTGTTCAATGGCATCCAATACACGAATAGAATCAAACTTCACATCCATGTGGTCTGGGTTGACAACATCACATGCTACGATATCCTGTATAAATTGGAAACAAATAAACTAAAATGCCTAATATACACCCAACGTTTTTTTTAGGTACAAAAAAAAAAAAAATCAATCACAATCTAGAAACATTACCGACAACAATAATTACAAAAACTTACAATGAAAGGTACAGGAGCATCCAAAAAATCTAGCATCTTCTCTGGCAAAATCTGCAGCCAAAATCACATATTTTGTACATGTGAATTGTTCATTCACATGGAAAACAATCAAACATGAAACCACAGAAAATATACAAACTAAAAAACATCTATATATCAATTTGAGGAGAAATATACAAACCATACAAAACTATTAGCAGTTTTGCTCAACAAATGAGCATAAGTCAAAGACAAACTGCATATCTATTTAACATTGCTATTATCCTCAACAGTGAATCATAATATGAAAAAAAAAGAAAGAAAGAAAGAAAGAAAGAAAAGAAAGAACATAGACCAAAACTTACTGGGAGAAATAAACTCTGTCATTCAAATGGACGAATTATAGGGTTAAGAGACAACACTACAGCTGATAGGATACCCTATAAATAGAAACAAAACATAATTAATTCCTTCTCGAAAGAAAAAGTAAACACAATCACTTGTCGCTATACCATTTGGATTGTAAAATACCAGATTTGGGCACTGCACAATCATGTGTTTTTCCAATAATACACCAGTGAGCAAAGTCAAAATCTGCACACAATGAAACTTGTTATACACTGGATAATATATATATATATATATATATAGATATTCAATATTAAATGCATTAATCAAACACAAAAAGCAATACCCGACCATTGACTCAAATTGAAAAGCAAAAGATAAAAAACAGGAAAAGAAAAGCAATGGTAAAATCCTCTAAAGATTAAAGCATCAAAAGTGAATAAATAGAACTACCAACGAAATTAATCAAGTTATTTATTTTATGTTTAATTTAGCAGCTCCAATAAAATAAGTGGAAAAGAATTGCAAATAACAGTGCACAAAAAACAATCAATCTTTCTTATCTTTCCTAAAATCCAGTGGTTCATGTCTGAAGATAAATATTCTCTTCACCAAAATAACAGATGGGATACATCAAACCCTGAAGTAAAACCAATATAATTAATGTATTATAGCACTTAAACAAATTCTAGAAATCCTCACTTGTGTTGGCAATCATCAACTATAAGCCATCATGAACTTTCACAAATCCTTATTAATAGGAGCGCATCACCACTATGGCACTACCCTTAAGCTATGTACACGCACACATAAAAAAAAAACAAAAAAAAAAGGAAAAAAAATCCTCAGTTTTTGAGTAAGATTATAGTTGATGATAAAATAAAGAATACATTGATTTGATTTTAATAGGGAACAACCAATTATTTAATACCATAAAAATAAAATTTCTTATTTTGGTCTTATCATTATTGTTGCTTACGATTCAAGCTGTCCCACTTTCTTTAGTTGTTTTCATTGCTTTTTTTTTTCTTCTTTTTTTTGGTATTTTTTATTAAATGATAACTAAATAATTTGAAAGAATATTAGGCCGGCCCCGTTTAGTCTGCCGGAATTGGGAGGATTTGGATTTTCAAATCCTTCCTAATCATGTTCGGTAAACTCAAACCAATGTAAGAAACAAATACCTTGATAGAGACAATTTTTTAGCATCTTATCCAAAATCAGAACCTAAAGTTCATGAAGATTATTCTGCCAAAAGAAAACACTCATAACACAAAAACATATTTGTAAGAATAATGCAATGGTAGCCCAAAACCCAACTAAACGGTGTAAATTCACCATTAGCATTAACAGAGAAAGATAAAGTAGTAGGTAAAGCTCAAAAACTGGATTTCCGAAAGCCTGAAAAGTAAATCATTTCATCTCTTTGCCTGAATTTCATCTTCTTCAATGGAAATCTCTCTATATTTTTTGGAAGGAAAAACAGTGAGGTTCATTCCCACTATCGGTGCAAGGATCTCAAACATAACAGGTACAAGACTCTAGAAGTATTTACTTAATATGGTCACAAAACTACTATAACCCATAGTCCACGAGCTGTTACAGAATTTTATTACAGCAGCTTATATAGCAAAGTATTAAAAGAATAGCCTGAAGTGGGGTTCCAGTAATCAGAACATACTTTAGTAATGGGTTTGACATTGGCGGGCGCAATGAGGCCCTTGTTAATGTGAACTCCTGTGAGAAGTGAAAATGTGGCAAAACTTCACGCATTAAAAGACTCAACTGAGATTCACCAGGCAAAATGCACTTGCTTGCTATAAAAAAGCGGATTGTTTTCTTATTTAACTTATATTAGAGAAATTGAAGATGGATATTGTGATTGCTTCTTTAATCACTTTGGAAATCTTGAGACTAATAGAATAAATGTAGCACATGCGCACAATGCATTATCATTATAAATTGCAATCATAATTCTAGATAAGTACCTTCAGTCTCAGGAACTCCTCATTAAGAGCAGGATCTAGCAATAATCTCTTTGGCTGTGATGTTGAGCAAAAAAGTAGTACGTATTTATTAACTTACATCAAAAAGATGAAAAACAATAAATAATATAGTAATGCTGATGTTGATTTGCCAGTAATATTCAACTGGATGCACTTGACAGAAATTAATCCATGAGATTAGTTTTAGTAGTAGTTGAATACATGACAAGTGAATAAATTCTTGTAATGACTCATAATTTATTTTTGCACCTAAAGAAAAGGGAAGTCCAAGGCATCTTATTTTCAAAAGGATTAAGATCAGGGAACAACATAAAAATAATGGAGTACTATTATATTGATTCCCCAAAATACCTGCAATGACGGTGGTTTCATTTGAGGTCGCAAATCTCGGAGAGCAGACTGTGGGCTTGGGTAATTTTCCTATGATGATCATTAGAACATAAAAATACATGAGGCAAGAGTATAGTCCAAACCAAAAAGGAATTTAACAAAAAAAAAAATATATTGCACAACCCAGCAGCAACTGGATGCTTTGAAAAAATGAAAGGTCCTCTTGTGTACGCCATGGGCCATGCAAAATTATAAGAGATACCCCTCAAGGAACATGAACAGTCCTCTTACACAAAGTTGCCCCTATAAATACATGTACCTCACAATAGCTATGTAATCAAGGAGCTTCAACCATTATTTTACAACACAACTCAGCTAATTTAAAAATAATAAGCAATTCGCAGAAAACAACCCAAGAGGCCAAGAAACCAATAAACCTAGAAGACAAATACCAAGTGATCAGTAAGTGGTCAACTCAGCCATAAACTTCTTCAATGTCTTGTGTGTGTGCATGTCATCACTTGTCAGGAATCTCATTTGATCAAAGGAAAAAAGAGAAGGTAAATGAAATCAAGTAAAATTTAAAGAAGTCATAACAAAAGATTCTGAAATAATTAGGCAGAACACAAACGAACAACACCTAAACAGCAGATGCACTAAAATGCAATGTGGTAGAAAGCCAAATGCACGTTGCAAGAAACAATCTACCTTATGTCATGCAAGAAACAATCTACGTACATCCAGAAATTAATTACACAGAAAACACAATGCATTGTCATATGTATATATGTTACACAACATACTTATGAAAAGGACAAAGCCCCAAACAATCACAGTAGCAGACAACCCAGGCTAAATTAACAATTAAAAAAGTAATAACTCGTAAATAAGGCACAAAAAGATAAAAATTAACTGCGTCTCTTACAATATGTACGACTTCACTTTCAATTTAGCTAAATTGGAAAACATGGCTACTGCCTACATTCACAGATTCACAAAAACTTTTGACTTTGGATAACTAAGTGTGGACCTCGTTTACAAAAACTCGCCTTCGGATTCTGTGTAAAGGAAATACTACTATTAATCAAAGATGAGTAAAATGAGTTTCTGACAAAGCAATCGGAAATTAATGGTGCGTGGGTCAAATTTACTTTAGATTCTTTCTTTACGAGGCAAAATGATTTTTTGCTTAATTTAAAAATAAAACTATGAGCCACACTTCTCAATTAATTATGCATTCTTCAAAAGTACAGCTATTCATTTTTTGAGGTACAGTTGTTCCCGAAAGCCAAATTTCAAAAGGAATCGAAGTGTTAAATCTGGAATTCACAAACACACCACTACGCGCCACACACTTGTATTCCATAAGACAACAAAATTCTGAATTTGAGAGGAAACCATCAATTTCGACAGGGTCTCACAGCTGAATAAGTACTTAACAAAGACACACAAAAAAAAAAGTGTTGACAGAAATTCCATTCCATCCATCGAAGTTGGTTCGGGCATAGTAAATGGTCCCAGACAAAAATGCAAACAAACAGATGAAATTCAGAATGAGATAACTTCAACAAAACCACAATTTCAAGCTCACCAATTGAAGCATTCTTTATACTCCAGAAGCAAGCAAAATTTGAAATCCATTTGAAGAAGACAACTTCATGCCATTATACTTTCACACAAGTTAATTTTTCCAAATGAACTGAACTTAAACAATACATACCACTATAGCGGAATTGAACCTCAAGATCAAAATGAACCTCAAGCATTATCACGTTGAGGTGGAAATGACAAAGAACAAGATCCAATCCAATCATTGCACCACAAAACAGTATATAAGTAAATGAACAAAAAAGAAGAAAGTGTAGGGAAATTAAAGAAAACCCACAAAAAATTCCGAACACAAAGTGCCGAGTATTGACGGTAGGGCATGAAGACAAAGTCTGGTTTCAGGGCCAAAATAAAGCTGGAAAGATATCATAACTTACCAGCCAGATCCTTCAGGTTTGTTGGCTTCATAACAAATGTTTCACCATCACTGCAAAACATTACAAAAAGAAACAATATTAGTATGATATTATTAAGGAAAAAACAGTACACTGTTATAAGGATAGGAAAAAGGAATCAACTTTCAACTGTTATTTAAGATGAGGTCAATATGGTAGTCATATGCATGAGGAGACACTGTCCTACATCTAGGGAAGAATTAATTTCACTTCAATTTCAATTCTCTAGCGTTAAAAGTGGATGACTAAGCAGAGACTTTCTAGTTGCTTATAAACTTGTTGAAAACATTTCGTAATGGTCAAAGGTCCATCACATTGGAAAACTATTCCACCCTAACCATTTCAATATAATAGAAAGAAGTAATAACAACTATTACAAGTGATGAAACACAAAGTCTTGTATACACAGACTATGTAATTTTGGATTGTTTAGTAAAGAAGATTATAAAGCTTGGAATTGGTTAAAAGGCATCAGTTTCTAATTACAGGATATAGGTGGGTACCTTTGGCTCTCCTTGAGAAGCTAAAATAGTTCTTTGAAGATCAAATGAATACGATTCAACAGTGGCAGCACATCCACCTAACAAATATTCAAAAAATTCAAAACCCCATTAATATGTCAAAATTAGCGTCTTTTAGTTTGCCTAAAGCCACAAAGTGACAAACCCCAGAAAAAACACTGAAAAATAAATATAACCAGAACCAACCCAACGAAGCATAATTTTTAGAAACTTCACTCATTATCACCTCGCATATTTATCAGCCCTTAATGTGAGGAGATTAGAAGTTTTGCCCCTGAGTCTCTTGTACTGCTATAAAATTAAAAAATGGCTTTTGATTTGGTTGGATCACTGTGGGAACAGTGGTTGACGTTTTGTTGTTTGAACCATTCTTTCTTAAAAAATGCCATTATTGAATTGTTGTCATACAATATTTATTCTTCAAATTGTTCAACATTACAAGTTTTGCTTTGCACTATTCCATGTGCAGCAGATCTCAACCTTGCAACAGACCACTGACCAAGAGGAGTTTCTACTCCCCACAGGCTCCTTACGAATAGTTTAATTCGGTTGTAAATTAGAGCATAGAAAAAAGTAAAGCCCATCATAAGAACAAAGCTTAAAACATTAAAGATCTGAACTACATGTAGTCACAATAGTAAAGCCTACCCCTTTCTTCAATGTAACCACCAATGGTAAGCGATTGAGAACTATCAACAGTCAATGACACCACAACCATAGAATTTCTAGTTTTAGTCTGGAAAAACTGTTGGAAGAGCGGGTTTAGTATGTGAGAATTAAGTGCGGGTAAGTGGGGAAAATTTCTATGCTTGAACAAATCAGACGATGGACACAAAAAACTGTGATCAGGGACAAAACAAAATGAGCTTTTTCTTACTGCAGAAAGATATGGTGTATGCAGAAAAGGAAGTAAGACATACTATGTTTGATATGATGACAGTATTCGAAGTTGCTGAAGCAGCTTGGAACAAAGAACTACGACGTCTGTGATGGCCGAAGACATGTATAGGCTGAGACTGCATTTGCAATTTGTTCCCTGTACCACCAGGCACCAGCTCCAGGCTTTTCCAAATCCAGTTGCAAATCAATATGCCGCCTTTTATTCTGTACTGCCTCCTTCCATTCCGCCTCGTTAGATGCCCCCCTATCTTTCTTTTCTTCAGCAGCAGCAGCAGCGACATTCGCAAACCGATCATCCCCACTCTTACCGTTACCATCTTCTTTATCCTTCAACTTGAAATCCCGCACCAATCAACAGAGCTAATGAGACCAATGAACATAGCTAATACAAACACAATTACACAATGCCAATCAATATGATTTGGATGCAAATTTATAAAAACAATTCTAAGTAGCAATCCCACCTCAACCGGGAAGTATGTCAGACGTTTTGGCCTTCCAACATTAATGCACGGCAAGTCACCAGAATATCGTAAATCGATGTTGCGATAGTTTACAAAGTAGTCATACACAGAAATTAATGTTGCAGACTCCAATCCCACCAGGAAACAAATTAGGAACATAAAACCTTACATTTGTTCTCTGCAAGGCTTCTCACTTAAACCAGTTATATGAAACTCTTGGTTAGTTGGACTGGTTGTCACCGGCAAGTTTTTCAGCGTGCGTTTATCCTAATAAATTAAAATTACATATCTGATCAATTAAAGACTGAAGAAACTTGATTCAAAAAACAAAAATAAAAAACCTTTAATCGCAGCATTCTTACCTTCACCCAATCAAGTGAAAAGTGAAAAGAGGAATCGAAATCCCAAAGCTACGAATGGCAACTGGCGACCAGCGCAGCAGCAGCGTTTCTGCTTCCCGGCGCCGCCCAGCGGCTTGCTGCTCCCAGGCGTCGCCCAGCGACGCGACGTCGCCCCCACCACGGCGCGTCAGGGTCGGCGGCTCCGCGTCTTCCCGCTGCCGGCCCAAGGCGACCCCGGCAAGCCCCCTTTGGCCGCGCGAAATTCCGGCAGATCATAACAACGCATGTGAATTTGGGGAAAATTAACGCAATCGAAATTAAAACCCATAGCTTCTTCTTCTCCACTCAAACGGCATCGATTTTTACAGTGAGGCGATGCGGTCGGTGGCGATGGGGAGACGGAGGCGGAGCGACCGGATTCTTCACCAAAATCCCAATTAGTGTAAAAAGATGAGAGAACGGGGAAAAGAAATCCAAACCAGATCGAATGGGCTTCGATGTCACTTCCCAACTTCCACTTCGCAGCTTCTCCTTCCTCCTCCTCTCCCTCGTCCAACTCGCTGCTCTCTCCATCTCTTCATCGCGATTTTGTGTGCCCTAATTTTCTTCTGTTTGTGTGAGGGATCTTTCGACGGGAAAAAAGAAATGGAGGTGGAGAAATGAGACAGAGCGGAATCGATCCCAGATAAGTATAATCAATCCACCATAACATTTTGATCCGACGGTTATAATTTCAATTGGATTTTGAATCCAACAGCTCAGAATCAAATGGGAGATTAGAGCTCTCCCTCTTATAAGATATAATAATAGATAATAAGATATAATAGATAATAGATAATAGATATGTTTGCTGACAGTGTTCATGTTCATGGTATATATAATACAATTTCAAAGAGGACAGTTACTATAAATTATGTCCCTTGCATGTAAATAAGACGTTGGATTTTTTATTTTTTTTTATTGTTCATTATTTAATTTTGACTCAATTTTATTATTAGTATATAATAATTATAGAAAATAGTGAAGGTGGGTATATAACTTGTTAGATTCGTCTAATTGCATATAGTGAAGCATATATTTTATATAATTTTTATTCTTAAAAATTAAAATATTAACCGTTAAATAAATGCATTGGATATTGTTAGGTCCGTTTGCGTGGATAACCAATTAAGTAGTCCTGTAAACAAGTTCAAACACCTTTCGTGGACACATTAAACAGTTTAAGATATTATGCAGCGGAAAGTAAATAAACTGTAAAGATAACGAACTCAAGGTTTGTTGACCCAGTTCGGCACAAGCCTACATCTGGGGGATACCAATCCAGGAGATTCACTAATTGTTTTAACTTGATCCTCGATCGAAACAATAGTGACTAGTCACGCCCAACTCCAATCACCAAGCGGACTGAATTGTCGGACCAAGGCACTCCCCCTGCCTTGGTGAAGATCTCCCCGACCTTGCTTCAATTCCTTGAAGGCTCCTCCTTCAAGTTGCCCTTGGTCGAAACCTGTTGGCGAGTCTCCTTCTAGATTTATCGTTTAAAGCTCTTGAGATGACGACTCCTCGAAAGCCTTGATTGAATCCGTCGGCTTCAATCAAGTATGCAGTAGCACACTATCGATCAATTCACCCGAGGAAGTGTTGATCGAATTTCTTCCTTCAAGATGATAGACTCACGAACACGGAAGGAAGATAATTTCTCTCTTCACAATAGCTTTCGATTGCACAAGGGTCTCAGTGAATAATACGTCGTATATCTTCTTCCCTTGGCCGTCCTATTTGAAGAGAGTAATATTTCCTCCATTCTAAGATAGAATATCTTCTTTCCATAAATGCGCGGATCCTTAGAATGGAGTTGCCCGGATTAAGAGATCTTGGTTTCCATCCTTCGTGTGCAAGATCCGGGCAGGGAATCAGCTAGCCGTTGAAGGTAATACCAGTGTAATTCGCCAGCGTCTCTTCCCTTAAATAGTTTGTCGCCAGATGATGTGGTTGGTCCAACAAAGTAGTTCAGACATCGGTTGTGAACACATTTGCTCAAAACTGGTTCCCAACAATCTCCCCCTTTTTGGCAGAATGTGGGCCAGTATAAGAGTTGACTCAACCGATGTCCAAACAATCAATACAATAACAAGGAATGTAGAAAATATCCCATTGAAACCCAACCACCAATTACATTGATACCCAATTCTAGACAAACTATTCTAATGCTCCGTACAAGATATCCTATCAAGTGTTCTAGGAGCATTTACATCAAAACAGGCACATGGCAATAAGATAAAGCAAGTAAGATCACAATTTAATTATTACAGGCCATAGTGCAATTGTCCAGCAAAACAAAACGACAACAGTTCAAAATTAAGACAAGAAAATAAACGTGACCCATTAGCAGCAGAAGTGGTGCAGACTCCCTTCATTCAAGCGTCCAGAGGTACATATCAGAATTGGTTGATCAAACTTTACTCCCCCTCTGGTACACATCTGCCCAAAAAGGGCATATCACTCTGAGTCATCAGAGGAAGCAGCATCAGATTCGCTGGACTCCTCCTCTGGATTGGTATCCAATGGCTCATCTTCATCCGACCAAACATCAGGAAGCTGTCTCAACATCTTTTCAGCAGATTCAACCTGCAGGTGCACTTGAGCTTCCAGCGCTTTAAGATGATTGATGTGGTCAGTGAGGTTCTCACGAAGCATGGAGAAGGCATCCTTCGCAGGGATCCTGCCTCCTGGTCCAGCCAAATCAGGCTTCTTCTTGGCAAAGTTGGCAGAGAGCTTGAAGTCTGCAATGTCCTCCGGTCGATCATGTTTGCTACCAAGGATGTTGAGATACTGCAGGTACTCCGAGATGAGGCCAGGGAAGGGAAGTGTGGTGTTGTACTTCCTCTTGACTTTTTCAGCAAAGACCAACATTTGCTCGAGCACAAGTGCTCCATAATTGATCTCATACTTTTGGTCTATAGCAAATAAGAGTTTACACATGCTTTTGGACACTACAGAGTGATTAGCAGTAGGCATGATATTATGAGCACATAATTTATAAAGCATGGAAAATTTCTGTGTCAGAACACCTGCACTCAACCCCTTTCCTTGAAATCTTATCCCATGGACTCCAGTGAGAGTTTCAGCAATAGTGTTCATAGGGAATTTTGCACTTCGAGAGTAAACAGATTTCAGAGAAGTTCGGGGCACCTGGAGAAAGCGGTTCAGGGCCCTAGCTTTGAGTTCAAACAACTCCCCATGAGCATAGCAGAGTTCGAACCTGGGGCTTTTGGTGTTGAGGACTTCAGAGCTCAGGTTTGCATAAAAATGCCTAACTAGCTGTCCCTTGTATTGCTTGATCTCCGTTCCCCAGAACAAAAGAGACCTGTCCTCCAGGTACTTGTGCCACCCCATCTCCTCATAGCGTTCAGCAGCAAAGCGAATTCAGGATGAACTTTCATCTTCTCCAGTACGGTTGCAAAATAGAGCTTGGACACTTCATAATAGAAGTCAATAGAAATGGCGTTCTCAACATCAATGATCTCTGGTTCATGGTCCTCAGAAGAGGATTCAACAATCTTTCGTTTCTTGGATCCAGAGGCTTTTCCAGATGCTTCTGGTTCAGAACGAGTCCGCTTTTTGGGTTCGGACTCCTTTGGGGAACTCCTGGCAGGCGGAGTTGGTACACGTGGCTCAGTCTGTGGTTCAACTTCTTCCACAGAATCTTCTTCAGCATCTTCATCAACTTTTTCTTCGGATTCTTCCTCCTCTTCAGATTCTTCCTGGGATTCTTCATCTCCGCTTTGGGTGTCTTGGGACCCCAACTCTTCGGACTTATCTTCAGTCGGGTTCTCCCCCTCAGTTGGATCAGGGGCATCTTCCTGAAGGTGTTCCGTGTCTCCTCCAGATTCTTTGTTCACATCATCATCGGAGCTTGAAGATTCCTCATCTTCTTCCTCTTCTTCCTGTTCAACTTCAGTTTGAACAGCTTCTTTGGTAGACACAGTTTCCTTTGGTTCTGGTCTCAGCATATGCTTTCGTTTCTGACTGGCAGTCCAGGCAATTTCTTCCGTGATCAGGTTCACAGCATAATCCCTTTCATCATCACTTATGTCGATCATTGATTCGTCTCCAGAGCTTTCATCTGCTTCATCTTGAACGTAATCTGAGTCGAGTTCTTCCTCGTCCAGTGGTTCAGTGACTGGTTCCGTCACCTTCTGTGGACTGGTTTGAGTGTCTGGTGCAGTAATCTGAAGTGGTTCTTCAGGATTTGCCTCAGTGGTGGTGACAGGAGCAGGGTCGGTCACGACACTTGGTTCTACCGCGGCCTTCTTCGCAGGATTTTTCTTCTTGGGCTTTGTAGTGGACACCTTCTGTGCATCCTTGGCAGTGGCTTCGGTGGTTTTGGCAGGAGCAGTGGTTGTGGTTGCTTGTGCAGATCCCATGGATGGAATGTTCGCCAGAATGGAATCCAGGGGCTCCAGTGCTTTGGCAATCTCTGACTCCACACGTTCACTAACCGATGCGTTCTTCTTAGCAACAGCCTTCTCCCTTGTTTTTGAGGTTGAAACAGCTTTTCCTTTCGTCTTCGGAGCCTCTGAGTCTTTCTTCTTTAAGGCAGTGGCACCAGCAACTTCGGCTCGAATGTCGAGTGGATCCTGAACACCACCAGTGGTTCCTCTTTCTCTGGCAGTGGAAGGAGAAGAGGAATGAAATGGAACAGCAATCAAGGATGGAGTTTCAGAGATGGTCTGCTCCATGATCGCCTTCTGGACTGCTTTTGCTCGTCCCTTCGCGCTAGACTCTTCGGGTGAGATCACCTTCTTGCTTCCAGCAGTTGAGGAGGGAGTCGGGTCTTGTGATTTGGAACCTTGGCTTCCTCGTGTCTTCACCATTGTGTCTGAAAGAGAAAACTTTTGGCAAGAGCAAGTGAAGATGAATGTGAGTTTTGGAGAGAAAGCTTAAGAGAGTATTTGAGGTTGAGCGAGTGAATACACAAGGAAATTTGATTGCTATCGAATCTGGTAGAGATAGTAAGCAACTTCCCTTAATTAAAATATGGTAAGAGTATCACAACTTCCCATAACTGCAATCATCACGTTTTTGAATGAAGTTGTGCAAATAACCGCTCCCGCCTCGGCTCTTGTCAGTTCGGCCTGTCACATCAATTTTGAATTTTGAAATTGTGAAGATTAACTTCCTTAGTAATGAGATCCTGCGAAATATTCTTAACAAGATAGTTAGAATAACATAATTAAGGTAATAAAATATAGAATTACAAAATATATGGAAATAGCATAAAATAAAACTTATTCCGCAATCTTTGGGATTTTATGTAATCGTGCATAGGCCAAGATCTCTCCTCAATTTTTCGAATCTCTCTCGATCCAGTGCCTTAGTAAAAATATCCGCATGTTGCTCAGTAGTTCCGACATGTTGGATGGACACTTTTCTTTCTTCAACAAGATCTCTTATGAAGTGATGTCTGAGTTCAATGTGCTTTGTTCTCCCGTGTTGGACTGGATTTTTGGAGATGTTGATCGCACTCATGTTGTCACATAGTATGGTGAGGACTTCTTGGTCGATTCCATAGTCTAGCATCATTTGCTTCATCCATAGCAATTGTGCACAACAACTTCCAGCAGCAATGTACTCGCCTTCAGCAGTTGATAGAGATATGAAGCTTTGTTTCTTGCTATACCAACTAAGTTGGTTCCAATATAGAAGCATCCTCCGGTTGTGCTTTTTCTGTCATCCGCATCACCTGCCCAATCTGCATCACTATAACCAAGTAATGAAAGATTAGATTCCTTAGAGTACCATATACCAAGATCACTGGTTCCTGAAACATATTTGATCACTCGTTTGGCAGCTTTTAAGTGTGATTCCTTGGGATCGGCTTGATAGCGGGCACAAACTCCTACTGCATAGCTTATGTCTGGTCGACTTGCAGCTAGATATAGAAGGCTTCCAATAATGCTTCGATAGAGTTTTTGATCCACACTTTGACCACTGGGATCTTTGCACAGTTTGTCATTAGTCACTATAGGCGTTCGGACCGGTTTGCTGGACTCCATGCCAAACTTCTTGACAATGTTTATGGCATACTTGGTTTGGCTTAGAAATATCCCATTTTTCTTCTGAGCAACCTGCAAGCCAAGAAAATAAGTTAGTTCCCCTACCATGCTCATTTCGAACTACTTACCCATTATCTCGATGAATTGATCTTTGAGCACATGATGTGTTGATCCAAAGACAATATCATCAACGTAGACTTGAGCAATGAGGATTCTTTTGCTTTCTCTTTTGATGAAGAGAGTCTTGTCCAAGCTTCCTCTTTCGAATCCATGTTCAAGCAGGTACTTGGAGAGCCTTTCGTACCAAGCTCTAGGAGCTTGCTTTAGGCCGTAGAGTGCCTTGTTGAGTTTATAGACATGTTGAGGATGATAGGGATCTTCAAATCCTCTGGGTTGTTCAACATAGACTTCTTCATTGAGCCACCCATTTAGGAAGGCACTTTTGACGTCCATTTGATAGAGTTTGAATCCCAGTGAGCATGCAATGGACAGTAGGAGTCGGACAGCTTCAAGTCTTGCTACAGGGGCAAATGTTTCACTGAAGTCCACTCCTTCGACCTGAGTGTAACCTTGAGCAACTAGTCTCGCCTTGTTTCTTGTGATGTTTCCTTTCTCATCACTTTTGTTGCGGAAGACCCACTTGGTTCCAATTATGTTTTTGTCTAGAGGTCTTTCGACCAGGGTCCAGACTTCATTTCTTTCGAACTGAAGTAGTTCTTCCTGCATAGCATTAATCCAGTGTTCATCCTGAAGGGCTTCTTCCACTTTGGAGGGTTCGATCTTTGAAGTGTAGCAGTGTAGACCAGCTAATTCTTTGAAGCCGATCTTTTTCCCACGCGTCTTCCTCTTTCCATTTACATCGCCGATAATGTCTTCAGGGTCATGGTGCTTGTGAATGCGTCCAGTTAGATCCTTTTGAGGTTCTGCTTCATGTGATACAGAGTCCATGTTGGGCGTGTGGACTCCTTCAGAGGATGTTGCATCAGAGGTGGATTGAACAGCACTGTTTTGATCAACATCATGGCAGCTAGGATTTTAATCTTCGTTAGGATGAGTATCTTCCTTGCTTGGCACATCTTCTATGGTTACGTTAGTGGATTCCAGTACTTTCTTGGTCTTGGGAAGGTATATTCTGTATGCTCGACTTGTGGTAGAATATCCCACAAATATTCCTTCATGGCTTTTTTCTTGAAACTTTCCAATATGTTCCCTGTCATTTAGGACAAAACATTTGCTACCAAAAATATGAAAATAGGTAATTGATGTCTTTTTACCGTTCCAAATCTCATATGGAGTCATAAAAGAGTTTGGCCTTAGATAGACACGGTTGATTGTGTAGCAAGCTGTGTTGATGGCCTCTGCCCAAAGGAATTCCGCCACATTCTTTGAGTTGAGCATTACTCTTGACATCTCTTGTAGGGTTCGGTTTCTTCTTTCTACCACTCCATTTTGTTGTGGGGTTTTTGGTGCTGAATATTCATGTTTGATCCCATGGGTTGTGCAGTATTCCTCAAAGGACTGGTTTTCAAACTCACGACCATGGTCACTTCGAATCCTTTTTACCTTGGTGTCCCTTTCGGTCATGAGCCGGTTGCACAGCTTCTCAAATGCTTTGAACGCATCACCTTTTTCCCTGAGAAAGTCTACCCAAGTGTATCTAGAATAATCATTGAAACTTTTGACAAATTTCATTAACATGAATATTTTTCAATAAAATATAACAGGTTTGAATTTATTAAGTGAAAGGGTTATGATTCATGGGAAGGGGTTTAAGGATATATTAAGGTTGTTACTCTTTATTACTCATGTGAGGGGCTTTAATTTCAAATGGCAATGTGGTCCTCTCTGCCATGAAACTTTTGACAAGTCTCATGGTACAACCAGGATAGATTGACCTTCAGCCTGTCACACTGAGGGTCCCCGGCATATGTGCCATGATACTTCTCATGATTTCATGTCATGAGATTACCTACCATGAAACTTTCGGCAGGTTCCCACTACATAAGTATTTTCTGAAAAATCTCATTTTTATTTACTCGTGTTAAGAAACTGTGCCCCCGAAAGCGCACGGAGTCAAAAATTGCAGTATTTATAGTAAGTACCGGATCGTTCACTGGAGGATGTGCGATGGAAGCAGGGCCCACGCCGTTTACTAAGATTTTCCACTCAGTTACTCAATTCAAGTTTGTGATTTGACTAACAACTACTTGACATAATTTAAACTAAGCTATGAAAGCAATCAAAATAAAGCAGATAAAATTATTCTAGAAAGCGAATTAAATTTAGTTTAAGAAAGCAATAAAATTATTCTAGGAAAGCGGTTAAAAATTATCTAAGAAAGCAGATTTAAAATGAGACAGAAGAGACAGGAAGAAAAGAATAAAGATTGGACAAGATTCAGATGAAACACAATTAAACTTCCATTTTGTTACACAGATCTTAGTTTGGGATAATCCATCAGATAGCTAACTCTCATGCTTCCTATACGATGTTCCCTTTAACAGACAGGTACTTACAGTAAGGATTTACATGCCTTAAGACAACAAAATCTAAGATACCACAGATAGATAACTGCCCCTGCGCAGAGGTATGTCATTTATCTGTGGTGGACAAGCAACACCCGACAAATCATTTATTGAGATGCCAAGTACTGCTATCATTCTCCCATGTCACACCCAAAGATTCTAATCAAGCCCTGAACTATCCCTTAACTCTCTGTCCTAGTAGCAGTTACACAACTCTCAATACAACCGAGTGACCTCTAACGAAAGCAGTTAAAAGAAAGCGATAAAGAAAGCATTTAAAATCCTATCACTCGGAGGTTTTTGAAAGTCTGACCCTGGTAGTAAAAGAAAGCCCCCAGTCAGGATAACCGGGTGTGGATCAAGAATTCCCTATTCTCGGTGAACCGCTCGCAGTGTTCACTTCCCGTCGGGTGGTTATGAGATACAAACTAATGAAACGAACTAATAAATTAGTTCGTTCCGGATGCACTCACTCAGGACTCAAAAATAGGCTTTGGCAGAAGAAGATAGCAGTTGAAAGAATACTCAACCCTGCCTTAGAAAATAACCAAGGCCCGAATGTTGTTCCTCTAGTATTATCTGTCACACCTCATCGGAATCCAAGTGGAATCTGACCCAGTGTAATATTTAATACAAGATTTCCAACAAACAACAATTTTGGAAAATAATAAATCTGAAAATCATTCCCTATCAGGTACTAAACTCTCTATTAAAACACAGATCCTTTCAGTCTAGGTGAGACCTAATCGCTGACTCTGCTTCTAATTTCCCAAAATCAACCCCCAGTCGGATATGAATTAGTCATAACTGTTGAATTTATCCCTTACTCAGATCCGGATTTTATAAATGAATTTTTGTTGGAAATTTATTATGAAACATTTGATTTAACTCAAGACTTCTATGTCCAAGGGAAGGATCCCAAAATAATATTGACCACAATATCTACATAATAATATCATGCATAAATTTATAGAGAAGTATAAAATTAAATAACCCAAAATATAAGGTGGGTTTAGACAGAAGTTGGAACACAAAGATGAAATAGCCGGAGGTGAGAAGAATTTTGGCTAAAGAGAATGCCAGAAATAACTGGGGTGATCTGGACTGCAAACATCTGCTATCCAGTTCCCAATTATTCCAGATGGAAAGATTTTTAGATAGAAAGGAATTCCAAATGACGGTGACCGCCGTCATTCAGCTCCCTTTTGTCTGTGAATGGAAGAAAAACCCACATATTTTCTTGTTGTAATACTTCTCAAATAATGTTGGTCGACATCATTTAATAATACTACAACTTGAATTCAGGTTTTGAAATTAAGATAAAGAGAATAAATCTGTATCCGGATGGGAGTCAGCTGAGCAGCTATTACAGTCCCGGATGGACGAACCGCCAAGGCTTCCACCGACCACTATTCGGACCATGCAAAATAACATCTAATAATTAATATACAGACCACGAGCTAGTTATCCGTGTGGGAATACCCGCCAACATTAATCTGATATATTCCTTATTAGCTGTTTCACACATTACGGGAAAAGACAAAATAAATAAAAGAAAAAAATATTTTTGGGTCATCTTGCATGAGAGACATTGGTTTCTCATGCAAGGGTATGGAAATTATTCCATAATTACTCTTCATGTCTAAATAATCACTCATTCCATAATTAATTAATTACAGTCCGGATTATATACTTAGATCATTAGAGTTTAATCATTTGTAGAAGAATCTTTTAATGGGAAATTGAACAAAGTTCTTTATATCAAATTAATCATGGGTTGAGATCATTGGATTTCAACCTCAAAATATTAATATAAAGGTTCAATTAATTAATGGAGTGAGATGAAGAATAAAAATTTGGCAAAAAGGTGCCACTTTGTCGCGATGCAGAGTTTGTGTCGCGGAGTGTGGCTCCGCGACAAAGGTTTCGCGACAAAGGGGTGGGAAATAAGAGAAATGGGATTTTGAAAATTGGGGTTTGCTTTGTCGCTTCAGCAAAAATTTTGTCGCGGAACATGGTTCCGCGACAAAGAGGCATAGCGACAAAGAGGGTTGAAAATTGGTAAGGACATAATTCCTGGTCGCGGAACAAGGATTTTGTCGCGGTACGTGGTTCCGCGACAAAGGTTCCGCGCCAGAGTCCTCCCAGAATAAAATTACAAGTATTTGGGTCCTTGGTCGCTAATCAAGGATTTTGTCGCGGAACGTGGTTCCGCGACAAGAGTTGCATCGCGACCAAGGGGTTTCAAAATTAATGGCAAGGCATAATTTTCTGTCTCGGAATAAAATTTTGTCGCGGAACGTGGTTCCGCGACAAGGGTGCTCCGCGACAAAAGCCATGCAGACAAAGTGCAAGAATTTGGTCCTTCGTCGCTAAACATGGGTTTTGTCGCGGAACGTGGTTCCGCGACAAAGGTTGCATCGCGACAAAGGATTTTAAAAATTTATAAAAATTTTGGCAGCATAACCCCTTATATTGCATTACATGGGTGTGCGTTGTGATCCGTGGGATCACAACGGGAAAATTACATTGCAACCCGTGGGGTTACAATGTGATGCAATACAATATAGGAATATGCAATTTTTATATAAGTATGCATAAACACTTTAATATATATCCCTTTTAGATCTAATGCACAAGAAAGAGAAAATAAAAAGTAAGAAAAATACCTAGACTAAGAAGAACATAAACAGTAAAATAAAATAAAATAAAAATAAAAGAAAACTAAAACAAGTACTAGCAGCAAGAAGAAACAAACTGCCTATACTAGTATTAAAATAGCACATACACTAAATCTATCAAGGGATAATATCAAATACTCATGCATTGATTAAGCCTAATAAAGCATTAAACCTAACTAAAAATAATAAAAATGGTCAAGTGACCAAAAATACAAAAATAAAGCAATAAATATTATGGGAGATCCATAACACATTTTTGTGGAACATTTTCTCATATAACACAAAAATCAAAAATGGGTTAAACACACCCATTGATTAAGTGTTTTCAACCCAAAATACAAAAATATAAAACTGGAAAATAAAATGAACACTAGCTACACTTATTTATTACAAAGCATAAATTAAAACTAAGCTAAAATCTACATCTACATTGCATAAAAATAAACTAAACTACCTATCTAACATAATTTTTGGAGAGCACAGTGGTGCCTCCAAAACAGTGAAATAAACTAAAGTGTAGCTAGGTTACTGTTCAAGGGGGTGGGAGGTTATATTTATAGAGTAGGATTAAGCCCTAGGCCCATTCAAGGCCCACCTGGTCGCCAAACAACTGCTTTGTCGCGGAACAAATTGGTTAGGGACAAAACACTTTTTAGCTCCAAGATGGCGCCAGGAGGGGGCGGGACTTGAGCTCCAGGAGGAAGAGACAAATAATCCATGTATTGCGGGACTTGAGGTCCTGGGAGCTTGGATTCAATTTGTCATGTGGGAATTAATTTATGAGGAGTCACGTGACTTGTCTCTGTTCAATTTTCTAAGTCTGTCGCGGTCGCGGTGCATTTTGTCGCGGAACCATGTTCCGCGACAAAATTTTGTGCCTTGCTACTCCTCTCACAGTCTCGGAGTAAGATTTTGGGCGCGGAGCATTTGTCGCGGTGTACCCTTCCGCGACAAAGGTTTTAACTTTTGCTTTCTCTCCCCTCTTTCACGTGCTTCTCTCTCTTTCTCATTTATCTTCTATCTTTTCTTTTCCTCTCTCCTCCATTCTTCTCCATTTTCTCTTCTTCTATTATTTTCCAGATTTCTTCTCCTTCTTGCTTCTTTTCTCGCCTGTTCTTCTCTTCTTCCTCTTCTTGTTCCAGTTTTTGTTTCCAGTTTCTTTCCTCCATTTTCTTCTTCTTGTTTTCTTCTCCCAGTTTCCCATCTTCTTCTTCTTTCCTCATTTTCTTGTTGTTTCTGAAATTTGGGTGTTGCAATTCCCAAATCCAATAGCCATTGGAGAACTTGGGGACGAAATGGAGCTCTGGGGCTGGTGGACGAAAGGGCGGCGACGGGACGGAGGTGGCGGAAGGCAGCGGCGGCTGTGAGGTTGATGGTGGAGATGGAGGATGGAGAGGAGGACAGATCTGAGGGTGACGGATGAGGTGGCTGTGGAGGCCGAGGGCTTCGGGTGTAGAGGAGAAATGAGGGCGGAGGGAGTGTAAATGGTGGTGGCGCGTGGTGGCGATGGTGCGGCTGGGCTGTTGGTGGCGAGAAGGAGGAGGAAATGGGAGGAAGAAGAGGTGGTGGTGGCGGATGTTGAGGGCAGTGGTGGAGGTGGGAGCCTCGGTTGGTGGCTGGACGGAGATAGGTGGCGGAGCTGCCGGATTTGTGGCCGGAGAAGGGGCGGAAGTGGTGGCTGGGATGGCGGCAGTGGAGTGTCGAGGGGGTGGCCGGAATCTCGCCGGAGGGCGCCGGCGGCGGCGGCGACGGGGCAGGTTAGGGTTAGGTTTAGGTTAGGGTTTGGAATGAATTGGGCTAATGGGGTGGTTTGGGCCGAGACAAGTGGTATTGGGCCAAATTCATGTAATGAGCTTACTCCTTGGACTGAAAGTGTTGGGCTTGAGGAATTGGATTGGATTAAGACTCTTGGACCTGCAAACAATAAATTGCACTTAATTAAGATGGATTAGAGGACCAATTAATTTTTAATTACAGCAGAAAATGGAAATAGAGATAAACATAAGAAATAAATAAATATATACATCAAAATATAAAATAATATAAATATAGTATTTATTCCACTTGATTATTTGGTTTGTGATCCATTTAATGAACTGATAATGGCCAAAAATGACCATTATTTTCAATCCATTTCCGTGTCTTAAACGGGCATTTGATCGCATTCCGGTCTTACATTAAGTAAGAAAGCAGTCGAATTGGACTGATTTATGCATAATTGTAAAAATAATAAGCTGGTATGAAAAAGGCATAAATATGTAATTTTATTACATATTTATGTCAGAAAAATCCAAAAACATGAGAAAAAGAAAGGAAACAAAAAGATGGGAAAAGATAGAAAAGCCCACAAAAAGAATATTTTCGGCCCATCTGGCCCAATCCAGCAGGCCCAGGAAGACCTTTGTCGCGGAAGCCCTTGGCGCGATGCAGTGTTCCGCGACAAAGGCATACTCCGCGACCAACTGGCCCCAAATGAAGAGGAGACCAGCCAAGCCCTTGGCGCGATAACCCTTGTCGCGATAGCATGACTCCGCGACAAAGGCCCATTCCGCGACCAAGATACACAAATAGAGACACAAGACCCAGTCGAGAAGCCTTGCCACATGCAGTGTATTCCGCGACCAACTTGATGTTCCGAGACAAAGCTGTGATGTGTGTGATGTCTTAAGACACAATGGGCTAGAATCAAGGCCCATGGGCTTAGGGTTACACTTCTATAAATATGAGGTGTTTCCCATGAGCTAAGGGTTGGTTGGAGAGTTGGAAGTTTGAATTTGAGAGTTCTTGAAGGCAAGCTTAGGAGTTCTTCCTTAGGTAGAGTAGTTAGGTTTATTTTTATGTATTATTTAATTTTTGCACTTAGTTTAGTTTAGATTAGTGTTTTACTGTTCACAGTGCTTAGATAGCCATTTTTATACTATGTTTTGTTTTCTAAACTCTTGTTTTAGGGTTTGTAATACCCAAACCATGGGTATTAACAACACCTCTTCAATAATATGGGAAAACATTCAGCATTTGTGTCCCAAACCATGAAATGGGTCTCACACCCCATGGATTTATGCTTTCTTTTTCATTTTGGGGTCATTTGACCCCCATTTTGTCATTTTTATGTTCACTGTTAGCATATTATGGATAATGTTGTGTGGATGTGTGATCAAACCCTAGATTAGGATTCTTGCTTTATTTTAATATCCTGCTCAGTCTTGTTATTTTTGTTTAAGCATGTTCTTCCTTATTTTGAATGTTTCTTGCTTATTTTTAGCTTAGAATAGCTTTTTGATCTGAAATAGGGTGAGATCACGCTGTTTGCATGCCACTGTTCATTTCTGCTTTTTCTGACTTTTGTCCTGAACCACCTTGGGCGCCAACCGCCTTCTGGCGCGGAACCACGTTCCGCGACAGAGTGGCAGTTCCGCGACAAGGGTGTTTCAAGACACTTGTCTCTATAATTTAAAACCCTTTGTCGCGGAATACCTTGTCGCGGAGCCACGTTCCGCGACAAAACTGTCCATGCATAGCGACAAAGGAGCCAAACTCTTGCATTTTGTCTTCATGGCTTCTTGTCGCGGAATCATCTTGTCGCGGAGCCACGTTCCGCGACAAAAATCCCATTCCGAGACAGAAAAATTATGCCATGTTTCTTAGCCTTTGAACACTTTGTCGCGGAACACCTTGTCGCGGAACCACGTTCCGCGACAAAATCTCCATGCATAGCGACAAAGGTTCAAATGCTTTAGAATTTTATTAAAATACTTTGTCGCGATGTCACCCTTGTCGCGGAGCCACGTTCCGCGACAAAATCCTGCATAGCGACAGAGAGGCGTTATGCTGCCAAAAATTCTAAAAACTTGTCGGGATGTCCATGTCGCGGATCTCGGTCCGCGACAACATTTATGATATAGCGACAAGATTCCTCCCCCTCTATTTAATTTTAAACAAATTTCATTCTCTCTCTATTTTATGTTGCAACACTCACATCATAGCCCCACGGGTTACGATGTAACATTCTGGAATTGCAATGTAGGGTGTTATGCTGCCCAAATTTTGATTCTCCATTTGCATCACTTAACTGATTGAACCCTTGACTCATCAATGATTAAAGATTGAGATTAGCAATAATCAAACTTCAATGATCATCATGATTAAAGGACCTTTGTTCAATTGCCATTAAAACACTCTTGTATAAACAAATCCTGACGGCTTAAACAGATAATCTGGACTGTAATTAACTATGGTATGAAGGATTATTTAAGACCATCAATTGTGGACCCGATCCACAACCTTGCATGAGAAACCAATGTCTCTCATACAATGGATCTTCTTTTGCTTCTTGTTTATTTTGTCTTTGTGTATTGTGTGGAACCATTAGTAAAGAATACATCAGAATAATGTTAGCGGGTACTCCCTCATGGATAACTAGCTCGTATTCTGGGTACTAGTTACTAATCGTTATTTTGCATGGTCTGAGTGGCTGTCAGTGGAAGCCTTGGCGGTTCGCCCATCCGGGGTTATAATAGCTGCTCAACTGACTCCCATCCAGATATAGTTTTATTTTTGTTATCTTAATTTCCAAACCTGAATCCCAATCCGTACTGGGAGCCAGTTGGCATCAGTCAATGCCAACTGATGATCATTATAGAAGGGAAGCATGTAGGTTTTTATCCGAATTCACAGACAGTGGAGGCCCAACTGGTGTTGACACCACCATTACAGGGTCTAAGCTGCCTAAATTCGCTCCATCCGAGTGATTGGGAAATTGGACAGTAGATGTTTACAGTCCACCCGATTATTCTGCCATTACTTTGGTACCTTGACCATTCCATTCTGTGTTTCACCTTCTGTCTAGACCCGCCTTTATATTTTGGGTCAATTAATTTTACACTTCCATATATCCTTATGCATGATAATATTATGTACTGTTGTGGTCTGTAATTATTTTGGGATCCTTCCCTTGGACAATAGAAGTCTAGATCTTAAACAGATATTGCTTTATAAACTTCCAACAAAAACCTCTTTATAAAATCCGGATCTGAGTAAGGGATAAATTCTTCAGTTATGACTAATTCACATTCTATCAAGGGTTATTTTGGGAATTAAGAAGCAGATTCAGCGATTAGGTCTCGTTTAGACTGAAAGGGTCTGTGTTTTAACTGAGAGTCTAGTACCTGACAGGGAATGATTTTCAAATCCATTATTTTCCAAAATTGCTGGTTGATGGAAATGTAAGATTAAGTGCTACACCGAGATGGGGTCCACTTGGATTCAAATACAGTGTGGTAAATAATCTTAGAGGAACATCATCTAGGCCTTGGTTATTTTCCAAGATAGGGTTGAGTTTTCTTTCAACTGCTATCCTCTTCTGCCAAAGCCTACTTTTGAGTCCTGAGTGAGTGCATCCGGAACGAACTAATTTATTAGTTCGTTTCATTAGTTTGTATCTCATAATCACCCGGAAGGAAGTGAACACACCAGTGGTTCACTGAGAGTCGGGAATTCTTGATCCATACTCCTTCATCCTGATGGGGAGCTGTCTTTTACTACCAGGGTCAGATTTTCAAAACCTCCGAGTGATAGGTTTTAAATGCTTTCTTTACCGCTTTCTCTTAACCGCTTTCATTAGAGGTCACTCGGTTGTATTGAGAGTTGTGTAACTGCTACTAGGATTGACAGTTAAGGGATAGTTCAGGGCTTGATTTAAATCTTTGGGCGTGACATGGGAGAAAGATAGTGGTACTTGGCATTTCAATAAATGATGTGTCGGGTGTTGCTTATCCACCCCAGATGAAGTAACATACCCAGGCCAGGGCAGTTACGAATCTGTGGTATCTTAGAATTTGCGGTCTTAAGAACATGTAAACTCATATTGCAAGTACCTGTCTGTTAAAGGGAAAGCCTTATTGAGAGCATGAGAATTAGCTATCTGAAAGAAATATCCCAAACAAAGATCTGCGTATAAAAATGGAAGTTTAATATTGCTGTATCTCGCTCTTGTCCAATTTTCATTCCTTCCTTCCTGTCCTTTCTGTCCACATTGTGACTCAACTTCACGGTTGGCACAATGCTCCTTTTCCCTGCTTTCGTAGATAATGTTTACTGCGTTCTTAGAATAATTCTTATCCGCTTTCTAGAATAGATTTATTTGCTTTATAGATTAATTTAACTGTTTTCCAGATCTAATTTACATTCATGTCAGTAGTTATTAATCACCTTTCAAACCTATTGAGCAATACGAATGGAAAATCTAGTAAAACGACGTGGGACCTGCTTCTATCGCACATCCTCCAGTGAACGATCCGGTCTTACTATAAATTACTGCAATTTTTGACACCGTGCGCTTTCGGGCCACAGTTTCTTAAACACGAGCAATAAAAACATGACTACTTATAAATATATCCCTAATCACAACTCCGCCATCATAAATTGGTTTCATTAATAAAACTTAAACCAGGACCATGATTTTTCGGAAAATACTCACGTAGTGGGAACTTGCCAAAAGTTTCATGGCAGGGACTCTCATGCCAAGAATTGATGAGAAGCATCATGGCATATTTGCCGGGGATCCTCAGTGTGACAGGCTGATGGTCAACCTATCCCGGCTATGCCATGAGATTTGTCAACATTTCATGACAGGGAGGACCACAGCGCCATTTGAAATTAAAGCACCACACTTGAGTAATAAAAAGACTAATAATCTGGATATATCCCTAAACCCTTTCCCGTGAATCATAACTCTCTTCATGTAATAAATCTAACCTGGTATATTTTTAAGAAAATGCTCGTGGGACGGAAATTGTCAAAAGTTTCATGGCGCCGTTGCCGGGGAGGATGCAGCGCCGTTTTATTTAGAGAATTACATTCCTCATTGCTCCTAGAGTAGCCTATACATATAATTATAAATATTCACCTTCAGAACCACTTCTAACCTGGGGATTGTACAGGTACTGTCATTATTGAAGCCATTGTTCTATGCAAAGGAGGAAGCAGACGCCAGCCGAGATCCCGTTTAATTCAGAGATAGAAAAGACAGCTCGACGTCTTAGGGCGGAGACTAAACGAAGAAGGGAACGGGAACGACAGGCATTACTTTCGCCAAGCACCAGCAGCGATATCTCCGAGATGGCAAACCCTGACATCCCACCAATCATTCAACCCAATCCCCCACTTCACAACATTGAGGAAGATCCCGAGGATGCTGATCATGATGAATTGGATGATCCCCCTCCCCAGATCATACAAGGAGGTGGGAATCCACCAAACATGGACCAGCAGCACTTCGAGGCACCCCCTCCCAACCCGAACCAAAACCCACCAAACAACCAAAACCAACCAAATCAGCAAAATTTCCCAAACCAACAGAATCAGCAATACCACAACCCCCATCAGAATCCCCCGAATCCGAATGATTTCAATGATCCGAGGAACTATTTCATGCCTCAGAACTACTACCCACAGCAATACCAAGGCGGGCCTGAGAACAATCATCAAGCAGCAGCTGCTGCTGATTACATGCAGCCTATTTTAGAGCCATATCTGAACATTCCTGGACAAGCTCCATTCTTGGCCAGGAATTTCGAACTGAAACCGGCCCTGATCAATCTAGTCCAGAGCAACCAGTTTGCCGGAGCAAGTCATGAAGATCCCCATGATCACCTGCAAACCTTCCTAGAACTGTGTGACACGATCAAAAATCGTGATGTACCCGCAAACACTATTCGACTAAGGCTATTTCCCTTCTCTCTGACAAGCGGAGCACGAACATGGTACAAGTCACTGCCCGTAAATCAGAAGTCTACATGGGAAGATGTGATCAGAAACTTCCTAGCAAAATACTTCCCGGAGTCCAAGGTGGATGAATGCCGCTCCAAAATTGCGGAATTCAAGATGAAACCAGACGAGTCCTTGTATGATGCAAAGGAAAGATTCTTCAACCTACTCAGAAAGTGCCCTCAACATGGTTTCCATGACTGGGAGAGACTGAGAAAGTTCTACAGTGGTCTGACCCCAGCATGGAAATCCATGCTTGATGCTGCCGGTGGTCAACATTTGCTCTACATACCAATGGACCAAGCCTGGGCAAAGATTGAAGCCATGAGTGTCAACCGTTCTGTTCTAACTGATGATGGTAATCCCACTCCCCCTCGTGGTTTGTGTGTTGTAGGTACAGTGGAGAAGTCAGACATTGAAAAGCTTCAAGAGCAAGTGGCAGCGTTATCTGTGAATCAAGGAGTTGGAAGTTCTGCGCAGGGACAGCAAACTGATGTGATTTGTGGACTGTGTCAAGGTGCTCATGCAACTGACACATGCGAGCAAGTCACAGCAGAGAGCTGTAACTATGCAGGAGCTTTTCCAAATAGGCACCCGAACGTGTCTTATTCAAACAACAACGCCTTGAACTCACATCTCTTGAACAAGCCACAGCAGCAACAGTTCAACCCTCAGCAGAATCAGGTTTTCAATCAGAACAGGGGCCAACATTTTCAGAATCCAGGTTTCCAACCTCAGATCCAGCAAAGGCCGCCTCAGAATTTCCAGAACTTTCAGCCCAATCAGAATTTCCAGCCTCAGTTTGTCCCAAACCAAGGCCAGTGGAATCAGAATCAGCAGCAAAATCAGAATCAGAATCAAAAGCCCCCTTCAAGGCTTGAGAATCTGATGACCGATTTCATCACTAGTCAGAAAGAGATCAACAATCAACTGCAGGCCTCCATCAGAAATGTGGAGACCCAAGTTACACAGATGGCTAATGAGATGCAGAAAAGGGATAAAGGAACATTACCTAGCACTGCGGAAAAGAACCCGCAATGCAAGGCAATAACCTTGAAATCTGGGAGAGTACTAGCTGGACCAAAGGGAGCAGATACTGGAGCAGGATTTGAAGAAGATGACATTGTTGACAATGCTGGTAAGAAAGCTGATAATGGGAACGAAGCAGAAAAAGAGACAGCCGAAATGCAGACTGAAGCTGCGCCTGAAACGGCTGAACCAGATAAGGGTACAGGTGAAGGTACAACTTCCTTCCCTTCACCACCAAAAATTGCTAATAACAAGTACATGCCCAGGATTCCTTATCCTGCGCGGCTTAAAAATAAAGAACATGATCTTAAATTCAAGAAATTTCTGCAACGATTAAAGTCTGTAGAGATAACCATTCCTCTCACAGAAATGATTTCCGAAATGCCCATCTATGCTAAGTTCTTGAAAGAATTGATTTCAGGAAAAAGGCAGGTTGAGCAGGAAGAGGTAATTATTCTCAACAGCACGTGCAGTGCCATTGTTCAGAGGAGAATGCCTGAAAAGAAAGAGGACCCCGGATGTTGCACACTTCCAGTACAATTCGGAAAGGCCAAAGTGAGAATGGGGCTCTGTGATTTAGGATCAAGCATCAATGTGATGCCACTAGCTATGGCTGTTCGCCTTAAGCTTGGAGAAATTCAACCGGTCAAGATGAGATTGCAACTTGCAGACAGATCGATCACTCAGCCCGTAGGAATCCTCAAGGATGTTGTGGTCAAAACCGGGCAAGTTCTCTTCCCGGTCGACTTCATCGTCCTCGACATTGAAGAGGATTCTGAAATGCCACTTATCCTTGGACGCCCATTTCTAGCCACTGGTGGTGCACTGATTGACGCCAAATCCGGAAAAGTCACCCTAAGGGTCGATGGCGAGGAGATCATCTTTGATATGGAGAAATTGCAGAAATTTCCGAATGACAGTTCTTGTTTTTCATTTGAAAATGTAATAGTTAGGGAAGAGCTTGACTCTGAACTTGAGTGTGAAATGATGCTGGATGAACCATCAAAGCAGGTACTGAAGCCTGCTGGCGTGGAGCACAAAGAATGCAAAGCCGTTCACTTCGCCGATCCCGAAACAGGGGATTTGGAGGAATTTGATGGCATGGACTTCCATGAGGACGCCAATCAAGAGGAGGAAGAGGATCCTGTACTGATGCAGGATCCCGAAGGTAAATCTGTTCTCCCACTACCCAATTCTCGCAAACTACTCCCTTCCGTTGAATGTCCACCAGAGCTTGAACTTAAAACACTACCCGATCATCTCAAGTACGCGTTTCTCGCAGAACATAAAAAGTTACCTGTGATTGTTTCGGCTAAGCTCTCCCAAGAGCAAGAAAATGCTCTGGTGGTCGTTCTTAAGAAACATGTACATGCAATAGGTTGGACCATTTCTGATATAAAAGGAATAAGCCCTTCTATTTGCATGCACAGGATTCTAATGGAAGAAGAGTTTAAACCCTCCCGTCAACCTCAGAGGCGATTAAACCCCCTTATGCAGGAAGTGGTAAGGAAAGAAGTTATCAAGCTCTTAGATGCTGGTATAATCTATCCTACCTCTGATAGCAAATGGGTTAGCCCAGTGCAGGTCGTACCCAAACGAGGAGGGATGTGCATAACCAAGAATGAGCAAGGAGAAGAGGTTGCAACCAGGCCAGTGACCGGATGGAGAGTTTGTATCGACTACCGGAAGCTGAATGAGGCCACACGCAAGGACCATTTTCCATTGCCATTCATTGATCAGATGCTTGAGAGGTTGGCTGGGAGAGAGTTTTATTGCTTTTTGGATGGTTATTCTGGTTATAATCAGATTGTTATTTCCAGTGAAGACCATGATAAAACCACTTTCACTTGCCCGTACGGCACCTTTGCCTATCGACGGATGCCTTTTGGTTTGTGCAATGCACCTGCTACTTTTCAAAGATGCATGATGTCTATTTTCTCTGAATTTATCGAAAAATGCATTGAGGTCTTTATGGATGACTTCTCTGTATATGGAGATACGTTCGAAGATTGTTTGACCAATCTTGCTAAGATTTTAAAGAGGTGTGAGGACACTAACTTGGTTTTAAATTGGGAAAAGTGCCATTTTATGGTCACTGAGGGCATAGTGTTAGGTCATCGCATTTCTCGTGCAGGCATTGAAGTCGATCCAGCCAAAGTTTCCATCATTTCTAATCTCCCCCTTCCTAACTCGATCAAATCAGTTAGGAGCTTCTTAGGGCATGCCGGTTTTTACCGGCGATTCATTAAGGATTTCTCTAAAATTGCCAAGCCGCTCACTAATCTGCTTTGTAAAGAAAATCCTTTCTTAATAAATGAAGCGTGTGTCCAAGCCTTTGACACGCTCAAGAAGATGTTGGTTTCTGCACCGATAGTGCAACCACCCGATTGGTCAATACCTTTCGAGGTAATGTGCGATGCTAGTGGTCTCGCTGTAGGCGCAGTTCTTGGACAACATAAGGATGGGAGACATTGCGTAATTCATTACGCAAGTCATGCCCTGAATGAGGCCCAAGTTAACTACACCACAACGGAGAAAGAGATGTATGCTGTAGTCTTCGCGTTTGACAAGTTCAGACAGTACCTAATAGGTACAAAGACCATAGTATACACCGATCATACAGCATTGAGATACTTGTTTAGCAAACAAGATGCAAAACCTCGATTAATCAGGTGGGTACTTCTGTTGCAAGAATTCGACATCATAATAAAAGATAGGCGAGGTCGAGATAATGGTGCTGCTGACCACTTATCTCGATTAGATAATGATAAAAAGGAAAAAGCCGTCAATGAAGATTTCCCGGACGAACAGTTGTTCGCGTTGCATCTGCATGATCAAGCTTGTCCATGGTTTTCCGACATTGCTAACTTCTTGGCGTGCGGAGTAACCCCCCAGTTTTCGAACTATCATCAGAGGAATAAGTTCAAACGAGATGTATTAAGTTACTTCTGGGAAGAACCTTATCTCTTCAAACACTGCCCTGATTTAATAATCAGGCGATGTGTGACTGAGCATGAAGCTTACCAAATTGTCAGAAAATGCCATGAATCAGAATATGGAGGTCACCATGGTCCCGCTCGAACGGCCCACAAGGTCCTCGAATGTGGATTTTATTGGCCTCACATCTATGAGGATTGCAGGACATTTGTTAAGGGCTGTGACAGATGCCAAAGATTAGGAAACATTTCCAAGAGGGATGAGATGCCTCAAAAAGGGATTCTCACTCTTGAGATCTTTGATGTATGGGGCATTGACTTCATGGGACCGTTTCCACCATCTGGTGGAAACTACTACATCTTGGTAGCTGTCGATTACGTATCCAAATGGGTTGAGGCTGTCGCATTACCGACCAATGATGGTAGCCAAGTCATCAAGTTCCTCAAGAACAACATTTTCAGTCGATTTGGCGTACCTAGGGTGGTGATATCTGATGGAGGAACACACTTTATTAATAAAGCTTTTGAAACTTTAATGAGTAAAAATGGGATCCTCCATAAGATAGGCACGCCTTATCATCCCCAGACTAGTGGTCAAGTCGAAGTATCCAATCGCGAAATCAAACACATACTCGAAGCCACTGTCGGGATAACCCGTAAGGATTGGGCACGTAAGCTCAATGACGCTTTATGGGCATACCGCACCGCATATAAGACTCCCATCGGGATGTCTCCATACAGGCTGGTCTTTGGAAAAGCCTGTCATTTGCCTGTAGAGCTAGAGCATAAAGCTTATTGGGCCGTTAAAACGCTTAACTTTGATCCGAAAGTTGCTCAGAGCAAACGTAAGTTGGACCTCAATGAAATTGAGGAAATACGAGTGCAAGCTTATGAAAGCTCTCGAATTTACAAGGAGCGGACCCAGAAGTTGCACGATCGCCGGATCAAACCTAAGTATTTCTACGTTGGTCAACATGTGCTATTATTCAATACTAGGTTGAAGCTGTTCCCCGGAAAGCTCAAATCTAGATGGGAAGGACCACATGAAGTACTAGAGGTGTTCAAAAATGGAGCTGTCAGGATTCGAACTGGCAGGGGCGATATAGTGGTGAATGGACAGCGATTGAAAGAGTACCTCGGACAGTTCGATCCGGAGAAAGAAAGCCAAGCAGTGGCAGACCCGGCTTACACTCAATAAGAAACAGCATTTAAAAATACAAAATTTCAGTTTATATATATAGTATATATTTACAGTATTTGTTTCATGGCAAGAAAGTACCCAAAGATCAATTAAACATTTAGAGTACTAAGACTCTAAATGTGAGGATGTTGATATTTGGAGAAAATCTAATGCGTCTTATTTGTCTGTCTTGCAGAAGTTCGGAACCACCAAAAAGAGGAGCAGATAACAGTAACATGGAAAACCAGGTTCTTGGTTGGATTAGTTCTATAAATCTGAGAAAATGTTCTCGGGAATTGAAGAAATTCAAGACCCGAAACAAAACTCACAGATAAAATGGAACTAACCCAACCTAATTTTATGCAAGTGGATTATTTTAATTTTCAGCCCAGCATTTTGAATTTACTTGGACTAAATTTATTTAGCCCAAATCAAATAAAATGGACGCAGGCCCAATACCACACTCGGGCCCAGTCCAAGAAAATTTGAAAATTCAAAATCCTTTGTCGCGGAAGGACCTTTGTCGCGATGTCATGCATCGCGACCAGGGCCCACTCCGCGACAAACTCCCTTTTCCTTCCAAACCATTTCCCCACATCTTGTCGCGAAGCATCTTGTCGCGGAGCATGACTCCGCGACCAGCCCCTGCTCCGCGACACGATTTGCGTTGACTGTCTCTATACTGAACTTTGTCGCGGTAGCCTTGTCGCGGAGCATGACTCCGCGACCAACCCTCAACTCCGCGACCACCCTAATGTCGCTATGTCTTGTCGCGGAACCTTGTTCCGCGACAAAGTCTCGGATTCCGCGACAAAAGTTCAAGTATTTATACCCCCCCCACCCCCTCCAGTTTCTTTTCACCTTCCTCTTGTCATTTCAACTTCTCCCAGTTTCTTCATCTTCTTCTCCCCCATTTTTCTCTCATCCGAACGAACACCACGTGTTCTTCGCACTCTTGCACGCCATTTCTAAGGGAAACTATGGACCGATTTCATGGACCCCTCCCAATCCTTGGACCCGTGCCTAGACCCGAGCCAAGGAGGAGAGGGTAAACCCTGTTTTCACCATGGACATAGC
The DNA here is from genome assembly GCA_030278955.1 of Hygrophila difformis. Classification (NCBI taxonomy): domain Eukaryota; kingdom Viridiplantae; phylum Streptophyta; class Magnoliopsida; order Lamiales; family Acanthaceae; genus Hygrophila; species Hygrophila difformis. The sequence goes on along the minus strand of JAOANR010000006.1, from coordinate 45,574,994 downwards.
CCCCCCTTCGGACCCGTTCTTTTTCTTTTGTTTCGTTTTGTTTTTCATTTTGTTGTGTTCGTGGTGTAGTGTTGTTAGTGTGCACATCCAACTTCAGATTTTTAGAGGTTTTGAGTGCCCTCGGCTTTGAGCACCATTTTGAAGTTTTTGAGAACTTGTTTTGAAAACTGATTAATGGAGTTAAAATTGTTAATGGATAAGATTTTTGAAGTTTAAAACTGGAAAGAACAAACTGATAAACATTTGGGTATTGTTTCGAATATCTTGATATTATTGGTTTGATTGATCCTGATGTGATGTGCACAGTGTGGGTGGTGTAATAAAGATGGAAGATCTTTTTGGGCACATTTGTTCTCATGTTAGAAATCTCATGGGAATAAATGTTTGTTTGTTTGTGGAAACATAGTACAAACACCCAATAGGAAGCTTCCACTTTTAATAAAAGCAACCTTTTAGAAAAAGACAAAAAGAGTTATTTTTGTTTAATGTTTGACTTGAGTCTTTTGTTCCCAATGGAACACTAGTGTGAGTAAGATAGCAGTATTTTGTCACCTGACTGCTATCCTTTTCAAAAATCCAAAATGGGACCACTCACATCCCACTTTTGTTAAATAAAACAAGTCAACCATTTGTAAAATTAAAAATAGTGTTTGCAAATTTTTGGATGCTAAAACTGTCCAAACAGTCCAAGCTATTCAGAAACAGCAAATCCGTTCCGCCACGTCTCCATTGCACATTCCAATATCCGAGCACGCTGTTTCCATCTATCCATCTCATTCCACTTCCAACAAGTGCCTCGGACTTGTTTAATAAACTGAAAACTTTTGGGCCCTATGGCCCATTAAAAAGATTTTAGGCCCAATGGCCAATTTTATTTTATTTTGGGCTCTTTAGCCCATTTAAAACCAAATATTATTTACATGTGCTTTAAATTAAAATTCAAGTCAGAAATTTAATAATCTCACATTCAGAGCAAAGCTCTAAATGTGAGGATGTTGGTTTCTAAACTTGAATAATTTCGGAAAATTATATAAAAATTGGATTCATCACTTCTTATCTTTTCAGGGACAATCTTCCAAACCCAGACCCTGCACCCGAAGAAACCCATCTGCTGGACTTACCCCTCGAGCTCCTGGGTGAAATCCTCTCTCGCGTAGGAGAGAACGACATCAGTGAAGCCTTCAAAGCACAGCAAACCTGCAAGAAATTCAGGGATGCCGGAAACCTCTCCATCGTCTACAAACGATGCGAGGTCAACACATCCACTATAAAAAGAGGGCGGGAGTACTATCGTTGGGAGAAGCGGAGATTCCTTCGGACATGCGACCAGGCTGGAAACCACAATCTCCAAATCATTCCAGCAATGTTGGCATTTGCAGAGGGGAATGAAGAGCAAGCCTATGAACTGCTACGCCTGGGGATCGAGGACAATCATAAAGCGACAATCTTTGCCTACGGGTTGATGCTCATGAGCAAGGAGGACCCAGGGCAGGTCGAGCAGGGAATCAGGATGATTGACAGAATAGTGACAAGATGGTCAGTCTTCCAAGACACATCCGTCAATGTCCTCGAATGGATGGTTGACCAACCAGACACCCCATTCCTATGGGCTGATCAGGAAGGCAGAGTTTACTGCCCCAGGAATCACGAGGCCATAACAGATCCCAATGATTGGTGTCTGCGGTGTGAGCTATCCAGCTATCTCCACTGGGCTAGTTACATGTTCTGAAAGAAAGGAAGAAGCATGAATCCGAATTTACCCTGCTTTATTTTATTTCCAGTCTAGTAGTAGTACTTGCAAGGGATTTCCTCCTTTTGTGCGTGCAGGTTTGTATTAACTGCACGAGAATCCCTTGCCTCGGATGTATTTATTTGCTTTCCCTAAAATTGGAACTCAACTTTTGAGACCACTGAACAATTCTTTACTGCTTTCCTTTGAAAAGATGTCTGTACAGTCCGAGATGAATAAGTGACTGTCAGACCAAAAATATGCTGTTGACATACTCAGTATGTCAGCAGTGCTTCTTTACTGCTTTCAATTAAATAACCAGCAAAAATATGCATAAACTTGCTCTAAATTCACAGGTTGAATTTAGGCTTGTGATTAAATTTTCAAACTTTTAAATTGGGATAATATAATTGAGAACATGCATGAAATGAATTCCTGAGGTTTTGAGCTATAAAAATTTAATGATGCGATCAGCTTATTGGGTAATAAATCTGCATGTTAGAGATTTCGATTGAATAAATTGTTAGAATTAAGCTTTGATTGAATTTGCGAATATTGTATGACATGAATCAATCCAACCTTGTGAGATTTGAGCCATGAGTCACTTTTACTCATTCATTTTCTTTGATGTGTGAATCATTTTGATTAAAGGAAACTAGAACTTGCAATTTGGACCGATTCAAGACCATGCCATATTCCCGAAATCGAGCATATGATCAAGGCACCTAGAAAAACCCAAATTTTTGGCCTTCGTTTGAAATCCAAACCCAAAAATATTTTCCCTTTAGGATTAACCAAGTTGAGCCTTTAAGCCTAATTTTTCTTTGAAACCCACTATATTATTCCTAGCCTTACAAAAAGACCAAGAAATTCAAACCCAAGTGTGCAGGAATGAATTCTATCAAAGGCATTAAGTTTGTGATCATCAATAAAAACTATAAATCGGTATTTTATAAACCGATTCAAAAAAAAAAAAAAAAAAAAAAAAGAGAGAAGAGAGGAGAGAAGTTGAATTCCATTCAACATCAATAAATTGCAAATGGCAAAGCAAATTAGACATAGTCTAATGTCAATGCAATATGAAAAGAGAAAAGCAAAAGAAAGAAACAATGATGATCATAAATTTTAAATAAATATGCCAAGTTATGATAGAATAAATTTTTGCCACTTGAAGCCAATAATTTCCCTTTCCTACCTAATGTTACAACCGTATGCCCCGTTATAACCCTTAAATAAGACCTCGTGATCTCGATCTGAAGAAATGAGCCGGTGGCGAGTTGGTCTGATTGCAAGCTTATGGGCTAATTTAATTGAATTTGATTTTGAGCGTTCATGATTAAACCCCAATTGAGAGTGAGTGAATTTTCCGATTCTCTTATAAGTGAGGCATTTTCTCATTACACATGTTCGTGTCATACCTTAATTCTAATTTTTAATCTTTGCATCTTTCAAACACGATATTCATGAAGGATTAATAATAATGTTTGATTTGTAGGCCTGATATAGTGAGCAAGTATCATTTCATTAAACACTGCAATCAAGGGAATTCAACACTTGTAGTTTTTGATTATCTTATCCCAATTCAAAAGGATGTGATTTATGAAGCCACGAAAATGAATTGAATATGTAGAGTCCGTGTTCCTAGGAACATTGACTCTGACTGCTCGGGGACGATCAGTATTAAATGTGAGGATGTTGATAATGGCCAAAAATGACCATTATTTTCAATCCATTTCCGTGTCTTAAACGGGCATTTGATCGCATTCCGGTCTTACATTAAGTAAGAAAGCAGTCGAATTGGACTGATTTATGCATAATTGTAAAAATAATAAGCTGGTATGAAAAAGGCATAAATATGTAATTTTATTACATATTTATGTCAGAAAAATCCAAAAACATGAGAAAAAGAAAGGAAACAAAAAGATGGGAAAAGATAGAAAAGCCCACAAAAAGAATATTTTCGGCCCATCTGGCCCAATCCAGCAGGCCCAGGAAGACCTTTGTCGCGGAAGCCCTTGGCGCGATGCAGTGTTCCGCGACAAAGGCATACTCCGCGACCAACTGGCCCCAAATGAAGAGGAGACCAGCCAAGCCCTTGGCGCGATAACCCTTGTCGCGATAGCATGACTCCGCGACAAAGGCCCATTCCGCGACCAAGATACACAAATAGAGACACAAGACCCAGTCGAGAAGCCTTGCCACATGCAGTGTATTCCGCGACCAACTTGATGTTCCGAGACAAAGCTGTGATGTGTGTGATGTCTTAAGACACAATGGGCTAGAATCAAGGCCCATGGGCTTAGGGTTACACTTCTATAAATATGAGGTGTTTCCCATGAGCTAAGGGTTGGTTGGAGAGTTGGAAGTTTGAATTTGAGAGTTCTTGAAGGCAAGCTTAGGAGTTCTTCCTTAGGTAGAGTAGTTAGGTTTATTTTTATGTATTATTTAATTTTTGCACTTAGTTTAGTTTAGATTAGTGTTTTACTGTTCACAGTGCTTAGATAGCCATTTTTATACTATGTTTTGTTTTCTAAACTCTTGTTTTAGGGTTTGTAATACCCAAACCATGGGTATTAACAACACCTCTTCAATAATATGGGAAAACATTCAGCATTTGTGTCCCAAACCATGAAATGGGTCTCACACCCCATGGATTTATGCTTTCTTTTTCATTTTGGGGTCATTTGACCCCCATTTTGTCATTTTTATGTTCACTGTTAGCATATTATGGATAATGTTGTGTGGATGTGTGATCAAACCCTAGATTAGGATTCTTGCTTTATTTTAATATCCTGCTCAGTCTTGTTATTTTTGTTTAAGCATGTTCTTCCTTATTTTGAATGTTTCTTGCTTATTTTTAGCTTAGAATAGCTTTTTGATCTGAAATAGGGTGAGATCACGCTGTTTGCATGCCACTGTTCATTTCTGCTTTTTCTGACTTTTGTCCTGAACCACCTTGGGCGCCAACCGCCTTCTGGCGCGGAACCACGTTCCGCGACAGAGTGGCAGTTCCGCGACAAGGGTGTTTCAAGACACTTGTCTCTATAATTTAAAACCCTTTGTCGCGGAATACCTTGTCGCGGAGCCACGTTCCGCGACAAAACTGTCCATGCATAGCGACAAAGGAGCCAAACTCTTGCATTTTGTCTTCATGGCTTCTTGTCGCGGAATCATCTTGTCGCGGAGCCACGTTCCGCGACAAAAATCCCATTCCGAGACAGAAAAATTATGCCATGTTTCTTAGCCTTTGAACACTTTGTCGCGGAACACCTTGTCGCGGAACCACGTTCCGCGACAAAATCTCCATGCATAGCGACAAAGGTTCAAATGCTTTAGAATTTTATTAAAATACTTTGTCGCGATGTCACCCTTGTCGCGGAGCCACGTTCCGCGACAAAATCCTGCATAGCGACAGAGAGGCGTTATGCTGCCAAAAATTCTAAAAACTTGTCGGGATGTCCATGTCGCGGATCTCGGTCCGCGACAACATTTATGATATAGCGACAAGATTCCTCCCCCTCTATTTAATTTTAAACAAATTTCATTCTCTCTCTATTTTATGTTGCAACACTCACATCATAGCCCCACGGGTTACGATGTAACATTCTGGAATTGCAATGTAGGGTGTTATGCTGCCCAAATTTTGATTCTCCATTTGCATCACTTAACTGATTGAACCCTTGACTCATCAATGATTAAAGATTGAGATTAGCAATAATCAAACTTCAATGATCATCATGATTAAAGGACCTTTGTTCAATTGCCATTAAAACACTCTTGTATAAACAAATCCTGACGGCTTAAACAGATAATCTGGACTGTAATTAACTATGGTATGAAGGATTATTTAAGACCATCAATTGTGGACCCGATCCACAACCTTGCATGAGAAACCAATGTCTCTCATACAATGGATCTTCTTTTGCTTCTTGTTTATTTTGTCTTTGTGTATTGTGTGGAACCATTAGTAAAGAATACATCAGAATAATGTTAGCGGGTACTCCCTCATGGATAACTAGCTCGTATTCTGGGTACTAGTTACTAATCGTTATTTTGCATGGTCTGAGTGGCTGTCAGTGGAAGCCTTGGCGGTTCGCCCATCCGGGGTTATAATAGCTGCTCAACTGACTCCCATCCAGATACAGTTTTATTTTTGTTATCTTAATTTCCAAACCTGAATCCCAATCCGTACTGGGAGCCAGTTGGCATCAGTCAATGCCAACTGATGATCATTATAGAAGGGAAGCATGTAGGTTTTTATCCGAATTCACAGACAGTGGAGGCCCAACTGGTGTTGACACCACCATTACAGGGTCTAAGCTGCCTAAATTCGCTCCATCCGAGTGATTGGGAAATTGGACAGTAGATGTTTACAGTCCACCCGATTATTCTGCCATTACTTTGGTACCTTGACCATTCCATTCTGTGTTTCACCTTCTGTCTAGACCCGCCTTTATATTTTGGGTCAATTAATTTTACACTTCCATATATCCTTATGCATGATAATATTATGTACTGTTGTGGTCTGTAATTATTTTGGGATCCTTCCCTTGGACAATAGAAGTCTAGATCTTAAACAGATATTGCTTTATAAACTTCCAACAAAAACCTCTTTATAAAATCCGGATCTGAGTAAGGGATAAATTCTTCAGTTATGACTAATTCACATTCTATCAAGGGTTATTTTGGGAATTAAGAAGCAGATTCAGCGATTAGGTCTCGTTTAGACTGAAAGGGTCTGTGTTTTAACTGAGAGTCTAGTACCTGACAGGGAATGATTTTCAAATCCATTATTTTCCAAAATTGCTGGTTGATGGAAATGTAAGATTAAGTGCTACACCGAGATGGGGTCCACTTGGATTCAAATACAGTGTGGTAAATAATCTTAGAGGAACATCATCTAGGCCTTGGTTATTTTCCAAGATAGGGTTGAGTTTTCTTTCAACTGCTATCCTCTTCTGCCAAAGCCTACTTTTGAGTCCTGAGTGAGTGCATCCGGAACGAACTAATTTATTAGTTCGTTTCATTAGTTTGTATCTCATAATCACCCGGAAGGAAGTGAACACACCAGTGGTTCACTGAGAGTCGGGAATTCTTGATCCATACTCCTTCATCCTGATGGGGAGCTGTCTTTTACTACCAGGGTCAGATTTTCAAAACCTCCGAGTGATAGGTTTTAAATGCTTTCTTTACCGCTTTCTCTTAACCGCTTTCATTAGAGGTCACTCGGTTGTATTGAGAGTTGTGTAACTGCTACTAGGATTGACAGTTAAGGGATAGTTCAGGGCTTGATTTAAATCTTTGGGCGTGACATGGGAGAAAGATAGTGGTACTTGGCATTTCAATAAATGATGTGTCGGGTGTTGCTTATCCACCACAGATGAAGTAACATACCCAGGCCAGGGCAGTTACGAATCTGTGGTATCTTAGAATTTGCGGTCTTAAGAACATGTAAACTCATATTGCAAGTACCTGTCTGTTAAAGGGAAAGCCTTATTGAGAGCATGAGAATTAGCTATCTGAAAGAAATATCCCAAACAAAGATCTGCGTATAAAAATGGAAGTTTAATATTGCTGTATCTCGCTCTTGTCCAATTTTCATTCCTTCCTTCCTGTCCTTTCTGTCCACATTGTGACTCAACTTCACGGTTGGCACAATGCTCCTTTTCCCTGCTTTCGTAGATAATGTTTACTGCGTTCTTAGAATAATTCTTATCCGCTTTCTAGAATAGATTTATTTGCTTTATAGATTAATTTAACTGTTTTCCAGATCTAATTTACATTCATGTCAGTAGTTATTAATCACCTTTCAAACCTATTGAGCAATACGAATGGAAAATCTAGTAAAACGACGTGGGACCTGCTTCTATCGCACATCCTCCAGTGAACGATCCGGTCTTACTATAAATTACTGCAATTTTTGACACCGTGCGCTTTCGGGCCACAGTTTCTTAAACACGAGCAATAAAAACATGACTACTTATAAATATATCCCTAATCACAACTCCGCCATCATAAATTGGTTTCATTAATAAAACTTAAACCAGGACCATGATTTTTCGGAAAATACTCACGTAGTGGGAACTTGCCAAAAGTTTCATGGCAGGGACTCTCATGCCAAGAATTGATGAGAAGCATCATGGCATATTTGCCGGGGATCCTCAGTGTGACAGGCTGATGGTCAACCTATCCCGGCTATGCCATGAGATTTGTCAACATTTCATGACAGGGAGGACCACAGCGCCATTTGAAATTAAAGCACCACACTTGAGTAATAAAAAGACTAATAATCTGGATATATCCCTAAACCCTTTCCCGTGAATCATAACTCTCTTCATGTAATAAATCTAACCTGGTATATTTTTAAGAAAATGCTCGTGGGACGGAAATTGTCAAAAGTTTCATGAACCCATGTTCCACCGAATAGACAACATCGAATCAAATTAATCAAGTGTATGATTTTTATATTTTTATCATGTTTTTGGATTTTTTAATATGAATTTAATGAAAATAACAATATTTTTGTATTTTTCAATACCAGCTTATTATTTATACAAACTTGCATATATCTGCTAAATTCAACTGCTTTCTTATTTAAATAAGACCGGAATGCGATCAAATGTCCGTATTAGACACGGAAATAGATTGAAAATAATGGTCAATTTTGATCATTATCAACATCCGCACATTTAATACTGATCGTCCCCGAGCAGTCAGAGTCAATGTTCCTAAGAACACGGACTCTACATATTCAATCTATTTTCGTGGCTTCAAAAATTTCATTCTTTTTAGATTGGGATAAGACAATCAAAAACTACAAGTATTAAATTCTCTTGATTGCAGTGTTTAATAAAATGATACTTCTCACTTAATCAGGCCTACAAATCAGTCATTATTGATAATTCTTCATGAACATCATGTTTAGAAAAATTCATTGATTTAATTCTAGAATTAAAGTATGACATGAACATAATTAAAAGTAGAGCCTCACATATAGTAGAAACGGAAATTTCACTCACTCTCAAAAAGGGGTTTTATCAATGAGCACTCATAATCAAATTTAATTAAATTATCCCATAAGCTTGCAATTGGACCAACTCGCCACCGGCTCATTTCTTCAAATCGAGATCACGAGGTCTTATTTAAGGGTTATAATGGGGCATACGGTTGTAACATTTGGTAAGGAATGGAATTATTGGGTTAAGAAGTGGCAAGAATTGATTATATCATAACTTGGCATATTTATTCAAAAATTCATGATCATCAATATTTTTCTTTCTTTCTTTTGCTTTTCTTTTTATATTGCATGACATTAGACTATGTCTAATTTGCTTTGTCATTTGCAATTTATTTGTGTTGAATTGAATTCAACATTTTTTTTTTCTTTTTTTTGAATCAGTTTATTGAATACCGATTTGATGAATTGATGATCATAAATTTAATGCCTTGATAAAATTCATTCTTTCACACTTGGGTTTGATATTTTTTGGTCTTTTCAGAAGGCTAGGAATAATATAGAGGGCTCCAAAGAAAAATTAGGCTTATAGGCTCAAATTGGTTAATCCTAAAGGGAAAACGTTTTTGGGTTTGGATTTCAAACGAAGGCCAAAATTTTGGTTTCTAGGTGCCTCGATCATATTCTCGATTTTTAGAATATGGCATGGTCTTGAATCGGTCCAAATCGCAAGTTCTAGTTTCCTTTAATCAAAATGATTTTCACACATCAAAGAAAAGAATGAGTAAAAATGACTCATGGCTCAAATCTCACATGGAATAGTTGATTCATGTCATACAATATTCTTAAATATAATCTTTGAAAAATTCTTACACTCAATTCAATTAAATTCTCAACATGAGGACTCATTACCCAACAAGATGATGATATCATTAAATTTTTATAGCTCAAAACCTCAAAAATTCATATCATGCATGTATTCAATTATATTATCCCAATTTAAAAGTTTGAAAATTTAATCATAAACCGAAATCAAATATGTGAATTCTTAGACAGAGTTATGCATGCTTTGCACTGGGTTTAAATATAAAATAATAAAAATAAACAAAAAGAAAAGTAACACGCTTTTTTTTTTTTTTTAAGTGAAGAATCAACATCCTCACATTTTGAGCCTTGCTCGAAATGTGAGTAAATCAATTCCTACTTAAACAAATTATCAAAATCAAAATAAAATAAAATAAAAGAGGAGGGAGGGAGGGAGAAAATATTAACATAAAAGATAGAAGAATAATTCCGATAGCCTATTTCGTCAAACCAATTAAGTGTTCAACGATTTTGGCTATGTGTGATAGTTTGGTTCATCGAACAAAACAATTTGTTCGATGCCCAATACTTAAGAAAAATTCTGATTTTCATCAAAATTGTTCAATCACATTTTTTTTTTGGATTTTATAAAATTTAATCTACTATATTTACTTGCATAAATTAGGTCGGATTAATTCTGTTCTTATAAAAGTTATTCCGGATTTTAAATTGCTTTAAATTCCAGGAATACTTTCAATTAATCACAGAATCGATCCAACCGGGAACCTGTTTTGGAGCTTTAATTTTCTTTTTGGTGATTCCACAAATTCCTGCAGAGCAAACACAGAAGAAGTTATCGGGTTTTTTCAAAAATATCAACATCCTCACATTTAGAGTCTTAGTACTCTAAATGTGAGTTAATTGATTACTACCCGAATTATTTAATATAGTATGCGCAAGAGGTTTATGTATATAAATATATAAATGTATATATAATTTTGACTTGCAGAAATTTAGGTTGGATTAATTCCGTGCTTGCGAAAATTATTCCGGGTTTTAAATTTCTTTGAATTCCGGATATAATTTTCGGTCAATTACAGAACTAATCCAACCGGGAACCTCTTTAGATGCTCAGTCGGGACAGGGGCGACGGAAAGTGAGATGATGGCCGTGGCTTGTCCGATGGTGGTGAGCAATTGGTAGTCCGAAGATCTGCTGCTCCATTTGTTGTTTCACCAGTGATGAGGGTTTCCTCAGCGCAGTGGTGGTGTTGAGGTGGATGAGCGATGGAGCAGCGGTTGAGCTTCGTGGTCCGGATGTGGTGGAGATGACAAACACGTGAGTCTCACGTGTTGTGCAATTTACAATTGCAAATTAGTGTAGCTCCACTGCTACACTTCTCCATTTCTTTGATTTCTCGTTTAATTAACCTAGATTTTGCAATTGGCGAAGTGTAATTAAACGAAAAATCAAAGTAGTGTAGCCCCAATGCTACACTTCCACATTTAACTCCGTACACCATTTTGGTGGCTCCATGATTCCTGCAAGCAAAAATACCCAATTGGTTAGGTTTTCCCCTCAAATCAACATCCTCACATTTAGAGTCTTAGTATTCTAAATGTTTAATTGATTTGAGGGTACTTCTCTGTTCTGAGATAAATACACTAAACTAACACTAAACTAACTATGAGTAATCAGGAGTGTAATTCTCTTAATAAACGACGCTGCATCCTCCCCGGCAACGGCGCCATGAAACTTTTGACAAATTTCATTAACACGAATATTTTTCAATAAAATATAACAGGTTTGAATTTATTAAGTGAAAGGGTTATGATTCATGGGAAGGGGTTTAAGGATATATTAAGGTTGTTACTCTTTATTACTCATGTGAGGGGCTTTAATTTCAAATGGCAATGTGGTCCTCTCTGCCATGAAACTTTTGACAAGTCTCATGGTACAACCAGGATAGATTGACCTTCAGCCTGTCACACTGAGGGTCCCCGGCATATGTGCCATGATACTTCTCATGATTTCATGTCATGAGATTACCTACCATGAAACTTTCGGCAGGTTCCCACTACATAAGTATTTTCTGAAAAATCTCATTTTTATTTACTCGTGTTAAGAAACTGTGCCCCCGAAAGCGCACGGAGTCAAAAATTGCAGTATTTATAGTAAGTACCGGATCGTTCACTGGAGGATGTGCGATGGAAGCAGGGCCCACGCCGTTTACTAAGATTTTCCACTCAGTTACTCAATTCAAGTTTGTGATTTGACTAACAACTACTTGACATAATTTAAACTAAGCTATGAAAGCAATCAAAATAAAGCAGATAAAATTATTCTAGAAAGCGAATTAAATTTAGTTTAAGAAAGCAATAAAATTATTCTAGGAAAGCGGTTAAAAATTATCTAAGAAAGCAGATTTAAAATGAGACAGAAGAGACAGGAAGAAAAGAATAAAGATTGGACAAGATTCAGATGAAACACAATTAAACTTCCATTTTGTTACACAGATCTTAGTTTGGGATAATCCATCAGATAGCTAACTCTCATGCTTCCTATACGATGTTCCCTTTAACAGACAGGTACTTACAGTAAGGATTTACATGCCTTAAGACAACAAAATCTAAGATACCACAGATAGATAACTGCCCCTGCGCAGAGGTATGTCATTTATCTGTGGTGGACAAGCAACACCCGAAAAATCATTTATTGAGATGCCAAGTACTGCTATCATTCTCCCATGTCACACCCAAAGATTCTAATCAAGCCCTGAACTATCCCTTAACTCTCTGTCCTAGTAGCAGTTACACAACTCTCAATACAACCGAGTGACCTCTAACGAAAGCAGTTAAAAGAAAGCGATAAAGAAAGCATTTAAAATCCTATCACTCGGAGGTTTTTGAAAGTCTGACCCTGGTAGTAAAAGAAAGCCCCCAGTCAGGATAACCGGGTGTGGATCAAGAATTCCCTATTCTCGGTGAACCGCTCGCAGTGTTCACTTCCCGTCGGGTGGTTATGAGATACAAACTAATGAAACGAACTAATAAATTAGTTCGTTCCGGATGCACTCACTCAGGACTCAAAAATAGGCTTTGGCAGAAGAAGATAGCAGTTGAAAGAATACTCAACCCTACCTTAGAAAATAACCAAGGCCCGAATGTTGTTCCTCTAGTATTATCTGTCACACCTCATCGGAATCCAAGTGGAATCTGACCCAGTGTAATATTTAATACAAGATTTCCAACAAACAGCAATTTTGGAAAATAATAAATCTGAAAATCATTCCCTATCAGGTACTAAACTCTCTATTAAAACACAGATCCTTTCAGTCTAGGTGAGACCTAATCGCTGACTCTGCTTCTAATTTTCCAAAATCAACCCCCAGTCGGATATGAATTAGTCATAACTGTTGAATTTATCCCTTACTCAGATCCGGATTTTATAAATGAATTTTTGTTGGAAATTTATTATGAAACATTTGATTTAACTCAAGACTTCTATGTCCAAGGGAAGGATCCCAAAATAATATTGACCACAATATCTACATAATAATATCATGCATAAATTTATAGAGAAGTATAAAATTAAATAACCCAAAATATAAGGTGGGTTTAGACAGAAGTTGGAACACAAAGATGAAATAGCCGGAGGTGAGAAGAATTTTGGCTAAAGAGAATGCCAGAAATAACTGGGGTGATCTGGACTGCAAACATCTGCTATCCAGTTCCCAATTATTCCAGATGGAAAGATTTTTAGATAGAAAGGAATTCCAAATGACGGTGACCGCCGTCATTCAGCTCCCTTTTGTCTGTGAATGGAAGAAAAACCCACATATTTTCTTGTTGTAATACTTCTCAAATAATGTTGGTCGACATCATTTAATAATACTACAACTTGAATTCAGGTTTTGAAATTAAGATAAAGAGAATAAAACTGTATCCAGATGGGAGTCAGCTGAGCAGCTATTACAGTCCCGGATGGACGAACCGCCAAGGCTTCCACCGACCACTATTCGGACCATGCAAAATAACATCTAATAATTAATATACAGACCACGAGCTAGTTATCCATGTGGGAATACCCGCCAACATTAATCTGATATATTCCTTATTAGCTGTTTCACACATTACGGGAAAAGACAAAATAAATAAAAGAAAAAAATATTTTTGGGTCATCTTGCATGAGAGACATTGGTTTCTCATGCAAGGGTATGGAAATTATTCCATAATTACTCTTCATGTCTAAATAATCACTCATTCCATAATTAATTAATTACAGTCCGGATTATATACTTAGATCATTAGAGTTTAATCATTTGTAGAAGAATCTTTTAATGGGAAATTGAACAAAGTTCTTTATATCAAATTAATCATGGGTTGAGATCATTGGATTTCAACCTCAAAATATTAATATAAAGGTTCAATTAATTAATGGAGTGAGATGAAGAATAAAAATTTGGCAAAAAGGTGCCACTTTGTCGCGATGCAGAGTTTGTGTCGCGGAGTGTGGCTCCGCGACAAAGGTTTCGCGACAAAGGGGTGGGAAATAAGAGAAATGGGATTTTGAAAATTGGGGTTTGCTTTGTCGCTTCAGCAAAAATTTTGTCGCGGAACATGGTTCCGCGACAAAGAGGCATAGCGACAAAGAGGGTTGAAAATTGGTAAGGACATAATTCCTGGTCGCGGAACAAGGATTTTGTCGCGGTACGTGGTTCCGCGACAAAGGTTCCGCGCCAGAGTCCTCCCAGAATAAAATTACAAGTATTTGGGTCCTTGGTCGCTAATCAAGGATTTTGTCGCGGAACGTGGTTCCGCGACAAGAGTTGCATCGCGACCAAGGGGTTTCAAAATTAATGGCAAGGCATAATTTTCTGTCTCGGAATAAAATTTTGTCGCGGAACGTGGTTCCGCGACAAGGGTGCTCCGCGACAAAAGCCATGCAGACAAAGTGCAAGAATTTGGTCCTTCGTCGCTAAACATGGGTTTTGTCGCGGAACGTGGTTCCGCGACAAAGGTTTATCGCGACAAAGGGTTTTAAAAATTTATAAAAATTTTGGCAGCATAACCCCTTATATTGCATTACATGGGTGTGCGTTGTGATCCGTGGGATCACAACGGGAAAATTACATTGCAACCCGTGGGGTTACAATGTGATGCAATACAATATAGGAATATGCAATTTTTATATAAGTATGCATAAACACTTTAATATATATCCCTTTTAGATCTAATGCACAAGAAAGAGAAAATAAAAAGTAAGAAAAATACCTAGACTAAGAAGAACATAAACAGTAAAATAAAATAAAATAAAAATAAAAGAAAACTAAAACAAGTACTAGCAGCAAGAAGAAACAAACTGCCTATACTAGTATTAAAATAGCACATACACTAAATCTATCAAGGGATAATATCAAATACTCATGCATTGATTAAGCCTAATAAAGCATTAAACCTAACTAAAAATAATAAAAATGGTCAAGTGACCAAAAATACAAAAATAAAGCAATAAATATTATGGGAGATCCATAACACATTTTTGTGGAACATTTTCTCATATAACACAAAAACCAAAAATGGGTTAAACACACCCATTGATTAAGTGTTTTCAACCCAAAATACAAAAATATAAAACTGGAAAATAAAATGAACACTAGCTACACTTATTTATTACAAAGCATAAATTAAAACTAAGCTAAAATCTACATCTACATTGCATAAAAATAAACTAAACTACCTATCTAACATAATTTTTGGAGAGCACAGTGGTGCCTCCAAAACAGTGAAATAAATTAAAGTGTAGCTAGGTTACTGTTCAAGGGGGTGGGAGGTTATATTTATAGAGTAGGATTAAGCCCTAGGCCCATTCAAGGCCCACCTGGTCGCCAAACAACTGCTTTGTCGCGGAACAAATTGGTTAGGGACAAAACACTTTTTAGCTCCAAGATGGCGCCAGGAGGGGGCGGGACTTGAGCTCCAGGAGGAAGAGACAAATAATCCATGTATTGCGGGACTTGAGGTCCTGGGAGCTTGGATTCAATTTGTCATGTGGGAATTAAGGCCACGGTTATATACACTTAAGAAATTGTTAGGGGCACACAATGTTGAGATAAAATGTCAAATTTATCCTTACTTACAAATCCTGGATTGGGGCACCGATGGGCATCAAATGAAACGGCCATAGATGGCCGATGGTATAGCATATGAAACGGCCACACATGGCCGACACAATTTCAAACTCTAGTCTGTACTGTCCACAGAACACAGTGGCAGCTGACACAATTTTTGAAAACTTTACACTAAAACAACACACCACCGACCCAAACAAGACATGGAATCAGATAAGTGATCAACTAACAATGTAGAAACCTCACTTTTAGACTATCATCCAGTAACCAAAGTACATTAAAATTCTACCTCTTATGAAACGGCCAAGCATGGCCGTTCTTCTTGTTGTGCAAACGGCCAAGCATGGCCGTTTGTCTTTTTGTTTGATCGGCCAAGTGTGGACGTTTTATATGAAAAGAAAACGTCCAGAGTTGGCCGTTTGCGTGGATTCCCATTCTGCAAATTTTCATTCTGCAAATACTCAAATCAATACCAACAATCAAATTTCCCACGCCCGCCGCCGCCAGAAGTTCTTCCTCCACGCGTCCTCGGCATGTCAGTCTCGGTGTCTCTCCCTTCTTCCCCCTTCTCGTTCTCTTCTCTTGCACGATTTGGAGTGTTTGTGTGGGAGGTGAATTTTGTGTGCCCAAATAATTTGATCCTGGACTCCCAAATTGTGTGCCCTTATTGTATAAGAATTGAGGGTAATTTGGGTACAAAAATATTGTGTGCCCTTATCTTGTGTGTATGAAGAAAAATGCGGAGTGTACATAACGGGAGCCGGGAATTAATTTATGAGGAGTCACGTGACTTGTCTCTGTTCAATTTTCTAAGTCTGTCGCGGTCGCGGTGCATTTTGTCGCGGAACCATGTTCCGCGACAAAATTTTGTGCCTTGCTACTCCTCTCACAGTCTCGGAGTAAGATTTTGGGCGCGGAGCATTTGTCGCGGTGTACCCTTCCGCGACAAAGGTTTTAACTTTTGCTTTCTCTCCCCTCTTTCACGTGCTTCTCTCTCTTTCTCATTTATCTTCTATCTTTTCTTTTCCTCTCTCCTCCATTCTTCTCCATTTTCTCTTCTTCTATTATTTTCCAGATTTCTTCTCCTTCTTGCTTCTTTTCTCGCCTGTTCTTCTCTTCTTCCTCTTCTTGTTCCAGTTTTTGTTTCCAGTTTCTTTCCTCCATTTTCTTCTTCTTGTTTTCTTCTCCCAGTTTCCCATCTTCTTCTTCTTTCCTCATTTTCTTGTTGTTTCTGAAATTTGGGTGTTGCAATTCCCAAATCCAATAGCCATTGGAGAACTTGGGGACGAAATGGAGCTCTGGGGCTGGTGGACGAAGGGGCGGCGACGGGACGGAGGTGGCGGAAGGCAGCGGCGGCTGTGAGGTTGATGGTGGAGATGGAGGATGGAGAGGAGGACAGATCTGAGGGTGACGGATGAGGTGGCTGTGGAGGCCGAGGGCTTCGGGTGTAGAGGAGAAATGAGGGCGGAGGGAGTGTAAATGGTGGTGGCGCGTGGTGGCGATGGTGCGGCTGGGCTGTTGGTGGCGAGAAGGAGGAGGAAATGGGAGGAAGAAGAGGTGGTGGTGGCGGATGTTGAGGGCAGTGGTGGAGGTGGGAGCCTCGGTTGGTGGCTGGACGGAGATAGGTGGCGGAGCTGCCGGATTTGTGGCCGGAGAAGGGGCGGAAGTGGTGGCTGGGATGGCGGCAGTGGAGTGTCGAGGGGGTGGCCGGAATCTCGCCGGAGGGCGCCGGCGGCGGCGGCGGCGGGGCAGGTTAGGGTTAGGTTTAGGTTAGGGTTTGGAATGAATTGGGCTAATGGGGTGGTTTGGGCCGAGACAAGTGGTATTGGGCCAAATTCATGTAATGGGCTTACTCCTTGGACTGAAAGTGTTGGGCTTGAGGAATTGGATTGGATTAAGACTCTTGGACCTGCAAACAATAAATTGCACTTAATTAAGATGGATTAGAGGACCAATTAATTTTTAATTACAGCAGAAAATGGAAATAGAGATAAACATAAGAAATAAATAAATATATACATCAAAATATAAAATAATATAAATATAGTATTTATTCCACTTGATTATTTGGTTTGTGATCCATTTAATGAACCCATGTTCCACCGAATAGACAACATCGAATCAAATTAATCAAGTGTATGATTTTTATATTTTTATCATGTTTTTGGATTTTTTAATATGAATTTAATGAAAATAACAATATTTTTGTATTTTTCAATACCAGCTTATTATTTATACAAACTTGCATATATCTGCTAAATTCAACTGCTTTCTTATTTAAATAAGACCGGAATGCGATCAAATGTCCGTATTAGACACGGAAATAGATTGAAAATAATGGTCAATTTTGATCATTATCAATCATCAATACACACAAAAATATATCTTTTACCTCCCAAGCTTTCAACCTCAGTGGGACCAATGAGATCCATGTGAAGAAGGTCTAGGCAGTTGGTTGATCCAAGTTGTTCAGACAACTTATGTGAACTCCTGTGTAGTTTGTTTTTGGCACATTCGTCACAAAACTCATTACTAGAGTTTTCGAAGTGAGGAAGTCCTTTGACCGCTTCAGTTCTACTGAGTTTAACAAGGTCCTTGAAGTTAATGTGACCAAGCCTCTCATGCCATAGCAAGATTTGATTTTTACCTGCAGCTGTACTAAAATTGCATGTTTGAACAAGGTGATAACAATTATTTTTAGAGCGCAAACCTCTCATGACGCATTCTTGACTTTGATTGAAGACTTGGCAGTCTTTCTTGGTGAACTGAACTACAAGATCCTCATCACATAATTGGCTGATGCTGATCAAGTTGGCTTGAAGTCCATCCACAAAGAACACAGGAGATAGATCTCGTGAACCCTTGTTCTCAATGGTTCCTTGTCCGATTAATGCACCCTTTTTGCCATCTCCAAAGACAACAAACCCTCCATCAATTTCTTTGTAGTGTTTCAGCAGGTTCCTTTCACCAGTCATGTGCTTGGAGCAGCCACTATCAAAGTACCATACTTTGTCTTTGGACTTGTTTTTATGTGAGAGAAACGCCACATGACATCTGTTCTGAGCTTTGGGCATCCATTCACATTTGATGGAGATCAGCTTGATCTTGATCTTGTCGTTTGGCCAGACTACAGGTTTTCCCTCTTGCAAGTGTTTGACTAAGATGCCACAATTCTTGGTTTTGTGACCTTCAAGTCTACAGTAATCACATCTGAGTGGGATGAGAGGAGGAGGTCTTCTTGTCCACTTGCTTCTTTTAGGTGGATGTTGAGGCTTCTTGATTGTTCTTTGGTCGCCTAGCATACCTCCTGACACAAATTTGCTTTTGTGTTCTCCTCTTGAAGTTGAAGCTTGATATCCGAGACCTTGTTTGTTTCCACTGGTTCTTCCCATAGCTATGACGTCATCCAGCTTTGCCTTCCCTTTGTTTAGAGTAGTAAGAGTCTCTTCTGCTTTGGCGAGCTTTTGTTGAACCTCAGTGAGTTCTGTATGAAGAGCATCTTTCTTTCCACACATGCTGTGGTACCAAAGTCTGTAGTCGTTCTTTTCATCTTTCAACCAGTCATTGTCCTTCTGAAGTTCAGCATTCTTTTCAAGGAGTTCATCCAGCTGCTTGGACAGTGTTTCGAGCTCCTTTTCAAGTGCTTGGTTCTTCTCTTCAAGACTTTTGATCTGAGTCATTTTGTTTTCATTCTGAATTTGTAGTTCAACTGATTCAGCAATTGCTATCTCCAGTTTTTCAAAAGTCTCCTCATAGAGTATGTTGAGTTTGGCGATGCTTTCCTCCTGTTCCTTGTAAAGAGAAGAGTTCACCGTGTTAGAGGAAACCATATTAACAGAGTTGTGTAATATACCTGAATCCTGTTCATCCTCGCTGTCTGAATCCCATGTTCCAACTAGTGCTACTCCATAGTCAGAACCACTTTCATTGGCTTCTTGCTCATCTTCTGAGTCACTAAAGGTTACTTGATACGACTTGCTAGACTCCTTTGGTCTAAGATTGGCACAATCTCTTTTTATATGGCCTTTTCCACCGCATTCAAAGCAGATGATTTCTTTGTCATCTTCAGATCTGGAGGATTTGGATTTATTTTTGTCGAAAGGCTTAGATCCCTTCTGAGTAGATCTGACACTTGAGACTCCGGCATCCTTCCTTGAGGAGTTGAATCTGGATCTACGATTTTTGAGAATCTGGTTCAGTCGTTTGGATAGCATGGCGAGTTCTTCTTCATCACTGAAGTCTTCAAGATCTTCCATAGAAGAGTCTCTAGCATCATTGGTCATTGATTTGAAGGCTACTGGTTTGCTTTTGCTTCGAGGACAGTGATCCATTTCCCATGATTGTAGGATTCTCATTAGTTCATCAACCTGCAGTTTATCAAAGTCTTTGTACAGTTCTAGAGCAGCAACCTTTGCATTGAACCTTTCAGGAAGCGTCCCAATGATTTTTCCTACAATGTCCTGTTGAGAGTACACTTTGCCAAGCTGAAGAGCTTGGTTGGTTAGATCACGAATGCGGCCAATATATTGGCCGACAGTTTCATTATCATCCACAGAAATTTTGTGAAATTGAGCATCAAGAGTGATGATTCTAGATTTCTTTACCGGAGCCATACCCTCGTAGGTATTGGCTAATGTAGTCCATACGTCGTAGGCGATCTTGCATCCTGCAATGAGTCTGTACTGATCTTTAGTGAGAGCATTGTGAATGGCATTCAAGGCTTTAGAGTTCTTTGATGCGGCAAGCTTTTCTGCGGCAGTCCATTAACTCCTTGGTTTGAAGGTTTTCACGCCATCCTCTTCAACTATTGGGGGATGATATTGATTCTCCACTGCGTCCCATGCCCCTTCATCTAGTGCAATGAAAAACGCCTCCATTTGATCTTTCCAGTAGGCATAGTTAGATCCATCGAGCAGTGGTGGTCTGGTCACTGAACCTCCTTGGCTATCCATGACTTTGGAACTGGATCTCGCTTGCAGAGCGTGTGGCTCTGATACCAATTGTTAGGTCCGTTTGCGTGGATAACCAATTAAGTAGTCCTGTAAACTAGTTCAAACACCTTTCGTGGACACGTTAAACAGTTTAAGATATTATGCAGCGGAAAGTAAATAAACTGTAAAGATAACGAACTCAAGGTTTGTTGACCCAGTTCGGCACAAGCCTACATCTGGGGGATACCAATCCAGGAGATTCACTAATTGTTTTAACTTGATCCTCGATCGAAACAATAGTGACTAGTCACGCCCAACTCCAATCACCAAGCGGACTGAATTGTCGGACCAAGGCACTCCCCCTGCCTTGGTGAAGATCTCCCCGACCTTGCTTCAATTCCTTGAAGGCTCCTCCTTCAAGTTGCCCTTGGTCGAAACCTGTTGGCGAGTCTCCTTCTAGATTTATCGTTTAAAGCTCTTGAGATGATGACTCCTCGAAAGCCTTGATTGAATCCGTCGGCTTCAATCAAGTATGCAGTAGCACACTATCGATCAATTCACCCGAGGAAGTGTTGATCGAATTTCTTCCTTCAAGATGATAGACTCACGAACACGGAAGGAAGATAATTTCTCTCTTCACAATAGCTTTCGATTGCACAAGGGTCTCAGTGAATAATACGTCGTATATCTTCTTCCCTTGGCCGTCCTATTTGAAGAGAGTAATATTTCCTCCATTCTAAGATAGAATATCTTCTTTCCATAAATGCGCGGATCCTTAGAATGGAGTTGCCCGGATTAAGAGATCTTGGTTTCCATCCTTCGTGTGCAAGATCCGGGCAAGGAATCAGCTAGCCGTTGAAGGTAATACCAGTGCAGATTCGCCAGCGTCTCTTCCCTTAAATAGTCTGTCGCCAGATGATGTGGTTGGTCCAACAAAGTAGTTCAGACATCGGTTGTGAACACATTTGCTCAAAACTGGTTCCCAACAGATATTGTGCTAAGAAATATCGCGTTTCATGTGGGACATAAGGAGTACATAGGAAATAAAAGTTTTATAACCTGTGGAACATGGCTCAACTAATTGGCTAGAGAAGGTTGTATTTAACCGCTTGAATAAAGCATACTCGATTCAAATTCCATTATAAGAAGGGCTGAAATTGTGGGATGACCTTGCGATATATACAATGATAAGGAATCAAGTCAGCATGTAGGCGGATCCAGAAATCTTTTTAAGTGGTGTCCTAAAAAATAGTAAAAACTATGTTGAATTAGGGATAGTAGCTATAACATAAAAAATATTAAGAAATCTTGGTTGGAATGAATGAATGTGGTGTCACCGTAAAAATTAAGTGGTGTCACTAAACCTAATCTAGTTAAATGTAAAAAAATTTCCTACTTTAAAATAGCAGTTTAATCAATTTAAGTGGTGTCCCGTGCCACCCTATTTTATACCTACATCCGCCCGCATGTTTAAGCATGGAGGTAGAGTTTATGAATTAGCAATGTTATTGGATGAGTTTTTAGACTTGCGAAAAGAAATTCATTGTCAAATAAAGTTGTTCATTGATGATTGATGGATGAGGAGACAAGATTATTTAGCTTCAGACCAAGTAATCATCTGGGATAGATTAATCGTCCTTTAATATTTGCTGCAAAACCAGCGGCCACGTCTGAATTGAATTGTTAAGCTAGAAGTGTATTTTGCATGTAAAGGCTTGAGGAGGCACATCCCATGTGGAGCCTAATTAAAAAGACAGCACTGTGTACGGTCTCACGTCACGTGATAAGGAAGTTTCTGAGGATTCAAATTCAGACAAAGTAGAATTTAAAATATGAGCACACGAGTGCACTGAGGGAGGTATAAAAGGGGAAGTCTCTCCAGCCTCCACATAGAAAAAATAAAAAAAAAAATTTAAAAAAAAAGACCCCTTTAGTCCTTCAGGCCGGTATTTATTGAATTTTTTTGTGTGTGCTGCCGAAAGGGAAAATTACGAGTGTTTCACATTTTAAGCAATTGGTTTACTTGTTTCTTATCTGGCATCCTGCATAAACCCTACTCATCATACTGATATGATGTCAAATGGAATTCGGACACTCAATATATTAAGAACCAGAAACATCTTCTACGTACCGATAATTATAAATTGTCTTTTAATTTGGTTAATTACTAAAACAGTTATGTAACTATCATATTGTGATTAATTTTGTCATGGGCATTCAACGAATTATTTTTAGATACCTCTGGGCATTTGAGCAAATTACTTTTAGGACTAATTAAAATGTACAGTCAAAGTTTTCTGGGATAAAAACTAAAAATTTAAAAGTTGAAAAACCTAAAAATAATGTAGCATATTCCATCTCTATATAAGTTTATATGTTTGCTGACAGTGTTCGTGTTCATGGTATCTATTATAATATAAAAGCTGTTGTCCTTATGAATAGTAATCGCTTATGAATAGTGATGGGCCCTTAGGAATAGTAATGGGCCTAGAGTATAATTTATGGATTGATATTATAATCCTTATTATTTAGATATTATTTAAATACTAACAAATTCTTTATTAATTGAAATTATATTTAGTATGATAAAAAAACATTAATAAATATTTTATGGATTGATATTATCTTCATCAATGGAAAATAAATATTTGTATTGGATAGATTAACTAAATTAGATAAATCACAACATAAAAATAAAATGATCAAACTACAGTCATACATCCCACAAAATCATCTCTTCATATAATTTTTGAAATAATTTATGAAGCTTGGGGAATGTAATCGACATAATAATGTTGAACAATTTTATTTGTTAAATTCGATTTTTTTTTTCAAATTTTTCACAGTGCCGCCCATTGGGCGGGATAATACTAGTATGAGGTATAATACAATTTCAACAATCCGGTTACGTTGTTACGGTACAACCCCTTAAATAGTATGTATGTGCAGACATCACATATGACATTTCTCCCATCAAATAGAACATACCCCACATCACATATTCATCTATCCTAGAAAAAATCTCTCCCATCACACACCTTCAAAATATTCTTCCATCACATTAAACATCTCTCTCATCACATACATAAAGTATGCATATGCAGGTGTATGCACTAATGCCATACCCCAATTTCAAAGTGGACACTTACTATATATTATGTTGAAACCTAAACTTATCTACTGCCTCCGTCCTCGCAAGTAAAATACAATGTTGGATTTTTTTTATATTATTCAATATTTAATTTTGATGCAATTTTATTGTTAGTATATAACAAAAATAGAAATAGTGAAGGTGAGTATAACTTGTTAGATTCATCTCATTGCATCTAGAATATATACTTTATATAATTTGTACTTTTACAAATTTTAAAATATTAATATTTAAATAAGTGCATTGGATATTGTGCTAAGAAATGTGGCGTCTCATGTGGAACAGAAGGAGTACATAGGAAATAAAAGTTTTATTAACCTGTGGAACATGGCTGATGGCCTAATTGGGTAGAGAAGGTTGTATTTAACCGCTTGAATAAAACACATTCGATTCAAATTCCATCTCATAATCCTTTTGCAACAAATTAAAAGCTTTACTGATGAATGATGATGTAACTCAATCCATAAGAAGGGCTGAAATTGTGGGATGACTTTGCGACATATATACAATGAAAAGGAAATCAAGTTGACATGCTTAATCATGGAGGTAGAGTTTATAAATTCGCAATGTTATGGATGACTTTTTAAACCTAATTACGAAAAGAAATTCATTGTCAAATAAAGTTGTTCATTGATGATTGATGGATGAGGAGACAAGATTATTTAGCTTCAGACCAAGTAATTATCTGGGATAGATTAATCGTCCTTCATTATTTGCTGCAAAACCAGCGGCCACGTCTGAATTGAATTGTTAAGCTTGAGGAGACACATCCCATGTGGAGCCTAATTAAAAAGACAGCACTATGTACAGTCTCACGTCACGTGATAAGGAAGTTTCTGAGGATTCAAATTCGGACAAAGTAGAATTTAAAATATGAGCACACGAGTGCACTGAGGGAGGTATAAAAGGGGAAGTTTCTCCAGCCTCCACAAAGTTTTAAAAATAAAATAAAAAAAGAAAACCCTTTAGTCCTTTTGGTCCCATATATTTATTGAATTTGTTTGTGTGCGCGGCCGAAAGGGGAAATTACGAGTCTCACATGTGAAGCAATTGGTTGACTTGTTTCTTAACAGGCTGCCTGCATAAACCCTACTCATACTGATATGATCATATGTCAAATTAAATTCTGTCATCAACACTCAATAGATATAAGCATCTAGGACATAAGAGGCAATCTACTCACGGTAAGAGCGTGTGACTATATATTTTGCGAAATTAATGCTTTAATTTAACTTTTATGGTTCTCTAGGTGTACTTTATTTAGTTAATTTTCCACATGTTCTATGCAACAAAATAGGATTCGCATATATAAAGAGAAGATCGCTTGAACCACTTCCAAAGTGTTAGAAATAAGATGGACTTCAATCCAAAACTAATTGTTAGTAGGTAGAGTGGTCCATGTCCATATAAAATAGGAACATAACCAATATATAACGGATGTGAGGCTTTAACACAAAGTATAATCCATGGTCTCTCTATAGTCATGTAATCCAATGCAAATTCCAATGATGCTTATAGGAAATTAAAGTTCCCCCAGGAGTTCAATCCCAGGGCAGTGTCTATATATCGCTCATTTTTCTCATATTTCCTTCACGCTTCATCAAATATTCCAGCTCACTTTTAATTGTCCTGTGCCCTTAATTTTAATTTCCTCATCTCTCACGAAACCCTAAAACACATGCATTCTTTCCTCACCTCTACTCTATATATAAACAACCACCACATTTACTTCATTCACTCGCAGGTCTCAGCTACCAAATTTTCGAGAGAAGCAATAAAATGCCAACCTTCTCCCAATCCAGGGCACTCTTCTTTTCGATTTTCATCTTGGCTGCCTCCGCAGATTTCTATCGAGATGCGGAGATCAATTGGGGCGATGGCCGGGCGAACATTCTCAAAGGGGGACGGGTCATGCGCCTGTCCATGGACCGTTATTCGGGCTCAGGGTTTCAGTCAAAGAATGAGTATTTGTATGGAAGATTCGATACGAAGCTCAAACTCGTTGGGGGAAACTCGGCTGGAACCGTCACCACTTTCTTCGTGAGTTTATACTTTCTGTCGATGAAATAGTTTCTAGGAAATGATTTTTCTCTGTATTGTAAGGTGGAGAAGTTTTTGTTAATGTGTTTGTGGCAGTTGTCGTCCCAAGGAGGAAGCCATGATGAAATAGACTTCGAGTTCTTGGGAAATTCGACGGGGGAACCTTACACGGTTCATACAAATGTTTATGCTCAGGGGAAAGGGAATAAGGAGCAACAATTTCGGCTATGGTTTGATCCAACTTCATCTTTCCACACGTATTCCATCGTCTGGAATCCTCAACGCATCATGTAAGAATTAATCTGAATCTCTTTGGCTATGATATATAGCCCCTCCATGCACTCAAGGCCGTCTCGGAAAAAGTTTGGGCCCTGAGCCAAACTTAAAAAATAGGCCACATGAAAATGTATTTAGTAATTGCTTTGTAATTCTTTTTGCGTATACCAGGTATTCTCATATCATACTGGGCCTAATACTAATTTCTCGATAATCTGGTGAGCATTGAAGAGTTATCTCTTCCGAACAGAATTACACAGGCTCGGATCCAATACTTTTACTTAAGCTAACCCAATACTTTTACTTAAGTTGTCAGACACTCGTACCACTCAAACGAACCTACTAAGCTTCACTCAAAAAAATTTTTTTTTTGATAATTTTATTTTAAATATTTGTTAATTATTATTAAATGTAATGATTAAAGAATAAAATTTAACCCTAAAAATAAAAAGGCAAGCTCAATGTATGCTCAATATATTTTAAACTATATTGGTGAAAAATTAAATTCATATTATATATTTCCAAATCTTTTTAATTAAAACTAATTTATAGAATAAAAGTTTAAATACATGAAACAATCTTTTAAAAAAATATTGATATAAAAAATAATAATTATATTAATTAGTAATTAGTACTACTAGACAATATATGCTCAATGTATGCTAAAAAATAGAATATGTTCACATTTATATAAGCATATAAAAAATTTATCAATAATAAAAAAAAAAATTTACCTATGGGGCCCCCAAAAATGTGGGGCCCTGAGCAAAGGCTCATGGCGCTCCTGCCATGAGCCGGGCCTGCATGCACTCTAGAAGATGAATTTAGTAATTACTCCCTCCGTCCCACTATTTGTGTCCCATTTCTTTTGGGCACGATTATTTATGTGGGGATAGTTAGTATTTAATGTAGGGGTAGATTATTGTTTAAAGTAGGGGTAAATTAGGAATTTATGTTATGTGATTGGAATGTGTTTGAATTTTTAATTGATTTATTTATGTGTAATGTGATAGTTGTGTGTTGAAATTTTAATATATTTATTTATTTATGTGATATGATGGGAGTGTGTTTATGTTTAATTATTTCCTAAAAAGGAAATGGGACAATTGAAGTGGGACGGACTAAAAAAGAAAGTGAAACAGAATTAGTGGGACGGAGGGAGTAATATAATTAATGGACTAAATTAACAATTAACAGTACACTACAAAAAAAATCGCTGGGAGGCGAGGACATGTTAACAATTAACAATTAATAGTTGCTGTTTATCAATGTCAGGTTTAATGTTTAAAATTAAGTTCTTACATACTAAAACCTACTATAAAAGCTATGAATAACAAAAATTTATCTGAAATTTTGTCAAATTACACGATTCTAACTGCTAAACTTTAAAATTAAATTATTGCTGGTTTTTCAGAGATACTGTATATGGATGATGATTCACTGTACTAAATGAACAAATGATCAAAGCGCCAAATGCAAAATGCTAAGGTAGTGTTTGATAGCGCTTCTTAGAGAGTTATCAAACACCACCATAATGTCCTTAAGTCCAATATATTAAGTCCTTAACGAACCGCATAAAAATTGAGAATTAAAAATTCCCTGGGTATGATAATTTCAGATTCTTGGTGGACAATATTCCGATTAGAGTGTTCAACAATAATGAAGCAATGGGGACAGCATTTCCCACGAGCCAGCCCATGAGGGTTTACTATAGCTTGTGGGATGCCGAGGATTGGGCAACACAAGGTGGCCGGGTAAAAACCGACTGGACCGAGGCTCCATTTGTGGCCGTCTATAAGGATATGAGCATCATTGGATGCGCAGCTGCAGTGTCACCCTGCAGTGAAGATTCTTACAATGGGCAGGCTTGGAGAACACAAGAATTGGGTGTTAATGGCAGAAAGTGGATAAGATGGGTTAAGAAAAGATATATGATCTACAATTACTGTAGTGACTCCAAAAGGTTTCCAAATGGATTTCCTGTTGAGTGCAATAGTTAGTTCTAGGGGGTTGATGAAAGGGATTTGTGGATCGTGTATAATTGGGAATGTTAATTAATTGTTTTATTATTTATTTCTTTCTTTCCCCTAGCCCTAGATAGTTAGAGTAATGTTACATGTTAAATATAGGACTATATACAGACTTTAAATTTAAAATCAACTGGCAATGAACAGATCAATTCTGACGCATATAAGCCGGAGACATGTCGATCATCATTTGTCTTCAATACATGCCCTCAATGGATACGCACACCCAACATATCAGTCTCATGGCTCTCGTACCACCTGTTAAATATGGGTTCACGGACTTTTAACTAACAAGCAATTGGCAATATAAAATCGACCATGACCCATATAAATTGGAGGACATGCCAATCGTTTTGTGTATGTGTGATCATTGACACAACATAGGATCTATCCGATGTCCTGAAACAATAAGGAAATGCACGTGTCAACAAATAATTTGTTGGTAAGTAACCATGTACCTCGACACGGGCCACTTCGACAAAAGATAGGAAATAATCTATCTATATAATATATAAAAACAATACCCCTTATGCACATTAACCTACTCTTATGCACAGTCAGTGGCGTACCTACTCAGGGGCTTGGGGGGGCCATCCCCCCCCCCCCCCCGAGTTCAAAATTTGCCATTAATTTTTATGTAATTACGTAATTTTTAATTATAATATAGCATATTTTCTATAATTTCGACCCTCCGAGCTCAATGCGTGTCATAAATTTTTTATATAGTGTTGTAAATTTTAACTATGATAGAATATATTTTACTGTAATTTACATGTGAATAAGGAGGAGGAAAAAGAATTACTACTCCCTCCGTCCCACTCCAAGTGTCTTGTTACTGTTGGGCACGGGAATTAAGGTAGAGTTGGTTTGTGAGTATATGATGGGGTCCACATAGTTGTTGGAGGGGAAAATTATTTCTATTTATAGAAAGAAGACATTTGTAATGGGACATCCAAAAATAGTAAGTAGGACATTTGGAATGGGACGGAGGGAGTATTATGTATCTTTGTTGGTGGATTTTTTCTTTAATATAAATTCACCTGCTCTTTAATCTTACTAAAAAGAAAAACAAATGTGGGCCCAATATATAAAGTTGTGAGAAATTACTCGAATTTCTACAAACGTGCAAATGGATAATTTTTTTTACCCTATCGGAAATGGTGAACGGAAATATAGTCGGCATTATTTAAATCTTTAGCTCTCCAATAAGTCTTGCAGAGATAATATATAAAAAAAAAAAAGAAAAGAAAAGAAAGAAATGGTTGAGCTGATGACCGATACTATTTCTGTTTGGTTTACCGACTTATGCTATTAGCATGGTACTACCGTTGAAAGATATTTTCTGTACCTGAGGTTTGTTTTATACTCCCTCCGTTCCTTTTTAGTTGTCTTTTTAGAGAGGTAAAAATGATCCAAAATAGTTGTCATTTTTAGGTAGTTATAGGTAGTTATGTTATGTTTTTACTATATTGTCCTTTACTTTACATAAATGCTATTTGTTGACATTTATTAAGAATTAGTTTAGTTGAAGGGTAAAAATATAAATTTATGAGTTAATTAATGCAAACATTGGTTATTGAAACTGAGCTGAAAGAGACAACTAAAAAGGAACAGAGGGAGTATATTGTGAGAAAAAAATTATAATTAAAATCCACCCCTCCGGCCATAATGGTCTGCGTCCGCCACTGTGCACAGTAACCTACCTATTTACTCAATATTTACTTTCTGCACGCAATCCAATATACATTTTACACATTTTTAATTAATGCTTAATAACTCAAAATGTATAAAAGTAAAATTATAAAAAGTTTAATACTTCCTCAATTCTCTTTTAAATGCTACATTTGCATAGTAGTAACTATTTATTGAGTAACTTTGATTCAATTTTTTAACATAGTTTTATAAGATAAAACATAGTCAAGTGAGATCTTATTAGATTCGTCTAATGACGTATTTTTAGAATATCAAATTTTTATAATTTTTACTTATATACAATTTGAGTTAGAAATATTTAAAAATGTGTATTGGACTGCATGAAATGCAGAAATGGAGCATTTATATGAGAACAGAGGAAGTATCTTAAAACTACAAGATGAGACGAATCCAATGAGATCCTACTTGACTATGTTTTCTTCTATAGATGTTGTATAAACATGAGTCAAACTTGGATAATAAATAGTAACAAAAGTTAATTATTTCTCACATCCAAAAATAGAGGAAGAATATAAAAGCATAATGCATTCTCAAAATATAGGAGAATCAAATTTGTGTGAAATTTCACATTAGATAATTTAATTTTAACAGTTATTATTATTAAAAAAAATACTACCAAATATAATTTATGAGTTTATAATATATTTATTATATAATTATAATTTAAATATTTGTAATTATTCTAACAAATACTTTATCAATTGAAATTATATTTAATCTATATAATAAATCCTGAATACTTTTTGGTCTGTGCAGACTATATTGTCCTTTTTAAAAATAACTTGGTCTTTTTAATTTTAAGGGTTAATCAGTCATTATCCCATCGTTTTATAGATCAACGGATATAAAAAATACACCTCAGTGCTGATTAATCATGAAGATACACCTCAGCGCTGATTAATTCTACTTTACTGCCATGTCATGTCATCAACTTTTAATATTATATTTAGATCATAAATCTATAAATCTATATATTATAAACAAATCTTTCAAAAACTTTCTGTATATTTTCAAAAGATATAAATTATAAACAAATTATAATATATTTAATGGTTAATAAATATTTAATTAAAATCTATATATTATAAATTCTTTAATTGGATATATATCCAATATATATATATATATATTAGTTGTATTAAATTTTGAGCTTAAAGTATTTTTATTTTTATTTGCTATGTACAACCTATATAGGTTAGAGAAAGCCTACAGTATTAATAAATCTATATAATAAATTCTAAATACTTTTTTACCTTCCACATCATCAGTATTTATATTTAGAAAATATATCTATCTATTAATATAATAAAATCTTGAGAAAATTTTTATATATATTTTAAAAAGATATGAATTGGTTAAAGTGGGATTAAGCTATATAATATAATTTGTTAGATTGTATATATATTATAATAAACTTTAATATTATAATATTATTAAATAAATTTAACTTAGGGTAAAATATGTCTAAAATACATAAAATCCTATATCAAAATAAGGAATATAATGCCTGAATACGTTGGCGCAGATATATATATATATATATATATGAGGAATATAATAACCATATTTTAAATAAAAATACTTCATTAAATATATATATTGAATGATCAATTCTTTTTTAAAAAAAAATAGTGTTGACTCCAAAATGGTCTGGGATACCCGGATTCACCAAAAAAAAATATTTAACAAATTTAGTCAACTATAAGAATTTAATAAAATTTTAATCCTAATTTTTGTACCGAGCTTAATTTCTAATCTAGCAAAAAAAAGTAAACCTAAAATTTAATTATTGTAAATACTACCCTTTTGCCTTTTAAAATATCAAATTTGACTCCATCATCAATTAATAAAATATCTCATTTTGGCCCTACGAATTTGAAAAAAAAAAAAAAAATCTCATTCCACCCATTCACTTTTGAAAATTTCACATTATGGCAACAATTTGAAAACACAATATTTAGTAATTATATTTCCCCTTTTCACTTAAATACAAAAAATATAATTAACTAATAGAATTAGATTATGTACTGTTTAATAAAGTAAAATAACATATAATTGAATGATAATCAAATTATATATATTGCATTTCTTTAATTTTATAGAGTAATTTAATTATTAATTATATTTAGATACTTATTTATTTATTTGAAAATTTTATTGCATTTTCATTTTTATTTTTTTTATTTTTCTAATACTTATTTCATTTTAGAATTTTTTTCAAAGAATAAATATAGTTATTCAAATAGAAAAAATAGTTTATACTTACAGACAATGTGCTAAAAAAGCCATATACTCCCTAAAAAATTTTGGTATCAGAGCATAAATTTGATTTTAGGGCTTATAACTAATAATGAATTAAAATATAATAAAAAAATAAATTAAGTTAAAAGAAAATCTTAACAACCAAAAAATTTTCATAATGAATATGGAAAAGAAAAAATTGGACAAAATATTATGGACTAAAATAATATGTTTAAAAATAAACATATAATCAAAATATAATTATAATTATAATTATAATTTATTAATTATAAAATTAAAGATTAGTCCAGGGAAAAAAAATAATAACGAAAATTTAAAATACATTACTTACTAAAATATAAGTTATGAATGAATGAAAAGACAACAAAAAGTATAAATAATACTCCATCTGTCCCATTTGAAATGTCTCAAAGTTTTTGGACATGCAGTCCAATGCTGTAACACCCCGGTTTTTGGTCACCCAGGTCGGGGTGTCACCGCCACACCTCCCTAGTAAGACACGGTTTCTCCGGCTTACTAAAGAGATGCAAGGCTAGTGGTTTCAGTATTTAAAATATTTAAATCATTCCAAACAGCCCACATAGTATAGTTCGAAATTAATAATATCATAGCGCAGCGGAAATAGTATTTAAGTATAGTATTGCAGCGGAAAATGTAAATAGGGCCGACATGGCCAAAACACGGGTTAAACAGGCCCGTTTATTCTAACGTCTAATGCAGAAATAAAAACTCAAATATCCAATATCAAAATATCAAAATCAAATGTTCCCAAAATCCCATGCACGAAGTGATCATGCTCATTCTACATACTCTGTAAGAAAAAGGAATAAAAACGGGTTTATCAGCACACTTGCTGAGTAAGTTAACACATGCATGATCTTGGGGTTTTAAAGCCATTAATTTAATGCTTTACCAAAACATGGTACTAACATAATATCCAAATAACTTTAAGCAACTATCCAATTGCATAATTTAATCCAGACTCTATTCCACAACACATTTCACATAATTTAGAACAATAGCCATAATTTAAATAAAGCTTTTAAATAATTTAATTGGACAACATAATTTAATCTAAACAATCAAATTTTAACATCCCCATTACATTCCCGATTTGGTATTTCAAGTTTCACGATAGCATCGCGATGTCAACAAGTTTAGCCGGTAGTCCGGCGGCCGCAGCCGTATCAGCCATACCCAGTACCACTCCGGAGCCTCGGGAAACCCATGTGGATATTCTCGAGAGTGTAGGCTCTATATCTCGCCGTTTTGGCAATATCATATTTCAAGTTTAGCGCGCGGGGTCACCATCGTCCATTACGGCACGAAGTGAATCGTTAGGGGGCACTCTGCAGAGCACTCACCCCTAATTTTAATTTATCAAGTTTGTAAGGGGATTTAATTTTAAAATCTGATTCAACTTTAATTATTTTAAAAACAATATCTCAATTTGTTTCAACCCTAAAGGTTAATCTCACGTTTCAACAAGATTTCAAGATTGCAAGATTTGATTTCCGATAAATCACAGTTTCTTCCAAAATTCGTCTAAAATCAGGTTTAATTCCAAAAATTCCGAAATTTCTCGACTGACTCAGAAACATCGAGATCTACAACTTTCGTGTTTCAACTTTTTCAATCCGAGATACCGAAACAGGTCAAAAACATAGATTTTTACAGAAACTTAAATCTGTTCGGATTCCACAGACCACAGTTTAGAGATTTCGAATTCTACCATAGCAACTCAACTCCAAAGGTGATGAAATTTTACAGAGACCATCCTAAGACGCTTATCTACAACTTTCATGTTTGGCAAAAGATCTAATTCAGTCTAAAAACATGTTCAAAAATGCGATCAAGATCTAACCTGAATTCTGTCAAGAAATTCAAGATCTAAGTTTTAACAGTTCGGTTTTCGATGGATTTCACATATGAAAACGTTTCTAAAAATTCTGAAAATTTTACAGTATCTAGATCTACGCCTTAGGAACGTTTTTCGTCTTTTAAGTTTTTCTGTTTGAGTTCGTTTTAAGGCTCGGAAAAATTCGTCAAATCTGTTGCGCCGGTAGGGTTTTAATGTTGACAGATTTTATGTTCTTGATTAATTTAAATTAGTTCAACATGTTTTAATCACCCAAACCCATGTAAGTATTAACTTACAGTGTCTATGAACGGCGGGGATGTCTAGTTCGGAGGCGTGGCTTCCAGATCACCGTTTCTCCTCTCCGTTCGTCGGGTTCTACGTCCTAGATTCGATTCGTGGTGTAAAAAGGGAAAAGACGGGGGTTAGGATTCGTTTTCGAATCATGTATTGAAAAAGATTAATTCGGGGCTTACCAACGGTGGAGATTCTGTCGACTTTCGTCCAAAGGTGCTGCCTTGGTGCCTTCTTGGTGCCTTCGTGGCCTCCGGGACTTCGCTTTTGTGTGTGGTATCGTAGGGTTTTTGAAAAAGTGTTTTCGGGTCTCCGAAGGGGTTTATTTATAGAAGTCTGAGTCCTAGGGCGTCCAAAGACCAAGTCTAAGGTCTTGAGCCGCAAGACGTCCAACCGAAGTCGGAAAATCCGCGTTCGGGCGAGAGATTCACGCAACGGGCAAATCTGGGAGCTGGCGCGGGGTTGGCGCGCCATTTGCCCCTTTAGCGCGCGGCCAGCGCGCCAGACTCGCCTGGACTTCGGTCCGGGCGGGTTGTGCGATCCGTCGTGCGTTTTCTCCTCTCTTTCGGGTTTCTATCCTCCTATGTTCCCGGATTCCGATTTCCGGACTCTCCTTAGGTTCCTATTTCGTGTCGTCATTTCTTTCGGATCTAATTTCACATTTTGGCTCGAATTCTCGAGTTTATTGATGTCGGGTTTCCGCGTACGACTTTGTTTAATTTCTCTTGTTTAATTTAATTAATTCCATTTCTCATTTCGTCTATATTTAATTATTTCATTTTAATATATTTACTTCTTTATAGTATTTATTTGGTTATTGTATTTATTTATTTATTTATTTGGTTATTGTATTTATTTATTTATTTATTGTATTTAATTATTTATTTATGTTATAAAATTCACGGGTATTACAGTCTACCCTCCTTAAGAATCAACTTCATCCTCGAAGTTGTGTTTCGGCTTTTCTCGTTCGGCTTTTCTCGTGCTAAGGTCTTTTGTTTATTTTATTATTTTGTGACTGAACTTAGAAACAAACTTCTAAGCTGCCTACGTACCCGATAAAGGGATCAAGCCATAACGTAGTTCAAAAGTTTACAAAAGTTCGTAAAATGTGTCACACCGCACATCCTCTCCCCCTTAAGATTGCAGTTATGTCCCCATAACTGTATCGGTGTCGGTTTGGAATAAGGTCGGGTAGCGTTCTCTCATGTCTGATTCTACCTCCCACGTTGCCGTCTCACTCTCGTGGTTCGACCAAAGAACTTTGACCATTTTGACAGTCTTGTTTCTCGTAACTCGTTCTTTAACGTCTAAAATTCGCACTGGAACTTCCTCGTAAGTTAAATCTTCGTCGAGTTCAATTATCTCCGGTTGAAGCACATGTGTCGGGTCCGGCACATACTTCTTTAGTTGTGAAACATGGAAGACATTATGGACTCGATCTAATTGTGGCGGTAAAGCCAGTCGGTAGGCTAGAGTTCCGACTCGTTCTAGAATTTCGTAAGGTCCTATGTATTGAGGACTCAACTTTCCTCTTTTGCCAAAGCGCATCACCCCCTTCATGGGTGATATCTTTAGCATGACCCTATCTCCTACTTGAAATTCTAGGTCTCGTCGTCTCACGTCGGCATAACTCTTTTGGCGATCTTGTGCGGCTTTCATCTTCCCTTGAATCACCTTGATTTGTTGAGCCATGTCTTCGATAAGTTGTGGTCCCACCACCACGGACTTATCGTTTTCTTCCCAGCTCAACGGACTTCGGCACCTTCGTCCGTACAATGCCTCGAACGGTGCCATGCCAATGCTAGCATGGTAGCTATTATTATACGAGAACTCAATTAAGGGTAAATGGGATTCCCAATTTCCCTTAAATTCCAACACACATGCTCTCAGCATGTCTTCTAGTGTTTGGATCGTCCTCTCGGTTTGTCCATCCGTCATCGGGTGGAATGCGGTGCTCATTTTGATTTGAGTACCGAGAGCTTTTTGTAGCTCCGTCCAGAAATGAGAGACAAATCTACTGTCTCTATCGGAAATGATATCATGTGGTACTCCATGTCGGCGTACCACATTATCAATGTAGGCTCGGGCCAGTTGGTCCATGGTCCACGTGTCTTTCATTGGGATAAATAAGGCCGTCTTCGTTAGCCTATCCACAATCACCCAAATTTTGTTCATGCCTTTAGGTGATCGTGGTAATCCCGAGACAAAGTCCATCGAGATACTATCCCATTTCCAACTTGGGATTTCTAGCGGTTGCATCAATCCTAGGGGTTTATGTCGCACTGCCTTAACCCTTTGGCAGGTGAGGCATTTCGCTACGAAGCTTGCCACTTCCTTCTTCATTCCCGGCCACCAATAGATCTTCTTCAGATCTTTGTATAGCTTGTCGCCTCCGGGATGTACGGAATATGGCGTGTTATGCCCTTCCTCCATCAACCTTTGCTTCAACTCGGCACATTTAAGGGGCACACACCGTCTACCTTTAAAATGGATGCTTCCATCCTCGTGGACAGCAAACCCTATTGCCTTTCCTTCGGCAATATACCCCTTTATCTTCTCCAATTTCGCGTCGCCCAGTTGAGCGAGTCGAATCTCGTCCAATATCGGAGTTTCTACGATCATCGCGTTGATCGTTTCACTCACAGTGCCCGGGTGCACAAGTTCTAAATTCAATCTTGCTAAGTCCATGTACAATGCCGGCGGAATGACCAACGAGTTTGTCACGTGTTGGGTTTTCCGGCTTAAGGCATCGGCTACCACGTTCGCCTTCCCTTCGTGGTAAGCTATCTCTAAATCGTAGTCTTTGATGAGTTCCAACCACCTTCGTTGTCGTAAATTCAACTCCTTCTGAGTGAATATATACTTCAAACTCTTGTGGTCGGTGAACATTCGACACTTTCGCCCATAAAGATAATGTCTCCATATCTTTAGAGCGAAAACGACCGCTGCCAACTCCAGGTCGTGTGTCGGGTAATTCTCTTCATGAGGTTTCAGTTGGCGTGATGCATATGCTACGACTCTCGAGTCTTGCATCAGGACGCAACCTAGACCTTCCTTCGAAGCATCGCTATACACTTCGAAGTCACCATTCTCCGATGGTAGTGTTAATACGGGTGTGGTTGTGAGTCGTTTCTTCAACTCTTGAAACGCAGTCTCACATGCTTCGGTCCACTCGTATTTTGCTCCTTTCTTCAGTAGTTGGGTCAAGGGACGGGCGATTCTCGAGAAATCCTTCACGAATCGCCTATAATACCCTGCTAATCCAAGGAAACTCCTGATTTCCGTTGGACTCGTTGGTGCTGCCCATTCAGTTACGGCAGACACTTTCGCCGGATCCACTGATACTCCATCAGCGGATACTATGTGTCCGAGAAATGCCACTTCTTTCAGCCAGAAGTCGCATTTTGACAACTTGCCGTATAATTGATTCTTTCGCAAGATCCCTAACACTTGGTGTAAGTGTTGGGCATGCTCTTCCTCGCCTTTCGAGTAGATCAGAATGTCGTCGATAAACACTACGACGCACTGATCTAGCAATTCTCGGAACACGTTGTTCATGAGATTCATGAACATGGCCGGAGCGTTTGTTAACCCAAAGGATAACACAGTGAACTCGTAATGACCATAACGAGTTCGAAACGCCGTCTTCGGGATGTCCTTCTCCGCGATCCTCAACTGGTGATACCCAGATCGCAAATCGATCTTCGAGAATACTGAAGCTCCCTTCAGTTGATCAAATAGATCCTCAATTCTCGGCAGGGGGTATTTATTCTTGATGGTTACTTGGTTCAATCCCCGGTAATCTATGCAAAGACGTAGTCCTCCGTCTTTCTTCTTCACAAATAAGACCGGTGCTCCCCAAGGGGACGTACTCGGTCTTATGTAACCTTTCCCTAACAGTTCCTCGAGTTGTTCCTTTAACTCCTTCATTTCCAGTGGTGCCATCCGGTACGGAGCTTTCGAGACAGGCTCTGTTCCCGGAATGAGATCTATTGCGAATTCAAGATCTCTCTCAGGTGGCATGCCCGGGACGTCTTCGGGGAACACGTCCGGGTACTCTCTTACCACTGGGATGCTGTCAACCTTGCTCTCTTCCGCCTCAAGGTTGTTCACATAGCACGCATATAGCGCATACCCCTTACGCATCAAGCTTCTTAGTTTTAGTGCGCTAACGATTTTGTTACTCTTCTTAGGGGGCTGAGAGTAAAAGATAACTCTCTTCCCCCTACTTTTTGACAAGGTGATCTTTTGCTTTTGGCATTCGATCACCGCCTTATACTGGGATAGCCAATCCATCCCCAGTATAATGTCAAAGTCTCTTAAGTTAAATTCTACTAAGTTCGCGAAGAATTCTACATTCTTTATCACTATAGGAATTCCGTTATATCGTTTAGAACAAGATACTACTTCTCCTGAAGGCGGTTGAATTCCTAAGCTAATTCTCTCGCACTTAGGTAGATCTAACTCAGGCACTACTCTTGATGCTATGATTGAGCAATTAGCTCCGGAATCAAATAAAACTCTAAGGGGCGTATTCAAAACAAAGAATGTACCTGCCATCACTTCTCCTTGCGCAGGCACGTCCGCTTGATTAACCACGTTAAGCCTCCCCATGGGGCGTCCTTGATTGCCCTGCTGATTCGCATTCGGCTGCTGGTTTTGCTGCTGGTTTTGATTTTGAGGGGGCGGAGGTCGTTGGTTCTGATTCTGATTCTGCGGCCTATTTTGAGGGGGTCTATACCCTTGGTTATTCCCATTCCGCCCGTTTTGATTCTGAGGTGGTTCATGTCCCGCGACAAGATCGTCCCTTTTTGTTATGTTCTCGACCCTCGTTCGGCATTCCCGTCGAATGTGACCCATTCGACCACATCGGAAGCAAGCTCCCTGTTGCGGGCATCCCCTCGCCAGATGGGGTCGTCCGCATCTTGGGCAGGGTGGTACCGGATCTTCTTGATTAAATCTCCTCCCATTGTTGTTTTGCTGGGGCCTATTCGGCCCTCTCCGCTGTTCGTTTCTTCCAGTGTTGTTCTCGCTTCTCGAGTCCCGATTCCTTTTGTCTTGGGGACCCCTGCTGGACTCCCCAGTCACCCTTCTCTTCAGTTGCTGCACACGCGCTACGGCCACCGCGCGGTCATACACGGCTTGCAAGTCGGGGTAGTGTACCCCTGCGATCACCTCGCGAACAGACAGGTTCAGTCCCATCTCGAACTTCTGTGCTTTCTCCGCATCAGTGGGCACCAGTCTTGGTGCGAATCTCACCAGCTCCTTGAAACGTGCATAGTATTCTTGCACAGTTTGGCCTCCTTGCTTCAGCGACAGGAACTCCTCATACATCGCTGACTTGGTACTCAGGGGGTAGAATCGGTCCCTGAGCAGTTCCATCATTTCTGCCCATGAGTAGGGCTCGTCATCCTCCGTCAGTTTGGCTTGTGTAGCCTGCCACCAGTCATCAGCTTCGCCTCCCAAGTAGTATGAGGCGACGTGCACTCTCTCTCCTTCCGGACACTTGACTGCTCCCAGCAGCTTGTCGAAGGTCCGGATCCACTCTTCCAGTTTGGCTGGATCCTCCTCACCAGCATAGTGGGGCGGCTGGTAAGGGTTCACCATCGCCAAGTAGTTAGGGCGAGCTTGGGGCGGAGGTACCGCCGCAGCTTGACCCTGGTTGACTTGCGCGTTTCCTAGCGCAATCAACACCTCTTCTATCGTCCGAAGACGATCGCCCACATTGTTCGGTGCGGGGGCGTCCTGCGCACCTTGGGGTTGTTCCTCAGGTTGTTGCTCCTCAGGTTGATTCGGTTCCGTAACGTTTGGTGGTGTCTCAGTAGGAGTTTGGGGAACAGGTTGGGCTCTCGCTCTTCCTCTGGGTGCCATTCTGTTACAAACGGTGTAGATTAGGGTATATTAGTGTTTTGTTTACGCAAGGAAATTTTTAAACATGTTTATATCCTTGCACACAATGCTCGATTAAGCTAATAATTTAGATTAAGTTTTTAAGTTTTTTTTTTTTTTTTTTTTTTTTTTTTTTTTTCTGGTCGGACATTCTGTCCAGATTTTTTTTTTTTTTTTTGAATTTAAATGTATATTTAAATAAATCTTGTATTTTATTTCCTCAAAAGAAAATTTTTAGTACAAGTGATAGGATATCCCAAAAATAGTAATGTTTTCTTAGCAAAATTAGTGACTACTACTAATAGAATCTCTAACGGCTCAAAACGTCCTCCGGTGGGGTAGCGGGACGCTCCTCCGGGTCCTCCTCCTCCGAACTTGGCATCAGGTCGTCAAGGATGTGGTTCAGGTCCTCGCCATGGGCAGCAACATGCTCTCTCAATATTAAGTTTTGTGTAGTAAGGGTTTGGACTTGATGTTCGAGTTGATTTATACGATGGTGATCCGCCTCTCTTAAGTTGCCCATGTGGTGCAGATTTGCTTCCAAATGAGCCATGCGACATTTCATTTGTTCTATGGTTTGCTGGGAGTCAAAGTGAGCGCTCATCATCTTGACCATTAGGTTCACCATATCTTGACTAGCCATCTAGCGCAAGCAAAGATCTAAGTTAATTTCGCCAAAATTCCAAGTTAAATTCGCCAAGATTCTATGTTCGAATTCGCTAGAATTCTAGGTTCAATTTCGCCAAGATTCTAAGTTCAAGTTTTGCCAAGATTCTAAGTTCAAATTTTTGCCAAGATTCTAAGTTCATAGGAGAGATGCAATATGCAAATGCACATGATGATTCCCTCCCAAAATAATTTAATGCACTATGTATATTTATTTTCCATGGAAATAATACTTTAAAATAATAGTCAAAATATTAATAGTAGTTTAAAAATAATAATGGTTTAAAAATAATAGTTTAAAAATAATAATAGTTTTAAAATAATTTAAAAATAGCCGGGCTCTGATACCAACTTGTAACACCCCGGTTTTTGGTCACCCAGGTCGGGGTGTCACCGCCACACCTCCCTAGTAAGACACGGTTTCTCCGGCTTACTAAAGAGATGCAAGGCTAGTGGTTTCAGTATTTAAAATATTTAAATCATTCCAAACAGCCCACATAGTATAGTTCGAAATTAATAATATCATAGCGCAGCGGAAATAGTATTTAAGTATAGTATTGCAGCGGAA
Organism: Hygrophila difformis; assembly: GCA_030278955.1. Lineage (NCBI taxonomy): Eukaryota > Viridiplantae > Streptophyta > Magnoliopsida > Lamiales > Acanthaceae > Hygrophila > Hygrophila difformis. The sequence goes on along the minus strand of JAOANR010000006.1, from coordinate 45,533,698 downwards.
AATGTAAATAGGGCCGACATGCCAAAACACGGGTTAAACAGGCCCATTTATTCTAACGTCTAATGCAGAAATAAAAACTCAAATATCCAATATCAAAATATCAAAATCAAATGTTCCCAAAATCCCATGCACGAAGTGATCATGCTCATTCTACATACTCTGTAAGAAAAAGGAATAAAAACGGGTTTATCAGCACACTTGCTGAGTAAGTTAACACATGCATGATCTTGGGGTTTTAAAGCCATTAATTTAATACTTTACCAAAACATGGTACTAACATAACATCCAAATAACTTTAAGCAACTATCCAATTGCATAATTTAATCCAGACTCTATTCCACAACACATTTCACATAATTTAGAACAATAGCCATAATTTAAATAAAGCTTTTAAATAATTTAATTGGACAACATAATTTAATCTAAACAATCAAATTTTAACATCCCCATTACATTCCCGATTTGGTATTTCAAGTTTCACGATAGCATCGCGATGTCAACAAGTTTAGCCGGTAGTCCGGCGGCCGCAGCCGTATCAGCCATACCCAGTACCACTCCGGAGCCTCGGGAAACCCATGTGGATATTCTCGAGAGTGTAGGCTCTATATCTCGCCGTTTTGGCAATATCATATTTCAAGTTTAGCGCGCGGGGTCACCATCGTCCATTACGGCACGAAGTGAATCGTTAGGGGGCACTCTGCAGAGCACTCACCCCTAATTTTAATTTATCAAGTTTGTAAGGGGATTTAATTTCAAAATCTGATTCAACTTTAATTATTTTAAAAACAATATCTCAATTTGTTTCAACCCTAAAGGTTAATCTCACGTTTCAACAAGATTTCAAGATTTCAAGATTTGATTTCCGATAAATCACAGTTTCTTCCAAAATTCGTCTAAAATCAGGTTTAATTCCAAAAATTCCAAAATTTCTCGACTGACTCAGAAACATCGAGATCTACAACTTTCGTGTTTCAACTTTTTCAATCCGAGATACTGAAACAGGTCAAAAACATAGATTTTTACAGAAACTTAAATCTGTTCGGATTCCACAGACCACAGTTTAGAGATTTCGAATTCTACCATAGCAACTCAACTCCAAAGGTGATGAAATTTTACAGAGACCATCCTAAGACGCTTATCTACAACTTTTATGTTTGGCAAAAGATCTAATTCAGTCTAAAAACATGTTCAAAAACGCGATCAAGATCTAACCTGAATTCTGTCAAGAAATTCAAGATCTAAGTTTTAACAGTTCGGTTTTCGATGGATTTCACATATGAAAACGTTTCTAAAAATTCTGAAAATTTTACAGTATCTAGATCTACGCCTTAGGAACGTTTTTCGTCTTTTAAGTTTTTCTGTTTGAGTTCGTTTTAAGGCTCGGAAAAATTCGTCAAATCTGTTGCGCCGGTAGGGTTTTAATGTTGACAGATTTTATGTTCTTGATTAATTTAAATTAGTTCAACATGTTTTAATCACCCAAACCCATGTAAGTATTAACTTACAGTGTCTATGAACGGCGGGGATGTCTAGTTCGGAGGCGTGGCTTCCAGATCACCGTTTCTCCTCTCCGTTCGTCGGGTTCTACGTCCTAGATTTGATTCGTGGTGTAAAAAGGGAAAAGACGGGGGTTAGGATTCGTTTTCGAATCATGTATTGAAAAAGATTAATTCGGGGCTTACCAACGGTGGAGATTCTGTCGACTTTCGTCCAAAGGTGCTGCCTTGGTGCCTTCTTGGTGCCTTCGTGGCCTCCGGGACTTCGCTTTTGTGTGTGGTATCGTAGGGTTTTTGAAAAAGTGTTTTCGGGTCTCCGAAGGGTTTATTTATAGAAGTCTGAGTCCTAGGGCGTCCAAAGACCAAGTCTAAGGTCTTGAGCCGCAAGACGTCCAACCGAAGTCGGAAAATCCGCGTTCGGGCGAGAGATTCACGCAACGGGCAAATCTGGGAGCTGGCGCGGGGTTGGCGCGCCATTTGCCCCTTTAGCGCGCGGCCAGCGCGCCAGACTCGCCTGGACTTCGGTCCGGGCGGGTCGTGCGATCCGTCGTGCGTTTTCTCCTCTCTTTCGGGTTTCTATCCTCCTATGTTCCCGGATTCCGATTTCCGGACTCTCCTTAGGCTCCTATTTCGTGTCGTCATTTCTTTCGGATCTAATTTCACATTTTGGCTCGAATTCTCGAGTTTATTGATGTCGGGTTTCCGCGTACGACTTTGTTTAATTTCTCTTGTTTAATTTAATTAATTCCATTTCTCATTTCGTCTATATTTAATTATTTCATTTTAATATATTTACTTCTTTATAGTATTTATTTGGTTATTGTATTTATTTATTTATTTATTTGGTTATTGTATTTATTTATTTATTTATTTATTGTATTTAATTATTTATTTATGTTATAAAATTCACGGGTATTACAAATGCATTTGTTTAACAGTTAATACCGTAAAATATAGAAAAGTTAAATTATAAAAAAATATATATTTTAAAACTACACGATTAGACGAATCCAACAAGATCGAACTTGAGTATTTTTTGATATGATTGTGATAATATTATGTCAAAGTAGATCAATGAACAGTGTAAAAAGTCAAAATGAGACAATATAAATGGGACGGAGGGAGTATTATTTAAAAATTTTAGGGATAATAGTCAAAATGAACAATATATTAGGAAGTAAAATGATAGTATTTTCTTAGAACCTTAAAAATGCAATGATATAATATTTTTTTCCAGTTTTGAATTGTTAAAGGGTATTTTTTTCCAAATGCTCTTTTTATTCTAGATATGAAAACGAAACTATATATTATGTACACCTGTTTGAGGGTTTGAATTTCATTCATCCTCTTATTATCTACTATATTTTTCTTATATTTTTATTGTATGCATTTTCTCCACTATTTGAGCAAAAGACTTTGAAATTCATGTAATCCAAATAAAATTATATTTTCATTTTATATCCTCGAATAAGTTCAACACCCATGCGCAGCGGGCGAAAAAATCTAGTATGATAACAAATTTTAATACATATTTTATAGATTGTTGTTTGCAGTATAATACATTATATTTATAAAGCACCTAAATATAGTATATAAATTATTGGTAATGACATATTCTTTATTGCTTGGTTGTTGTACGATATATACATTTATATGTAATGTGGAGTTTGAGAAATGTAATCGACGTAATAAAATTGAACAATTTTATTTATTAAATTTAATTTTTTTTATTCACATTTCTTACATTCCCGCCTATTAGGCAGCGGCAATACTAGTCATTATATATATAATAAAAAGATAGCCTTTTACGCACACAGTTTCCCGCCCACCTATTTTTACACTAAATTCAACAATTTTTACACTCTCTCACACACACTCAATTATTTACAATCAAGCCACTGGACCAAAGTCCATTGGGTTGATATTTACCAAAATGCCAAGGACCAAGCTCCTGCTCTTCTTCATTGATGATGCATAGGTATTATCAACCCAATTCACGATTCATTTCCCCAGCTTTTATCATTCATTCATCCCAAATGATTTCTATTCCAAATTCAAATTTCAAATCTCCTCCGCCTCCGCCTTGCCCACCTCCACCCCAGTCTACGAAATCAGGTGAACCCTAAACCCGATTCTGAAGGTCGCTGCTCTATTTGCAAATAGTTCAACACCAATTTGTTTTGCTTTTTTCTTTTTACAGATTTACAATTATTGGAACTAACTATTGCTTCGTTTAAGACCCTCCGCTGGTGCCAAATTTCACCGCCGCCGCCGCTCGCCCGTCGTTGCACTTCCTGTCTCCTGCTTTCGTGAACCCCTCACCATTCCCTTCCCTGCTCGCAATTGTTGTTCCACCCACCGGTGGGAATCCTTTCCTTTCCCTATCCAATCCCATTTCCCATTTCCCAATCTTCCCCCTCTTCCGCCGTACGCCGCCGCGACTGCTTATTTATCTTCTCAGTGCCGTCGATCTTCAATTCTATGCCATCTTCATTCAGGTTCTTTTATTCATTGAATTTTCAAGTTTTTATGTTGTTGATTGCCTTTTCTGTTTGTTTGCTCGGAAGGGATTGGAGTTGAGTATTTTGCTTCAGTGAAAAAGGGATTGGTTTCTTTATTTGTGTTATCAAGATTTGTGGTTGATGTTGCATGGGCTGTGAAGCGATTTCACGAGTTAGGGTTTTGTTCATCTTCGAGAGGATGGGTGTTGAGGGGCGAATTGCGATGTGCAATTTGGAAAGTATCAGCCGATTTTGGATTTGATTAATATCCAAGAATGTTGACGGTTTGGTAATTGGTGGTTGTGATGAACAAAATGAATGCCAAGGAATTTACTCCTGCATCTTTAAAATGATCCTTTACGATTTCTGTTGCTAATTTCTGAGTTAACCGAGTTACGCTATAAGTGAATTTAAAATTTCAAGGTTTATGTGCAGGTTTATTGTGGCTTCTACGGTGAGAGAAATTGTTTTCTTGATCATATGAAGTGGTTACTCCCTTTATCGGACAGTGATTCTGATTTACAAGTTCGGGTTTGTGTTTTTATGCGATGTTTATATAATCAAGTTCTTGCATTTCTTTATTATAAGCATTCAAGATTTGTTTGTGTTTCTATCTCCGGAGTTTAATTTGCCTGTTTTCAAAATTGTGTGAAGTAATTTCGTTAGTAAAGTATAAAAGTCTTTATATAGTTGGATTGTGTTGGAGAACAACATGACTGTTCTAATACTCATTATGGGTTTGTGCTGAGGCCTGTTTAGAATTAAAACAGGCAAATATGCAACTTTTTTCTTTGCTCTCTGCTTCTGGGAGTTGTCCTATCTAATGAAATTTGTATTATTCGTAGTTTCATGGATTTGTTTTCCTGTTCGTGAATGGATTTAGATATTTAATTACAGGACGCACAAAGCAAAGCAAAGGACATGGAAATGAAGATCAGCAGGCTGGAGAAGGCCTTAGATAAGAGAAATTTGCAGTTTGACGGAGGCTTCAGCCTATGCTACAGCGATGGTATTTATATTTATGATCCATCTGTTATACTTGATAGGGATATTTTATTATTGTGAAGATGATTCGTGACTTTTACCGTTGTTGCAACATCCTGCCGACAACGCTTTATTTCTTCACTGGAAAAAGCACAGAAAAGTACAGTGACGTGGCATTTCCCCTAGCAGGCCTTAGAAGGGTTTAGATGGGCCTTAAAACCCATATATATACCTACCTTCGTCCTTGAGGGATTGTGTGTGAGAATAGCCGCAATTACAGCTCATTTTACAGAGCATTAACAGATTTCCAAGCTGTGATTATGGCGGATTGAGAGCTGAAGAAGAAACCCCTAGTCTTCGTTGTTTGCAGAAGGCACCAACAACTGTCCTGCTACTGGTATATCTTTCAGTTGCTGTGTCTTCCTTTTTCATGGGGTAATTGGGATTGTGTTTATGCATTTCTGGGTTTATTGTTTGTAAACACAATCCAGGTGTATTGTAGGTGTTCTTAGCACCATTGAGCTTAATTTGTTGATTAGCTAGATTCCACAAACACCACCTTAATACCTGCCGGTGAATTGTGTGCATTTGGGTAGATAGTTGATGCTCCCTTGTGTTCTTCTAGTCTATTTGGGTAGATAGGAGAGTTCATTGGAATGTAAGGGTATGTAAGGTGTGGTTGACTCTTGTTTAATCGGTTTGGTGGAGATTTAGTGAATCCCTGGCTTGGAGCCCCCAGATGTAGATCAGAGGATCGAACTGGGTGATCAAATTCCTTGTGTTCTTATTTTATTCCGCACTCTGTTTCTGTGTTTGCCTTTGGTTGTGGTTTGCAGGTTGTTGAGACATCACTTAAACAACCCTTGCAGGGTTTTCATATTAGATTGGGCCTGTCAATTGGTATCAGAGCGGGGCTCTAACGTTTAGCTGAGTCCAGTCCAACATGAGTAGAGAAGGTGGTTCTGTTTCGAGACCTCCTCTGTTTGATGGTTCGAATTATCCATTCTGGAAGAATCGAATGAGGATATTTCTTAAGCATACTGGTGTAGATGTCTGGAATGCTGTTCTAACACCCTGGGAACAACCTATGAAAGAGGTCCGCACGCCTGCTACTGAAACGTCTGCTGCCATTACTACTTTTGTTCCTGCTACTCAAGAAGAAATGTCAGCTGCTCAGAAGAACAAGGAACAAGGGAACAACACTGCCTTGAATTGTCTGTTCAATTCTGTGGATGAGTCACAATATCATCTCATTTCAAATTGTGAGACAGCTCATGAAGCTTGGACTGCTTTGGAAGCAGCCCATGAAGGATCTTCAGATATTCAAGCCTTGAAGCTGCAGAGGATTGAGTCTGCTTTTGATAGTATTCGGATGCACGAGGATGAGAATATTGCTGCTTATCATGCTCGGTTTAAGAAATTGGTCAATGAGGCTCAGTCTTTTGGTTTGAAGTATGATAATGCAAAGCTGGTTCGAAAGATGCTAAGGACAGTCTCTCGGAGATATCAGCCAAAAGTCTCCACTCTTGAAGAACTTGAGAAGACCAAGACCTTCACTCTTGAAGCCTTGGTTGGCTCACTTCAGACTTTTGAGATGAACTACTTAGAGGAAGAGCCTACTCGTAGTCTAGCCTTCAGGGTTGAGGATGAAATTCAGTGTGTTGATCAAGAAGAGAAAGCTTATCTGACCAAGAAGATGGCAAGGATTTTGCAGGACAAGAGAGCCAAGAAGTTGAATTACAAGAAAGATGATAAAGGACGTTATCAACGAAGTGTTTCATCATCCCGGGAACAACCTTCCAAGCACAAGTCAGATAGTTCCTATGACAAGAGGAAGGGTAGTTATAAGAAGATGGATTTACCTGATACTTTCAAGAATTTGAGGTGCTATGATTGTGAAGGGGTTGGCCATAAGGCTTCCGAATGTCCAACTGCCAAAAGAAGGATTGGAAAAGCTCTTCAGGCTACCCTGAGTGATGATGAAGCCAGCTCTACTTCCAAGGAAGGAGAGGATGACAGTGAAGATGGAGAGATGATCGCCTTTATTGTAAAAGACGTTGTTCTAACAACCGATGATACTCTGTCTGGACATCTGTCTGACACAGAGTCTCATGAATCCGACAGTGATGCTAGTCGATATGATTATGATGAACTTCTTGCAGGTTTTGAATTGGTGAAAGAGGATCATGCAGTTGCCGTGGCTGAAAATAAGAAATTGCTCGATCAGAAGGGAGATCTTCTAGTTCTTATTGATGAAAAGGATGCTGAAATCACTAGTCTCAAACAATCTTTGGCTACTATATCTACTGAGAGGGATACTCTATTGGAGGAGAATGCTGCCCTGCTTGCCAAGACCCAAAAAATTGATAATATGGTCAAAGGCAAAAACAAGCTGGATGAAATTATCAGTCAAGGGAAATCTCCATCTAATAGAGAAGGTATTGGTTACAAGCATAATTCTAAGCCTAATAAGAAATCTGCACCTACTTTTGTGCGTGCAGGTACCACTGAAACCAATGCATCCAAAGCCCCTGAGATATCTGATAGTCCAGAGTCTCCCAAGAAGAACAAAGATTGCTCTTATTGTAAATTCCAAGGTCACCCTGTTCGACTCTGTCAAAGACTTACCCAAGATCTTCTTGGTGGTCGACCGGTTGTCTGGCCATCTCAGGAACTACAGAAAAAGGTCAAACTTACTATGATGTGGATGCCTAAGTCCAAGATTATTCCCAAGATGTGCTTAGTGGTCCTTTCAGCTCAGAAAGGTCCCAATGATGGTAAGTGGTACTTCGACAGTGGTTGCTCTCGTCACATGACTGGTAAGAAAGACTTTCTCATTGATTATGTGGATTCTGATTGTGGAGAAGTACTCTATGGAAATGGAGCCCGTAGTAAGATTTGTGGTTATGGAAAAGCTAAAGGTGCAAACATGGGATTCTTAACTACTGTCTACTATGTTGCTGATTTGTCTACAAACTTAATTTCCATAAGTCAACTTTGTGATGAGAAATTCTTTGTTGGTTTCACTGATGAAGATTGTATGGTCATTGATCCTGCTTATAACTGTGTCATTAAAGGGGTTCGATCTTCTAACAATTGCTATGTCTTGAAGCCTGCTGTGGATTCAGTCTTTTTGTCACAGGTTGAAACTGCCAAGTTGTGGCATCAAAGATGTGGTCATATGAATTACAAATCACTTATCCAACTTAGCAAGTTTGGCGTTGTTCGAGGGTTGCCCAAACTACGAAGCAAAGACAAGACAGTCTGTGGTGCTTGTGCTAAGGGAAAACAAGTTTACTCCTCTCACAAGGTAGTGGATACCATTCAGACAACAAGGTGTCTTGAATTATTGCACATGGACTTGATGGGACCAACTGAAGTTCCTAGCCTTGGTGGTAAGAGGTACATCTTTGTATGTGTTGATGATTTTTCTCGTTACACTTGGGTTGATTTCTTAAAATCCAAAGATGAGGCTATCTCAGTATTTTCCAAGTTATCCTTAAAGATCATGGCTGAAAAGGATCTCAAGATAGGGCGTATTCGATCTGATCATGGGAAAGAGTTCGAGAATCAATTGTTTGCACAACTTTGCAACAACCTTGGTATTAATCATGAATATTCAGCTCCTCATACTCCACAACAGAACGGTATGGTTGAGAGGAAGAATCGCACTCTACAAGAGATGGCTCGCTCTCTTCTCCATGCCAGTAATATTGGAAAACGTTTTTGGGCTGAAGTTGTGAATATCTCATGCTATATTATTAACCGTGTGTACATGCGACCTCAGACAACCACTACTCCTTATGAAATTTGGAGGGGAAAGACTCCAAATATTTCTCATCTTCATGTCTTTGAAGTGTGTGCTATGCTTTGAAGGATCGTACAATTGTCAAGAAGTTTGATTCCAAATCTGATGAAGCAATTTTCTTGGGATATTCAGTGGATTCAAGAGCATATCGTGTTTACTTGAAGAGGTCTTCAAAGGTTATTGAAACTGTCAATGTGGTCTTTGATGATGCTAATCTCTCTACAGGATTTAGATCTTCTCATGATGATGATGATGATCCTATTCGGATTGTTCCTCATATTTCTCCTAATGCAACTCCTGAAGTAGCTCCTCCCTCGGCTCCTATTGAAGTTTCTGATTCTGAAGGAAGTGATTTGGTTGTTGACACAACTGGTGAACAACCATCAGCTCCAGATTCCCCTAAAAGGAGAGGCCCTAAGCGTGGTCCACGGGCACCTAAGCATCACTCTAAGGATGATATTATTGGTGATCCCTCTGGTCCTAGACAAACTCGAAGTCATCAACTTAATATCTCTGAATTAGCAAATATGTGCTTTCATGTTATGCATTGTTTTGTTTCATCTATTGAACCTAAGAATGCTCATGAAGCCTTACAAGATGAGTTTTGGATAGCTGCCATGCAGGATGAGTTGCTACAGTTTAAACGCAATGATGTTTGGGAGTTGATGGAACAACCTACTGGAGTAAATGTCATTGGTACTAAGTGGGTTTTTAGGAACAAAACTGATGAGCATGGAAAGATCATTCGTAACAAGGCTCGATTGGTTGCACAAGGATTTACTCAGATTGAGGGCCTGGATTACGATGAGACATTCGCCCCGGTTGCTCGTATTGAAGCTGTCAGGTTACTACTTGCTATATCTTGCTCTCTTGGTTTTAAACTTTATCAAATGGACATAAAAACTGCATTTCTAAATGGCTATATCAAGGAAGACATCTATGTGTCTCAGCCTATCGGCTTTGAATGTCCTGATCACCCTGATTATGTGTATAAAGTCAAACGTGCTCTTTATGGTCTAAAGCAGGCTTCTCGTGCCTGGTATGAACGGTTGTCTACTTATCTCTTGGATAAAGGTTATGTGCGTGGTAATGTTGATAAGACGTTGTTCGTACAACGTACAAACAACCATCTTTTGGTAGCACAGATTTATGTGGACGACATTGTTTTTGGTTCAACCTCAGATGCTCTTCGAGATGCCTTTGTACACTCTATGCAGACTGAATTCGAGATGAGCATGATGGGTGAACTAACATTCTTTTTGGGGCTTCAGATCAAGCAAACCTCCGATGGTATTTTTCTAAATCAAGAGAAGTATGTTGGCACCATGCTTCAGAAATTCAAAATGGAGGAGTGCAAGATTGCTAGATCACCCTTTGGTCAGCATGACAAGATTACCAAAGATGAATTTGGGATTTCAGTGAATCAGAAGATGTATCGTAGTATTATTGGTAGTCTCTTATATCTCACTGCCAGTCGTCCGGATATCTCTTTCAGTGTTGGTGTGTGCGCTCGATATCAGTCAGATCCCAAAGAATCTCACCTTCGTGCTGTAAAAAGGATTCTTCGCTATATTAAAGGTACTCCTGGCCTTGGTCTCTGGTATTCTAAACGCTCTTCACTTGAGCTTATTGGTTATACAGACTCTGACTGGGCTGGTTGTTCCGACGACCGCAAATCAACCACTGGTGGCTGTTTTTATCTTGGACAGAATTTAGTCAGCTGGTATTCTCGTAAGCAAAATGTTGTTGCTTTATCTACTGCGGAGGCTGAGTATATAGCTGCTGCACATTGTTGTACTCAACTAATTTGGATGCGTCAAATGCTTTTGGATTATGGGATTTCCTTGGATGACTTTCTTATACACTGTGATAACACCAGTGCCATTAATATATCCCGGAACCCAGTTCAGCACAATCGGAGTAAACATATTGATATTCGTTTCCATTTTATTCGAAATTTGGTGGAAGATGGATTATGTAAGATCCAGCATCTCTCGTCATTGGAACAACTCGCAGACATCCTTACGAAGAACTTGGAGACTTCTCGGTTTGAGTCATTGAGGCGCAGTTTGGGCCTCTGCTTTTCTCACTAATGGGCTATGTCTCGGGTGGGCCACTGCATTTCATGAATTGAATTTTTTTTTTGGCCCAAGCCCAAGCCCAGGGGGAGTTGCTCTTAACCGATCAAGACGGTTGCCAGTTTTCACAACCTCTTGCACGTTCTTTTCTCTCTCCCCAGTGCGTCTCTGCAGTTCGTCTCCAGCTTCTCCAGTTTTCCTCTTTTCTCTGCAAAAAACTTGAAATTCTCTTACAATGGCGTCTCGTTCCAGCTCTAATATCAATCCAGATGAAGTTGTGGATGCTCAACCACTTGCTGTCGATGATACTCTCTATCGCGCTCGCCTTGCTGCTGAAAAATCGGCTGATGATGAACGATTTGAGGATGCGCAAGAAGATGTTGATGCTGCTGTCGACGACTACTTCGCTGCTGACCCCTCTGATGCTAATATGGAGGTCGATCCTACTCCTGAGAAGGGTTCTGACCCTCAACCTGTTTCGGACAATGTTGAGACAACTTCGGCTGGCGCAGATCCAAAAGCGGATGTTCCGACACCAGCAAACCCTAGCGCGGGTGCTGCACGTCCGACATCTCCTTCGGTCCCTGCCCCCGAAGTGCCTCCGTCCGCTCCTGTGCCTCCTGGCTCCAGTTCCCCTTTGTCACCATCGGCTATTGCTACTGGGGATGGTTTACTCATGCTCGACCCTGAGTCGAATGCTCCACCCCATTCTGGGTCTGCTCAACAAGTTCCATTTGGAGGTTCTCCGTCTGAGGATGTTCCGACCACTGAAGGACAACCATCCCAGGTTGATACTGATGATATCCCTCTGGACCAGATTAGGGAGCAAATTCGTGAGAGAGGGAAGCGCAAGGCTGCTCCAACACCGCCCAAACAACCTACAAAGAAGAAATCTCGGAAGGCTACTCCCAAAAAGAAGTCTATCCCTGTTTTTAAGGAATCGGATGCCCATTCTCCTCTGTATTTCTCTGCTGATGGAGAAAGGTATGCCTTGGAAACCCTTAACTCTAGAGGTTTCATTTCTGAAGAGTGCTATGTGCATCCATACTATGATCAGATTGGTTTTTCTGAGTATCTAGAGAAGAAGCATTTGTCTGTTTGGGCTACTACTCTTAAACGATATTCCCCTACTTTTGTTAGAGAGTTTTATGCTAATTTGCACCCTGATATCCTTGATCCTGTGTCTCCTTGGTATTGCAAAATCTATCTTCGAGGAGAACTGCTTGATTTTACTCCCTCTTTTCTGAATGAGTTGTTAGAACTTCCCTCCAACACTGACATGAATAATCCCTTCGATCTGCTTAATGCTGAGCTAACTACCATTGCTTCTACTATCTCTGCTTCTAAGAAATTTGCTTTTGGTAGAAAGGCTATGAGTCCCTCTGACCTATCTATGAAGTTTAACTGCCTCTTTAGAATTGGTGCTTCGAATTTCTTGCCCACTTCTAATGCTAGCCAGCTTAGTTCCCTCATGGGTAAGTTTCTGTATTCTATTGATGAATGTCCTGAGATCCTCAACTATGGTTACCTGATCATTAAGCATATGTTGAAGTTCACTCATGACAAAATTGAAAAGAACACCCAACTGCCCTACCCTGCTCTCATCACACTGTTTGCCCAGTCCTGCCATCTACTTGCCCCTAATGAAACCTACATTAAGGTCAAGAAACATCTTCCTTCTGATAAGCTTAAAGGGTTCCATAATGAATTCAAACTTGGACCCCAAAAGCTTGGCTCTGCTCTCGTTGATCATATCAGGAGTGAGCTGCAACAAGTGGAAAAGGAATTGGGCATTCTGAATGATAAGCAGATGGGATTGAAGAGGAAAGTTCGAAAGCTGGTGGCCCTACTTCCTCATTCATTTGATGATGCACCAGCTGAGGGGGAGGATGATTCTGAGGACACTCCCTGATCTGCCAAGTAAGGGGGAGATGCAGTGGATGGGATTGAAGGGTTGCTGATCATTTTATATGCTGGTATTGCTATTATTCTGTTGATGTTGGAACAACAATCTGGTTTTGATTTTGTTGGATATTCTGGTCTTCTTGTCTGTAATTGTTTTTCGGATCCTTGATGGTTACTTTCTTGGATACTCTCTGGATATTTGGTTATGATATTATCTCATATGGATGGATGCTTTTGATTATGCCTACTCTACTTCTGCTCCTATGCTTATTGGCATGTCTGTATGTTGGATTTTTTATGCTCTCTGACATGACACTGTCTTTCTGTGCTTCATCCACTGTTTTGACTACTTGGCCCGATCACCTCCACAAAGGGGGAGATTGATAGGGATATTTTATTATTGTGAAGATGATTCGTGACTTTTACCGTTGTTGCAACATCCTGCCGACAACGCTTTATTTCTTCACTGGAAAAAGCACAGAAAAGTACAGTGACGTGGCATTTCCCCTAGCAGGCCTTAGAAGGGTTTAGATGGGCCTTAAAACCCATATATATACCTACCTTCGTCCTTGAGGGATTGTGTGTGAGAATAGCCGCAATTACAGCTCATTTTACAGAGCATTAACAGATTTCCAAGCTGTGATTATGGCGGATTGAGAGCTGAAGAAGAAACCCCTGGTCTTCGTTGTTTGCAGAAGGCACCAACAACTGTCCTGCTACTGGTATATCTTTCAGTTGCTGTGTCTTCCTTTTTCATGGGGTAATTGGGATTGTGTTTATGTATTTCTGGGTTTATTATTTGTAAACACAATCCAGGTGTATTGTAGGTGTTCTTAGCACCATTGAGCTTAATTTGTTGATTAGCTAGATTCCACAAACACCACCTTAATACCTGCCGGTGAATTGTGTGCATTTGGGTAGATAGTTGATGCTCCCTTGTGTTCTTCTAGTCTATTTGGGTAGATAGGAGAGTTCATTGGAATGTAAGGGTATGTAAGGTGTGGTTGACTCTTGTTCAATCGGTTTGGTGGAGATTTAGTGAATCCCTGGCTTGGAGCCCCCAGATGTAGATCAGAGGATCGAACTGGGTGATCAAATTCCTTGTGTTCTTATTTTATTCCGCACTCTGTTTCTGTGTTTGCCTTTGGTTGTGGTTTGCAGGTTGTTGAGACATCACTTAAACAACCCTTGCAGGGTTTTCATATTAGATTGGGCCTGTCAATACTGTTTTTTGGCTTTCTGCCTGCTTTTTGTCTTTTCGTATTTGTTCTATATCTGAAATTGAATTGATGTTCAAGTATATTTTATCATTTAAGGGGATGACTTTGAATTTTGTCTTGCACATCCACTTTGTGGTTACGGAATAAAAGTGTTCAATGGGTTTATCCTCAATTCCTACAATAGAGACAGATTTTGCAAGGGCACAGTGGATTTTAATTATATTCTTTTTATTACAGTTGTGCCTCTTTTTCTCTATTTTCATGAGAGCTATGAGATTTATTCCCAATTATAAATGCATGTTTTATTGAAATGATCTATCTGCTTTGATGTATATTTTTGCCTTTTGAAATTTCATATGGACTTCACTGTTAAAAGTGAAATTTATCAATATCCTTACTTTTAGCCCCGCCCCTTAATTGCTTCAAATGACAGATAGTAAGTTTGATTCAGAGTCATTCAAGATAGTGCCGTTAGTTAGCTGATGAAAATATCAACAATTCAACATATGTTGTTTGTTTGCTTATATTTGCAGCGTGTGACCAAACCATTGCTCTGATTTATAGGTGGAAGCACATTCCAGACAGGTAATACAAGAAATAAGAGAGTGTTTGACTCCCCCCTCAAAAAAAAAAAAGAAGTGTGGGAATGTTGTTCTTTAATTTTATTTCATGTGGGAATGTGAAAGTTGGGACTGTCGAGTTGCATAACCCCTAATTGCTTTGTTTTTTTCCTTATTTTATATAATTTATTTAAAGTTTGTTTTTTTTTTTTAATTGTCTATTGCTTCGAGATAAGCTGATATTCTGTAACTGTAATACTTTGATACAGAGACTGGAAATGGGATGCTCTTACGGTCTTACCTTAGCTGAGAAATTGTCTGCCATTGACGATGAAGGAAAATAAATGGTGGAAAAACATGTAGTATTATTTTATTTTGGGAGAGGATCCCTCCCCATTTATGTCCCTACTCTTACTTCGTATTTCCTTTCTGAAACAGAGATCCCTGGAGCAAAGGGAAACTAATTAGTAATCACAGCAACTCGCCACTTATGTACTTAAATTTTATGCTTTGGGATTGATATTTGATGTGTTTCGGTTAATGGTTCATATGCTTCTCTTTGATAGTGATTCTGTTATTCGTTCTCACAATATATTCGGTATAGATTTTGCCTTTCTGTAAAGTATAGTATTTTTGCTGCTAATTTTATCAGCAAACTTTGCCAGACGATCTTCATGTTGAACCTAATTTTTGCCTTTTTAACGGAGCTTTTACCAAATATAAAGCTTGCATGTCATTGAAAAAAGGTATCTTGATGGTGTGAATGTTCATGGCATACATTTGTCGTTTATTGTTATTATATTTATACTAATATCGTAATAATACATATTGTTTTGAATGAATTATGGCTTTAAATATTAGTTATCATCTATTATTCTTATTTTAATAATAGAAGAATATTATTATACATTTAATATAGGGGTTTTTGAAGTTAAATTCCCTCCATTTATGAATTATGGCTTTAAATATTAGTTATCATCTATTATTCTTATTGTAATAATAGAAGAATATTATTATACATTTAATATAGGGGTTTTTGAAGTTAAAAGGTATCTTGATGGTGTGAATGTTCATGGCATACATTTGTCGTTTATTTTTATTATATTTATACTAATATCGTAATAATACATATTGTTTTGAATGAATTATGGCTTTAAATATTAGTTATCATCTATTATTCTTATTTTAATAATAGAAGAATATTATTATACATTTAATATAGGGGTTTTTGAAGTTAAATTCCCTCCATTTAAAGAATTTAAGTTAAATCTCCACATATTTTTTCTATCATCTATTAGTACCTATATAACAGTGTAAATATGATATGTATATAATTATATTTGTATTTAATATAAAAATATTATATAGTTTACCAACAATTCTATGTCCAGGGGGATGGGGACTTAGCCCAAGTGGTTAAGTCCATTGGCTTCCAACGGAAGGTTGGAGGTTCGATTCTCCACCGGCCCCCTATCCCTCCCTTTAATTCCCCTTTGTAATTGTGTGGCATGAGCTCCCACCAACCCTTTCCAGGCCTTCAATGGCTCCTCCAAAAAACAATTCTATGTCCAACAACTCTATATCTTGAAATATATAAAAGTGACGAGCAATAATGATAATATTTGAATAGTTAACTAATGGATACGATAAAAAATTAAAAAGTTAAAAGGTGTAATTATTGTGAGAAATTTGTTAATATAAATAATTTTATGTAGTTAGTTCAAAATTGACTACATACTATGTTTTTTAAAATAAAAATAAGAAACGAATTAAGATACTTTGAAAATAAACTTTATTTAAACTTATATGGGGAATCTAAATTCATTTGTATTAGCGACCTCACATTTAATATGCACAATATACTAAAATTGATATTTTATTTAATCTATATCATCATTATTCATTTTCATTAAATTTGTTGAACACCCAAAAATTATTATGTTCTAATCATTTCAAGACTATTAAATTCATACTAATTTTTATTTATTAAAAATAAGAATAAACATGTATACAAATCATTTCCCTTATCAATACTTGATGAATTTTTATACAATTTCTAATTTTGAGTATGATTATTTTATTTTTTTAACTTCTAAAATTAACTTTTATTTAAAAATATACTTTATGAGGAGTGTTATTAACTTTTATTTAAATTTATAAAATATTTATTAACAAACAATTAATATATGTGATGATTGTGAGGGGTGTTATGAATATATGATTTATGTAGTTAATTCAAATTTGACTATCTAATTTGTTTTCTAATGAAAAATTAATTAAAAAAAAAGATTTAAGTTACTTTGAAATTGTAATTATTTAAATTTATAGAAAAAATGATTTTATATGGGGATTCTAAATTCATTTATATTAGTCACCTCACATTTAATAGCACTATGTTCTAAAAGGGTGATATTTTTTTAATCTCTATCATCCTACTTTATTTTTTCGTTTTAAGTTTCAACTTTGTTATAATCAAATTTAAAGTTTATGTTCTCGATTAAATAATTTTTAATTAAGAATAGGAAATTACAAACTTTTATTTTGCAAATAAATAAAAAAATCTATAATATTTTAATAATAATACGATACTATAGCTTTATTATGGTATTTAATTCTATTGGATCCTTATAATCCGTATTTTAATAATTCATATGCCAATAAAATAATTCGTATTGGTCCTACAAATATTCCAATACAGTATAATATGTCATTTATGTATAGGTTTACTCAATAACACATCCAATGTAATATCAAGATAATTATTGATGCCATTTATATATTACAATTATTTAATAATAACTCATCTCTAACATTTAACTATCCTATCACAATTATTTACTCTTTTTTCCGATAAATTCAGCCTTTAATTTAAATAACACTTAAAATTAATAAAATAATAAATTCTATCAACCTATATCTAATTCTAAATAACATCAAAATACACTATATAAATGAAGTCTTTAAACCTATATATATATATATTGGAAATGAATAGATTTCCATGAACAATAATTTTAACAAATTTCATTAATAAATTTACTCAATTCAAATTAAATATTAAAAAGAATCACTTTTAATGTGTAATTAGCCATTTATCGCAATGTTTTATAATTATTATTAGTCTGGTGAATTGAAATGAAACAGTTGAAAATTGTACCATTCTCATTAATTATTGACATGTACATATAATAAGTATACTTTGGGAACCTGATAGTTAATTTAAATATTTATCATTTTCGAAGTCATTATTATATTAAAGACTAACCTATATAAGGAACAAAATATTATCATAATTATAAAAAAATAATTCAATTATTTACCTATTATACTATATTATATTAAAAAAGAAATACAATGAATATGCACTTCCGTCACTTTATTTAAAATATTATACCAATTCCTCTACAACTTATTTTTTTACTTAAACTAATCCAATAAATGGAGTATTTAGGTATAAACGGTGATATTACTCTATATTTAAGACAAAATTTAAAGTTTATGTATTTGGATAAAAGAAATTTTATTTGAGAATAGGAAATTTCAACTTTTTGTTGTGAAGATAATTAATATATTCAGTTTATATTTAAGTATATTTGTTAAAACCTATGCACCATGCAAATATGACTACATATATAAGATAATTAATTAAATAAACCTTCATGTATTTGTCTGTAGCGTGTGAGACATACTATATTACATGAACATGGTTTAGGGTGTATGATGGATGGTTTATTGTTTAATTAGATTTTTTAAAATGATATACAATGATGTATAATTGTCAACTTTAGTATTTGGACGATTAAGTATGGTTCATTTATATAAGAATAGGGTTTACTATTTATGATTTATGGTTTGTGGTTCAATTAACCTTTTAAGTTGAATAGTAATAAATTTAAATTTTATGTTTCGGTTCCTTTGATGGCGACAAAAAGTTAAAAAAATGAATAATTAAGTTATAAACTATTCAATATTTTATGTTTTAAGATAATTTGGAGTTTTCATTCATTTAAATTATAAAGTAATCGATATATAAAAATATATTCAGTTTATATTTAAGTATATTTCATTTTTTTGTTTAATGAATATATGTTTCTTTATTATTAAAAGTTGTTTTGATTCATTTTTTATATTGAATACTAAAAATATCCAATAAATTTAAGTTTTGTGATAGGGTGATGGCAACTTTAAAAAAATATGATGATTTTATAATAAATCTAATACGATTAACTTATAAATTTTATTTAGAAAATACATTGCATCATACTTGGTCTGACATTCAATTATTATTATTATTTTTTTTTTTTTGTGTATGGTGAAGTTAATGGATATCATGAACTATTATTCAGAGATAGAATTTCTTAAATGGATCATGGATTGTACTTGCCAAACAAGTATGGAAATTTGTAATTCCACATTTCTTCTTTACTTGAGTTTGGAAGAACATCCGGTAATGCAATATTTCATATAATCACTTCTACATGTCACATCATTTTAGTAATTGCAGGGCAGTTACATTAATGGGATGATTTTGATTAATTAGTGAATGAAATTGGCATGTTCTGACAATAATGGGAAAAATATCCTGGGTGAATGTATTGGCTCGCGAAAGCAGTGGAATTAGAGTTCTTATTACATGAATGAGTTTGACATCATCTGGTCAGAGAATATCGTTTACATTTTCAAGACGTCGTTTTCCACTAATTGTTTGTTATGCCATGACTATCAACAAGAGCCAATGTCAATCTCTAAAAATCACGGCTTAAAACTTAATAGAATTTATTTTAAAAAATAGAATGATAGTGAATATTAATATGAATAAAGTAATGCTAATTTTTTTAAAAAATAGATTAAAATATCTACTCATTATGTCTCTAAATTATGGAGTATTTTCTAAAGTTATGCGATTGAGATCCGAGACAACTCAAATTTGTTGCTTTCTAATTTGTCATTTAATTTTCATATATTGAGAACACATATATTTTATTTGTATTTCGACTCTTTAAGTATTTCTTTTATATACATGAAATTTTATAAACGATATTATTCTGTATTTAATCTGAAAATTTGATTTAATAGTACAATTTTTATTTTTGGAACATGCAACTTTTGTGTATATTACTTAAAGGACCATCATTGCAAACTTATTGTACAAAATGATTATCATTCAAAATATATCACTTATCTAGACTTGCAATTACAATGTCAAAAAATTTAATGTTTCCCACAATACTTCCACGATTTCTATGATATAAATAGCTATGTATGCATTTAAAAATTACACACATATATGTATAAAGGGAAATCAACTGTGACGGAAAATAATTATATATTCATTAGAATTTTTGTATATTAAATTATCTATTTAAATGTATTCGTAATTGAATGTTTATGCGTGAATGATAATGCAAACCACTATATTTTTAAATCTATGATTTATCTATTTACTATATAATTAAAGAAATATAAAGAATATGATTATATAAAAAAGTAACTTTTTTGGAAAAAAATTAGACCTGGGAATGGACCCTGGGAATTGGAATGAAGTCAGAAGTGTACTATAACACACCGTAAAAATTTTTAATAGAAATTTAAATTTTTAATAAATAAATATTCCAAAATTTCTCATAAATAAAATTTTTAGAACATGAAAGGAAAAGATATTTACTTTTAAAGTGCGAATTTATTCAAATCAATCTTAGCTGAGAATTAAATTTTAGGAGTTAAAAACTTTTAAGTATGAAGCTATTGAATTAGCGTATAAGTATTAATTTATAAGTTATCAAAAATTTAATTAAGTTCCCCAGTTTATGTATACGAGCTGGATTAAATATTGCCAAAGGCAAATTAAGTTAAACCAAATTATCCGACGAGGGTACCGGATAGAAATATAATTGAATGGCCAAAGTAGACGAGCTTATGAACTATTGGACTCTAAATAAATATTATTAGACATGAGTAAATGATGAAATGAATAATCATGGTCGGAATAAAATACTTAGCTACTTAAATTATGGAACTAGAGGACAGACAAATTCTTAATTAGCGAAACATTTAATTATTGTTTTCCAAGACCTCGACCAATTTGTCTACGGAAACTCATTACTAAGTGAGTTAAACCCATTGATTTGTTTATAAGTAATCGAATTAAATAATAATACACTTGATTATTGTGACAAGGAAATCCACTACTAGGTAAATTAAATCCATTAATCCAATCAACCATATTACGATAGTAAGATTAAATATTAAATTTAGGAAGTATTAATTAAGTTCATGACAAATGATAATTTAAATCCTAAACTCGCGTAATGGGCAAACGTTAGGAATTTTTGAGTTAATGTTATACTAAATGAAATTGGACTCAAATTATATTACAAATTAATCATTAATATTAATACTTGACCAATTGAATAAATTATCTAGCGACCCATTTAACGATTAATTGTCCGGATTAAGGAATTCGAAGTGGTGAGTCATTTCACTAAAGGTGATATATTAATAGATGAACTAATCTATTGAATAACACAATTTACGAGTTAAGCTATAAAATTAGGTCCGTGTAATTAAATTAAAACACTAAACCCATTTAATTATTAGGAATTGTCCGGCCGTTAAATTGCGATCGTCCCGACTTGGGAAATTTGGAAATTTGAATTTATTTGGCTAACGGTGCCAATTAATAAATAATTTAAATCAATTAAATCTATTATGTTAAGAGATAAGTGTTATAAAATTATTAAGTCCATAAGAGATAAGTGTTATAAAATTATTGAGTCCATAAAGTAAGTTAATTAGTCAATTGAGTCCATAATTAAAGTGGATTAAGTCATGAAAGTTGGGCTAGTCAATTAAATCCAATGGGCCAATAATTTGAGCAATGGGCAATTAAATTAAATTAGGCCCAAGCCCAACCCTAACACAAACCCTAGCCCAATACCCCAAACAAAACCCTAACCCTAACCTAAAGTCCTCCTGCCGCCGCCGCCCCTTTTTCCGGCGCCGCGCTCGCCGCCGGCGAGCCTCCGGCCGCCGCCGGTCGGCCACCCCGCACAAGTCCACCACCCAAACTTCCTTCCCGATCCATTCCCGGCCACCGCTTCACCACCATTTTCCAAACTCCCACAACCTCCTCCGCCCTCAACCCGCCACCACCATGGATCTAAACCAACTCCCAAAACCACCACTCATCGCCGCCCATCTCCCTGCAGCGCCTCTCTGCCGCCCCGACTCTCGCCGCCACCGCGGCCTCCATTCTCCACCCCGATTCTAATCCCACCAAAATTCAGGAAAAAAAAAACCAAAATATAAAAGAATAGAGGGATAGGGACAGAATCGAGAGAGAGGAGAGACTGAGGCGTGTTCCGTCACCGCGCCTCCGGTCACGTCGCCGCTCGCCTGTAACCGCCGCCCATCTTGTCCCGGAAGGCATGCTGAGTTCTCGGTAGGAGGGGCTCAAGACTGGGATGGATTTGACATAGGAGAAGACTGAAGAGGTGGAAGAAAAGAAAGAAAGATACTGTAAAGAAGGGAGGGCGGTTGGGTGGATAAAAGGGGGATTTTTGGATATGAGGAGGAAGAAGTTGAGAAACCGAAAGGAATAAGAGAGGAAGAGTTGGCACAGAAGGGAGTAAAAAAAAAAAAAAAAGAAAGCTGATGGGTCAAATCTGTGTATTAGAGAGATCACAATAGATATCTGTGAACTATTATGTTGGAGTCGAGGGAGCCAATGATTGTCCAGATAAAAAGAAGTTAGAATTCCACCTATTTAAACCCCTAACTCACGCACACCCATATCATTTTTTTTTCCTTCAAAGATTTTCAGATTCTGAAGGATGTTTGGGAGAGGAATGAATTATTTTTGCCATAGTAGTAGCTAAAAGAGATTGAGTAATCTGTGTTAGAAAAGAAAAATAAAAATATAGGGAGAGCACCAAGGTTTGGAAAGTTAGCGACTTCCGGTGGAGTTCTAATTCCGGACTGAAGAAGCTTATCTGCCTGCATACGTCTTGTGTCGTATATTCTCCATCTTTTGTGGTAACTGTAAGTTGGAATTTTAACTATTATTGATGCTCTAATATTATTATAGTACACTAAATTAATACTAGAAATTTTTGTTAGATAAATAGTTACCAAGGGGTTATCTGCTCGTAGCCTACGCGTGTGTTGCACCCATTCCATCTTCGGTGACTGTAAGTAGATTTTTACTCTTTGGAGTAAAGCCCAAATTTATTTTAGCTTAAGCATAATTTTTACTACCACTTTATTATTTTAAATTTATGCTTATAGCTCCCTACTGTTTTTGGATTATTGGTATGCCATTTTACTGTGCTTTATAATGTTCGCAACTATTCACAAAATCCTACGGATTTTTGAGCTCATTGTTACGGGGATGAGCGAGGTGCCATGGGTCGCAGCTGCCCAACTCCCACGCTGTTGTGCACTTAATCGCCACACGGGGACTATTGGGACTCACAGCTCGGCGTCATCGGTCTTTTCTCATAGTGGGTTTGAGGAAATTTCCTACCTCTCCCACACCCTTGAGTGCATGTGGGACTAGAGTCCGACAAAAACAGGGACCCCACCTTCGAGTGGGACTAGAGCCCTAGAGCGGAACCCCACACACGGTGGCTGAGATACTCACATCTCGGTAACGCATACTGTTATATTATCTGTTCCCGGGATATAGAATAATGTTTCGTGTATGTATAAATTATTCTCGTTTTTAGCATACCATTACCATAACTGTTGTCTTTAAATTATTTCTGCTACCCAACTTCCTCCGGGAGTAAACTTCTACTTACTCAGCGATTGTTTTCGCTGACTCTACACTTGTCACCATTTCCTTTCAGGTTTCAGATCTGCAAGGTTCGATAGAGCATATTTTTGCACGGGCACGGTATGGGGTATTATTTTAAAGAATGTATATTTTGAATCCCCTTTGGGATAAGAAACATATTACTTGGCATAGATCATTTTTATGAGGCAAAGATAACTTTTGTAAAGCATAGGAAATTATTTATCAAGCGTGAATAAATATTTGGGTTTTATCCCGTTTATGCAAACGTTGTGCCCTACTGTTTAAACAATGCATTTTTGCGTTAAGCAGTGCTATTTTTGAAATACGAGATAGACAACCCCTTATTATAATATTTTTGAAATGCGAGGTACAACCTCTTTTAAAATAAAAATTTCCATGGATTTATTCCATTCCTACTATTGAGCTCCTTTGAGGAATGCGTTCCTCCGTTTGGTTACGCTATACCAAACATTTTTATTAAGCTTATTTTATACTTGTTACGGTATCATAAGCTTTTGTGCAGAGTATATGCTAACTTGCCCGGGAAGTGGTTAGCATATGCATTAAACTCTGATGTTCTGCACCCATTATTTTTAGCCTTAGCGTATTTCGGGCGGTCCGGGATACGTGGCGGTAGCACCCCACCCTTTGTCGTTTATTGTTATTATATTTATACTAATATCGTAATAATACATATTGTTTTGAATGAATTATGGCTTTAAATATTAGTTATCATCTATTATTCTTATTTTAATAATAGAAGAATATTATTATACATTTAATATAGGGGTTTTTGAAGTTAAATTCCCTCCATTTATGAATTATGGCTTTAAATATTAGTTATCATCTATTATTCTTATTTTAATAATAGAAGAATATTATTATACATTTAATATAGGGGTTTTTGAAGTTAAAAGGTATCTTGATGGTGTGAATGTTCATGGCATACATTTGTCGTTTATTTTTATTATATTTATACTAATATCGTAATAATACATATTGTTTTGAATGAATTATGGCTTTAAATATTAGTTATCATCTATTATTCTTATTTTAATAATAGAAGAATATTATTATACATTTAATATAGGGGTTTTTGAAGTTAAATTCCCTCCATTTAAAGAATTTAAGTTAAATCTCCACATATTTTTTCTATCATCTATTAGTACCTATATAACAGTGTAAATATGATATGTATATAATTATATTTGTATTTAATATAAAAATATTATATAGTTTACCAACAATTCTATGTCCAGGGGGATGGGGACTTAGCCCAAGTGGTTAAGTCCATTGGCTTCCAACGGAAGGTTGGAGGTTCGATTCTCCACCGGCCCCCTATCCCTCCCTTTAATTCCCCTTTGTAATTGTGTGGCATGAGCTCCCACCAACCCTTTCCAGGCCTTCAATGGCTCCTCCAAAAAACAATTCTATGTCCAACAACTCTATATCTTGAAATATATAAAAGTGACGAGCAATAATGATAATATTTGAATAGTTAACTAATGGATACGATAAAAAATTAAAAAGTTAAAAGGTGTAATTATTGTGAGAAATTTGTTAATATAAATAATTTTATGTAGTTAGTTCAAAATTGACTACATACTATGTTTTTTAAAATAAAAATAAGAAACGAATTAAGATACTTTGAAAATAAACTTTATTTAAACTTATATGGGGAATCTAAATTCATTTGTATTAGCGACCTCACATTTAATATGCACAATATACTAAAATTGATATTTTATTTAATCTATATCATCATTATTCATTTTCATTAAATTTGTTGAACACCCAAAAATTATTATGTTCTAATCATTTCAAGACTATTAAATTCATACTAATTTTTATTTATTAAAAATAAGAATAAACATGTATACAAATCATTTCCCTTATCAATACTTGATGAATTTTTATACAATTTCTAATTTTGAGTATGATTATTTTATTTTTTTAACTTCTAAAATTAACTTTTATTTAAAAATATACTTTATGAGGAGTGTTATTAACTTTTATTTAAATTTATAAAATATTTATTAACAAACAATTAATATATGTGATGATTGTGAGGGGTGTTATGAATATATGATTTATGTAGTTAATTCAAATTTGACTATCTAATTTGTTTTCTAATGAAAAATTAATTAAAAAAAAAGATTTAAGTTACTTTGAAATTGTAATTATTTAAATTTATAGAAAAAATGATTTTATATGGGGATTCTAAATTCATTTATATTAGTCACCTCACATTTAATAGCACTATGTTCTAAAAGGGTGATATTTTTTTAATCTCTATCATCCTACTTTATTTTTTCGTTTTAAGTTTCAACTTTGTTATAATCAAATTTAAAGTTTATGTTCTCGATTAAATAATTTTTAATTAAGAATAGGAAATTACAAACTTTTATTTTGCAAATAAATAAAAAAATCTATAATATTTTAATAATAATACGATACTATAGCTTTATTATGGTATTTAATTCTATTGGATCCTTATAATCCGTATTTTAATAATTCATATGCCAATAAAATAATTCGTATTGGTCCTACAAATATTCCAATACAGTATAATATGTCATTTATGTATAGGTTTACTCAATAACACATCCAATGTAATATCAAGATAATTATTGATGCCATTTATATATTACAATTATTTAATAATAACTCATCTCTAACATTTAACTATCCTATCACAATTATTTACTCTTTTTTCCGATAAATTCAGCCTTTAATTTAAATAACACTTAAAATTAATAAAATAATAAATTCTATCAACCTATATCTAATTCTAAATAACATCAAAATACACTATATAAATGAAGTCTTTAAACCTATATATATATATATATTGGAAATGAATAGATTTCCATGAACAATAATTTTAACAAATTTCATTAATAAATTTACTCAATTCAAATTAAATATTAAAAAGAATCACTTTTAATGTGTAATTAGCCATTTATCGCAATGTTTTATAATTATTATTAGTCTGGTGAATTGAAATGAAACAGTTGAAAATTGTACCATTCTCATTAATTATTGACATGTACATATAATAAGTATACTTTGGGAACCTGATAGTTAATTTAAATATTTATCATTTTCGAAGTCATTATTATATTAAAGACTAACCTATATAAGGAACAAAATATTATCATAATTATAAAAAAATAATTCAATTATTTACCTATTATACTATATTATATTAAAAAAGAAATACAATGAATATGCACTTCCGTCACTTTATTTAAAATATTATACCAATTCCTCTACAACTTATTTTTTTACTTAAACTAATCCAATAAATGGAGTATTTAGGTATAAACGGTGATATTACTCTATATTTAAGACAAAATTTAAAGTTTATGTATTTGGATAAAAGAAATTTTATTTGAGAATAGGAAATTTCAACTTTTTGTTGTGAAGATAATTAATATATTCAGTTTATATTTAAGTATATTTGTTAAAACCTATGCACCATGCAAATATGACTACATATATAAGATAATTAATTAAATAAACCTTCATGTATTTGTCTGTAGCGTGTGAGACATACTATATTACATGAACATGGTTTAGGGTGTATGATGGATGGTTTATTGTTTAATTAGATTTTTTAAAATGATATACAATGATGTATAATTGTCAACTTTAGTATTTGGACGATTAAGTATGGTTCATTTATATAAGAATAGGGTTTACTATTTATGATTTATGGTTTGTGGTTCAATTAACCTTTTAAGTTGAATAGTAATAAATTTAAATTTTATGTTTCGGTTCCTTTGATGGCGACAAAAAGTTAAAAAAATGAATAATTAAGTTATAAACTATTCAATATTTTATGTTTTAAGATAATTTGGAGTTTTCATTCATTTAAATTATAAAGTAATCGATATATAAAAATATATTCAGTTTATATTTAAGTATATTTCATTTTTTTGTTTAATGAATATATGTTTCTTTATTATTAAAAGTTGTTTTGATTCATTTTTTATATTGAATACTAAAAATATCCAATAAATTTAAGTTTTGTGATAGGGTGATGGCAACTTTAAAAAAATATGATGATTTTATAATAAATCTAATACGATTAACTTATAAATTTTATTTAGAAAATACATTGCATCATACTTGGTCTGACATTCAATTATTATTATTATTTTTTTTTTTTTTTTGTGTATGGTGAAGTTAATGGATATCATGAACTATTATTCAGAGATAGAATTTCTTAAATGGATCATGGATTGTACTTGCCAAACAAGTATGGAAATTTGTAATTCCACATTTCTTCTTTACTTGAGTTTGGAAGAACATCCGGTAATGCAATATTTCATATAATCACTTCTACATGTCACATCATTTTAGTAATTGCAGGGCAGTTACATTAATGGGATGATTTTGATTAATTAGTGAATGAAATTGGCATGTTCTGACAATAATGGGAAAAATATCCTGGGTGAATGTATTGGCTCGCGAAAGCAGTGGAATTAGAGTTCTTATTACATGAATGAGTTTGACCTCATCTGGTCAGAGAATATCGTTTACATTTTCAAGACGTCGTTTTCCACTAATTGTTTGTTATGCCATGACTATCAACAAGAGCCAATGTCAATCTCTAAAAATCACGGCTTAAAACTTAATAGAATTTATTTTAAAAAATAGAATGATAGTGAATATTAATATGAATAAAGTAATGCTAATTTTTTTAAAAAATAGATTAAAATATCTACTCATTATGTCTCTAAATTATGGAGTATTTTCTAAAGTTATGCGATTGAGATCCGAGACAACTCAAATTTGTTGCTTTCTAATTTGTCATTTAATTTTCATATATTGAGAACACATATATTTTATTTGTATTTCGACTCTTTAAGTATTTCTTTTATATACATGAAATTTTATAAACGATATTATTCTGTATTTAATCTGAAAATTTGATTTAATAGTACAATTTTTATTTTTGGAACATGCAACTTTTGTGTATATTACTTAAAGGACCATCATTGCAAACTTATTGTACAAAATGATTATCATTCAAAATATATCACTTATCTAGACTTGCAATTACAATGTCAAAAAATTTAATGTTTCCCACAATACTTCCACGATTTCTATGATATAAATAGCTATGTATGCATTTAAAAATTACACACATATATGTATAAAGGGAAATCAACTGTGACGGAAAATAATTATATATTCATTAGAATTTTTGTATATTAAATTATCTATTTAAATGTATTCGTAATTGAATGTTTATGCGTGAATGATAATGCAAACCACTATATTTTTAAATCTATGATTTATCTATTTACTATATAATTAAAGAAATATAAAGAATATGATTATATAAAAAAGTAACTTTTTTGGAAAAAAATTAGACCTGGGAATGGACCCTGGGAATTGGAATGAAGTCAGAAGTGTACTATATTGCCTCAATCCAGTTATTAAGGATTTCCTTCAATTTATGTATTATCATGTTGTAACACCCCGGTTTTTGGTCACCCAGGTCGGG
Organism: Hygrophila difformis; assembly: GCA_030278955.1. NCBI lineage: Eukaryota > Viridiplantae > Streptophyta > Magnoliopsida > Lamiales > Acanthaceae > Hygrophila > Hygrophila difformis. Next base: position 45,504,831 of record JAOANR010000006.1, on the reverse strand, counting down.
ATGTCACCGCCACACCTCCCTAGCAAGACACGGTTTCTCCGAGCTTGCTAAAGAGATGCAAGGCTATGGTTTTTCAGTATTTAAAACATTCAAACAGCCCATTCATATATAATATAAAAATAATACATCAAAGTTGCAGCGGAAAATAATATTTACATAAGTACAATGCAGCGGAATTTAGATATAGGGCCAACATGGCCTAATCACGGGTTAAACAGGCCCGTTCATGCAAGATCTAGTCTAATACAAAAAAAAATTCAAAATAATATATCATCCCAAGCTTCCCGTGCATGCATATGACGATGCATAATTCTCAACTCTGGAAGGAAAGAAATAAAAATGGTTTTGGTCAGCACTATGTGCTGAGTAAGTTAACACGTACAAGATTATGAGGTTTCAAAGCCTTTAATTAAATTTAATGAAAACATGTGCATAATTTAAATAATTCATGTAATCGCATAATTTAGAAATATGGATTCATAAGATCATCATATAGCTTGCAACGTAATTAAATAATTTGCCATAAATTTAACAGCACAATTTAATACAGATTTTAGTTTGGAATTCTCGCAACTTCTCGTTTCATATCTTTTACAGATCACCACCGCTAGGGCTCTTATGTCCGCCAGCCTTACGCCTGGGCTCTTATGTCCACAGGTATCATGGTCGATCTTTTAATTAGAGTTAATCCGTCCGCTAGCCATACGATCACTGTTTCGCTAGGGCTCTTACGTCAACCTAGACATACACTTGGGCTCTTATGTCCCAAGCCGCAGAGAACATTGACAGTATCTAGCTTAGTCATAACCCGCAATATTTTAATCTTCTCGTTTCATGTATCGTATGTCAAAGTATTTCTATTCGTTTCAACCTCAAAGGCTAATTCCACCGTTTCAACAAGATTTCAAAATTTCGTTCGGTAAATCACAGTTTACTCTAAAATTCGTTAAAAATCAGATTTAATTTCAAAAATTCCAAAACTTTAGGACTGACTCCAGAACGTCGAGATCTACAACTTTCGTGTTTTAACTTTTTCAATCCGAGATACCTAAACAGGTCAAAAACACTAATTTTCACAGAAGTACTGTTCTGTCCGAATTTCATATAACTCAGTTTAAAGATTTCGAATTCTACCATAGCAATTCAACTCCAAATTTAATGAAATTTTACAGAGATCATCTTAAGACAATTATCTACAACTTTCATGTTCGGCTAAAGATCTAATTCGGCCTAGAACCCTAGTCAAAAACGTCAACAAGTTCGAATCTATGTTCTGTCAAGAACTTCAAGATCTAAGTTTCAGCAGTTCGGTTTGGGGTGGATTTCGTATATCAAATCATCACGAAAATTTCTGAAATTTTACGGAGGTGTTCTTAACATATAGATCTACAACTCTTATGTTCAACGCCAAGCCTAGATCGGTCTAGATCTAAGGTAGAAATCACCAACAAGTTCGAATAAAGATTCTATCATCGTTTCAAGATTTAAATCTAAAGCAGGCTCGTTTATGATCGGTTTCGCATATCAAAGCACGATGAAAAATTATGAAATTTTTACACAACCTAGATCAGAGTCTTAGGAATATTTTTCGTGTTTTAAGTTTTCCCGTTTGAGGTCGTTTAAAGGTTCGGAAAAATTAGACAAAACTGTTGCGCCGTTAGAAATCACATGTTGACAGATTTACGAAAGATTTGATTAAGTTTCTAGATTCAAATATTTTAACTACTCCCAAAACCGTGTAAGCGTTAACTTACAGATTGTTGAGCGTCCGGGATCGTCGATTCGGAGGCGTGGCTTCCCGTCCTCCGTTTATCCTCTCCGTTTGTCGGGTTCTTCGCTCTCGATTCGAATCGGGGGTTTGGAATAGAAAAAGATCGAATTTAGGATTCGTTTTTGAATCAAGAATGTATAGAGGAATAGATCGGATCTTACCAAGGCGATAGGAGATCTCAAATTCGTCCAAGTCAGTCCCTTCTCTCGGTGTTGTGCCTCCGACGGCTCCGGGATTAGGGTTTCGACGTATAGAAAGATTTCGTAGGGTTTCTAATGTATTCGGAGCTCTTAGGAGGTCTTATTTATAGATATTTAAGACCTAGGGCGTCCAAAATCTGACCCCAAGGGTCTTGGGTCGAGATACGTTCAACCGAAAGTCGAAAAATCCGGAATCGGGCGAGAGATTCACGCAATTCGCGAATCTGCCCTCTGGCGCGCACCTGGCGCGGTCCTCTCCTTTGGAGCGCGCGGCGACCGCGCCGTCCTGGCCTGGACTTCGGTCTGGGCCGGGTCGTGCGATCCGTCGGGCGTTTCCTCCTCTCTTTCGGACTTCTATCCCTCTACGTTCCCGGATTCGGATTTCCGGGGTATCTTCGGGCTCCGATTTCCTATCTTAATTTTATTCGGATCTAATTTTATATTTGGACTCGGGTTATTGAGTCTATCGGTGTCGGGTTCCCGTGTAACCATTTATTCAATTAAATTGCCTTCGGAGTCCCGGGTTTTCGGAACTTTGATTCCTTTTTAATTTAAATTCCATTTCTCATCTTCTATGATTCTTTATTCATTTATCATGTTTATTATATTTATTTATTTATTTTATTTATTTATTTTATGTTGCAAAATTCTCGGGTATTACAGTCTACCCTCCTTAAGAATCAACTTCGTCCTCGAAGTTGTGTTTCGACTTTTCTCGTGCTAAAGTCTTTTTGTTTGTTTTATTATTTTGTGACTGAACTTAGAATTAAAACTTCTAAGCTGCCTACGTACCCTGTGAAGGGATCAAGCCATAACGTAGTTCAAAACAAGTTGAATTTGTTTATTTATGATTTAGGATACATGATATCGAGTTGAACTCCAAAATAAATTATTACGGGGTATCACATCCCCTCCCCCTTAGGACTTCAGTTATGACCCCATAACTGCCTATTCATTATTCTCAAGAGGGTTCGGGTTTTGGTCTTGTTCCTCGTCACTCTCCCCTTGCTGAAGGTTCACCAAATCTACTCTCTTTTCGATCGCCTCCTCTGGCGTTCGACATCCACTAGCCTTGTGACCAAGCTTGCCGCACCTACGGCAGGTTCCAGGCTTCGGGCATTGGCGCACCAGATGTGCATGGTTGCATCGTGGGCAACGTGGTATAAACGCACCACGGTTGTCGTCTCCCCCATTGTTGAGACCTTTATTTCCTTTCCTTCGGGATCCATTGTCTTTCCTAGAGTTGTTGTTGTTGTCTTTCCGAACCTTCTTCCCAAGTCCTTTCGAGTCCTTGCTCGACTCACCATGTTCCTTACGCTTCAATTGCTGGATTCGAGCAATTGATACGGCGCGATCGTATATCGTCTGCAGGTTCGGGAATTGTCCTACTGCAAGTATCTCCCGGATACTAAGGTTCAGACCCATCTCGAATTTCTGAGCCTTGTCAGAGTCGGTTGGTACTATCCTTGCAGCGAATCGTACTAGCTCCTTGAATTTGGTGTAGTATTCTTGTACCGTTTGTGCACCTTGCTTTAAGTTGATGAACTCCTCGTACTTCGCAGTCTTGGTGCTCAGTGGGTAGAATCTTTCCCTCAAAGCTTCCTTAAGTTCCTCCCAGGTGTAGGCTTCTTCGTCTTCCACTGAGTTCGTTTGGAGATTTTGCCACCACTCATCGGCTTCGCCTCCTAGGTAGTAGGTCACTACGTGTATCTTCTCCTCATCAGGGCACTTGATAGCATTCAAGAGCTTGTCAAAGGTACGGATCCATCCTTCCAACTTGGCTGGATCCTCTTGGCCGTCATAATGGGGTGGGTGGTAAGGGTTCACTAATGCCAAGTAGTTGACTCGGGCTACTGGCGGAGGTACTGTTTGTGTCCTATGCACCTCGGCATTTCCCAATGCTACAAGGAGTTCCTCTACAGATTTTAAACGTGCTTCCATATTATTGGGTGCTTGAGGCACTTGCTCTCCTAGGTTCTGAAGACTTTCACTGTTGTTGGGCGTGTTGGAAATGTTAGCGTCAGTGCCGTTTGGACTCACCTTCTTTGGTTTCCTCCTAGGCGCCATTTTCTGTTACACGTGTATAGATTAGCTTATCTTGGTTTAGATAGATCGCTCGAACAAGACGTTTCGTAAATTTCTAATTTCAAATTTCCGGATTTGTTGTTTGGAAATCCAAACAAGATTCTTTTGGAATAGAGAGTGTTTTAATAAAGACTTGATTTTTTTTCAAATAAGGAAATTTTATAATTCGTACAAGGATAGGAATGGCTAAGTCCGAGATTTGTTATGCTTAGGCGAGCGCTTAGATGAACGCGATCTAGCACTAAGGCAAGATCAGTCTCTAGTGAGCGTTCCTAATTTGATGTCAAGCGTCTAAGTCATCTAGTGCAAGCAAAAGGTCTAAGTTAATATTCGCCAAGATTCTAGGTTAACTTCGCCAAGATTCTAAGTTAAAATTCGTCAAGATTCTAAGTTAAAATTCGCCAAGATTCTAAGTTCTCTAAAAGAGATGCAATATGCAAATGCGAGTGATGATTTCCCCCCAAAAAAAAATAATTTATGCACTATATATATATTTTTCCCATGGGGTTTAAAATAAAAATTTCTCCATGGAAATAATACTTTAAAATTTAAAATAATAGTCAAAATATTAATAATAGTTTAAAAATAATAATGGTTTAAAAATAATAGTTTAAAAATAGCCGGGCTCTGATACCACTTTGTAACACCCCGGTTTTTGGTCACCCAGGTCGGGATGTCACCGCCACACCTCCCTAGCAAGACACGGTTTCTCCGAGCTTGCTAAAGAGATGCAAGGCTATGGTTTTTCAGTATTTAAAACATTCAAACAGCCCATTCATATATAATATAAAAATAATACATCAAAGTTGCAGCGGAAAATAATATTTACATAAGTACAATGCAGCGGAATTTAGATATAGGGCCAACATGGCCTAATCACGGGTTAAACAGGCCCGTTCATGCAAGATCTAGTCTAATACAAAAAAAAATTCAAAATAATATATCATCCCAAGCTTCCCGTGCATGCATATGACGATGCATAATTCTCAACTCTGGAAGGAAAGAAATAAAAATGGTTTTGGTCAGCACTATGTGCTGAGTAAGTTAACACGTACAAGATTATGAGGTTTCAAAGCCTTTAATTAAATTTAATGAAAACATGTGCATAATTTAAATAATTCATGTAATCGCATAATTTAGAAATATGGATTCATAAGATCATCATATAGCTTGCAACGTAATTAAATAATTTGCCATAAATTTAACAACACAATTTAATACAGATTTTAGTTTGGAATTCTCGCAACTTCTCGTTTCATATCTTTTACAGATCACCACCGCTAGGGCTCTTATGTCCGCCAGCCTTACGCCTGGGCTCTTATGTCCACAGGTATCATGGTCGATCTTTTAATTAGAGTTAATCCGTCCGCTAGCCATACGATCACTGTTTCGCTAGGGCTCTTACGTCAACCTAGACATACACTTGGGCTCTTATGTCCCAAGCCGCAGAGAACATTGACAGTATCTAGCTTAGTCATAACCCGCAATATTTTAATCTTCTCGTTTCATGTATCGTATGTCAAAGTATTTCTATTCGTTTCAACCTCAAAGGCTAATTCCACCGTTTCAACAAGATTTCAAAATTTCGTTCGGTAAATCACAGTTTACTCTAAAATTCGTTAAAAATCAGATTTAATTTCAAAAATTCCAAAACTTTAGGACTGACTCCAGAACGTCGAGATCTACAACTTTCGTGTTTTAACTTTTTCAATCCGAGATACCTAAACAGGTCAAAAACACTAATTTTCACAGAAGTACTGTTCTGTCCGAATTTCATATAACTCAGTTTAAAGATTTCGAATTCTACCATAGCAATTCAACTCCAAATTTAATGAAATTTTACAGAGATCATCTTAAGACAATTATCTACAACTTTCATGTTCGGCTAAAGATCTAATTCGGCCTAGAACCCTAGTCAAAAACGTCAACAAGTTCGAATCTATGTTCTGTCAAGAACTTCAAGATCTAAGTTTCAGCAGTTCGGTTTGGGGTGGATTTCGTATATCAAATCATCACGAAAATTTCTGAAATTTTACGGAGGTGTTCTTAACATATAGATCTACAACTCTTATGTTCAACGCCAAGCCTAGATCGGTCTAGATCTAAGGTAGAAATCACCAACAAGTTCGAATAAAGATTCTATCATCGTTTCAAGATTTAAATCTAAAGCAGGCTCGTTTATGATCGGTTTCGCATATCAAAGCACGATGAAAAATTATGAAATTTTTACACAACCTAGATCAGAGTCTTAGGAATATTTTTCGTGTTTTAAGTTTTCCCGTTTGAGGTCGTTTAAAGGTTCGGAAAAATTAGACAAAACTGTTGCGCCGTTAGAAATCACATGTTGACAGATTTACGAAAGATTTGATTAAGTTTCTAGATTCAAATATTTTAACTACTCCCAAAACCGTGTAAGCGTTAACTTACAGATTGTTGAGCGTCCGGGATCGTCGATTCGGAGGCGTGGCTTCCCGTCCTCCGTTTATCCTCTCCGTTTGTCGGGTTCTTCGCTCTCGATTCGAATCGGGGGTTTGGAATAGAAAAAGATCGAATTTAGGATTCGTTTTTGAATCAAGAATGTATAGAGGAATAGATCGGATCTTACCAAGGCGATAGGAGATCTCAAATTCGTCCAAGTCAGTCCCTTCTCTCGGTGTTGTGCCTCCGACGGCTCCGGGATTAGGGTTTCGACGTATAGAAAGATTTCGTAGGGTTTCTAATGTATTCGGAGCTCTTAGGAGGTCTTATTTATAGATATTTAAGACCTAGGGCGTCCAAAATCTGACCCCAAGGGTCTTGGGTCGAGATACGTTCAACCGAAAGTCGAAAAATCCGGAATCGGGCGAGAGATTCACGCAATTCGCGAATCTGCCCTCTGGCGCGCACCTGGCGCGGTCCTCTCCTTTGGAGCGCGCGGCGACCGCGCCGTCCTGGCCTGGACTTCGGTCTGGGCCGGGTCGTGCGATCCGTCGGGCGTTTCCTCCTCTCTTTCGGACTTCTATCCCTCTACGTTCCCGGATTCGGATTTCCGGGGTATCTTCGGGCTCCGATTTCCTATCTTAATTTTATTCGGATCTAATTTTATATTTGGACTCGGGTTATTGAGTCTATCGGTGTCGGGTTCCCGTGTAACCATTTATTCAATTAAATTGCCTTCGGAGTCCCGGGTTTTCGGAACTTTGATTCCTTTTTAATTTAAATTCCATTTCTCATCTTCTATGATTCTTTATTCATTTATCATGTTTATTATATTTATTTATTTATTTTATTTATTTATTTTATGTTGCAAAATTCTCGGGTATTACACATGTCTTTTTTCTTTATGATTTTAAAAAGACTTAATTTCGTCCTCTAATTTAATTTTTTAAAAGCTTAGACAAATAACAATAATGAGATCCTTAGGGGTGCTTGACTGGGGATCATTTCAAATGAAATTGAAATTCCAATGAGATGATTAGGGGGTTCTACTGGCGATCATCTTATCAATACAATTTGACCAGATCATTTTGATTAATTTGTGAATGAAAATGGGCTTCAATGCGCTTAGGCTTCTCGGAAATTTATATTAGAGGGAAATGTTAAAATATTGATTTTATATGTGACATGCTTTTGAAAGTAATGTTCATGGATGCTGGCAAATAGTTGGATTTTTTTTTTAATTTCTTTATTTTTAAATCAATGCATATGATAATGAGATCATTGGGGAGAGGTTTTGATTGGCAATATATTGGTTCCGGCAAGAGTTGGGAAAATAATGTCTTAAAGGGTGAAGTATTGATTGACAGTACATTGGTTCTGACAGGAATAGGGATGTCAACTTTACCCGTAGGGTCGGGTAACCCGTCGGGTAATCGGGTATCGGGTAGGGTAGGATAGAGATAATCGGGTAAACGGGTAGGGTATTACCCGAAACCGAAATAAATCATATCGGGTGCGGGTAGGGTACGGATTTCATATATTACCCGATTACCCTACCGATTACCCGATTAAATATATATATATATTATTTATCTATATATACATATATATATATTTAAATTTATATTATATATTGAGATATATTTATATATTTGTTTATTTATTTATTGATTTTTGTATTTCAAATTTATTAGTGTTTGAGATTTGGCAGTAAAAAGATTTATGAATTTTTTTTACTGAATATTCTTAAACATTACAGTATTTATTTATGTTGCTTTAGCGATTTCTTTTAAATATTCTTTTAAATTTTGTTCTCGTGCAATAATGAACGTTTTATTTATTCTTTTATGGTGAAAAATAGATTTTTTCTTTATTAAAGTTGGGTCGGGTAGAGTCGGTTAACTACATAATATTTAAGATTTCGGGTACCCATTTACCCGCGGATAATCCGCATACCCGTCGGGTATTACCCGCATCCTACCCGATATTTAATTTTAGGGTAATAGGGTAGGGTAAGAGTAGGATAATTATATTTAGGGTAGTGAGTGGAGGTGGCCTATCCGTACCCTACCCTACCCATTTACATCCCTAGACAGGAACGAGAAAAAATGTCTTCGGGGTGAAGTATTGACTGACATTCCATTGGTTCCTACAAGAATGAGAAAAAATATCATGGATGGTGAAATATTGACTGGCATTATATTGGCTCCGACAAGAATGAAAAAAAAATGTCATGGGGGTGAAGTATTGACTGGCAGTACATTGGTTCCGAATATAATTCAAAAAAATATCCCGCGGGGTGAAGTATTGACTCGAGAAAGCAGTGGACAAAGAGTGCTTATTCTATGAGAGTTTGACCTCATCTGATCATAGAATACTGTTTGAATTTTCAAGACATCAATTTTTACTAATTGTTTGTTAATATATGACTATCAACTAGAGCCAAAGGTCAATCTCTAAAACATGTTGATGTGTTCCTGGAAGTCCAGTTTTTAAATTTAGGCCTGCATATAATATAAACATTTTACAGTAAATATTCCAAAAATTATAATAACAAATTGAAGTTCATGTAATATAATCTTTTAGTGGTTTTATTTTTAATAATATACAATTTTGTGCTTATTTCTTTTATATTTAACTTCGAAATAGCGAAAAGAACAATATCTTTTATTGTCTATGTTACAAATTTTTTTAAAAAAAAAACTTCTACATCCACGCGCACTGCACGGACGGGTGTGCTAGCACAAAATTGGTAATTATTTTAAATTTACATGATGATAAGAATAATAATAATAATAATAATAATAATAATAATAATAATAATTACAACAATAATAATAACAGTTATAATAAAATAAAATTAGATATACTTTTAAACATTTTATATGTTTTTTAAATTTACAAGCCCGCGGGTACCGAGGGCGGGTTGTACTAGTTATAATAATAATCATAAATTCATATTTTAAAGCCTCGCATACGGGAGGAAATATCATCTTAATAATTCATTAAAAACCTCGATGCCTCAGAAAATATAATTGACTCCCGGTAGTTGTATGGTCAACCCTTTGGTTGTTATGTGGCCTGCTCCTTTAGATTAGGTTATATCTTAAATCTCAATTCGGTTTCTGTAATGGCATAATTAATTGCCAGCAGGTGCAGGCATCGTTAAAAATGATATGTAGCCCTTTGTAAAGTGATGTGTAAGCCTTATAAAATGATGATGCATAGATGGTAGTTTGTTTTTTTATTAGTTTTTTGTTCATAACCTCAATCCATCACTTTTTTATACTCACACATCAGTTCATATACACATACATATCACTTTTGAATGTGCCAGCACCTACAGCCGGCCTGCACCGAAACCGGCCCCCTTAAATCTATATAAATATTCTCATTCTTCCACATGCAGTTCATTTCAAATTAATTGGCTTGTTTGCTGTAAAATAGAAGTATATATTAAGAAGACTAATGTAAAAAATGCCACGAAAAGCGAGGAATAGAATTGGATTGCATACCTCCAAGCTCTTTTTCAATTGTACAGAGTGTCTTCCAAAAGTGAGGTTCTAAATCCTAAGCCTAAGATTAGTACTTCACCCGTTTGCCAATATTTGCTACCGACCCACACTAGCGCGCAATCCAATGCACATTTTAAACCATCAATAACTTAAGTTCGGTATCGATAAAAATTCTAAAAGTTTGATATTTAAAAACTACAATACGGGATGAATCTAACAAGATCCACTTGGCTATATTTTAACTTGTACAACTATAATAAAAACTAAAATCAAAGGAGTCCAATGAATAGTGTCATAATTTGGAATGTTGCAAACATTGGAAAACGGAGGAAATATTTAATACTCACTATCATTTATCCCACGTTTTTTGGAACGATATGGATCCTTCATAGAGAAAATGTCATATTGCTCATTTTCAAAGACTTGCATAATATCATCACCAACATCAAGAGCAACTTGCTGCTTCCCTTGTTGATTTCAATGTCTGAGTGTCAAGCATATTAGGCCAATGTCGTTCAAACTTCAAACTGACTGGATTCTGAAATTTCACCAACCTTGATGATTTAATTCTATCACCGACTCATCTGATAAATCTTTTCCAGGGGAAACTTTAAAACTTATAAATGTCTTCATTATATAGGAAATACATAGCTTGAAAACACCAAAGATTTTCATGTTCTTTGCAACTTTGATCCTGGAAAAACTCAAAAACGTACTGCTTGTTCCCAGTGTATGAACTGTGAAAGCAAATAGCAAAGCACACATTTATCCGGATTCTACTGCCCAATGGTCTATTATAATCACACACATTCGCAAAGAAGCATGCACAATACTAAATTGTTTGATTCCATGTACTGATGTACGTCTAAATCAATTTTATGAATTATGAATAAGTCTTAAAAAAATTGATAAATATAACATATTTTTTATGATGATTTCTTCTTGTTTTTTTTTTTTTTTTTATGTATTATTATAATATATTAATAAAATAAATTATTTTATATTTACAATTCTTCGAAATGATGTATAAAATAAATTATACTACATCCGTTCTCAAATAAGTGATTCATTTGCATAGTAGTCACTATTTATTGAGTAAGTTTGATTAATTTTTTTCACATAGTTATATAATAAAAAAACATATTCAAGTGAGATCTTGTTAGATTCGTCTAATCACGTAGTTTTAGAATATTAAATTTTTATAATTTTTATTTATGTATAATTTGAGTTATTAACATTTAAAAATGTGTCTTGAACGACGTGAAATGCAGAAATAGTGTATTTAAATGAGAAGAGAGCAAGTAAATGACCAATGGATAATTTTGGACGGGTCCGGAAGAAAATACTAGTGACAGGTAAAAATACAACAATAAGCTGTAGTGATGAAAATGGAGCAAAAGTCAAACTCAATTTCATTTTTGGGTTAAAATAATAAACGATGATCACATAAGAAAAAATGATGGATAATATCACATCACATATGCTATCGTAAACATCACTTCAAAGGCATATTGACTTTGAACAATACAATTTATTATTTTTAACTAAATATTGTGCATGACGATTAGCAACATCATTTATGAATGCTTACCCATCATTACATACCATTTGTATGCCTGAAAAGAAACCAAATGTGATTGCGATACCAGAATCTGGCGTAACTCAGTCGGTCAACTGTGGTGAACACCAACAGGCAGTGGGTCAACGGCAGCAAAAATGAAATTGACGTTGTGGAACAATTTAAGTGGAATGGGTTTAATCTCATTTGGGCTCGAGAGAGTACGGAAGAGGAGGACCCAAATCCTCAATATTTGGGTTCAATTTAGAGTACCCCACAAGACCCTTTATTTTCAGGCCCAATAGCTCAAAAGAGTTGAGCCCAATCGTTCTCCATCTCGGCGAGCTCACGACAGGTTAGAATTTGTTCACGCCCAGTTTACACCATTCATCTCGATGGCCCATTAGACATGCCCAAATCGTATTCTACCCGGGGAAAATTAGAGTCAAGTACCTATAAGAATTAGTTTGTATTTATAAAAGCCCTCTCCTCCAAAAATTATAGATAGAGCCCTCCTAAATGTTTGACTCGCGATTTAGGCCCCAAGAATTCTCCTAATCTAATTAAGAAACTAACTCCAGTAATTAATTCAAAAAACGTCTTGAAGGATTTCTCTGAAGCCGGCGAAAGGGAAGGGGAAAAAGTCCCCGACGGCGAACGACGATGAGGGATCCTTGGCCGTAGCATCCAAGTACGTGAAGAAATGGAGCACCTGGGCTATGAAGAATGCTAAAGTCATAACTCACTATGGTTTCATTCCGGCGAACGGAGCAGCGGCGGAAACTGATGGAGATGATGGAGTTGCGGCGGTTCTGGTGGTCGGCGAAAGATGTTGGCATGAAACGGAAACTGGAACCTTGGCCGGAGTTGGGGGAGGTGAGCCGGTTGAAGAATTGGTGTTGTTGTTCCCGATTCCATTTTACAATTGGGGAAGATGATGACACGTGAGGGTCACGTGTTTACAATTTCCAATTGCCAACCTGTATACCAATTTCTTTGATGACACTAATGTAGTTTACCACGCTACACAATATGATTTACCACGGATAGTAGACGGACTTTACCAAGTTCTTTGTGTTTTACAACGCTATACCAATATGGTTTACCACAGATACCATATGTATTTACTAAGTTCATGGTATGTAGTTTACCATGCTATTGGTATGTGATTTACGCCTTTACCACATAAATTATTTGATCTTTACCAAGTCATTGGTATGTAGATTACCATTGTATAGATATGTACTTTACAAAAATTATTATGTAATACTTATTAATTAAAATATTTTATTATTAATAAAGTGTAGTACTGTACTAAATATTTATAAGGAAATTGTGCTACTATTAATATTATTTTAATAGTAAATATTATTTATCTAGTAAATTATATTATTTGTTAATGATAAATATATTTGGAATTAGTTAAATGAGTTATGGATTATTAATTGGATTTTGGGTATTTTGCAAATAATTTTGTTTTAAAAAAAATTGCATATTGACCCATATGAATATTTTTTATTAAAAAATAGACCATGTAACAAAATGGAGGAAATAATTGTCTAATGGGACCAAAAGTAGAAATTTCCAAAACTTGTGACAAAAAGTGGGTGAGAGAAAATCATATGGGACCAAAAGTGATTTTCCCTTATACCAATATATGGTTTGCCACATATAGCATATAGTATTTACCAAGTTCATGGTATGTGCTTGACTACATAAATCATTTGGTCTTACCAAGTTATTTGTATGTGGATTACCATTTTATTGGTATATGCTTTACTACATATACCAAGTGGTGTTTACCAAGTTCTTGTATGTGGTTTACCATGCTACACCAATATGGTTTACCACATATACCATATGGTATTTACCAAATTTTTGATATGTAGTTTACCACACTATTGGTATGTGATTTACCACATAAACTATATGGTCTTTACCAAGTTATTGGTAAGTGGTTTACCAAGCTGTACCAATATGGTTTACCACAGATACCATATGGTATTTACCAAGTTCAAGGTATGTGGTTTACCATGCTATTGATATGTCCTTTATCACATAAATCATTTGGTCTTTACCAAGTGATTGGTCTGTAGATTACCATTGTATTGTTATGTGCTTTACCACATATACCATATGATGTTTACCAAGTTTGTGGTATGTGGTTTACCATGCTACACTAATATGGTTTACCACATACACCATATGATATTTACAAAGTTCTTGATATGTAGTTTACCACCCTATTGGTATGTGCTTTATTTAATATAATACCTCCTAATACAACATCAACACCAAATACTGTATATAACATTAATTTAATACAATACCTCATAATACAATACACCCGCATTAAGTAATACAATACAGTGTTCCAAATGTGCCCTAATAGATACAACGTTACCATATTATTAGTTCATGAACTACATAGTTTGTATACATCAGGTCATCATTTATTATATTAACACACATGTGTGTAACAAATTACAAATTACATCATTTGAATTAGTATAACGTTGTATATTTTACTTAAGATCAAATATGACATTAGATTCAAAATACGTCTATGCAGTATTAAATGCTCTGTATATGGTTATTGAGTAAAAATATATATGCTCACAACATTTGTTCAATGTCTTTTACCACATATATAATATGCCGCTTATCACATGTTTAATATCAGGTTACCAAGTTTTGGTTGGACGAGTAACCACGCGAACCCTTAAAAACCCTAAACCCTAAAAGCCAAACACTACAACACAGGATGGTAACAATATTTTCAAGAGGTGGTCATGTACAAGTTTATGACCCCCTCCCCAAAAACATAGTAACTGATTACCGTATAATGTGGTAGCCTTATGATGACTATGATAAAACATTAGCCTATAATGTGGTAACTCATCTGCATTTGGGTTGTTAAACTTCGGTATATGGTCTTTACCATGTTCTTTCTATGTGGCTTACTACGCTAAACCAATATGGTTTACCACGGATACCTTAAGTATTTACCAAGTTCGTGGTATGTGATTTACTACGCTATTGGTATATGCTTTACCAGATAAATTATTTGGTCTTTACCAAGTTATTGGTATGTGGATTACCATTGTATTCGTATGTGTTTTACCACAAATATTCTATGATGTTTAGCAAGTTCTTGGTATGTGGTTTACCGCAGATACCATATGTTCTTTACCAAGTTCTTGGTATGTGGTTTACCACGCTATACTAATATGGTTTACCACAGATATCATATGTAGTTTACCATGCTATTGGTATGTGCTTTACCATAAATTTTATTAAATCTTATATTTATCTGTCAAAATTAATTTTATTATTTTTGCCAATATTTTTATTTAAAATATTTTCTTTACTTTATTTCAATTTTATAATATGTTATTTTTATTTAATATAAATTTACTTCAATAAATACAATTAATTTTAAATTCTATATTATCAATTTAAAAAAAATAACATAACTTATTTTAAATTATAAAAATAAATATAAATTTAAAGTACAATAATATAAAATATTAAAAATAAAAAATATAATGATATATAGAAAATTAAAAAAAAAATGAAAGATAAAAAAATTAATGCAATATTTAAAATATTAAAAATACTTCATTCATATTAAATTTTAATATAATATTAAAATATTTGCACATCTGTTACCACGGACTTCATTCATAGTTACCACAAAAGTACCACAAACGTTACCACACGGGATTGCACCACTTACTACAGTTTAACGTGGGTGGTTTACCATAAACAATATTGGACGTTACCACATTCATAGTATGTGGATTACTACATTTAGATTACTTCGTTAATGTTGTTAAGTATTATAAATTAAAAGTATAGGTCCTTTAGTATAGTGTTTCCCATAAGGGGTCTTTGACCCTAACTTTTACTTTTGGGGGTCCCTATGTGTAATTATCCTTTCTACCCTTGTCCCGGCCTTAACTGGCTAAATAAAAATTAAATAAATAAAAAAAAAAAGATTAAAGCTTTACCAGCCGAAAATTCCTGGATCCGCCACTGCAATTCCATCTATTTCTGACCACCTGTAACTCGGACCCGGGCAGTCTCCACACCTCCTCCCATCGTCTATCCTTCAAACTCCGCCGACACAGGATGCAGCAGCAGTCGGCTATCCTATCTCTAGTAAAGAAGCAGTAGCAGCCTCTCCCTCCAACCCATCCATACAATATACGACAAGAGGTGAAGAGGATCATGTTTGTCGTCCATTTCTCTTAGACGACTTCCGCTGCAGCACCACCCTTTGTCGTATCCCTCACCAACGACAAGGTTCGTCGTCTCTAACTCGCCTCCTTACGACAAAGCCCTCCATCGTATGTCGTCCGGCAGTCCCGCACCCAGGGGCGGATGCACATTATATTATGACAAGCAGCCGAGGGGCGGATGCACATTATATTGATAAAATTGCCATTTTAAGTTAAAATTTTTTTAATATGGAATTAAGTACACCCACTTAATAATTTTGATAGTGACATCACGTAAATTGATAAATTATTATGTTGACTTTAAAATTTTTGTATTTAACTGGTACACCCAAGTCTTTTTTTTCTGACCAAACGCAGTTGGCCTGAGTGGTATGTGGCTCCAGCAGCTTAAACAAAGGTCTTGGGTTCGAGCATTTGTGTATGCAGAATTTTGCTTTGGGAGAGACAACCCTTCAATGCCCACCAGATAGGATTAGTCTTGGGCCCAATGTGGCCTGGGGATATTGAGTACATGCCAAAAAAAAAAAAAAACTCTTTTTTTTTCTGGTAAGAATATTATCTGACTCCAATCATTGTTTAATTATTGTTAGCTGATCATGTAATCAAATGAAGCCTATAAATAGGAATGCTTCAGTCATGCATTGTTTAATTGTTGTTAGCTCATGTAATCAAATGAAGATCTCCATCACTTGTCGTCAACATCTTTTAATTCAATGAACATTTTTCTTGAAACAAATTGTTTTTCTTAAGGTCAAATGATCTATTTGTGAGAGTATAAAACCCTTACTTGAGAGAGATCTCACCCTAATTGTGCCTAGACTTGTGCTATTTCACGGTTCTTAAGATTCTTTAATCAAATCCAAGGCCATTGTTGAAGATATTTGAGGAGACTTGGCTGTTTACACTTGACCGTTTCAATATTATATCTGATTTTTAGAGCTTCCGTATCCTCTTTATTCTTCCCTACTTCTGTTCACATGGTTTTGTCTATTGATTTCTTTATTCGATCTATGGCACCCTAGCTTTGTTGAAAATTGAAAATTTCATAAAATGACATGTGCGGAAGGTGAGGAATGGTGGTTATTTCTTGCACCATTGACTTACTGTGTGGTTAGTTGTATGGACTATAGAGTAGTAAACTCTTTTGCTTGTTAATATACGGATTTGTGTTCCTCAATCGCAGTATAATTTCACACTACGTTTTGTTCTCTCGCTATCTCTTCCTCCCATGAAATAATTTTCCGGCACGCCCATAATGGATTCATCCGTGTTTTATTCAGTTGATGCGTTTAAAGGTTTGTTGGCAAGTGATGGTGGTGGCTATTGGCAACTGGAGGAGGAAGATTATTTCGGGAAGAAGAAGTATATTTTCTTTAGAAATGAGGGATCATCATCATGTTCTT
The DNA here is from genome assembly GCA_030278955.1 of Hygrophila difformis. NCBI lineage: Eukaryota > Viridiplantae > Streptophyta > Magnoliopsida > Lamiales > Acanthaceae > Hygrophila > Hygrophila difformis. Next base: position 45,487,637 of record JAOANR010000006.1, on the reverse strand, counting down.
CTTCAGACTATCATCATCAACTGCTGGCCAATAAATTCCTTGTTGTGCTCCAACACTTGGAATCCAGGTATATTAAGTTCGAACGTCTAATTCAGTTTTGGGTGCCGAAAGAGGTTAGGGGCTGCAGGTTACACCTAACCACAAGCGATCAACCATTTGCTATTCTTGGGGGGTTGAAGAAAGAGGTGTGCGAGTATAGAAAGCACTGTATGAGTTATGATTATTCGGGTGGGTGGCTTAGGAGACGACGATGATGATAAGGAATATTCATGGGGACCAATTGGACGGGTGTTCAGAAGTGGGCGTCCTGAATCCTCTCCAGATGTCCGGCTCTACTCGGACAAGGAGCATCCACTCCGAGATTCTGCCGCAGGATGTAGTTACACTCCGAGATATAGTGATGCAGCAGGATATTATTCTGTTATCCCAGTTTTTGATCGTGATTTGAAAGGAACTAATCAGCCACCTGTTGCTGTATTAGAGTTGGTCGGCGGATTATCAGTCCGTCATCACAATGATTGTATTAGAGCCTTGAAGGAGGCATTAGAGGTATGTATAGTACTGTTATTTGAATGTATTATGCCATATACGTGATATGTGTGTTAAAACATTACAATACGGTTAGAGGCATATGCAAGCATGTGTGGTATTAGTCTTACCCAACTCTAATCATTTCACTCATATTTTATGTGTATGTTTCGCAGGCATCATCACACTTGACAATTGATTTCATTCATTCTACTCTCCCCAAACATCACACGGTATGCGGCATGTGTGATATTAGTCTTACCCAATTCATTACATTTATTCCAGTACTCCATTACTTTGTTGCGCTGTGTTGTGCAGAATTGTCACTAAAACATGGCGAATTATCACTAAAAAAAAAAGTTAAAAGTTTATATTTTGAACCTTAGATGATGAATGTTGAAAATATTTATCCTGCACATTTAAAAAAAGTGCATTCAACGGTTGAACAAATACTGAATCAGAATAGGAACATATTCCCAATTCTTTCACATATACATATATAGATTGGAAAAAGGACAAATAAATTCCTTTTATTTTCCAAAAATCCAAATCAGTCATTTTTCTATTTTATTACCAAAATAGTCTACTACAAATGCTAATTATGTCCAAATCAGTCCCTTCTTCACTAATTATGTTTAGAGGTGTCGAAATGGGTCCGCGGCGTGAAACGGGTTGGCCCGCACATGCCCCCACATTTTTGCGGGCTTGAATTGGGCGGGCTCGAAATCTAGGCTAGACCCGCCCCACACACGGGCTGCGGGTTCTATGGGCCGGCCCGCGGGTTTTTTATTTAAATAATACAATTATATTTTTATTTGTAAAAAAATAAAATTCGGATATATTTTTTAATGTATATATTAAAAATGAAATAAAGAGATTTATAATTGGAATTTATTATTATAAATAAGTAAGTGTATTAGAGTATATTATATTTTGCAAAATATAATATGTGCGACAGAAGTTTTATAATTAATGATTGGACTGATTAAAATTTTAGGTCTCACAGATGAAGTGTTTGCTAGAGTTGTGGTATTAGGTAAGACTGTCTGAGCATAATTTATTAATTTAATATTTTATTAGGTAAGACTGTCTGGACATAATTAACTAAATTTTGTATTTTATTAGGTAAAACTGTATGGGCATAAGTCATTAATTTATATTTAAAAAAATAAAAATTTATCTGCACACACTCATAATTTTTAATAAAAAGAATAATAAGAAGTTTAAAACTTAAAAGCTTGATATTCATAAAATTAATGAACATGGAAATATTAGAAGAGACATATAATTTGTATTAAGATTAGTAATTCAATATGAAATCAATTCAATAATATAAATGTTTGATGACTTTATGCTAAACATTCATACTAAAGAATAACAAATTCATTCGATGCACAAAGTAAAAAAAAAGCTCTGAAAGCCCGCGGGTAAGCCCGCCCCGCCGTGGGCTCAACCCGCAAAAGCCCGCCCCGCAGCGGGTTGGGCCTGCATCTAAACGGACCTCTAAAAGTTGAGCCCGCCTCGCATTTTTAACCTTGCGGGGCGGGCCGGCCCAACGGGCTAGACCCGTTTTGACAGGTCTAATTATGCTCTAATTGCCGACGTGGCAATAGTTTATATTTAAACCTGACACGTAAACATAATATTAGTCCATTTTCTTTTATCTTTTGCCAATTTGGTTCTAGACTTTTATTTTCTTCCATTTAGTACTCCACCCAAATCAGTCGTTTTTATATTAGTTGGTCTCCAACCTTTCAAATTAATTTATTTCAGACCCAGAACCTTAAATTTTTGTTATTACTAATCTATTTATCAAATAAACGTGCAAACATACTTCCGTAAATAAAATTAAACACCAAACCCCATACATTGGGTTTGACTGCCTTCTTATCGGGTCTTTCAAATACCGGAATTTTGGTGTATAAACACCAAATAAAGTAAGGTTGTGCTGATTGTTGCTGAAGGAAACAAAAACCAATGCACCATCGGTTGCGGTCGGGTGGTCAGAGAGAGTGTATAAAATTCCGGTACTTGGAAGACCCATAACAAGGCAGTCAAACCCAATGTATGAGGTTTGGTGTTTAATTTTATTCATGAAAGTATGTTTGGACGTTTACTTGATAAATGAATTAGTAATAATAAAAAATTTAAGGTTCTTGGCCTGAAATAAAATAAATTGAAAGGTTGGAGACCAATTAATATAAAAAGGGCTGATTTTGGTAGAGGACTAAATGGAACAAAACAAAAGTTTAGGACCGAATTGACAAAAGATAAAAGAAAAGGGACTAATATTATGCCCACGTGTCAGGTTTAAATTTAAACCCTTGCCACGTCGGCAATTAGAGTATAATTAGTGAATAAGGGACTGATTTGGACATAATTAGCATTGTAGCGGACTATTTTGGTAATAAAATAAAAAAATGACTGATGTGGATTTTTAGAAAAAAAAAATGGCGTATTTGTCCTTTTTTCCTATGTAGATTGGTCCAAAATAGTTACTTCTATTACTCTCTCTCTTTTATTATCCACTGGCTTAGCTTGCGGACTTCAACTTATTATATACTCCCTACATTTTTTATTATTACTTTTAGTTTGACTTTTTTTTTAGGTGAATATCAGGGTATTTCTATACATCATTGGACCTACCGTTTGATTAATTGTATCACGTTGACTTAATCTTTTATCATAGTCATACAAGTTATAAAATATAGTTAAGTGGAATTTTAGATTTGTTTCGTCTTAAAATTTTTAAATATCCAAGTTTTATAATTTTTCCTTGTACCGGAAACTTGAGTTATTAATATAGTTTAAAGTGTGCATTTTTAAGTTATTTCATTGATGACAAAATAATATTTTTTCCCTTCCATTTTCAGATGTTCCATTTGTACTTTTTACATTATTCATTATGCTTGTTTGACCTAAATTTTTTTTGGGTTATATAGGAAAAAATAAAGTCAAATGTGATCTTGTTGAATTCGTATTTTCGCATTGTTTTAGAATATATATATATATATTTTTTTTTATAATTTTTACTTCTCTACATCTTAAAATATTAACTGAACAAATGTATTGGACTGCGTGTCCAAAAGTTTTGAGACATTTCAAATGAGACAGAGAGAGTAATAAAAGAAAGATTAAAAGACTAATGACATATACTTCTATTTCTTAGTGCAAGAGCAATAAAATACTGAGTACAAATATTTCTTAGAAAAGAAAAATTAATTCATAAAAGGAAATAAGGCCACGATTAATTCAATACATTCCGAAATGAAATATGAAGCACACTAAACCATTTAAAAAGAAATTTGAATAGTACTGTATTTGTATTACCCTAAAAATGGTTTAAATTGAGTGAAACAAAATACTCATACCAATCATACCAACAAGATACTTTTCTTTTTCCAGGAACCATCCTATAAGAACTACAAAGTTATGCAGTTCTTTTTATTGTGTAATAATTTGTCCAATAATTGCTCATTCGGTATTATTTCCATCATCCACAGGAAAATGAATTCCGTGAAGTATTTGGTTTCGCAATTGATTCAGTACCTGAGTTGCGCCTAGCTCAACTTTGGATCCCTTGTCACCAATCTATTAATGCAATGAATAGCTTTATTTACATGGAAAGATCACATTTTTGGGCTGTTGATTGCACAGAGGCTGATTCATATTGCTTAGAATATTCGATCCAGGAGTTCCTTGTTGCTGGTGAATTACACAAAGCTGAGGGCAACATTTGGAATATTGGACACCCAATATTGTCGCCTGCAAATTCATCATTCTTTTGCCGAAACATTGGTGATTTGAGCATACTTGTCTACCCATTGGCCCACTATGCTCAAAAAGCTAGTCTCTCCTTTTGTTTTGCAGTTTGTCTACGAAACAGGGAAGATAAAAACAAGAGCCGTGTGGTTGAATTCTTTCTCCAATTTGATAGCAGGCAAGAAAACAACCCCTTTCCAATTCTGAAATTCCTATTGGAAATAATAGATACCAAACTTGAAGGTTATGAGTTGTCATCTGGACAAAGTATTGCTTCAATGGAAATGCCAGTGGAAGTAAGTACTGAAAGCAATGTGCTCATCACTCCTGTGCTTCCGAGCCAGTATGTCCATAGCACGGGTCCACCAAATTCAAAGGAACAAACGGTGATAAGTAGGATGGTCGAGTGGAATGTCCCTACATCAATTGTTACTATTAGAGAAGAATGCTTACACGACCATAAGCTTGAGATGTTTCTAGAATATTTGCATAAAGAGGAGGGAGGAAGACTGAAGAAGAGTGTGTGGAAACAGTGGGATGGGAAAAAGCGGAAACGGGGAAATTTCATTTTTTTTCAAGTTCAGAGACAACAAGCTTATTAGTTTCACCAAGCGATGAAATTCGACACAAGATAAAATTCTTACTCAGTAAAATTGCACCCAAGTTAGACTACTACGGGAACTGCAGAGGGTACATAGTTCAATTTTGGGCAGTAAAAAAGTGTGATGACAAGTTACATCTAGTGACTAAAGAACATCCATTTCTCATTGGAAATCCTACCAAGGGATTGTGGGAGTACAGGAAAAGGAGTATGGCTCATCAGTACTCATTGAATGAAGGGGTGAAAGAAGATGAATTTGGGCCTCCAGGACGAGTATTTAGAAGTAATTACCCGAGTACAATATCAATCTTCACATGTACACCACCAAAGAATTTCCACTTCGAGATTATGCTGTCCAGTGTGGGATGAGATCTTATATGGCTTTTCCTGTAAATCAGAATGAATGTGTTGGCGTACTAGAGTTAATTACTCCTCAAGGGGGATTCATGGATCAACATATCATAGAAACATCATTTAAGGTATATACTATAGTCTATATAGTATTCATCATTTCTCTCAGTGTTTGCGCCTCATATATAGCATGTTTTGTAATATTTAAAATCCTATAAATAAACTTTTATTTCTATTTACGCAGGAAGCTAATATAAAAGCGATTCACTCTCCGTGGGAAAATTTTGTAAGTGTTCACTTTCGTTTCAGTTGTCAAATAGTCATCCGTTCGGCTTATTTATCTCATTTTTTGACTTTCTACACTGTTCGCGCAATAAGTTTGACCTAACTTTTGTTTTAAATATGTAAGAAAAGATATAGTCGAGTGAGATCTTGTTAGATTAGTTTTTTCGCATAGTTTTAGAATATATTTATATTTTATAGAATTTACTTTTACACATTTTAAGATATTAATGGTTAACAAATGGATTGGGCTGTGTGTCCTAAAGTTTTAAGAAGAATTATTGGGAACAAGGGACAGTGACTGTATTGTTCTAATAACCACGTTCATATTATCTTCTTTTTCCCATATGGAAGGTGAATGTTTACACCCGTAAACTATATATTTTATCTTTTTTTTTTTTTTTTTCCATCGAATTCATTTTCTCTATGAATGATAAACTTTTCTATCATTGAACAGCCTATTGATAGGAAATTTATTGGGGATGAAGTCAATGAGATGATACGTTTGGCTCAAAATATTCCTCATGTCGGCTATGTAAAGTTTTGGATCAAGTGCGATCAATGTGACAATGAGAAATGTGTGCAACTGGTTAAGAAGGAGACTCCTTTTTGTATGTCTCATAAGGAAATAACAAAAACTGGGATTATTGGAACACTATTGGCATCAGGGAGTAAGTTGTGCTTCTTTCCAAAGCGTTTGGGATTTTAATATAAAAGAGGAACATGGAATACTTAGGGCGCGGCAACTTAGGATGAGCGCGTGCTTTGCTATTTGCTTACGGAGTTCATACACTGGGGACACCTTGTACTTCTTAGAGTTTTTTCTAGATCAAAGTTGCAGACGTGGCGAAAATTTCCTCAAGTTTTTAAGGTATCTATTGCCAATAACGGAGAAGACATTGAAAAGCTTTACAGTTGCTTCAGGAAATAAGTTTGGGGAGGAATTGGTGGCTGAAGTTATCACATTTGGTGATAATATATCTGAATTTGGTTCGTTGGAACCTCAAGAGCCCAATATCCCTACAATCAGATTTAAAATTTCCAAATATGGAGAAGAAATAAATGGGGAACAAAGTAATGATCAAGTTGTACATGATGATATCAATTCTTCAGCAGATTGTATAGAATGTGAACAAGACAAAGATTCCTCGATGAATCTGCATGATGATGCCGCCATTTCATTCAAAGAAACGTGGAAGACAAAATATGAAAGGGCGGTTTAATGTAACGCTTCAGCATCTCAACCCTCATGTTGGGAAGGAACTACAATTAGTTGCAAAAGAGCTTTGTGGTAAGCTGACAAACTCACTAAGTTTAAGTGAACTTACTATTTTCTTAATTTTAATTGCACACCTGACACCACCATTGCAGTTAGCAGATCTACCATAAAGCGTACATGTACTCAGAGAAAATCGTATTCCTAGGTGGCCATCCAATCCAATAAACAAGGGGAAAACTATTTATTCATTTCAGATACCAAAGTCGAATGATGATGTACAACGTTCTAAGGTGCAATTAGATCTAAAAGGCAGAAGAAATAAAAATCCTCCATCCACAAGGGCAGATTTTCATGATTGCCTTCCACGCACAAATGCTCCTTTGCATCAGCCTGATTTAGGCACGAATACTGGGGAATGCTCTCGAAGTTGCACAAAATTGACTGAGGATGATGTTGTGATCACAACTGTAACACTGAAGGACGACACAGTGAAGATTAAGATAAATATTTCTTCAGCAAAATTGGATAAGCTGAAACAAGAAGTGGCGAGGAGATTAAATATAAATAATGGGAGTTTCAAGTTGAGATATATGGACGAATGCAGTAATATGATTTCATTACTAAGTGATGATGACTTAGACATCGCCATGGAGCAGATGATGAGAAAATTAGGTGAGCCTCTGATCCAAATATCCAATTGATTTTCTACGAATTCATGATTCTTAAGGATACACAATTGAATAATTATTTTTTTCCATGATTGATTTTTCGATGATTACCTTTTTGCACGTACGCTTCTTAAGGATACACAACTAACTATGTACAATATTACGTTAGAGATAAACAATTCTGGTTCAATCAGCATATCTGAAGTTGATTATACTGAAATTACTGGAGTTAAAAATACAGAGACTAGTGGCTGAGGAGATGTTTTATCTTCGCCTATCGTGATTTTATTATTCATATTCCTCTTGCGTTTCGTTCATTAATAATCTGCATTCTACAGAGAACTATAAACTACAGTTGAAGCGTAAAAAGGATGACGTCCAGCCGCCTTCCTTGATTTTCCACGTTGAAGAGTTGGGGAAGGATAACCAGTCTGGTAAAAAGTATCATTTGAGGAAGAAGGAAGTATCCCAAGATAGCTTCATATTGGTAAATTACTATTTTCATATCTAATAATACCATGCGAATGTTAGCTATGCATGTGTTGGTATAACATGGCATCCATTTTCAATTTCCATATAAAGGTTGAAGATTATGCTGTGGACTCGAATAATGAGCAAGAGAAAATAAGTGAATACTGTGGGCGCAGAGATTATGCTGGACGGAACCACTTGGATGCTATGGACCAACAACTCATTGATTCATTCATTGATGGCAATTTTACTGGGTAATTCTCTGAATATCAATATTTAAATAAATTTAGGTACAAACATGCTTTCAATAGTATCCACTGCATGTAACTTAAATCAGTTTCTTTCATTTCTTTTCAAGAGGAGAACACATATGGTCAAGGGGGGTGTTGGTGTAGAGATTCATGGGTGGGAGGCTCACACCTAAAACCAATTGGTGATATAGGTAGAGTTGCTCTCAATCCATATAAGGTAGTATAGGGGAACCATTATAACCGATGTGGGATTACCCAACACCCTCCCCTCGAGATGATATCATCTCGAAATCAAATTTCAATTTCAAATTTACCCAACCCGGGCAACCATGGCTCTGATACCATGTAGAGATTCATGGGTGGGAGGCTCACACCTAAAACCAATTGGTGATAGGTAGAGTTGCTCCAAACCCATATAAGGTAGTTTTAGGCACACATCATATCCGATGTGGGATATCAACACCCTCCCCTCGAGATGATATCCATCTCGAAATCAAATTCAAATATAAATTAATGATTCAAATATACCAATTAGTTTTAGGCACACATCATATCCGATGTTGAGTATGAGCACTCAACTGTAAAGGCAAAAGGATGATCAAACAAGGTGGCTGCAGTTCGTGATCAAGCAGTGGAGCAGTATTTGTTTAGACAGATTTAGTTTTGGGCTTTGTTTCTTTGTTATGGGCCATTTATGTTATTGGGCCACTTATGTCCTTAGTCCACTAGTTAGCATTTGTCAATTGTTTAAATATCTGGCCTATTGCTCCCATTCCAGTTGTAACAAACTGCTTCTTCCTCAATGAAATGAAAATGCATTCTTCTTCCACATTCTCTCGATTCTCACATGGTATCAGAGCGGTTGCGCTCCTAACCTTCGTCTTCCGCACATCAATCTGAGCTGAATTTAGCTTGATTCAGCTCATCTATCTTCATCGGTATGTCTACCAATACAACAGAAACCACTGAAACTACTACACCTCCAGCAGCTCCTCGTCCTGCGGAGCTAAATCTCTCTGTCGCCGATCAACCGCATCTCAAGCTTGCTCCAATACTGTTCGATGGTACAAAATGGAATTCATGGCGGATCGCTGTGCGAAATACTCTCCGAATCAAGGCTAAGATTAAATTCATTGAAGGTACTTTTCCATGTCCTCCGATTGATGATCCACTGCGTGATGAATGGATTCAAGTAGATTGTATGGTGTTGACCTGGCTGCAAAATTCCTTAACTCCTGAAATTACTTGTCAATATCTTTATGCTGAAACCTCTCACAATCTGTGGACTGAGCTTGAAAATTGCTACGGTCAGACTAATGGACCTCAAGTCATTGTGCTTAAAAGGAAATTGGTTAATCTCACTCAAGGAAATAGATCGATAACCACCTATTATAATGATCTTAAATCTCAGTGGCATGCTCTAAAGGCCTTAAAACCTTTTCCTAAAAGCTGTAGCTCAGAAACTCTCAAGGCGCTTAAGGATTCTGAAGAGTATGAACTTTTGGTGCAATTTTTGATGGGAGTGAATGGTGAGTTTGAGCATGTTAGTAATCAGATTCTGTTGATGGATCCTTTACCTCATGTTAGTCGTGCTCATGGAATGTTATGTGGAATTGAGCAAAAAGGAAACAGTGGCATCACAGGAGATAATTCATCCTCCTTTGCACTTGCTACTGTTGATAAAGGAACTGGAGACAAAGGCATTGGACGTGGAAATGGTGTGATTTGTTCCTACTGCAAGAAGAAAGGACATACCAGAGAAAAGTGCTATCAGTTGGCTAACAAGAATGCCTACTGTGACCATTGTAAAAAGAGTGGCCACAACAGAGCAAACTGCTTTATGGTTTCAGGAGTTGTGCCAGACTGGTACAAGACATTGGCAGAGAAAAGGAAGAACAAGTCAATAGCTGGTGCTGTAATTACAGGAACTTCTAGAAATGGCAGTGGTGATGATTTGGAAGGGAGGATTCTCTTCAAACTTGAAGCAAAACTGGATGAACTAGCCAAGAATCACTCTGTGAACATTGCTACACCTATTGACTTTGCTGGAGGGAACTTTGACAGAGAAATAATCGAGCTAGCAGGTAGTACTTCTGACTCTAATTTCCTCAAAGGTTCTTGGTTGTTAGACTCAGGCGCCAGTAGCCATCTTTGTGCTGATCTTACTCATTTGATTGATCCTCAGCCTTTTAACTTTATTAAATCTATATTCCTGCCAGATGGCACAATCAAAACTCCTACACACATTGGCTCAGTTAGATTATTGAAAGATCTAATTGTTCCAAATGTGTTGTTTGTTCCTGGATTGATATTGAACCTACTCTCTATTAGTCAACTCACTAGAGAATTGAAGTGTTTGGCTATCTTTGACCCTACCTCATGCCTCTTGCAGGACCTGAGATCTAAGAAGATCCTGCTCAAGGGTAACTTGCTTCACAACCTTTATTCTTTCTGCCTTGATAGAAATATTACTCCTTATTGTTTTCCTACTCTTGCTGCTGTAGCTAAGTCTGATGATTGTGATCTTTGGCATAACATTCTTGGACACCCCTCCCCTTTGGTCATGTCTAAATTGGGATTTCATGTTGAGGATAAAAATAAGCAGCCTTGTGACATTTGTTCAACTTCAAAATTGAGTAAACTGTCTTTTTCTTCTAGTGAATCCCATGCTTCATCTTGTTTTGATCTAATACATTGTGATCTCTGGGGACCATTTTCTGTTGGGGACAGATCAAATTACAAATACATCTTGACCATTGTTGATGATTGCTCTAGAGCAACTTGGTTATATTTGCTACATTCTAAATCTGCCACCCCAGAACTTCTCTCAACCTTCTTCTCTTATGTTAAAAATCACTTCAATAAAACTGTGAAGACTGTTAGAACAGACAATGGCAGTGAATTCTGCAATAAAACTTGTCTCAGTCTTTTCTCCTCACTTGGAATTGTTCACCAAACTTCATGCATTTATACTCCCCAGCAAAATGGTAGAGTAGAAAGGAAACACAGACACCTTATCCAGGTAGCTCGAAGTCTCCTTCTCACTTCCTCAGTCCCAAAACTCTATTGGGGTGATGCCATGCTTACAGCAGCTCATCTCATTAATAGATTGCCTACTTCTGTTCTTCAATGGAAATCTCCCTGTGAGGTACTCCTTGGCTCAAAACCTGATATTTCCTTCCTTCACTGTTTTGGTTGCCTATGTTATGTAAAAATTCCACAGCCCTCAGGAAAGCTTGATGCTAGAGGCTTGAAGGGTGTATTTCTTGGGGTGGCTTCTGGCAAGAAAGGGTATAAAATCCTTATTCTTGACAGCAAGAAAGTAGTTGTCTCGAGGGATGTAATATTTCATGATACCATTTTCCCTTTCCAATCCAATTCACCTGAGCCTACCTCCAGTACTCCTCCCCACTTCCCTGAACCTGTCCATGATATACCTACCTTGTCTACACCTTATCAGGATTCTCATAAAATCTGTGAGCAGCCCACTGCTACTCACCATAAAGCCAATTCCCATGAGGATCCCACTGCTCCTCATGTTATAGAGCACTCTCCTCTGATCTCTCTCAGATCAGAGAGACACACTCTTAATGATAATTCTTCTGTCTCTCCTACTGAGAGACATGAATCTACACATTCTTTTGAGTTGTCTGCACACAACTCAAATTCAGATTTTCCATCTTCTATGGGAAATCCTATTTCTTCTGATTTTTCTCCCAGCATTAGAGAGGCTGCTGCAGTGCCTTTGGCTCTTGCCAGACCCAAGAGGAATATTCAGAGACCAGCTAAGTACAAGGACTATATTTGTACATCAGTTGAGAACACTGATCATGTCCCTTTGTCCTATGATCAAGCTCATGGTATCCCTCACTGGGACAAGGCTATTAATGATGAAATTGCAGCATTAGAAAAGAATGGTACTTGGGATGTAGTACCTTTGCCTGCTGGAAAGAAACCAATAGGATGCAAATGGGTTTTCAGAGTCAAATGCAACCCTGATGGATCAATCAACAAGCACAAAGCTCGGCTTGTTGCTAAAGGGTTCCATCAAAAATTTGGGAAAGACTTCTTTGAGATCTTTGCCCCTGTAGCTAAAACTATCAGTGTTCGACTTGTTATTGCTCTTGCTGCCTCTCACAGGTGGAACCTCTCTCAAATGGATATAAACAATGCCTTTCTACATGGCAAGCTGGATGAAGAAATCTTCATGAGTTGTCCTGAGGGCCTTCCTACATCCCCAGGTCAAGTCTGCAAACTCAGAAAATCCCTCTATGGCTTGAAGCAAGCCCCTAGGCAGTGGTACACTGCCCTCAAGACCTTCCTTCTCACCTCTGGTTTCCAGTGTACTTACTCTGATCCCTGTGTGTTCTTTAAGTTCACAAATGTTGGTATTATAATCCTAGTGGTATATGTTGATGATATTTTGATCACTGGTGAAGACATTGAGGCCATTGCTGCTATCAAGAAGGATCTACATAAGGAATTCACCATCAAGGATTTAGGTGATGCCTCCTACTTCCTTGGTCTTGAAATAACTCAGTCTTCAACAGGGATTTCTGTAAGTCAACATAAGTATGCCACAGACATCATCTCTGAAGTTGAGCTCCCTGCTCACTCCAAAGTCCACATTCCCTGTCTTTCTCATCATCAATATGATAATTCTGGACCTCTTTTTCATCAACCTCAGTTATTTCGAAGGCTTGTTGGGAAACTTCTCTACTTAGGTTTCTCTAGACCTGATATCTGCTTCAGTGTGCAGCAACTGAGCCAACACATGCATGAACCAACTGTCAATCATTGGAATGGGGTAATACAGGTCCTTCAGTACATTAAGAACACACCTCACATTGGTCTTCATTACCCTTTTGGCTTATCTCTTGAGCTAAAAGGTTACTATGATGCTGATTGGGGGAACTGCCCGACCACTAGGAAATCTCTAACTGGGTTCTGCATCTTTCTTGGAGACTCCCTCATCTCCTGGAAAACCAAAAAGCAAGACACAGTCTGAAGAAGCTCCACAGAGGCCGAGTACAGAAGCCTTGGAGTTACAGCTGCTGAACTGATTTGGGTGGGTTCTCTCTTCAAAGAGCTGCAATTGCCCTTGCCCACTCCTTATCCTCTCCACTGTGATAACATGTCGGCTATTCAACTTGTTAAAAATGCCATCCATCAAGAACGAACCAAGCATCTGGATGTGGGTTGTCATTTTGTCCGAGATCATTTTCAACAGGTTCTCATTGATCCACTCTACATTCCTACCACTCACCAACTTGCGGACATGTTTACAAAAGGTTTAACTCCTCGTCACTTCCACCTCTTTTGCTCCAAGCTGAAGCTGTGGAATGCTCCAGCTTGCGGGGGGGATGTTGAGTATGAGCACTCAACTGTAAAGGCAAAAGGATGATCAAACAAGGTGGCTGCAGTTCGTGATCAAGCACTGGAGCAGTATTTGTTTAGACAGATTTAGTTTTGGGCTTTGTTTCTTTGTTATGGGCCATTTATGTTATTGGGCCACTTATGTCCTTAGTCCACTAGTTAGCATTTGTCCATTGTTTAAATATCTGGCCTATTGCTCCCATTCCAGTTGTAACAAACTGCTTCTTCCTCAATGAAATGAAAATGCATTCTTCTTCCACATTCTCTCGATTCTCACAGTTGGTTGTTCGCTCATCAAGCCTAATCCATCTTCTTTTTGGTAATGTTATATGCGGGGACGTGATCAGTTCGTATTTACAAATTTTGTGTTCCGTGGAGTATAGAACACGGAATGCTATCTTCAATCAAATTGCATACCTGAGCACATACACGACAGTAAGTATATTTATATTTTTTTTTTGCTTGTAATTCCCAAATTTATGTTTTAAATGGATTCTCTTAAAGGAATTTGACATAATTGACATTGTTAGTACCTGTTTGAGCTTTTCATGCAGAGTCTGGAGGTTGTCAGCATCTTTCAACAACAACAACAGCTTGGCAGTTTTGTGAAAGCCAAGTCATGCCCTTTTACTGCCGGGAGTCTTTTGAAGACTACTAGAGCTCATTGCTATATATATATATATTAGTCTTTAGGCGTATAGGGTAATTGGATTCTGATTAGACATATCTTTAAGAGTTTTTCATTTTCAAGTCTTGTGAGTTCTAAGAATTGTATCTTTGAGAGAGACTTGTGTGAAGTTCATTGTATACATTCTTTTTCGTGTTGTAACTCAAGAAAGTGTATTCTTGAGATAGTCTGGAAAGATTCAGGAACGCCAACAAGGAGCTAGGAAGATCAGGTTTGATTCTTTTCATTCACAGCGAGATTAGGAGTTGAGGGGGAGTCTCAACGTCACTAGATCGAGTTGGTAGACTAGAGTCAGAAGTTGTATTTTCTTTGAACTTGTTGATTGCAGCGTAGCCTGGATTGGTATCCCCCGGACGTAAGACAGGAGGTCCGAACCGGGTCAACAAATCATCGTCTTCATTTTTACTTTTCTGTATTCTATTATTCTGTATTGTGATTGTGCGTTGTTCTGACTTCTGATTAACTACCGACTCAAGAATTGGGACCTAGAATTGGTATCAGAGCTGTCCCTCTAACAGATTTACTTGAGGCAGATTCACCATGAGTCGTGAAGTTGCACATCTACGCCCTCCAATTTTTGATGGTACAAACTATAGTTACTGGAAGTCTAGAATGCAGTTTTACCTTCAAGCACTCGGAGACGAAGTTTGGGATGCTGTTGAAGAAAAGTGGGAACCACCCACTAGAACAGATCGACCTGCTGCTGATAGCACTGATCCGCCTACCGTACGCCCTGCCACAAAGGCTGAATACTCTGTCGCTGAGAAGGCCGCCAAACAAGGAAATGCCTCTGCTATGAACGCTGTTTTTGGTGCTATGGAAGAATCACAGCATAGGATGATCAAGAACTGCAAAACCGCCCATGAAGCATGGAAATTCTTGGAAGTTCGTTTTGAAGGTTCCGCAGATGCAAAGATTACGCGTCTACATCGGGTTGAATCACTCTATGACAGGTTAGAAATGTCTGAGGATGAAGATATTTCAACCTATTTTGGAAGATTCCAGGAAGTTGTTAATCAATGCATCGAGCTTGGCATGGAATTTGAAGAAAATAAACTAGTAAGGAAGATGTTGAGGACAGTTTCTTCAAAGTATTCTGGCAAAGTATCAGTTCTTGAAGAGAGTGACAAGATCAACACTATGTCTCTTGAAGTGTTAGTTGGAAATCTCCAAAATTATGAGTTAAATCATTTAAACTCTAAGGACAAGAGTAAGTCGAAGAACATAGCGTTTAAAGCTGAATTGGAAGAGCGATCTGATGATGATCTTGATAAAGAGATGTCCTTATTATCAAAGGTCTCTAAACTTCTTCAAGAAAAGAATAGAAGAGAGTTTCTGAAAGGGAAATCTCAGAGAGGTAGTTCTGGTAATGTTTCAACTGCAGACAGGCGTCAGAAAAAGAGTTTTTCAAAAAGGGATGGAAAAAGTTCAAAGTCTCGAAAGATCAGAGAGCCTGAAAAGTTTGACAAATTCTCATCCATAATTTGTTATGAATGTGAAGGGAGAGGTCATGTTAAAGCAGAATGTCCTACTGCAAAACGGAAGGAAGGAAAGATTTTTCAAGCCACCTTAAGTGATGGTGATTCTGAAGTTGAGAACTCAGAGGAACAACAAAGTGACTCAGATGAAGTTGTTGCCTTCATGCTCAGAGATAGCAGTCCCTCAAAAGGTAATTCTAACTTGTCAGATTACTCTACTGATGAGGATGATTCTTTTGTTTCAGGTGATCTAAAGGAGTTATATTCAAAGTTACTTGATGTTTATGATGAGCTAAAGGAAGAATATGATATTGCTTGTTCTGAGAACAAGAAGTTATTGGCACAACTGACAGACATCGGACTTGCTCATGACAAACTTGAAGTTGAGCTTAACAAAGTTCTTGAGGAATCAAAGTCTCTTAGCTACAAGTTGTCAGAATCTGAAGCAAAATGTATCAGACTCTCAGAAGATAACAAAAATCTTGAAGCTGAACATGCCAAACTAAAATCCAAGTTCTCAGATTTGGAAAGGTTTGAAAAAGGTAAAGGTAAATTGAATTCTGTTATTTCTATGTGCAAACAACCTGGTGATTTTACAGGTATTGGTTATAAAAAGAAAGGCAAGCAAAACAGACCCAAATCCTTCAAGAGAAATTTTGTAAGTGGAGGATATCTTGGTGAAAATTCAAACAGACCAGCTACTCAAGTCAACATTCCTACTCAAGTCAACCTTGCACCTCATGATTCCAAGGATTGCATATATTGTGGACTACCAGGACATCAAGCTGATACATGCTTAAGGATTGTTCGAGATCTTATCAATGGAAAACCAGTTGTCTGGCCATCATTAGAACTGCAAAAGAAGATTCTAATCCGTAAGGCATGGGTACCAAAAGTTTCCTATAAACAATCTCTAGGTCTTGTTGTTTTATCTTTGCAGGAACAACAAAAAGATGTCCAATGGTATTTTGATTCTGGATGCTCAAGGCACATGACCGGATCAAGAGATATACTTCAAAACTTTAGAAATCAAGACTGTGGTGAGGTGATGTTTGGTGATGGTGTTAAAAGCAAGATCTCTGGATTTGGCTCAATTGACAAGGGAGTTCTTTCTAATCTCTCTAAAGTCTATTTTGTTAAAGGCTTAACTACAAATTTAATTTCTATAAGTCAATTGTCTGGATTTGGCTCAAAAAACGGATAGCAAATTTTTGTAGCGGTCCATCTAAATAACTCGTTGTATTAATTATTTAAAATTAAAATAAAATTCTTATAGTACCGATAATTATCTACTTAATCAATTGGGCGATAGACATGGGCCTAATTAATTGTAGGTAGACATAATGAATCATACTTTAAATAATTAAATAAATATATAAATAGAGAGTAAACAAAAAGTAGGGACCACAGGCCTCACACTATATCAATTATTAAATGTTATGTTATGTTCTTCTTAGGGATTCCTTATACATATTTTCCCATAATATATATTTAATTTCATAAATGTTCAGAATTTATTTAAATTTCTTCATCAGTCATATATATATGTATATATATATATCTAACTATACTAAATGACGACTCATTCAGTCTTCCATATTGGCATTAAAAGTATAAGAACCAAATTGATTTTATGTACAAATTGTGGACTAAATTGGGCATTATGTATAAATTACAGGACAAAATAGGTATTACCCTTCGTACTAATTGTCACTTACGGTCCGTTTGGTTGGAGGGATCTTGGATTGACTGTGGGAATGTGATTGCTGGGAATGTGAGATTACTGAGAATATGAAATTGCTGTGAATCTTATTTTTTCATATTTTAAGATTATTGTGTTTGGTTAGATTGAGAATCTTAGATTTCTAATTCTAACTAATTACAGTAATGCCCTTAAATTTTAATTAAACAAAATTAAAAATATGTCATTTTTTTATACAATACAAAATATTTTAACATATTTATTTTTTAAAATATAGAAAATTCTTTATAATAATTTATTTTATAATATTAATAATTTAATTTAATGTCTCTAATCTTTATTATTTTTATTTTATATATAGGAATATAAATAAATTTTAAGCAAATATGAGAATAAATATTTTTTTTAAAAATGTTTAAATAATTTAGTATTTTTAATTGATTTTTAAAAATTAAATTATATATTATCATTTTAAGAATACAAAATATCTCAATTTATAAAACAAAATAACTATAGAAAATATAAGAGTATAAAAGACAAATTAGTATAAAAGTATGAAAAATGAAGGTGGTAATCTTAGAATACCTGCTTTCTGAGTGGGAATGTGATCACATTCCCACTCAAAACCCCCAAGATTCCCACCTCGGTGGGAATGTCACATTCCCCAATGAAACATGCCCTCGAACCAAACATGGGCATGTTTCATTTTTTACCCACATTCCCGATGGGAATCTTGGATTCCCCCAAACCAAACGCCCGTAAGTTTTAAGGTCAAAATTGGTCATCATTACATAATTAAATTACAAGTCCCTATTGAGAAATTTAAATACATTATGAAGGATTATGGAATTAAAGGTAACTTAAAGGACGATTTTGATCTTTATCCCGACATCAGGCATGTGGATCGTGGTATTAATTTATTTATATTTTATATTGTGAATTCTTTTCTTATATAGTCATATGTCATGTATATATATATTTCTCATATAAAAGATAATCTTATACTAGACAAGATAAGAATTATCTGTTTTAGCGACCGAAATTTTTTTGGTAAAATTTGGTCACTAAAAAGATTAGCGACCGAATTTCGTTAGGTACCACATTTTTAATGACCGAAAATTCGTTAGCTACCACAGTCTTAGCTACCAAATCTCCAATTATTCTAGTAGGAGAGTTTATGCTTTGCCATCGTATCAATTGAATATGTGGTGAGGTAATACAGATCCCTTCAATCTAAATTAAAATTGTGGATTCGTACTATGGGTATAAAACAGGTTTAAAATATCTAATAGAAAATAACGCTCCCTTTTGAGTTCCATGTTCCCTCAATCCTAATTAGTCTTTGTTTTTTCGATTAAAAGGGGTCGAAGCCTATTTCATTCAAAAATTTGATGTGAGTGGTACAAACCCATAGAATCATGTATCAAGAGCATCCTGACCATGATCGAGAGGACGAGTAAAGTCAATCCTAATTAGTCTTTTTATGGAACCTTGTCTTTAGAAAAATAGGAGGAAGATTTTAGGTTAATCATTTAAAAGAAAATATATTTAAATATCATCACTATCAAAACTTTGAAGCAGCTCTCTTTTGATATATGAAACCCACCCATTCCTTCACATCAAACATACCTCCTAGCTAAAACATGAAGGAACTTTCAATCGTCCTTTTCTCCCTTCTCCTG
The DNA here is from genome assembly GCA_030278955.1 of Hygrophila difformis. Taxonomy (NCBI): domain Eukaryota; kingdom Viridiplantae; phylum Streptophyta; class Magnoliopsida; order Lamiales; family Acanthaceae; genus Hygrophila; species Hygrophila difformis. The sequence goes on along the minus strand of JAOANR010000006.1, from coordinate 45,468,578 downwards.
CTGCCCGCCGCCGCCCTGGCCGCCTGCACTCCGACGACTCTGCCGCCGCCAATGATGCTGAAGTCCTTAGCTGCCTGAGCTGGCGGCTCGCCGTGGAGACCAACAATATCCGGGACTGGCCGGTTGTCCCGGGGATATGCGTGGCACACGTGGCTATGTACATGATGGATCCAATCTTGGAAGAGCTTACGCAGTACAAACAAGACCTCCGGTTGACCATCGACCTAGCCCTCGAATATCTGGCCACGCTCACCCCTAACAAGCAGAGAAATGACACGTGGGTCTTCGGCCTCACCAGCACCCTCATCTCTAATCTTCAATACTACATCTACGACGATATCCCATTCGGGTAATCTCCCTAATTCATTCATTCCTGTCCTGCCCCCACACGGATTACGAATTCTGTGTTTTGTGTACATACTCAGGGGCCAGGCGTTCGACGAAGTAAAGTACTACAAATGGTTTGAGACGGCGGACATGCCGACGGTGCCCTATGTTCAGGAGCTGTTTAACGCCGTCAAGAATAAGGGTTTCAAGATAGTCATCATTTCCGGAGTCTGGGAATCATACAGATCTGTTGTGGAATCCCAGTTGGCAACCGTTGATTACGTTGGTTGGGAGAAGCTCATAATCAGGCCGTACGTCTATATATTATATTGCACTCTACTCAGATCTGTATTACCCTTAATAACGTTTGTTTATAAAATTAATTAATTTTTAAAATTGAGAATGTGATGTGGCAGGAAGAGTGCGATCAAGACAGGAGCTTTCAAAGGCGGGCGCGAGGGAGGAGCTGAGGGCAAGCGGGTACAATGCGGTCGGATTTGTTGGAGACCAGTGGATTGATTTCCCATACGGAATTTATGCAAGGGATCGCACCTTCAAGCTGCCTAATCCCATGTACTACGTCTCTTAATTCACCACAAATAATTATATACCCTGTTTCCAAATATTATATTATACACAATATATATATATCTTTATGATACGTCTTCGATCGAGTGTAATGTGTGTGCCAGTAAAGTGTATTAATTCTTATTTCTGAAGCCAATTATGCGGGATAGCGGGAGCATCAACTTTGGGTGTGTTATACACGTTTGCCTTTTCGTGGATGGGTTCGGCGATCATTAGCGAAAAATTGGGTTCATAGATGGGTTCGGCGATGATTAGGGTAGTTAATGGACAGATTAGTCTAATTCGATATTCTTAAAATGATTTTGGAAATTGAAAAAACATATATGGGAGTAAATGAGTTTTTTTTTTCATTAAAGAAATCGAACAAACCAAAAACTGAATATAACAATAACAACAACAATAATAATAATAATAATAATAATAATAATAAGAATAATAATAATAATAATAATAATAATAATAATAATAATAATAATAATAATAATAATAATAATAATTGACAGGTCCCGATAGATGAACACTGTAAAACTGCGTTGTGCCCACAACTTGCACACAACTGAAAACAGATAACAAGGCCAAAAACAGATTGCAGAATAAACAAAATAACACAAGTATTTGTTTACCCAGTTCGGATCATCCGATCCTACATCTGGGGGATCCCAATCCAGGCATATTCACTATCAATCAAGGAAAACAGGTAAACCCATCTGTTTACATAGAAAGCTCCTTCAACCGTACCACACTAGGACTCCCGATTTGTCACCTAGACTAACTCCAGGAGGGAACAGAGTATAACACCTATACCAGACACTAAACTTGCTGAAAACACACTTCAATCCCAATGCTAGGCTAAGCAAGCTTCTACCCTTGTGATAGCTACTCCCCAAGTTAAGTTCAAAATACTCAACAAACAATGAACATAGCTCTAAGCATTTCCAAATGATAAATCTTGCAAAGTGAAGAAATGCTAGCTAAGATCTAACAACTATCTCTATCAAGAACAAGAAAAGATTACCCCTTGCTGAGAAAAACAGCTTGATAGAGATACTCATGAAGAACCTCATGTTCTTCTCATGATCCGCAGCTCTCAATCTCTCAAAGATGTTATTCTGTGTAATACTCAAATGTTACAGCCACCAAATGATTGAGGCAATACCATAAAAACATGGAGAGCACGGATATCTAGGCCCATGGGCTGGGGAAAAGCCCTAGACAGCTGTCACTCTAACAGCTTTTGTCTTTTCTGCTCCAGGGGACATAACATGAGCTGGGTTGTGTTCACATCCCTCACACAACGATCATCTGCACAAGAATTTTAAGCACAGGAACCCAACAATCTCCCCCTTTGTGGGATGATCGTTCAAAACACAACATGGGATGCAGAACCAACAAATACAGCAAATCAAATCATGAATACAGGGAAATAATGCAAGTAATCAGAAAAGCAAATCCCCATACATCAATACCCCTAAGCAGCAGTCATTCAACACTAAATCCCCAGACCATTCAGACAAAAGAAATAAGCAGATCAAGTAAAGCAAGTCTGTTCAGCAGACAACAGTACCAGCAACCAATAAAGTCAACAGCCAAAGTACCCTCAACACAGTTTTCAATAGTTCAAAAAGATGTGTCAAAGAAGTTCACACAACCTGTCTCCAGCAACAGCCATCCATCCCATGTTTCTCCCCCTTTTTGAATGATCAGTCAGAATCTGTCTCCTCAGAATCAGCTCGAGGATCCGGCTCATCAAAGGATCTGGGAAACAGCAAGGTCAGCCTATGTAGCCTTCTCTTGAGCCCGAGCATGTCCTGGCTCATGGAGTTCAGCTTCAGACTAATAGCATTCATCTCCTCCTTCATATGCTGTACCAGCTCATCACCAGCCTTGGGAGGTCCAAATTTGAAATCATTGTGAAATGTAGACAGATTTGGAGCAGGTTTATGCTTTCGAATCTTAACCGATGACTCCCCCTGCAAAGCAGCTATACCCTGTTTCTCACAGAACAAAGAGATTAAACCAGGAAATGGTAGCAGGGTATTCTTATCAATCTTGGAGCTAGCAAACTCCACCATTTTCTCCAGGACAATCCAACCATAATTGACAATCTCAGGGCAGTGCTCAATCGAATACAGTAGCTTTCCCATGATTGTGCTAAGTTGAGAGTTGTTCGAAGTAGGAAACACATTAGCAGCACATAATTCGAATAGGCAGGAATACTTCATGGTTAGCTCAGAGGGAATCACACCAGATCTACCAAAAGAAGTCTTCTTCTTGTTGGATATCTCAAAAGCAATTCTATCAACAGGCTCATTCAACAAATCAAAAGGATCAGATATCTCCTCAAACAGTGGTAGTGTTAACAACTCATTCACAACGTTTGGAGAGAAATCAAGTAATTTTCCTCTAACATAAACTTTGCAGAACCAGGGGGAAGCAGAATCAAGCAAATCAGGACTCAAATTCGCATAAAATTCTCGAACTAAGACAGGATTATACCACTTCAATTTAGAGGACCAAAAACTGAGATGCTTGTTATGTAAATATTCAACGTACCCAACATCTCTGTACAATGAATGAGTGAACCTTTCCTCTTCGATGAAAGCCCTTTCCCTGAGTTTTGATTCCTCAAAATTCTTAGCATTTTCAGTGAAAAACTTCTCTGAGAATGCATCAGACTCCTTCAAGATGGGAATCTCCTTCTGTTTGGATTTCTTGCTCCGTTTGCTTTTCCTAGCAGGCTTGCTGGAGGTTGCTGCTGCTGGTGCCTTCCGCTTGGGAGCACGAGAACGCAAAATCCTTAGACTCTCGGCCAGGGTAGCAGTCTCTTCATCAATATCGGCCGAGGTCAAAGGAACTTCTCGAGGTTGTGGACCAGAAGTGCCAACATCATCAGGGTCTTCAAAAGGCACTTTGGTGGGAGTTCCTCCCTCTACAATTGGAGGTGAAGAATCTTGAGGCCCAGAACCCCCATTTCCACCAGCATTCGCACCCTCTTCCACAGACGGGTCTGGATCGTTCAAATCAGGAACATTGGCAGTAGGATCAACACCCTTGGACTGAGCGGTGTCACTTTCCTTTTCTTGATCAGCCATAAACTCATCAGTGGCACGCTCAATCGATTCTTGAGCATCCTGAAACTGTTCAGACTCAGAAATCTCTTTCTGACGAGCCCTATACTCCGAATCATCAACCGCAAGAGGTGTGGCATCAATAGGGTCTCCGGGAATGTCGTCCATCGGATTGTGTTGAGAAGATGATGCCATATTTCGAGAGGACTGGAGAGAAACTGTTTTGCCGATGAGAAGGAACAAATGAGGGCGGAGGGAAGAACGAACAAATGAATTTGGGAAAATACAGAGACGGTTTTCAAAAGAAGGAAGGACACCTGCCATAAAGCTGCCGGTTACCCCAAGTAGTAACTGCCACGTGTCCATTACTCCCCCTCACTCCTACATCCGCCAATACAAGTATATCCGGTCACCTCTCCTCCTTGTAGATAAGTGGGCCATTTGTTTAATAAAACAAAGAAAACCAGGCCCACTTCCGATAACCTCTCAATCCAGAAGACAAAGGCCCAAGCCCCTCCTCAACTCCTACAATCTGTTAGAGTCAAGAGGCTTAGTCAAGATGTCAGCCAGTTGTGCACATGACGCAATGTGTACTATTTCACAGATTTTGTCTTCCACCAAATCCCTTATAAAATGAAATCTGATATCAATATGCTTACTCCTGCTGTGATTCACTAGATTTTTACTAATGTTTATCGCACTAGTATTGTCACAATGTACCACAAAGTTGTCTTTGAGAATACCATAATCCAGTAGCATTTGTCTCATCCATACAAGTTGTGTACAGCAATGAGCAGCCGCAATATACTCTGCCTCAGCTGTAGAGAGGGCAACCACATTTTGTTTCTTAGAATACCAGCTCACAAGGTTGTTACCAACATAAAAGCATCCTCCAGTAGTCGATTTTCTATCATCCAAACTTCCAGCCCAATCAGAATCAGTATAGCCAGTGAGGTCGTTGTCTGCACATCTGGAATACCACAATCCCAACTTCTGTGTTCCTTTAATGTATCTTAATATCCTCTTAACAGCTTTCAAATGTGACTCTTTTGGAGCAGATTGAAATCGAGCACATAATCCAACACTGAAGCTAATATCAGGTCTACTTGCAGTTAAATACAAGAGACTACCAATCATACTCCGATAGAGTTTTTGATCAACAGGTGTGCCAGATTCATCTTTAGATAGCTTCTCATGTTGTCCCAATGGAGTTCTCAACACTTTACTGTCCTCCATTTTAAACTTCTTGAGCATGTTCCCAACATATTTTTCTTGATTCAAAAATATGCCCTTCTCGGATTGCTTGACTTGAAGTCCAAGGAAGTATGTAAGTTCGCCCATCATACTCATCTCAAACTCAGTTTGCATAGAGTGTACAAACTCATCTCTTAGAGCTTCTGAAGTAGATCCAAACACAATATCATCTACATAAATCTGAGCAACAAGAAGATGGTTGTGTGTCCGCTGTACAAACAACGTCTTATCGACCGTTCCTCTAGTGTATCCCTTCTTTAGAAGATAAGAGGACAATCTCTCGTACCAAGCACGTGGTGCTTGCTTAAGACCGTATAAAGCCCTTTTCACTCTGTAGACATGATTTGGAAAGTCTGGACTCTCAAATCCAACTGGTTGAGACACATAGATTTCCTCCTTGATTGTTCCATTAAGAAAGGCAGTCTTAATGTCCATCTGAAATAATTTGAATCCAAGAGAACATGCCACAGCCAATAGTAAGCGAACAGCCTCAATCCTTGCAACTGGTGCAAAGGTCTCTTCATAATCTAGCCCTTCGATTTGAGTAAATCCCTGAGCTACTAAACGAGCTGTGTTTCTGACCACTACATCTTTCTCATCAGTTTGTTTCTGAACACCCATTTTGTTCCAATAATATTAGTGTCTGGAGGTTGTGGTACCAACTCCCACACATCATTCCTCTTAAATTGCAACAATTCATCTTGCATGGCAGCTATCCACAATTCATCCTTTAGAGCTTCCATAGCATTCTTAGGTTCAACTTGAGAAACAAAGCAGCTCATAACATAAAAAGAAAGACTTGCCAGTTCAGTGAAGTCAATTTGTTGCTGTTGTTGACTCCTAGTCTGTCTTGGTGCTTTAGGATCACCAATGACATCATCTTGTGAATGATACTTTAACTCCCTCGGTCCTTCCTTAGGTCCTTTTCTCTTAGGAGCATCAGGTTGCACTGGTGGCTGTACCTCAGGTGTATCATCATCAGATACTACAACAGGTTCAGTGGCAGAAACGTCTGGTTGAACGTGTTGTTGTGGCTGAGTAGTACACACACTATCCTCATCATCATGACTTTGAGGTCTCACCACCGGTATAGCATCATCATCATCTCTCACAACTGGTCGATCATCAAAGACAATATTCATAGACTCAATGACTTTCTTTGTTCTCTTGTTGTAAATCCTGTAAGCTCTTGAATTAGTAGAATAACCAAGAAAAATCCCTTCATCAGACTTCGAGTCAAATTTCCCAAGAGGAATTCGATCATTCAGCACATAACAAGTGGTTCCAAACACATGAAAGTAGGATACATTTGGAGTTCTCCCTCTCCAGATCTCATAGGGTGTGTTCTTTGTATGAGGTCTAAAGAACACCCTATTAATAATGTAGCAAGCTGTATAAACCGACTCAGCCCAGAATTCCTTCTTCAATGTACTAGCATGTAACATAGATCTAGCCATCTCTTGTAGAGTTCTGTTCTTACGCTCTACAACTCCATTCTGCTGCGGAGTCTTTGGGGATGAGAATTCATGGGAAATTCCATGGTTGTGACAGTGTTGTTCAAACAACCTATTCTCAAACTCCTTTCCATGATCGGTTCTGATGCGAGCAATCTTAGAATCTTTCTCAGCCATAAGCTTCAAGGCAAGCTTCTCATAGACAGCAAATGTCTCATCCTTAGTTTTCAGAAAATCTACCCATGTGTATCTTGAGTAGTCATCTATGCACACAAAGATGTACCTCTTCCCGCTAAGACTTGGAACTTCGGTTGGCCCCATCAAATCCATGTGTAATAATTCCAGGCATCTTGTAGTTTGAACTTGATCAGTAAGTTTGTGTGAAGCATGAATCTGCTTGCCCTTTGCACAATCTCCACAAACAATATTCTTCACAACTGGTAGTTTCGGCATCCCACGCACAACACCAGAATTACTGATTTTAACAAGAGACTTGTAATTGATATGACCACATTTTCTATGCCAAAGCTGCATCTCGTCCATATGAGTAGACATAGCCAAGCTAGACCTATCTTTCAGTGTATAGCAGTTGTTCTTGGATCTACCGCCCATCAGAACACATTTCTTACCCTCCTTCAAGACTTTGCATGACTCCTTTGTGAATCCCACAAAATGATCATCATCACAAAGTTGACTAATCGAAATAAGATTGGTTGTGAGTCCAGAGACATAGTATACCTTGGAGAGTATAGACAGATTTTCATCTTGAAGTGTTCCATAGCCAGAAATCCTCTTCCTTACTCCATCACCAAAAATAACTTCACCACAGTCTTCTCTAATGAATGTCTTGAATAGATTTTTGTTCCCAGTCATGTGACGTGAGCAACCACTATCAAAGTACCACTTCTTGCTGGATGACAATGCTTTCTGAAGTGAAAGAATCACCAAACATTTTGTTCGAATTTTCTTAGGCATCCATTCTCTTTTAAACTTGATACGCTTCTGTAGTTCCTCTGAAGGCCACACAATGGGTTTACCACGTAGTATGTCTCGCACTAATATGTTGCAAGTGTCAACACTGTGTCCAGGGAATTTACAGTATTCACAGCAACGTTGAACTTTAACTGGACAGTCATCAACATCCATGTTAAGACCACTGTTATCAACAATCTTCTTGACAGGAGCAGCTTGTAACAATCCACCTTTCACAAATTTCCTTGACGGGGTTGAAGTAGAAGCTTTTCCTTTATGAAAACCAATTCCAATGTGATCTGTAGATGCTTTTCCTTTGCATATCATCTCATCTAATTTCTCCTTACTCTTCATCATAGCATCATAATGATTGACTTTAGTTAACAGCTCAAGATTAATAGACATGAGAGCCTTCTTCTCTTCTTCCTGACTCGCCAAGGAGCTTGTAAGATTAGCTAATTCACTTTTCAATTTCTGAATTTCTTCATCTTTAATATCACAGGTAGCAGTGAGATCATCAACTTTAACCAGAAGTCTTTTGTTCTCACCAAGTGCACATTTGTGATCTTCCTTTAACTCAGCAAAGGCTTCTGCTAACTCATCAAACTCCAGATCTTCTCCTTCTTCTTGATCCTCATCAGAGGTAGATGAAATTGAAGCATTATCGTCTCCATGAGCCATGAAAGCAATCTCACCATCTTCTGACTCTTCTTCACTCTGATGTGTCTCTGATGTGTCACTGACCTCATCATCACTGAGAGTTGCATTAAGTGCTTTCCCTTCTCTCCTTTTAGCAATGGGACATTCTGACTTCTTGTGCCCAATACCTCCACAATCATAACACTTAAGTTCCCTAAATGATTCAGGTAGATCAGAAAGGATGATTTTTCTGGTCTTCTTCTTATCATTGTTTGAGGAACTGCTTTTGTAAGGTTGTTTCTCTGTTGTGCGCTCCTTGCCCTTACCACGATCAAATTTGCCTTTACCAAAGGATTTGGCCCTTTTGTTTTGCAAGAATCTGGACAACTTTTTAGACAAATAAGCTTTCTCTTCTTTAGAAATACCATCACCTTCTTCTACCTTGAATGCAAGAGCCTTAGATTGGCTTTCCTTCTTTCCAGGTGAATCATCTCATAAGTTCTCAGAATACCAATAAGATTATCAAGAGACATGGTCTTAATCTTATCCATTTCTTCAAGAGCAGAAATCTTAGAAGAATATTTCTCAGACACTGTACGAAGCATTTTCCTCACAAGAATGTTGTTATCATACTTTAATCCAAGGAGGTGTGCCTGATTAACCAGATCCTTGAATCTTTCAGCATAGGAAGTAATGCTTTCATCATCTTGCATCTCCATTCTGTCAAAGGCAGATTCAATACGTTGTAGCTTGGTTGAGCGCACATCATCAGATCCTTCATGTGCATTAGAGAGTGAAGTCCAGGCTTCATAAGCAGTAGAGCATGTCGAGATCATTTTATATTGTCCTTCATCGACGGCACTAAATATAGCATTAAGAGCACATGCATTTCCTTGAAACAGTGCTTTCTCCTTAACAGAGTATTCCTCATATGGTGTAGCCTCATAGGTAACAATAGCTTGTTCACCAGTTCCAGCTCTGATTTCTTTCACTGGTTCCTTGTACTCAGTCAGCACAGCTTTCCATGATTCTGGACCAAGAGATTTTAGAAAGATCAGCATCCTATTCTTCCAATAGCAATAGTTTGAGCCATCAAACAGAGGAGGCCTTGTAGTAGAGAATCCTTCACGATTCATCCTTTAAAGATCGAGTTCGAAAAATACCAGAAAGAACTCCTGCTCTGATACCAATTGACAGGTCCCGATAGATGAACACTGTAAAACTGCGTTGTGCCCACAACCTGCACACAACTGAAAACAGATAACAAGGCCAAAAACAGATTGCAGAATAAACAAAATAACTGTAACACCCCGGATTTGATAACCCAGGCCGAGGTGTCACCGCCGCATCCCCCTAGCAAGACACGGCTTCCCGAGCTCGCTAAGGAAATGCAAGGCTTGTGGGTATGCAAAAGATTTAAAACATTCAAGATATAGTCCGGAAATTTATAATACTTAAAACGATAGTAGTAATCATCATGCGCGAAAAAGTAAATAGAGTAAATGCAGCGGAAAGTAAATCACGGCCAACATGGCCAAATCCTCGGGTTTAACAGACCCGGTAAAACAGTACTATGATGCAGAAAGCGAAATGTTCATAATAATTCCCCCCAAGTGCATGCGTATGCGTCACTCGACATACTCTATAAAAGAAAAATGACAACGGTTGTCAGTATAAAAATATACTGAGTAAGTTAATCCCTAACTAACAAATAAAAGGGGTTACAAGTGTTTAAACTAAAGATTTCGCTTATCGTACGAGAATTTAAAAATACATGATTTATTAGCAGCGGAAAATTATGATTAAAGAACTTAATTTAAAAAGCGTAATCTAAAGCATAATTTAAGACGCATAAAATTTAAATACGTAATTAAAGACAGGATAAATACGATTTAAGCATAATGAAACACTCACACGAGTCTTTTACTTTTCATCCCGTAAACTAAGAAGAGGACACCATACCGGGAGATCACTAACGAGGCAATCTCAACATAGGACCACTAACGAGGCAGTCCAAACAATGGGAGACCACTAACGAGGCAGTCTCAAAGATAGTAGGACCACTAACGAGGCGATCCAAAAAGATAGTAGGACCACTAACGAGGCGATCCACAAATACAGCGCGCGAGATCACTAACGAGGCAATCTCAGATAGTAAGGAGACCACTAACGAGGCAGTCTCAAAGATAATGATAGTATGAAGATCGGCTCAGCCTAGTGAACGGGATTTTTCGAAAGTTCGTATTTCAAAGTTATCAAGGATCGATATCGCGTTTTCATAGTTCGAGTTTTCTCAAGTTCGAAAAATCCTATTCGAGGCAATTCACGCCTTTCTTAATTTAAAATTCGTTTTTCCTCCAAAAATTCTGAAACTTGGCCAGTAACTCAAAAACACACACACGAACAACTTTCATGTTTTAAGTTTTTGGAAATAAGGTTCCGAAGTGAGTTAAAATTTGAGTTTATTGCAAAGAATAATTTACGTCTTAAAAACTGTTTTCGTCACAGGTTCGTGTAACGCCGATTAAAAATTCATTTCAAAACCAATCGATGTGAAATTTTTACAGTAACTACACGACACATTAAGGAACAACTTTCATGTTTTAAGTTTTTGGAAATAATGAATTCTTGGTACTCAAAAATCGTGTGCAACACACTGCATACTCATGGCCCTTAAAACGAATTCAAAACAGTTCTAAAAACTTGGCCGATTGACATATCAAATGAACACCAAAATTCGTGAAATTTTGTAGGCATAATCTAGACACAATTATCTACAACTTTTGTTTAGAAATGCAAAGTTAAATCATTCGAAAAATGGGTGAAAAACATGCATCAAGTTGAATGAAGGATTCTGTCACAGATTTAAAACGTTCGGTTTGTTACAGAAAGTTCATGGCGAAAATTGGGATAGCAAAACTTAATGTCAATGGCTGAAATTTGGACACAAGGTAGATAAAGGTGTTAGGAACAACTTTTATGTTGAAAAATTTTCGGTTTGAATTCCCGAAGGTCGAGTTTTTGGCGAGTCTTTAAAATTGGACGAAAATAGGGTTTTTGAAAACCGATTTTTGTTACAAGCCTATATCTCGAGATTTAAACAACAAACAACCGCAAAAATTTGTGAGTAAGGCGTTAACTTACTTAGAATGATGTTAGGGTCGCTGGATTGGGTTTCCGGATGTCCTAGGGTCACGACGAACGGCCAACTTCTCCGATCGCTTTTTGTTCGTTTTCCGACGTGAAATCGTAGTAAGGAAATAATGTTAGAATTCGAGTTTCAGAGATCTATGGACGAATTGAAACATTGCACAATGGCTTACCAAGAGTCTAGAGGGCAGGGCTTGGTTCCTTTTGCCTTGTCGTCGCCGGAATACTCGCCGGAAAGTGGATTCGGAGGGATTTTGGACTTGGAGAGAAAATTGAGGGTGGAGGCTGGTATGTTTCTGAAAACTTAGGGTTTGGGACGCCCTATTACCGTCCTATAGCCTTCCCTAAGGCTGGGATTCGGTTGCCATGGTTAGGGGTATGGTTTTTGGCAAGAAAATCACCATGGAAGGAAAGTTTACACTTTCAGCACCTCTGGCGCGCTGGTGGCGCGCACCTAAGCTTTTGTCCGCGCGGAGCACGCGTGCCAGGCCTGGCGTCGCGACGCCCTTGGCCGCGCGGTGGCCGCGCGGCGGCGCGCGGACAGCGCGGGCCGGCCGGACCGGCCGGTTCGGCTCCGCGTGTTCCGTCGGGTCTTCCCTCGCTTTCCCCTATCGGTTTTCTACGTGTTGGCTCGATTCTCTGGGGCGTCTTCGTTGCGGAATCTTCTCCTTAATCTTGTTACGAGTCCGGCTTATCGCTCGCAACATTTCCGGGTCCTACTTAGCCTAGTCTAAATTGGTTTCAACATCCCCTATCGTCCTTGTGGTCTAATTCGTGATGTATTTTGTGATTTATTTCGTGACTGAACTTAGAAATTAGTTCTAAGCTGCCTACGTACCCTGTGAAGGGATCAAGTCATGACGTAGTTCAAAACAATTTGAATTTGTTTTTCCTCGGGTGTTACATCCTCCCCCCCTTAAGAATACAGTTATGTCCCCATAACTGTGGTCGGGTCGTCTTGGAAGAGGGTAGGGTAACGTTGCCTCATGTCGGCTTCCAATTCCCAGGTTGCCGTCTCCGTCTCGTGGTTGGACCACAGGACCTTGACCATCTTTACAGTTTTATTCCTTGTCACCCTTTCCTTGTAGTCGAGTATTTGCACCGGGGTTTCTTCATAGGTCAAGTCATCATCCAATTCGATTACGTCCGGTTGGAGTACATGCGACGTGTCGGGCACATACTTCTTTAGCTGGGAAACGTGAAACACGTTATGGACGCGTGCTAGTTGAGGCGGCAGCGCCAGCCGGTACGCCAGATTCCCTACTCTCTCTAGGATCTCATATGGCCCTATGTATCGTGGGCTCAGTTTCCCCCGCTTGCCAAAGCGCATTACGCCCTTCATTGGCGAGACCTTCAGCATGACCTTGTCACCGACTTGAAATTCCAAGTCCTGCCGTCTCACGTCCGCATAACTCTTTTGCCGGTCCTGAGCGGCTCTCATCTTCCCCTGGATAACCTTAACTTGCTGAGCCATGTCCTCCACCAGTTGTGGCCCTACTGTCATTACTCGATCGTTCTCTTCCCAACTCAATGGGCTCCGGCATCTTCGTCCATACAGTGCCTCGAAGGGCGCCATGCCGATGCTCGCATGGTAACTGTTGTTATAGGAGAACTCGATCAAGGGTAAATGGTGCTCCCAACTTCCCTTGAATTCCAACACACAAGCCCTCAACATGTCCTCCAGCGTCTGTATAGTTCGCTCCGTCTGTCCATCCGTCATAGGGTGGAACGCCGTACTCATCTTTATCTGCGTCCCCAGAGCTTCTTGCAGCTTGGTCCAAAACTGGGAGACGAATCTGCTATCCCTATCCGAGATGATGTCATGCGGCACCCCGTGCCGGCGTACCACATTGTTTATGTATGCTCTTGCTAGTTGGTCCATTGTCCAAGTGTCCTTCATCGGGATGAAAATGGCGGCCTTCGTTAACCTATCCACGATCACCCAGATCTTATTCATTCCTTTTGGCGATCGTGGCAACCCTGAAACAAAATCCATGGAGATGCTATCCCACTTCCAGCTTGGGATCTCCAATGGTTGCATTAATCCTAAGGGCTTTTGCCGTACTGCCTTGATCTTCTGGCAGGTAAGGCACCTTGCCACGAATTCGGCCACCTCTCTCTTCATGTTCGGCCACCAATAATTTTTCTTCAAGTCCTTATACAGTTTATCCCCTCCGGGGTGGACCGAGTAGGGGGTGCTATGGCTTTCCTCCATCACCTTCTTCTTCAGATCTGCGGACTCCCGCGGTATACACCATCTTCCCCTGAAGCGGATGCTCCCGTCCTCGTGAACCTGGAAATCTACTACCTTTCCTTCGGCAATGCTTCTCCTTATTTCCTCCATCTGTTCGTCACTCGATTGAGCGAGTCGTATTTCTTCGAATACGGTAGGGCTTACTACCATTGCGTTGACGACCTCGGTTACCGTACCGGGCTGCACCAGTTCCAGGCTTAGTTTCGCCAAATCTCTGTACAATTCGGCCGGTATCACCAGTGAGTTCGTGACATGTTGCGCCTTCCGACTCAAGGCGTCGGCCACGACGTTGGCCTTGCCCTCGTGATACGCGACTTCTAGGTCGTAATCTTTGATCAATTCCAACCATCTCCTCTGCCTCAAGTTCAGCTCTCTTTACGTGAATATGTACTTGAGGCTCTTATGGTCGGTAAACATCCGACACTTCCGCCCATAGAGATAGTGTCTCCAGATTTTTAGGGCGAACACGACCGCGGCCAGTTCCAGGTCGTGCGTCGGGTAGTTTTGCTCGTGCGGTTTCAGCTGTCGTGATGCGTACGCTATGACCTTTTGATCCTGCATCAGTACGCACCCCAGTCCTTCTCTCGAGGCGTCGCTATACACCTCGAAGTCTCCATCCTCTGATGGTAACGCCAACACCGGCGCCGTGGTAAGTCGTTTCTTCAGCTCCTGGAATGCGGCTTCGCACTCGCCAGTCCAGTCATACTTCACCCCCTTCTTCAGCAGTTGGGTCAATGGGCGGGCGATTTTGGAGAAATCTTGGACAAATCGCCTGTAGTAGCCCGCCAGTCCGAGGAAGCTTCTTATCTCCGTTGGGCTCTTCGGGGGTACCCACTCGGTTACAGCCGAGATTTTCGCCGGGTCTACCGCCACTCCGCTGGCGGATACGATATGCCCAAGGAATGTTACCTCCCTCAGCCAGAAGTCGCATTTGGACAACTTCCCATATAGCTGATTTTCTCGGAGGATCCTCAGCACTTTATGTAAGTGCTTGGAATGTTCTTCCTCGTCCCTTGAGTAGACCAAGATGTCGTCTATGAATACCACTACGCATTGATCTAACAGTCCTCGGAACACGTTGTTCATGAGGTTCATGAACATCGCCGGGGCATTCGTCAGTCCGAATGACAGGACTGTGAATTCGTAGTGTCCGTAGCGAGTCCTGAACGCTGTCTTTGGGATGTCCTTCTCAGCAATTCGCAGCTGATGATATCCCGATCGCAGGTCGATCTTGGAGAACACAGTAGCTCCCTTCAGCTGGTCAAACAGATCCTCGATTCTGGGCAACGGATACTTGTTCTTGATAGTGACTTGATTAAGTCCCCTATAGTCAATACACAGTCTCAGACTCCCATCCTTCTTTTTGATGAATAAGACCGGTGCTCCTCATGGAGACGTACTCGGTCGGATATATCCCTTTTCCAGCAATTCTTCGAGCTGTTCCTTTAGCTCCTTCATCTCCGGCGGTGCCATGCGGTAAGGAGCCTTTGATACAGGTTCCGTTCCCGGGATAAGATCTATGGTGAACTCGAGATCCCTCTCAGGGGGCATGCCGGGAACGTCCTCTGGGAACACATCCGGGTACTCTCTCACCACCGGAATGTTGTCTATCTTTACCCCTTCAGCCTCGAGGTTGTGAACGTAGCATGCGTATAGCGCGTGGCCCTTACGCATTAGGCTACCTAACTCTAGGACGTTGATTAACTTGTTAGATTTCTTGGGGGGTTGAGAGTAGAAGATGACTCTTTTCCCCCTACTTTTTGACAGCGTGATCTTTTGCTTTTGGCATTCGATCACGGCCTTATACCGGGTTAGCCAATCCATTCCTAGTATGACGTCAAAGTCCCTGACGTTGAACTCTACCAAGTTTGCGAAAAACTCTACGTTCTTTATCACTATAGGTATTCCATTGTAGCGTTTAGAGCATGCTATTACTTCTCCAGAGGGCAGTTGGATGCCTAAGCTAATTATCTCGCACTTAGGTAGATCTAGTTCAGTTACGACTCTCGAAGATACAATCGAGCAACTGGCTCCGGAATCAAATAAGACTCTAAGTGGAGTACTTAGGACATGGAAAGTACCTGCCATCACGTCACCCTGCGCGGGTATGTCAGCCTGGTTGATCACGTTCAACCTCCCCATCGGCCTCCCTTGATTGGCTGGCTGGTTCTGATTTGGGTTTGCATTTTGCTGCTGGTTCGGAGGGCGTTGGTTCGGATTCGGAGGAGGCCGATATCCTTGGTTGTTGCCATTCCTACCTCCCTGGTTGAACGGCTCGTTAGGTCCAATGACCAAGTCTTCTCTTTTCGTGATGTTCTCGAGTCGGGTTCGACATTCCTCCCTCCGATGGCCAATTCGGCCGCACCGGAAGCACTCGCCCATCTGAGGACACCTCCTTACCAGGTGCGGCCTGCCACATCGTGGGCACGGCGGCACTCGCCCTCCTTGGTTGACATTCCGACCATTGTTGTTCTGAGCATTCCCGTTCGGCCCTTGCCGAAAGTTGTCCCCGCCAGTAGTGTTGCTTGTCCGGTTATCCCTGTTCCTCTTGTCCGGGCCTTGCGCCCCTCGGCTGGATTCCCCAGCAGCCTTCCTCTTTAGCTGTTGCACTCGTGCTACTGCTACTGCACGATCGTAGACAGATTGCAGGTCCGGGTAGTTAACTCCAGTGATCACCTCCCGAATCGACAAGTTCAAACCCATTTCGAACTTTTGCGCCTTCTCCCCGTCAGTAGGTACCATCCTGGGCGCAAATCTCACCAATTCCTTAAACCGTGCATAGTATTCTTGAACAGATTTCTCTCCCTGCTTCAGGGATGAGAACTCCTCGTACAGTGCTGCCTTAGTACTCATCGGGTAGAAGCGCTCCCGGAGTAACTCCATGAACTCGTTCCACGAGTAAGGTTCATCATCCTCCGCCAGCTTCCCTTGGGTAGCTTGCCACCAGTCGTCGGCCTCGCCACCCAGATAGTACGAGGCCACGTGGACCTTCTCCCCCTCCGGGCATCTTACCGCCTTTAGCAATTTGTCGAAGGTTCTCAACCATTCTTCCAGCTTAGCGGGGTCTTCCTCCCCGACGTAGTAAGGTGGTCGGTAGGGGTTCACCGCAGCCAAGTAGTTGATCCTCGCTTCTGGTGGTGGCGCCGCGGCAGCTCCACCCTGGTTAACGTAAGCATTACCCAGTGCGATTAGTAACTCTTCCATATTTCTCAATCGCCCTTCCGCAGGGTTAGGCATCTGTCCTGCCGGGTTTGGCATCTCCGCGTCAGGTGCCTGCTCATTGGGTTGTCCCGGCGTGCCGTGGGTGTTGGGGGTGGCAGGGAAGGCCCTTGGTCGTCCTCGAGGTGCCATCCTGTTACAACCGAGGAAGGTGTAAAGTTCCGGGAGATTCGATAAAGTGGAAAAAAAGTCTTGCTGAATTGTATGGTGCTAATCAGGAGTTGGTCAGTATTTGCATTTATTTATTCAGTCGTTTAGGGTTTAGGGTCTGAGGTACTTGTCGTTTTGTTATGCAGAAATAGATGCGTTGTTTGTCTGTCGGCGCTTTGTTAAGATATAACGAGGGTGTATAAAATAAGCTTTTGTGACTTTATTGCTCAGTAGAAGTTTTTGTTTCGATACAAGCGACAAGTAGCAAAGATCCTGAAAATAGTTTTGGGAAAATGGAAAAGGAGAACAATGGGAATAATGCATCAAAAATCTCTAATCCTGCGAAGGGTAGGTGGTCGGGTCCTCCATGGGGTCATCCTCATCACTTGATTCCTCGATGGTGCCCGTGCCAAGGGGCCCATGGAACACTGGGCTGGCTGGCCAACTGGGCCCAGCAACAGGAGCAGGATCAACGAATGCAACTGGGGTTTGGACGGCTGCAGGGACAGCGACAGGGTCAATAACGAGGCTAGTGACAGGAGGAGTTCCTGGGTTGAGTGGGGCAGGTGGAAGCAGATCATCCTTCAGGTGATGCAGTTGATGTCCCAAGACCCCTGCTTGGGTCTCTACGTCGTCAATCTGGGTCCGAAGCTCAGTCTCGCGGGTCTGGAGTTCGTTGATTTGGACTTGGAGTTGGGTTATATCTTGGTGTCCTGCTTGGCCCAGATTAGTTAGGTGGCCCAAGTTAGCTTCCATTTGCTCTACCCTTAGTCTGAAGTTGTTCACGTTTTGAGGAGATTCGAGGTATGCTTCAATCAACCTCATTAGTAGGTTGATCATGTTCACGTTTGGGGAAGCCATCTAGTGTTAACAAGGTAGGTTAGAGTTAGACGTTTTTCAGGCAAGGTTAAGGTATGCATAAATTTAAATCTATATGCAACATGCAAGTGCAAGTCCCTTCCCCATAAAATTTAGTTTAAAATAAATTGCTAAAGATTGGGCCTCTATAGTGGGCCAAAATTTAATATTTCTTGGGCTAAGATTTGGGCTATGTAAAAAAAAGGATTATAGATTTTTGGGCTAAAAATAGTACTAGTAGTCAAATAAATAAATTTTAAAAGAAATAATACTTGGGCTTAAAAATATTGGTTTAAAATAATAGTAGTAGCTTTAAAAATTTTCCGGGCTCTGATACCAACTTGTAACACCCCGGATTTGATAACCCAGGCCGAGGTGTCACCGCCGCATCCCCCTAGCAAGACACGGCTTCCCGAGCTCGCTAAGGAAATGCAAGGCTTGTGGGTATGCAAAAGATTTAAAACATTCAAGATATAGTCCGGAAATTTATAATACTTAAAACGATAGTAGTAATCATCATGCGCGAAAAAGTAAATAGAGTAAATGCAGCGGAAAGTAAATCACGGCCAACATGGCCAAATCCTCGGGTTTAACAGACCCGGTAAAACAGTACTATGATGCAGAAAGCGAAATGTTCATAATAATTCCCCCCAAGTGCATGCGTATGCGTCACTCGACATACTCTGTAAAAGAAAAATGACAACGGTTGTCAGTATAAAAATATACTGAATAAGTTAATCCCTAACTAACAAATAAAAGGGGTTACAAGTGTTTAAACTAAAGATTTCGCTTATCGTACGAGAATTTAAAAATACATGATTTATTAGCAGCGGAAAATTATGATTAAAGAACTTAATTTAAAAAGCGTAATCTAAAGCATAATTTAAGACGCATAAAATTTAAATACGTAATTAAAGACAGGATAAATACGATTTAAGCATAATGAAACACTCACACGAGTCTTTTACTTTTCATCCCGTAAACTAAGAAGAGGACACCATACCGGGAGATCACTAACGAGGCAATCTCAACATAGGACCACTAACGAGGCAGTCCAAACAATGGGAGACCACTAACGAGGCAGTCTCAAAGATAGTAGGACCACTAACGAGGCGATCCAAAAAGATAGTAGGACCACTAACGAGGCGATCCACAAATACAGCGCGCGAGATCACTAACGAGGCAATCTCAGATAGTAAGGAGACCACTAACGAGGCAGTCTCAAAGATAATGATAGTATGAAGATCGGCTCAGCCTAGTGAACGGGATTTTTCGAAAGTTCGTATTTCAAAGTTATCAAGGATCGATATCGCGTTTTCATAGTTCGAGTTTTCTCAAGTTCGAAAAATCCTATTCGAGGCAATTCACGCCTTTCTTAATTTAAAATTCGTTTTTCCTCCAAAAATTCTGAAACTTGGCCAGTAACTCAAAAACACACACACGAACAACTTTCATGTTTTAAGTTTTTGGAAATAAGGTTCCGAAGTGAGTTAAAATTTGAGTTTATTGCAAAGAATAATTTACGTCTTAAAAACTGTTTTCGTCACAGGTTCGTGTAACGCCGATTAAAAATTCATTTCAAAACCAATCGATGTGAAATTTTTACAGTAACTACACGACACATTAAGGAACAACTTTCATGTTTTAAGTTTTTGGAAATAATGAATTCTTGGTACTCAAAAATCGTGTGCAACACACTGCATACTCATGGCCCTTAAAACGAATTCAAAACAGTTCTAAAAACTTGGCCGATTGACATATCAAATGAACACCAAAATTCGTGAAATTTTGTAGGCATAATCTAGACACAATTATCTACAACTTTTGTTTAGAAATGCAAAGTTAAATCATTCGAAAAATGGGTGAAAAACATGCATCAAGTTGAATGAAGGATTCTGTCACAGATTTAAAACGTTCGGTTTGTTACAGAAAGTTCATGGCGAAAATTGGGATAGCAAAACTTAATGTCAATGGCTGAAATTTGGACACAAGGTAGATAAAAGGTGTTAGGAACAACTTTTATGTTGAAAAGTTTTCGGTTTGAATTCCCGAAGGTCGAGTTTTTGGCGAGTCTTTAAAATTGGACGAAAATAGGGTTTTTGAAAACCGATTTTTGTTACAAGCCTATATCTCGAGATTTAAACAACAAACAACCGCAAAAATTTGTGAGTAAGGTGTTAACTTACTTAGAATGATGTTAGGGTCGCTGGATTGGGTTTCCGGATGTCCTAGGGTCACGACGAACGGCCAACTTCTCCGATCGCTTTTTGTTCGTTTTCCGACGTGAAATCGTAGTAAGGAAATAATGTTAGAATTCGAGTTTCAGAGATCTATGGACGAATTGAAACATTGCACAATGGCTTACCAAGAGTCTAGAGGGCAGGGCTTGGTTCCTTTTGCCTTGTCGTCGCCGGAATACTCGCCGGAAAGTGGATTCGGAGGGATTTTGGACTTGGAGAGAAAATTGAGGGTGGAGGCTGGTATGTTTCTGAAAACTTAGGGTTTGGGACGCCCTATTACCGTCCTATAGCCTTCCCTAAGGCTGGGATTCGGTTGCCATGGTTAGGGGTATGGTTTTTGGCAAGAAAATCACCATGGAAGGAAAGTTTACACTTTCAGCACCTCTGGCGCGCTGGTGGCGCGCACCTAAGCTTTTGTCCGCGCGGAGCACGCGTGCCAGGCCTGGCGTCGCGACGCCCTTGGCCGCGCGGTGGCCGCGCGGCGGCGCGCGGACAGCGCGGGCCGGCCGGACCGGCCGGTTCGGCTCCGCGTGTTCCGTCGGGTCTTCCCTCGCTTTCCCCTATCGGTTTTCTACGTGTTGGCTCGATTCTCTGGGGCGTCTTCGTTGCGGAATCTTCTCCTTAATCTTGTTACGAGTCCGGCTTATCGCTCGCAACATTTCCGGGTCCTACTTAGCCTAGTCTAAATTGGTTTCAACATCCCCTATCGTCCTTGTGGTCTAATTCGTGATGTATTTTGTGATTTATTTCGTGACTGAACTTAGAAATTAGTTCTAAGCTGCCTACGTACCCTGTGAAGGGATCAAGTCATGACGTAGTTCAAAACAATTTGAATTTGTTTTTCCTCGGGTGTTACAATAACACAAGTATTTGTTTACCCAGTTCGGATCATCCGATCCTACATCTGGGGGATCCCAATCCAGGCATATTCACTATCAATCAAGGAAAACAGGTAAACCCATCTGTTTACATAGAAAGCTCCTTCAACCGTACCACACTAGGACTCCCGATTTGTCACCTAGACTAACTCCAGGAGGGAACAGAGTATAGCACCTATACCAGACACTAAACCTGCTGTAAACACACTTCAATCCCAATGCTAGGCTAAGCAAGCTTCTACCCTTGTGATAGCTACTCCCCAAGTTAAGTTCAAAATACTCAACAAACAATGAACATAGCTCTAAGCATTTCCAAATGATAAATCTTGCAAAGTGAAGAAATGCTAGCTAAGATCTAACAACTATCTCTATCAAGAACAAGAAAAGATTACCCCTTGCTGAGAAAAACAGCTTGATAAAGATACTCATGAAGAACCTCATGTTCTTCTCATGATCCGCAGCTCTCAATCTCTCAAAGATGTTATTCTGTGTAATACTCAAATGTTACAGCCACCAAATTATTGAGGCAGTACCCTAAAAACATGGAGAGCACGGATATCTAGGCCCATGGGCTGGGGAAAAGCCCGAGACAGCTGTCACTCTAACAGCTTTTGTCTTTTCTGCTCCAGAGGACATAACATGAGCTGGGTTGTGTTCACATCCCTCACACAACGATCATCTGCACAAGAATTTTAAGCACAGGAACCCAACAATAATAATAATAATAATAATAATAATAATAATAATAATAATAATAAACTTTCTCATGCGATTCATAACAAACGCCGCAGGCAATGTACAACATATCACAAAGCTTCTTAGGGGTGTAACACTTACAAGTGCAATGGGGCGAACCCCAACAACAACCGCTTGATGAAATCAAAAGAGCATTGGTTAACCCACCAGTATTAGTTCCCACGAGCAGAGACAAGAGGCTTAAACTTGACGTGGCATTCTCGAATCATGCCATTGGTTGTCTTCTTACCCAAGATTGGGATGATGGTAAAGAAGTTGTCTACTATCTAAGTAAAACATTAGCAGGACTGGAACTTAACTATTCCATCGTAAAAAAGATATGCTATCCCCTGGTATATGCATGCAAGAAACTGGAACATTACATGTTGCCAAAGAAATCGAGGTTGTGTCTAAATTCGACCTTGTAAAGCTTATATTGTTAAGATCCACTCATAAGGGTTGACTAATGGAATGGGCCTTAAAACTCACACCATTTGCTTTAATACATGTGCCAATCAAGGCCGTGAAAGGACAAATAATTGTGGAATTCTTGGCCGAACATCCAGACATGCTGGAACTCGAAGAAGACAATGACGAGATGTATCATGTATGCCGAAGTACATC
Organism: Hygrophila difformis; assembly: GCA_030278955.1. Taxonomy (NCBI): domain Eukaryota; kingdom Viridiplantae; phylum Streptophyta; class Magnoliopsida; order Lamiales; family Acanthaceae; genus Hygrophila; species Hygrophila difformis. Next base: position 45,446,168 of record JAOANR010000006.1, on the reverse strand, counting down.
CATGGATCATGTACTTTGGCGGATCAACCACAAGGCACGATCACATGAGAAGTTGAAAGGTCGGTAACCGACTAAGAAGGTTACCGGGTGGAAAAATTTCTTTTTCAGCAAAAAGGGCTAGACACTCGGCCCATATTTACTAAAAAATATGGGACAATCTGTTTAAAAAATGTATTAATAAAACCCAATACAATTTCAGGCCCAAATCATATATAGGGCCCAATAACCAGGCTTAGACGGAGAAAGACAACTAAATAGCAGCCATGGACCCCGAGGAAAGTCATCCCGAGCAAACCACATATCTAAATAAATGCGTAGTCCGAAGATAGTGAGTCCGAGCATTCAAAGTGCCCGAGCATCACGAGTCGAGGAAGACGATTCCCAAACGCTTCAAGATTACATCATCCAGAGCGAAGAAGCGTCTTTATCCTCGCAAAGGCTTATCCGCACCATAGTTAAATAAAATCAGGAGGAGATTAGTGTTCGTTAGTCGCGTCTTTTCCCGAAAGGTGTCTTTTTGTAGATAGACACCTCTACTTGTATAAATAGGCAGATTCATTACTGTACATAGGGTTCCAACAACCCAATAGTTTATACAATGTCTATTTTACTTTTCAGTATTTTAATTTTGTTTATGCTTTTCGCATTTCAATTTCTTTATTTACGCAATGCTCTAGTTTCTAGCATTCTTTGGGATAGTCTTCATCCCCCTTTCGGTATTGAAAAAACAGTCTAGAGGATTAAGCGTTACTTCGAAACGACAGTAACACCTGTAGCCTATTCAAAATTTTATTTAGTAATTAAAATAAACAATATTTCTTCCATCCCATTATATATGTTCAAATTTTCTTTTTTTTATCCCCCCTAATAAAAAAAATAATCACTTAATAACGTGTCAAACCACATCTCCAGGCCAACTGCTAAAACGAAGTTGCTCAGTGCCTTGGTACTCATCTCTCACACCAATACATGCCTTCCCGTTGGAGACCCCTCATCCTCCCGGTCTTTAATTTTGTTTCACTTTCTCTTGATGGTTGGAGAGTCCTTATTTTTTCTGTTGTCATTTACTAAAAAAATACATGTTAGCAACCGAAAAATTTGATAGCTAATGTTCTTTCCAAAAAAAATATATTTTTATTTTTATTTTCTTCATTTTATTTTTATTTTATTCAGAGGTCAAGCAACACAAATTATAAAAGGGATAGGGGTCGGAAGGGAAATCAAACCTCCAACCATAGGTCGAGGGGTGTCTGATGAGAAGACACACATTGGTGTCACAGAGCAGTACCAAGACACTGAGCAACCTTATTTTAGCATATGGCCTTTGACAAATTGTTATTAAGTGGTTTTTTTAATTCAAAAGGACAAGAAATGAAAGTGGGACATAAATAATGGGATGAAAGAAATATTATTTATTTTCATTACATAAAAAATAAAAAATATAAATAGACAATCAGAAGGCGATTTTCACTTTCGGGCCATAAGAATTGAAACGAGGGTGTTCCCGCTTTAAACAACACGCGGCCCGCTTTACAGCTAATTGGCCATTTTTTCTGGGGCCGACATCCTGTAATGACCCAAAGCTCTAAATGAGAAAATAATAACCAAAAAATTTAGAAATAACTCATTCTGATGGCCAAAAAATATTCTTCTTTAATAAATTCATAGATCTTTAAAAATAATAAAATTAAATTCCTCTATCCCCTTTTGTCTGCAGTTGTATGTAAATGTATATACATATGATTCTTTTTAAGTCAAATAATAGTTATCAAAATAGAACATTAAAATACCATTACACTTTAAAAAAAAAAGAAAAAAAAAAAGAAGTGAAGTGTGTCCTTATGATGATTTATTTCAATAATTGATTTTGTTTTTGATAAAAAAAAACTAGTATACAGTACTTTAATTTGTAATGTTCTGTATTACTAATTATATCTTTCTGGTTTTAAACTATTTTTACAAAAATTTGTTTTGCATGTGAAAATTTCAAATGTATGTTACTAAATCCTACTTTTTTTTAAAAAAGAAAAGGGAAAAGATAATTATCTAAACATGCCACTGCAACGGATCTCCACTAGTTTCAATAATACATGTTTCGTAGTGGCTGAAAATGAGTACATAAGCGCCTTGTAGATACATGTTTTGATAATAATAATATTGATTATCAATAACCCTACCATGCATTGACTAGTTCAATAATAAATATTTGTAGTAATTGAAAATCAGTCGAGACGCCTTTGTAGTGGTTTGCTTAATAATAATATCTCAAAAGAAATTGGAATAGTTTGATATGATTGGGGGTGGTGGTGGAAATTTTATAAATTCTAATTCAATCACATGTCAAAATAGTCTCTCACATAATTGTCTCCCCACCTCTTACAAATGGACCATAAGAGGAAATTAAACCATATGCAAATTGATAAAACAACTTGAATACAACTTGATGAATTTATTTTGCTGGTTTTGTGAATGGTTTCCGGGTTTAATCAAGTTATTGAGATATTTTAATTTTGGGTTGGGTCCGGCTTGGTGATGGACGAGTCTGATTATGTGTGATGAAAGTTAGGGGTCATTTGGATTTTTTTTATCCGTATATTTCTATAATACGTGTTTTTTAGCTAGTAGCCGAAATTCAGTAAAGAAGTGCTTTGTAGTGACATGTTTTTTTTGATAATAATATCGATTATCCATATAGGGTAGTAGTATAAGGGTATTTTCCTATAAAACCAATAACCCATTATAATAAATATTTGTAGTAGTTGAAAATCAGTCGAGACGCCTTGTAGTGGCTTGTTTTAATAATAATCTCACAAAAGAAATTGGAAAACTTCGATATGATGGAGGTGGGGGTGTAGATTTATAAATTCTAATTCAATCACATTCCAAAATAGTCTCTCTAAGTCTCTCTAATAATTTGGAAAAAAACCTATTTAGTCCCATAAGTTTTTTTCAATTTTCAAAACTATTCCACAAATATCGAATTAGATGAAACCGTCCCATAACTACCCTAATTATAGCCAAACCCGACCATGAACCGGCTTTTTTGCTAATCATCGCCAAATCCGTCCGATAACTTTCCTAATGTAGGGATGGGTTCGGCGATGATTAGGGTAGTTATGGGATGGATTCAGCGATGATTAGTCAAAAAATCGGGTTCATAGATGGGACAGATTTGTCTAATTCGATATTTGTGGGAGTCTTTTTTATTTTCTTTTAAAATTATGGGACCATATGGTTTTTTTTTTTTTCCCTAATAATTGCCTTCCGCCTTCTCACAAAGGACCGAAGAAAATTAAACCATATGCAGTTGTCGAAACAACTTGAATAATACAACTTGATGAATTTATTTTGCTGGTTTTGTGAATGGGAGTAAATAAAGTTGTTGAGATATTTTTCTAGGTTGGATCGGCTTGGTGATGGATGAGTCTGTATGTTCGTGTTACAAGTGTAATTTTAGACACACTTAATATTAATCATGCATGGTGAAATTTAAAGCATTATTAGAAACAAAAGGAGCAAATACACCACCCAATTTCGTAGTGGAATTTTTATTAAAATCAAATCAAATCAATGAATTCATATCAAATCATTGCCATTTAGATCATACCAGCTCAACTATATATATTAAGTAGACAATCTTATAACCAAGATTTAGATTAGAAAACAACATACAAACTAAATTGATCTAGACCGTACAATTTAAATCATGTATATCTGGAGATGAACGGAGAGAGAAATTTGGTAGTACTATTATTTTTAAAAAAGTCTATGAATTTGAATTAAATGTACTGTCACAATAAATTCTTAAATAGTTTTCTGTCCCGCTCTCTCAACAATGGGTATGTGGAAATTAATAAGCTCATATTGCAATTGCATCCTTGGAATGGACTCCCCAACAACCTACCACACTTAATCATTACGGTGATAATATATATATGTAATATATATCTATATATCATATCTAATATATATATATGTAGCTTTGTAATGAATAGTAACTAACGATGAATAGTACTATTTTTTTTACCACAAATTACAGCCGATGCCACTCTGCCCAATTTCTCCTTGGGCTCGCCCCCTCCCCATTTATTTGCTGCAAATTCCCTCTGCGCCAAAAATTTCCTCCGCCCTCCCGCCGGCATCGCTGGCCACAAATTTCCTCCGCTGCCCGTCTCGCCATCGCAATCGCCCTGCTCCGCGTTGGATGCCTCAATTTGTCATACCGGCCTCCTTCATCCGTGTCGCACCTGCTGTGCCGCCGCAGCCCACGTCCGCGCGACCCCGCCCGCCGTGCCGGCGCACCACACCTCCGGCGAAGGTCGTCCGTGCATCTCCACCCCACCCCCCCGGCCGCGCGGCCCACCCCCCGCCCCAGGTACGCCGTGCTCCTTCGTGTCAATTAGAGGTCGCTGTGTTTCGATTGCCCTAATTTAACGTGTTGCCATTGCCCCTGCCGAAGTTTTTGGAGCCACGTTGGGGTTGTGGATGAAGGCGTAGGGCTTCTGCATCCCCAATTTCTCTTCCCCCATTCTTCCTTTCTTCTCTTTTATCTTGGATCTCAACAATGGCTGGCTGCCATGGTGCTGTCTCCGCAATTGCAACGGGCAGGGAGGTGTGGCGTTGGAGTGACTCTGAGGTGAGGAGGACGGCGTAGGGCGTCTCTTGCTCCGGCGAGCTGCTGCTGGAAACGGCGTAGGGTGGGCACAGGTTCGTCTGTGTTTTCCAGAAATTAGGGTTCTTGTGGTTATGTTTAATGTTCTATGATTCTGGGTTTATATTTTCGTGTGTGTGTTTACTTATGCAAACAGACACAACTCTTCAAACAACTCTTCAAAAGCTTGGAGCAATGCTAATTTAATTTAAGAAGATTATTAAGAGCTTTTAATAATGATTTTCGGCCTTGTATATGCTTGTGGCGGTGTGGAACTATGTATTGCTTCTTTTTTTCCATATCAAATGGTAAAGTTGAGAAATTTAGTTTGCATTGCAATAACGAAGTGGTTAATGAAAGTTTGGATTTTTTTACCTTCCAAATACAATCGAGCACTTTTTATTGTGTCTACCCATTTTGTATATTGAATGAGTGCTTCCAGTTTCCATTACAGGCTCTGTACAGTGAGGTGTGTAGGAAACCTCCCTCAATTTATCGATCCTTTTTGTATTTATTTGAAACCCCTAATTCACCCCCTCCCTTAATTTAGGGATTTTTGTAATTGCCTTGATTTATTGAAGATACAATATTAGTTTTAATTTTTAGATTGTGGCATTGTTGCTGGAGAGTGGAGCTGATGTGAACTCGAGAAATTATTGTGGGCAGGTACGAGGATTTGTTCATTCTTCTTGTTTGATTATGAAGTTTGGCGATTTTGGTTATGTGAAATTCTGTTTCTTAACGAATTGGACAGGTGTAGGTCATACATACATGATACATATGCATTGACTCTTGAATGGGTTGTTGTGTTATTGGGAGTTCAAATGAGTTGTTTGAAAGAATCTGCGAAAGCTAGTGTTATTGCAAATTTTTATGAAATGATTGTGATTTGGTTTTTGTTGGACCTGAACTTTTACACAATGTGTAATTGTTTGTTCAGACATCATTGATGCAAGCTTGTTGATATGGCCAATGGGAAGTTGTTCAAACCCTTCTTCTCTTCAGGTGCAATGTAAGATTTTCTCAACTTTTTGTACCCGTTATCAGTTACTGTTATTTGGTAATGTTAGGAAGTTTTGCGCATAGCTGTGTCTGATTGTCGCATTTAATGGATTATGCATACATATTATATTTTGATCTGCTACCACTTTCTGGGATCCTGTTCTCGGTGATTTTCAGGTTACTCGGGCAGACTATTTACCGGGCAGACTATCTTAGAGTTCATTAAATCATATATCTAGGCTCTTCTGGTTTAAATTTGTAAGTTTTGATTAATGTAGGTGAATCAGGTTAGAGATCCTTGATTCCATCGTGAAAAAATAGAATCAATTGAATCATGTTCGATAGGATTTGGGATTCTTTGCTGGTTTTGGAGTTCCATTTTCACCAATCTATTGGTTCCCGATTGTTACTTGATTTTATGTGCTGAAAAGAATTTAACTTTTGCTACGAATGTTTTCGATTCCAAAATGTGGAAATTTCAATTTTTGATGTCCTCAGCCTCTGCCATCCCCGCCGCACCTGCGCTATTTGAGCTCCGCGGTATCTTCAGGAATCCACATTGGTACATTGCTGCTCTCTTTGAATTGATCTTGTTGTGTTTGCCTTGTTGTTGTACAACTGCTGATGTTTGTTTTGATCGACTAGGAATCTCTTGGTTTGTTCCATGCCTAAATCATAACTTTTGCATTCGGTCAATTTTCACACCCAATGCCGCTGCTGTTAGGACAGCCACGCTCGCATCTGGGCTGCCTTCTTACTGCAAGATTTGGCAGCATGGTGGTCTAAATGTATGTGCCTTTCTTTTTTTCATTAGTGTTACATATTTGTGTTAATATGACTTTAAGGAGTTCATTTATTCTTTGAGAGGTCTTTTATAAAATATGGTACAATTGTTAAATCTAGATGGCTGAGGTGAGGCCAACATGCTGAATTGGTGAATTTAGCCTCATCAATTTACAGTCCTTGATTAATCAACATGCGTCTATTGGGTCACTAATTCATCATTCCTGGGTCCCCATTTGTATTCCACAATCTCTATTATCTTCTCCAGTTGACACTTATTCAGCAACCATTTAAGTCTAAACTCATTTTCAAAATAATAAAACTTGAACTATGCTGCTTGTGCATCATCGTCTCTTTTGTCACATCTCAACCAGTCAGCGCCTACCATATCCATCAATGTCCCTTTTGCTGTAATCTGGCAGGAGAAAGCATGTAAGTAAGATATATGCAAAATTGAGCAACTGTGTCATAACTCTGAAATAGAAAATCAGACAGAGATGCATGCACGGTTTGAATCCTTGTTCAAATAAGCAGAGCTTTATGATACATATAACAGTTGGTTTCTAACAATTAATTTATTTTAAATGTTCCATTTTTGTGATTAGTAAATAAGATTTCATTGATTATTGAACTTTTTATCTAAAAAAGTATATTGATTTAGCTTTCAATTTTATTTATTTTATATTGCATTTTTTTCCCTTCTTCACAAAGACAGTTGGCCTTAGTTACAAAAAATCACTGCATGCCAAATTATGAATGAGAATGAAGCCCATTCATTCTTTATGTTCTTTATTTTCCCTTTACCAAGAAGTCATTTTTGTATGTTTTTATTAATTGCTAGACACATACGCAGGATTCTATTATACCCTGGTATGGTACTGGTTTAGTAACTTTCTATTACTCTTTTAAGTTTTTGATAGATGTGTGGAAGACATCTTTTCCTAATTTTATTTCTGAACACTGAAAATTTGCCCCATCTATGCTCATTGAAATGTCGAGCTTAGAATTCATTATCGCCCCCCCCCCCCCCCCCCCCCCCCCCAACCCCCTTCTTTTTATGTCCTCGAATCCTCGGATTGAAATGTTGTTTGGTATCCTCCCAGCATTGCTCTTCTCGTGTACTGCTATTGCACAGCAATCCGCCTCAAATTGTCTTTGGTCAGTTGCCGGCCATCTAAAGTATGCTCCCGTTTAAGGTTTGGTGTGATTTCTTTGATTTTTCTGTATGTGGTTGATGAAATGTCCAGCTTAGTGTGTTCTTCCCTTCAATGGAGATTATTGATATAATCTGAAAATTTATAATGGGTTGTGGTCAAAAGGCTCAATTCCAGTGGTTTCTTCCAATTTGCTTTTAGAACGTTTGTCTGAACTTAACTGCACAATTATACTTCTAAAGTGCAATTTTTATGGTCTGTATGTCTTATTTTAACTTTGCATGTGTGAATTTCTAATCAACTTCACCAATTTAGACATGCATAATTTAAGCTGATAAACTGTAACAGAAAGGATTGGAGAAAACTGTAACCACACAATATTATACCAGGTCCGATTGTATTAGATTCTAAGGGCTTTGTCTAAAGTTCTCTTAAAATCTTTAGCACTTGCAGATTTATGTTGTTTTAAGCATTTAAAAGACAAATAACTAATACAATCTTCAAGTACATGGCTAATAGTGCATCGGAGTAACTAATAAATATTTTTATCTTATTGAATTCATCTTTTTATGGAAGCATTTAGGAAACTACAGATTTTGCTGCAAAGTATACGAAGATGCCAACGGCAGGATGCACGCTCGGATGAATCCAGTAGCCACCAGCATGGCATTACTAATCGGGGTCGCGAAGCAGCCCATCGAGCCACCCTGCAAGAACCCCAAGCACTCCTGGGTGTAGGATCCAATATCCACCAGCACCACATGACTGCTCGGCGTTGTAATTTGGTTTTGGTGCGTGTATTGATATGTTGTGGAAAGCAGCAGGTTTTGTTACGAATGTTGAAATAAGCATTTATTGTCTTTGTTCTTGCCAAACATGTAGTTTATATTTTTTGCATTCTTTCATTATAGTAGTGGGCAAACATGTACAGGTTTCTTTATGCTAATTTATTCTTTCATTGGGCAAACTGACAATAAATATCTTTTGCAACTTTGGCCTTCCAACATTGGAAGAATACCTCTGTAGTCTGTAGTTATTTAGAGGCCATTTCTCAAGGTTCCAATGGATTACCCAATTTTGTACTTCAACAGATATTCCTTACAAGAAAAAAAGGTGGCTCCACTGCAGGTAAAATCCCTCTCTTCTTCCTCCCCTTCATATTTTAACATTATTTTTTTAGCCCAATAACACAACTAACTATTAGTTCTATTTCGCAGATGGGCCACTTTATTTAAAGTTCTATTTGAACACGTTTTGAAGTTCTTTTTGGTTATATATTTCTTGATTGGGGATTTTGTCATGGGTGGAATTACTAATGCTAAATTCTGCATCCCGTCGCGTTTCGGATTTCTGTGTATATAATTTTGGAACGTCATTGTTTCTGGGGTTAGAAACGGGATCAGAAGATTTTCTTCGCAAAACTTTAATGCTTGCTTTGGGTTTTGTTATTCGCTGTTGAGGTTGAATTATTTCACATGAATTTTTGTGAGCATGATAGTCAGGTGGACCAGTTGATTCATTCATATTATTTGCACTTCTTTTTTCGCAGGTTCTTGCTATAGTAATTGGATGCGTTTCCTTCTTTCAAGAAATTAATCTTCACTTAGGATGCTACCGCTCTACTTTTCCACAGACAGGTGCTTGATTCTTGGGTATGTTATTCCTTCCTAAAATGAGATAATTGATTGGTAATATTCGTGAATGTGTAGCTGTGCTAATTTCTCATTGCCAGTGTAATAAAATTATTTACAATAAAGATGGTTGAGTAAGGGGTTTAGGAACCTCCAAGTTTTGCTCAAAATGTGGTATCAAGAGGTTAGGAACGTGAACATCCTCATGATATTATTGGCTTGGTTATAGTAATATTTTGTAGTCTTACATTGCATTCTCTTAATGTTACTTTATAATTTATGTTATTCATGACTTCGCAATAAGCTCTCATCAACAAAGAGATCAACTATTCGCAGTTATTGTTCATCAGTCAACAAGGGAGGTCTCTGGTGAGAGCTTCCTTTTTTGCATACTTTAGGGTGTCATGTTGGATTTATCTTGGATTATTCATTCAAGACAAATTACATCCTCTTCTTTCTCAATTCTGCAAACATGTCTCATGCAAACATGTCTCATCAGCTTTACAATGACTCCTTCTACATGTCAATCTACTGAGCCTCTTTCTCATTCTGGTCTGAAATCTGTATTGCAAATCCATCTTCAGAAATATAATAGTATGCCTTCTTTAGAAATATGTCTCTTTATCTTGGGTTAGTATAATATTAGTTCATTGGTCTCTTTATTTAATCATAGTATGCCTTCTTCAGAAATATGTCTTCTACACCTGATCAAGCTACCCACTACCTGCTTTCAATTGTTTCGATACCCCTTACAAATTTCCAAAGTATGTCTTCTAAAATATAACCAAATAACCTGTTTACCAAACTCTAGAAAAATCCAACTTTCAAGTCGACTATCGTCGCGCGCGGCGTCGCGCGCGCACCGCGAGTTCTAGTATATATATAAATGAGACTTTCCTATGAATAGGACTATTTGATTTGCTCAAATTTACAAGGAATGCCATGGAGTCCAAAAAGTGCCACAAACCCGATTGAGGCAACGGATCTCGCTCAGTTTATGCCCGATTTCAAGAAACCATTCCTTCTCGCCCAATTTGCTCCGCCGTTCTCGCTCAACCAGTCGCCGTCGACATTGCCCGCCTAGGTCTCGCCCGGCTATTTCCCGTCCTCCTCTTGCCGTTCCTCGTTCCACGCATTCACTTTTGGCTCGACTCGCCGTTCCGCAGCGCCCGTCAGCGCGGCGCCAGCCACGGGTGCTGTCCCCTGAAATCCTTGCACGCCATCGCCGGCCGGCCTCTCGCCCGGACATTTGCCGTCGTCCTCTCGTTTTCCCTGATTCCGGGCCTTCAATTTCGCCTCCATTCGATGCCGTGCGGCGCCCGTTCGGGTCACCAGGTAACACTGCTTGCTTTCAATTCCCCTTTCTTTGCTTGCTTCAATTGCTCTCTCTTCGTGTTATGATTCGATTGGCCTGATGTCTCTCAATTGTTTTCGCCCCTGTTAATATTCTTCGGGTGCTGTATTCTGAATCAATGCCCCTGATTCCTGGAACCCTAATGTGTTTCGATTGCCTTCGGTTGCTGTAATGTGAATCAATGCCCCTAATTTTGGTTTGCTTGATAATTGCATATTTCGTTATGTGTTTTTGTCTGTGTATTGACCTAGGTTAATTTCGTTTTCCAGAAATTATATGACTTTCGCACATCTTCTCTCTTACTGTATAGGTTCTCAGCTCAGTTGCAAAAAATTTCCTTCTGTCAAAGTGTAATTGCGTCAGGCTGTGTTCTTGAAATGAATTCAGTGTTTTCATTGTTTCTGGAGTATAAAGAATGGTTTAGTTGTGGTTTTCAGAGATTGAAATTGTCGTTTGCTAAAGTTATCTCATTCTTCATTTGATCTCTGTCTTTGAGTTTTATGTGTGAATTTTACATATGGCTGTGAGTTTTCCCATTCAATTAAAATGTGCTTTTCGCACTTTCCGATTGTTTGGAGAAAAAAATAAGGTTTCCCGTTTCATTTTCTCCTTTATCTGAAAATTTTTATTGGGTCGGATGTTTGGATGGGCTTTCTTGTTGCCAATGGTTTAGGTAAGTCCAAACGATCTGTATAATTAGCATTTTCCTCCTATTTTGCTTGTCGAATGATTTTGGGAAATGATTTTCTATGTGCAACTTCTTGAAGTAATGATTGATGTATTTCTTTTGCCGTGTACAATATGTTTTTATACTAAATAGGCTTATTTTTAGCTAGCCGCAGCAGCACTAAACTAAACGGGTGAAATTTGATTCTTCTCTTCGATTATTGTTTTTCTGTTGAGCTTAGAATGTAACACCAATTTTTTCCCTCTCAATTGTTATCTATGATTGAGATGCAGATGTGCACTTACAGTGATATATTTACTTGATTTGATATGATTGCATTATTGGAATGACTGTTTATATTAGCTATGCCTGTACCTTGATAATTTATAATGGCTGCATTTTGAGAGAGAGGATGTTTTACATCTTAATGTAATACATAATGCCGAGTGAATCAATCCATGCTTGAATTCTATTTTATTTTGTAGTGAGTAGATCAGATATGTTTTTTATTTTGTAGTTGTTTAGATTCAAGTAATCTTGATTCACTGTTTTAGATTAGATTGAACTTTTTTTTTCTGATAATGGGGATTAGAGGTCTAAGTAAGCCTCGCCTATTTCCGATGAAAGACCTCTCTTGCTCCCTCAGCTACTATATATGATTTGGTATCATAAATGGTGAAATCATGTCATTTGGAAAAATTGGATTTGGCTTTAATAATGCAATCAAATTAATTCTCATGATGGATGTTCTACATGGGGAAATTTTAATAATTGAGCTGTTTTCTGCATCTAATACATTATAATCTCTGTGTTTGATTGATTGTGAGCTTTCCAGTTTGGTCCCTATCATTGTACTGCATCACTGTTCAATATTTAGTATTTGTAGTTCGTCTACACTCATGGAACTACACTAATTTCTTTTAAGATCAAAGATCCATCTTTTTCATGGGGATGATGATTCTGTATGTTTATTAATTAATTGTTTTATAGCATGATGATGTTTTTATTTTTATTTTTGGTTTAAAAAATGAATATAGTGTTCGGATTCATAATTGTTTTAATGGGATTGCCATGTTCTTTCTCTTATTCATCCAAGAGCATGCTGATGAAAATAACACAGGGAAAGATCTGAACTATTCAAAAAAAGATTTTTTAGTAATTGTCTTGGTGCAGTGTTATGTCATGAGGGATCATGCAACTTGAGTGGCAGTGTCATTCTTTCTTCTTGAACTGCATGCCATGATTTTTATCAGGATAATTGTGTTAGAAAACTGCATGAGAGTAAAATAACTTCGCTAAGACATTAGCAGACCCTGTATTTGCTAAAATTGTAGCTCTGAAGATTGTCCAAGAAGCCACTGGAATTCCGAGCATAAGACAAAGTGTAATTTGTAATTTAACAAAGCCAATCGGACAAAATTAAATTATGTATTGAATGACAAGAAAGCTTCACTATTTCCTGCAAGTGGAACCTCAAAAAAGTTTAAAGAATCAAACGCTCTAATACCGCATTCGTCCTAGATTACTTCATCCCAATAGACTTTTTATGGCTATTATAATTTCGCCCTTATTTGTTTATGAATTATGTATGATTTAGTCTGCTCTATAAATTTATTGTATTTCCACTTATGGATTTATAGTTCTGCCCTAAAAATGAAATGCTTAGCCAATTCACAAATGACAATTAAACAATTAAACCAATGATAGACATAGTTAAGTGCATTTTTTTAGTTATTTGAGCACAAATTATAACTGATTTGGACAGCCATTTTTTGGTTTGCATACTTGCATCTTTCGTAAAAGTGTTATTGGTGCTCTGATAAAGGTACCGTTCAGTAGACTGCTGCCTTTTTATTTACTGATTGGAGAAAGATTAATTGGGCAATATTAATTTGGGTAAAAACAACATCCTAAAACACCCCAAAAGGTAGAATGTGGATTTCTATGTTTTGGTTTTTGTTTATTTATTGAATCTCTGATGAAGTTTTTGTTTATTCAGGTTTCCTCTCTCCCTACACAGAGCATAAGGTAAGGATCATTGCGGATTTTTCTTCACATTTCATTCATGCATATCTTTAATGAAGTGTGGGTTAATTACATGTTTACGTATTTGTCTATTTTTTGATGGTTTTGCCACCACCGTCTCATTGAAAAATTGTTTCGTTTAATCCATCAAACTCCACATTTACAACGCATTTGAGATCTCCCATTGAACCTATTACATGTAAGGAAAACAGACACTAGGGGGAACCATAACCTGATTGCTAACTTACTGACCTGCGACAGATTTCACAACTGCAAATTGCACAAAAAAAGTGGAAGGGAAAGAAAATACTGCTGCTCAGTTGTGTTTGATGGTTTTCTTTATGTTATATGATACAATAGGGATGAGCTGGAGCATCTTTGTGCCTTTAAAATATAATCCATTCTAGAAGAAGCTTTGTTCAGCTTAATGTGTGCATGAACTAGATTACCAAAATAGATTCTCTCATTTTGTTGTTGTTTACAGAGAAATACAGTGACAGTTGTTTGGATCACCAGTCTTAGTCTTCTCAAGTTCTCATTGGTATCTTTAGCTACCAATGGTTTATAGCTACAATATTTTAAATTCTACAGATAAATTTTATTTATCTACCTTTTAGTATCAGGCATCCAATGAAGCTAAGAATTCCAAAATTAAAAATGCATACAAGAGAACAAAGTAACATACACAATTAGCAGGAATAATAATCAAAATTAGAGTTAAACAGGTAAAAAATTGAATATGCATGTTCAATCTTCCCATAAACAGGCTGTGGATTCCCTGTGGCTCATGTTCAGCCGTTTCTCCTTTTTCTGGTAGGGTGAGTTGAGTCGGTACAGTAGATTATTGACATAATGCATAGATCAATGTTAGTTTTGAATATTTTCTGCGGACAGATATGGTTGTCAAATAAATCTCCAGATCTCTACACTATCCACTTGTCAGACAGATTTGGCCCAAAATCGATTGCCCTCCCTTCCATAGTCGTCTGAAATTGTGTAATTTCTGTGTTCGGAATTTCGATCAAGAGAGGGAGTTTGGGGTTGTGCTGTTTTTGGTTTGTTGTTTGCCTCGTTGCCTATTTAATTTTACTATTATTCTTGGCGATTTGGACTGTTCATTTAAGGTGATCAGCCGCTGCCCTGTTTGTGCCTACAAGGTGTTTGTAAAAATACCTCATTTAAATTTTGATTTATTTATGGGATCGGTGGGGTTGTTAATTGCTACCATCTTCGTCTAATCAATTTAGGGACTCGTCGGTTTGTTCTTTACTTGTGTTCATTACTTGTTTTCAATTGATGATTGTTTCAGAATGTGGAGTGCAACAGTCATTCGGTAAAGAAGGAAGTCGTGTTGTGCCACTTCAGAAACTGAACTCCTTGGTAAACCTCAAACAACAGCGATGATGGCAAGGAGGTCTCCCCCAATGAAATGGTTGACACTGTAAAAGTTTGCATATTCTTATATGATTTTGTGGTACTGTTACTGTGTCATTGACAGTAATTAGATAAAACAAAAGATTCTTCTCAAGCTTTGCCTGAAGGATCGATACTGGAGGAAAGATCACAACATGATTGCTCAATTGGAGGATCACATACAAGGTTTGCAATTTTAAGATATAACCTTTTTTCTATAGTATTCTCAGTGTAGTTTCAATCCAATTGTCTCTTTATGATATCCTCTTTAAAAATGAAATTGAATGATAAAATGTTTTATAGCTTTCACATTTTGTTTGTAAGATTGAGAATTTGGATTATTCTACACCATGGCTGAACTAAGTTCTTTGTTATGAAGGTATTATAATCTGCTTTTTTTGTTTTTTTTTTCCCTCCTATCCAACTATATAGGAGTACATATTATTCAAAATCAAGGATTTGCAGACTCTTCTCATTTGGTTAATGTTGAGCTTCATAGGATGCTTATTGCTATTCACAAGATTCTACTATTATGTATATATTGAGCATGAGATGGAATTTTAATGGTTTTTGTAGTATTGTGTACTTTCATTTCAGATGGATGATTCACTCATGTATATGTTTATTTCATTATGGTTTTGGTATGATTTATCCGCAGAGATTTAATATATCTTTTTCCCATTTTCTCTAAGAAAATTAGCTCCACAAAGTGGATGAAGTGTTCGAAGAACCCTCCAGAATCCATATCGAATACAGGCCATAATTCTGAAAATAAAAAGAGGGCTTGACCTTTCAAGATGGTTTGTATTGTGGCATGATCCAGTCTAATTTTACATATGATTCAGATTGTGTAAATTACCGAATATTATATGGTTGTATAGGTTTGCAAACCACAATAGATGCAGACCTACCTCCATGGTGGATAAAAGATGTCCAGACAAGTAGCTCGGGGCATAGAATTAGAAAGGATCTGGTAATTAAATCTTGTACCTTGGTTGTTACTCCAATGCAAAAAAAGCTTAAATTCTTTTCTGTTGTTCTTTAGTTCACATTTCCTTTCATTAACCATTTAATAAGGAACTATTTTTTTTAGTCTTTTTTAGTTACTCAAACTCGAAAGGTTTGCTCGATATCTGCAACTTTACATATATATGATATTCGTAGTTGTGTCTGTAGATCAATAAAAAGGGAATTTGATGATCTACAACTGACTACGAATAAAATCCCTGTGAGTGAACCAGTTTGCTGCTTCATTGCCTTATCTATGAAGATATGCATATTTGTTATTTTAAAATTTTTCCTCATAATATGTTTCTTTTCTATTTTAGATGCTTTCAATATCTGGAAATAAATTATATTCAAAGTTGTGTGTGAAGAGTGTAGACCAATAAAAAGGGAATTTGGTGATCTATAACTACGAATAAAATCCTTTTTGAGTGAACCAGTTTGCTCCTTCATTGTCTTTGTCTTATCTATGAAGAGTATGCATATTTGTTATTTTAAACTTTTTTTCCTTTTCTCACACGCGGGTTGATCATAAGTATGTATCAAAACTCTTTTATATGCTTGCTTTCTTAAATTTTACTTGAACATAAGTATAACACGTAGGGCTGATTCTTGCTCTTAAAAATTGTGTTTTTATAGTTCTGTAAAAAACATGAGCAATTGTAAGAAAGTTGAAGAATGCAAGAAGCATCGACTGTATCATTGAATCCAGTTGACAGGAAAGCACTAATTAACTGGAATGCAATGAATTTTTAGTGTTTCTGAAAAGAAGTTAATTAATTACATATTCATGTGTTGAAATTGATTTAGATGTGTGCCGTACTGCAATTCTTATATTGGATATATCCTCTTTTTGCTATTTGTTTTGGTTATCCTGACAAAGCAAAACAACTAGGTGCTATTGCTAGCTCAAACCAAGAAGGTTTTTTTTGCCTGGTGGGATGCTAAAAATTGGAACAATTTTTTGTAACTCAGTGTTGACTCAGAAGTCTACCCTAAAGGATCTGGTTTTACGACTTAAAGTGTACTGGTTACCCTTTTCCTTGGAGTCTAATTCTCACAGGAGGATACATTTTTTTCTTTTTCAGCTCTGCTTACCCTCATCTTGGGGGGAAGGACTGGCATAACAGTGATTCTGATGGGTATCTTCGGTTCCTTCTATTTTCTTCCTCTCGACTCACCGCTGCTAACCAAGGTAATAATTCTAAAATCTGGCTTACCTTTCGATTCCATTGAGGTGCGTATTATAGATCCATTTCGAGGGGCTCTCATTGCTTCGAAAATCCTTTCGCAACCCCTAAACACCAGTGCCCTTGCGAATCTGTTGAGCTTACTCCGGTCTCCCCACCGGGTGCCTCTGCCCATCGCATGACCACACCACGGCCTCTGCGGAGACATTCACAACACCTCCGCCGAGGCTGGATTAAGCCTAGATGTTTTCCATTCGTGACGCTTCTTGAATCGAACAGTAATCGACATTGTTTGTTTCTTAATCTTCTTTGTGTTTTTTTTTTAATTTTATTTTTATTTTTATTTTTAAATTACAGTCTACAGCAGCTTTGTGTGTTGCTGGTTCTTGTCTGAATTCGAGAAAGAGCTTCAGATTGTTGGTAAGACAAAAATCTTCAAAAGGTATTATTACTGTATTAATTGGATGTGTAGTCCTCCATTTCTGTGATTGGTTAATCATGGTATTCCTTTTTTGGTAGATTGAAACTTGAATGGTACTGCCTGTGAAATCTGTGATTTTATTTTGTTTTAGCTCACTGAATCATCACAGGTGGAGGGGAAGCTCAACCGGAGTCCTGAAATAGAGGTCCGTAATTCCACTATGATTGTTTCCTTCAGTTTTCTATCTTTATTGGTGTCGCTAGTGAATCGGGCTTTCTCCCCTTCTCCACAATATATCTTGAGTATGCATTGTGGTTTTCTTGGCAATGAATTTCAGTTTCAAGACAATAATTACAATTTTCTAATCATTTTATTCTTTTTGGCCTTTTTAATCGTTATTAGAATTTAGAAATGTTGTGCTCCTTTACAGATGAATTAATTAGTTCAGTGTCTTGATTTTCCAATCTCGGCAATTTTGGTGTGGACGTGGTGTTTATCGTTAGTTGGCAGAATAGAACTCCTACCATGAATGCTGATGCTGTTTTGTAATAGTAATTTTATTTCTGCAGTCAGTCCAGCTACCATTTTTGCTCTTCTATGAACTTATAGAGAACACTTCACATTAAATAATACAAGAAACATATTGCTATCTCTCTATATATTTAGTACTCCCTCCGTCCCACGAAATTTGAACCCTATTCCTTTTTGGGGTGTCCCACGAAGTTTGAACCCTTTCCGTTTTTAGAAAAATTAAATTAATATAAGTTTGATTAGAATCTTAATTATTGTCAAATCCCATTAAAAATACTTACTTTTACTATTCTGCACAAATTCCAATGCATTATTACTTTCCTACACAAAGTCCCTTATATTTCTTTAACTCTTAATATTACAAAATTGATACAAATAAAAATTGTATAAAATATATATTCTAAAACTACACGATTAGACGATTCTAACAAGACCACATTTGAATATTTTTCTCAAATTACATCACTACGATAATATTAAGTCAAAGTTAAACAATAAACAATATCAAAATTCATTATAATCTTAAACACAAATACCCACACCACTTTAACTACTAAACTCCACTACCTAAATTACCGTGCCCAAAAGAAATGCTTCAATCTTCGCGGGACGGAGGGAGTAGTTGTGAATAATAATGGTATTCAGCTGCTTATATTTGAAAAAGTTTTCCTAGAGTCAATTTGCTCTTTTAAGTTGCCTTCTGAAAAATTAGCGAATGATTTGGCTTTGGTTCACAGATTTAATTTGAATTTCACTTACTGTTATCGTTTACTATCTATTGTGGAAACCTGTGCCAGATGTTAATCTTCGTTTCCGTGCCTTGTTCATTTTAAAATGATTATTAGGTATTATTGCCACGGTTGGACATTTCATTGTTATGGTTAAATGGTATTGATGTGCTCTTTCTTGCATCCTATGTTTTGGGATTTTGGTGAATCTATATTGGAATATGTTTTTGTTAATTATTTCCTTTAGATCGATTGGATGTACTCGCTGTTTTGGGATAATTTATTCCTAATGATTATGAACCTCTTCTCTGTGAATTTGGTAGTTGATTCTTTATATATGGTCAGAACTTTACACCTGCAAGCATTGCTTTTCTAGGAATTGCTTTTCTGCTACGGATGACACTTGAAAGGGCTTTTATTTTCTTCTTTAGCAGCATAGGTGTTCCAACATAGTTAGTTTGAATAGAAAGGGCCAAAGGTGAATCTGAACTTTTTGCATGTGACTTGTGATTGATGCTTAGTAGTGGAAAGGAATATGTGACTGTAATATTATGGTGCTTTGTGAATTGAATGTGAACTTTTTTTTCTATGTTTTTACATCAGATTTCTTCTCCAGAAATACGAAAACAAAAGCCAAGGTTGATGGAGTTCATTTGTTTGATATTTCAGGTTGATGCTCACATTGGTTTTATTTAATTTATTATTTCATTTTTCGTTGGGAAAGGATAACAACAGTTGTTGCCCCTAACACCTGAAGCGGTCTGGGCCTTTATTTTCATTTTCTTTCTGGTAATTTTTTAATATACAATGCTTTTTAGTCGTGTAGTTATTTTCTGAACCTCAATCCGTGCTGTTTATGTGGTCATAGTCAATAGATACAGTTTCGTATGTCCAAAATCTTTTTCTGAGTTCAAGTAGGGATGGTTGGTGATACTTTATTGGAGATTGAGTAGAAATTCTATTCATTTGAGTTGTCATCTTAATCATGCTTGTCTGCTTTGTATGCAGCTTAGATACTCAGGCCATGCACAGCTTTGTTAGAAGTAATTGAACTGGATTAAAAAGAAAAAAGAAAGAAAAAAGATTTGTGTTGATGCATGCATATTCAGCCATATCTTAAAAGTTGTTCCGCCATACTACTGTTCAAAATTATCAAGCCCTAACTTTATTCTATGAAATTCGCTTTCAATTTTAAAACTTGTATGTTCTTCCAACATTTATCAAATCATGTCAAATCATCATTGCTTTCACTTAACATGCTCTCTACCTTTTACTAATGTTGTTGGTCATCGAGAAAGCTTATACAGTGTTACTCTGCCAACTGTGCTATTAGCAGCTTCTTGATTATCCTTTCTCTTGCTTAATACAATTCGAACCATCCTCAACATTTCTTCTGGGTACCGATTCGTATAAGGTAAAAAGAGGAACCAAGAATTTGTTTTGATGAAGTGTTTGTGTATCTTTCCTCGCGCTTGTTTGAACTTGTAATTTACATATATGAGTCCTTCATTATAGAAATCCCCTATTAATTGGGAATTAATAGGTTATATTTTTTTGCACTTGTAATTTCTCGACAGAAAGCATTATATTTTTTGGTCTTAACATGGGTTATAGTTCTGATGCTGTTACAGATCACTATTGAGAAGCTGTTCTGTTGACGTTTGATCCATTTTTATTTCTGATTTTGTTATTGGAACTTTCTACAAAAACTCTCATCATTATCATTATGCCATTATTCAATCTTTTCTGTATGAAGCTTTTCATAAGTTCGTTTGTAAAATGTAAATGTGTTTTGATCAATGTGATGTGATTCAGTAGCAGTGGATACTACCTTTTCTTAATTCCTTTGTTGTAGGTTCTTTATATTTTTGGGTCTTGGCTGCTTGACTTTTGCATATGCAATTATTTAGTGTTTTTTTTGTTCCTAGATATGTAGTTGATATATGTCCCGTTATTTGTTTGCAATGGTTTACACTGATTTTGAAGAATCAACTGCGTCATCATCATCATTATAATCATCATCATCCACAGGCTATATACAAACATTATAACCCCAATGGCAAGGTAACAATGAGTTGAGGAATATGATGTTTGTGTTATCTGTAATGTAGTTGTTAGATTTTTAGTACTTGTTTATTTGTCTTTCTTTCAAGACTTTTATCCTATATATCAATCTAAGACATTTATGTGCATCGATCGATGTTTGTATTACTTATTTATGATTTCTGATTTATTCTATTTGAAAGTGAACACGGCCAGCTGACATCAAAGGAATATTGTTGGCTCTTTAAGAGAAGGTGCATGACATCAAATTCAATACAGAGAAACCCATATATTTATGTGTTTATTAGGTCCTATTAGATCGGATTACCTATTTACTATCTTTTGATATGCTCGTGTTTCAGGTTTGTGTATTTTCTATGCTACGTTCTATGTTGAATGCTTCTGAACTTTTGTTTCAGGGTTACAGGGAACGATCGTTGAATCTTAGCGAATCATCAAACCACCTCACCAAGTCACCAAAATGCCACCCTCAACTCGCAGAACCCTAGAGACGCCAGCAGCGATGGATATGTACTCCAGCGTCTCTATCATTCCTAAAGTCATAAGGTGGATGTTTGTTTACAACAATTTTTCATATTTTGACTTCTTTAGTTTTCCTGACAATTCACTGCTGCATGAAAATGGAACTAGAATTAATGGTTGGAATTGTGTATTGCTTACTTCATGTGTAGAGTCTAATGTCTTCTCTGAGTTGGTCCTTCTCTAATAGTATGCCTTCTTTAGAAATATGTCTCTTTATCTTGGGTTAGTATAATACACCTTACAAATTTCCAGAGTATGTCTTCTAAAATATAACCAAATAATCTGTTTACCAAATTCCACCAAAATCCAACTTTCAAGTCGACTATCGTCCCGCGCGGCATCGCGCGCGCACCGCGAGTTCTAGTATATATATATATTCGTGATCAACTACAGAACAAATATGGGGTCTGAGTGGTATGGGGCTCTGGCAGCTTAAGCAAAGGTCTCGGGTTCGAGCCTTTGTGTATGCAGAATTCTGCTTTGGGAGAGGCAACCCTTAAAATGCCCACCCGATTCTCGAGGGATTAGTCTGGGGTCCAATGTGGTCTGAGAATACCCTGGTATTCACCTAAAAAACTAAAGAACAAATATTTCGTGTACTAATGATTTTGAAACATTATGCAAAATCATAATACCACTACAATAATTTTTAATTTATACGGTTTAGGGATCATGTTTAGTGGCTAAAATGAAAAATTTTAGTTTAGTAGTGTATTATGAAAGAGGCTCAAAATCTGGCCAGTCCTACCCTCGCCTCACTTCCTACCTCTTTACCAACTGTCCTATTAGACATTTACATTACACCACTTGTTAGGAGGAAAAAAACAAATTTACTCCCATAAATTTTTTCAATTTCCAAAACTGTTACACAAATATCGAAATAGACGAATCCGACCCATAACTACCCTAATAGGCGATGATTAGTTATGGGACGGGTTCGGCGATAATTAGTGAAAAAACCGGGTTCATGGACGGGTTCTGCGTAGATTATGGTAGTTATGGGATGAATTCGTCTAATTTGATATTTACGAGACTGTTTTGGGAATGTTTAATTTTAAAATTATGGACCATATGAGTTTCTTTTCCGATTGTTTGAACAAAGGGATTAGTAATGCCAAGGTGGCTAATTTTATACCATTAGTTAAAAAATGAATAAATTGGACTAATTAGTAAAGGTACGTATATGACAAGAAAAAAGGAATATTTTTTTGATCCTTTTTATATTTTATACCATTAGTCCTTTTTTTTAAAAAAAAAGGCCAAATTGATCCTTTTTATATTTTTTTGCCCAATTAGTCTGCTACATATATTAATTATGTTCCAATCGGTCCGCCACCCACTAATTATGCCCTAATTACATATGTTTTGCCAAATCAGTCCTTTTTTTTTCAAAAATCTAAATTGGTCCATTAGTAATTTTTGTCCCCTTTCATGCAGTCCAATGCACATTTGAAACCACTAGTAACTCAAATTCGATATAAGTAAACATTCTAAATTTTCAATATTTATAAACTACACGACGAGACGAATCTAACAAGATCGTACTTGGTTCATTTTAACTTGTATATCTATGTTTAAACTTTAAGTCAAAACAACTGTGTGAATAGTAACAAATTAGACAATGTAGTGATTAAAAAAAATGTAGGGAGTATATCGCAATTGGTTTTTATTTTATGGAGAAACACAAAAAACTACCGAACTTTAAAAGAAGATACACCCCGATATCTGCTGACTATAACTCCGATGGCATCCAGTGAAGGTATTGCTCAATTCGATGCGAGAACGGGCTTCCAATAGATGAGGGAGTTGCTTGACCTACATTTTCCAAGAATATTATTTTGTGCAACTCCCTCGTATATGTAAAGCCCATACTCGGATCGGATTGGACAGTATCTTCGTTGTACTGCTAATATCATGTCAATACATCCTTCCAACTTATCTAAGCCATACATCCTTATCCTACGTTTCTAATTAGATAATGGTATAATTGTCAAATACAGAGTGCATTGATTTCCATTAGATCATAGCAGCTACTAATATATGGACAAATTCCTATTTTAAATCGGATGTTAAATTTAATTGTTTTCCATCTTAAATTTTAAGATGATTCAATATAGCGAAAGAAGATTAGGGAGATCAAGAACGGTCGGGAATTTTCAATTTTGAAGGAATATTAAACTTTCAGTAAATATAGTTTGCGTTTTCATACGAAAAAACAGAAAAAGAAAAAAGAAAAAAAGAAAAAGAAAATGAAGAGAAAAAGGAAAAAAAGGTACAGGACCACCTTAATTAATCTACAAGAACAATATATACATGCATCATCATGGGATAAGTACCCAAATAGTCGTGTAAGCTTCAATACTATTCAATATAGTCCATAAAGTATTTGATTATCCCAAATGGTCCTATAACTTTCATATATGAGCCGAAATAATCCTAAATATGCATTTAAATTTCAATTTTAGGTCCCTAAAATTTTATATTATTCACTTTTACACGCAAAAAGTTTCAAACATTTACAATTTAGTCCTCACTTTGAAAAACATAAATATTTAATAAGGACTAAATTGCCAAAAAATAAAGATTTTTTGGAGGTAAAAGTGAACAATTAAAAGTTTAAGGATCTAAATTGAATATTAAACGTATTTGGGACTATTTCGGCTAAAATGTAAGAGTTATAGGACCATTTGAAATAATCAAATACTTTATGAATTAAATTGGATAATAGTGAAACTTACGTGACTATTTGTGCATTTATTCCTGTATCATCACATCTATATTGTGGACCACAATGGAGCATTCAACGACTTTATTGCTATGGTTTATCAACTTTATTGTACTAATTCAGTGACAGCGTAGCGACTTTATTGCTATAATTCATCAACGTTGTAGTACTAATTCAGCAACTTAGTATAATTGGGGCCGGCTATTAGGGTGTGCAAGAAGACCTACCGCACAGGGCCCCAATTTTTGGGCCCCTTATTTTAGTTTATTTTTTATTTTTCATGTAATAAATAAAATAAATTTAATTTTGTTTGTTGATCACAATAATTAGAGATTCATTAACTACATTGATAAATGATAAGTGGAATTCTTCTACAATATTGAAGGAGAGATTTAATGGCTTAGCAGTGGAAGCAATTGTGAGTGATCTATCTTTTACAAAAAATAATACTATAAGAACTTATTTGATGAATTTTGCCTCTAAAAATATTAGAATAATTAGTTTTTAAGTAGAAATTTTTTCTGTGTACTTTCTTTTACTTTTATTCATTATAAAGAACTACGTTCATTGGTAGATAATTTTTCAGGTTAATTTTTTTATATTTTAATATTTTTTCTACTTATAGTGTTAGTTTTACAATAATTGAAAAAATTATAATTAATTTTTTAAATATGATAGGGGGCCTAAAATTCTATTTTGAACAGGGCCACCGAGAATGATTAGACGGCCTGTATAATTCAACAACGTTTTTTTGTTATAATTCATCACTTTATCGTTGTCCATATTCTCAATATTTAGTCACATACAAACCATAGTTAATGGGACAACAGAATGGTCTGCGCACACATTACATAATAGGGGAAAAAACCTTAATGGTCCAATAATTTTATTTGTTTTCCCAAATCATCCCACAAAAATTCAAATAACTTAATCCATCCGGTAACAATCTAATCTTAGTCCAATCCATCCCACAAACCCCTTAATGACAATTAACACTGACTTGATTGATGGTGCTGCGACATAACCACATTAAACGCATTAATCCCCTGCCATGTCAGCGTTAATTAATTTTCATTAAGAGGTAGGTGGGATGGATTATTGGCCTAAGATTATATAGTTCCCGAATATATTGGATTAATTCATTTTATGTGGGATGATTTGAGAAAATAAAAATAATTATGGGACCATTAGACTTTTGTTTCCTTACGCAATACGACCCAATGACACCATATGTTTCCCATAAGTGAAATTATGTTAAATTAAGTACATACATAGATAGGCGCAGACATCACACAGAAACCTTGAGAGATCACCCCGATCTACACAAACATCACAACGCCTCCTCTGCCAGTATTTCGTTTGTTTTTGTCGTCAGTTGTATCCAGTGTCTTCTATGGGGGTGGGGCTGGCGGTCATGCCCTCATTGCAATTTTTGTGAGTAGCGTTGACATGCACACTGTTACACATGCCAAGTTTTTCGCATCCATGGTGGTTAGAAACCATACATACCCAGTGGTGGACGCAGGATCTTAGGGTTGGGCGGGTGAACTTCTAATATAAATTTTTTTCTCACAGTAATGCTATTCGGGGGACTGGACAGAACCAAGAGGTTCTTTCTCTCACGTAATTTCGCCCGCCCCTTTCATTTCCGTGCCGGAGGAAATGGGATTCGAACCCATAATACAATCTTCTTGTATGTCGATTTAGCAAACCAATGCCTTAAGCCACTCAGCCATACCTCCAAGTTCTTGATCGGAATTACATTGGATGTGCCGGGTTTGGTTGGTTGACAGCATATAAAATAATAAAGATAATATTATATCAAAAATTAGTTATAAATATTATATTTTTACATTAGGGGCGACAATTGTAATCGACGAGTCGCGATATTTTAAGCTTGGGGGTAAAATTATAGAAAATTGCCTTCTAGTATAGCTAAAATTCACAAAGTTATATAAAATTTCTAGCAATTTTTTAGCTCGGGGGCGAAATTACAGAAAATTAATTTCTGCCATCACTAAAATACATATACTACATACAAAATTAAAGGCAAATTTTGAACTCGGGGGCGGGCGCCCCCCCAAGCCACCACATACGTCCGCCATACGAAGGAGGCCGGTAAGATATCACATAGATAGCGCAGACATTACATAGATATCTTATGCATCACTCCGATCTACCCGCACATCACGGTGCCTCCTCTACCCATATCTTCTTTGTTTTCATTTTGGTCGTAGGGTGTATCCAGTCTCTTCTACAAGGTGGGGCTGGTGGGCATGCCCTCATTGTTACACATTGTAATACTGTCGCATCCATGGTTGTAGAAATCGAATGTATACATGTATACAAGGGGTTAAGCACGTAATCCATGTCCGGATTGTTAATGATGCGCGATAATGTGGGGAAGTTTCCGGCATCTTGTTCGATGACCCATGATCCCCACCACTGCATCCGCTTGTGTGATGTTCAAATCCACCGGATTTCCTATCATATTGGTTTCCTCCGATGACCCATAAACCACACCGCATCCTTCATTAGGTGTGACATTCGAATCTAGAAGATCTCCTACCAAAAATTTATGCGTGTGATGACATGTTGGACCAACACATCACTTGGGGGAGAAGCCATCACAGCTGCATATGTCATTATGTGTGATGACTCTATCCTAACTTAAATGCTAATACTAAGCACATGATGATTATTAAATTAGAACATACTACTATCACATCACATCAATAAATAAAGTATTTAAAATTCAAAAGACACTACCATGAAAAAGTTCAAATTTACAATTATCATCTCAACGCATACATAAATTAATTAAATTTTAAATTCAATACTATCGCATCACAAAAATATATAATCTACCTTCATTTTAAAGGCTGAGGCGAGGTGTGAGAATTTCGTGGTTTGGTTCTGTTTGGTCAAAACCGAAACATACCGAAAAATCAAATTTCATAAAATCAAAACAAAAATTAAACCAAACCAAAAATTCAAAATTACATGGGAAAAACTGAAAACTGAACTAAAAAAACGAAATGAACCAAAAATATGAAATGACATAAAAAATTTAAAAAACTTCTAAATATAACTAAACAAAAAAATTATTCAAATATATCAACAGAAAGACGTTCATAAAAAAAAAATATTAGTATTACACAAAAGCTTCAATAGTCATACGTCACAATGTCCATAATATAGCCTTAGCTTTGTACTTTCTTCACTGTCCGAGGGGAGGTATTTTTATTATAGCCTTAGCTTTACTGCCATCAATCTCTATTCCACGTTGTTGAATCAAGAACCCAAGGAACTTTCCGGCATAAACTCCAAAATCATATTTGCTTGGGTTCATCTTTAGATTGTAGGACTGCATACGATTGAAGGCCCTTTCTAGGTCATTCAGATGTTCCTCAAATCCTTTGGACTTGACTATAAAATCATCGATATAGACCTCCATGATATATATCTCCAATCATGTCATGGAATACCATATTCATTGTCCTTTGATAAGTAGCACCGGCATTTTTCAATCCGAATGGCATTACTACCCATTAGTATACACCGATGGGCCTGGGCATCTGAAGGCCGTTTTTGGTACATCTTCTTTGGCTAAGAAGATTTGGTTGTACTGAGCGTATATGTCCATCAAAGACAATATTTTATGCCCTGCCGCAGCGTCGACTAGCATATCTGCTATGCACATGACGTATTCGTCCTTGGGCGTGGCTAGATTCAAGTCACGAAAATCGATGCAGACTCTTATTTTGCCATTCTTTTTAGTCACGAGTACAATACTCAAAAGGTCGGTTAGTGTTACTTGTTTGTCTTTTGTTAGTAGACCACTTAACCGAACTATCCTTGGGCGATCTTTTGAGCCGATGTCAAATTAGACCAAGGGATCATCTGAGTAAACCGTGGGTTCATGCTTCTATAGCAATTCGGATAATTGGTAAGGCTCTTAAATGTTGTAAATCTTTTACTCGTTCTCAAATTTTCAAGTTAGATTCAAAACCCAAAGATGTAAAACTTTCATCTTTTATGCGATAATGTGATAATTATAGCATAATGTGATAATTATAACATCTAAATTCAATTTCTACTTAAAATCGAAATTCCTAACCTGCAATCGTATCCAATTTTTAAATATGGTGAGCAAGTCTATCCATGGCCTTCAAAAATGTAATTGCTTCTTCTTCCGGAGGATTCTTCCGGTGGTTGCTCATTCCACCGAGGTGAGTGAGTGGGAGAGAGGTGGTGGCTGCGCTGCTTCTTTTTGGTGAGAGACCGACGGGGTGAGTGAGTTGGGGTGTAGATGGTTTGGGATTGTGGTGAAGAGGGGGTGGAGTGTATGTAGTATAGTTAATTCTATTTTTTATTTTTATTTTCATGACGGTAATAGTGGAATTTTGTCATGGTGTGTAATTAGATGATTTTTTGAATTTTTGGATAGGATGAAGTTGGGTTGATGTTAGTAATGTATAGAGTGCAAATAGGAGGGTCTTTTACTTAAATCACTAATGTAATATTTAGCCAAGTGGCATGCACCTTAAAAACCTAACTGCGAACCAACTTATGTAAAGAATAACACAAACCCAACTTGTACACAGCATCATCCACTAACCAACTTATGTAAGGAAATAGTCTTCGTTAAGAAAAAGAATGGAAAACACAAAAATTGGTCAAATTTTCTTTCATCCCCAATATGCACATCATTTTCCTGGTTATTTTTATTCAAGAGACAAGAGGGTAGCCTGGTAGGGATACCTCAGAGGTCAAAGCATCCCAACACTTCCCATGGAGTTCACTGAAATGTGAATTTAATACTGTAATAGATTGAGTTCGTAATTCCTATTCCTACCTCCCATTCTTATCAACTGCTCCTTTCCCTTTTAAAATATTTTTAGTATACACAGGTTCCTCCCTACCTTCAGTCTTCAGCTTAAGCTCCTTCCTTTTCCATGGCAGAATCCACCACCATCACCGTGCTTGAGCGCTCCAATATCCACCCTTCTCCGGAAGCGGCAGCCGCCGAGCTAACTTTGCCGCTCATACATTTTGATATGCCGTTTCTCTTCTTCCACCCAAT
Source organism: Hygrophila difformis (assembly GCA_030278955.1). Classification (NCBI taxonomy): domain Eukaryota; kingdom Viridiplantae; phylum Streptophyta; class Magnoliopsida; order Lamiales; family Acanthaceae; genus Hygrophila; species Hygrophila difformis. The sequence goes on along the minus strand of JAOANR010000006.1, from coordinate 45,417,216 downwards.
GCAGGGCCTCCTCTTCTTCGAATTCCCCTGCTCCAGATCCCAATTTCTCGAAACAATTGTCCCCAATTTGAAGCAATCCCTAGCTCAATCGCTCCTCCATTTTCTCCCGCTCGCCGGAAATATCGTTTCACCTGTCAATTCCGGCTGGCCTGTCTCCAGATTCGTCCCTGGCGACTCTGTTTCCCTCACAATCGCCGAGTCGGATAAGGACTTCGACCTCCTCACAGGAAATCATCCCCGCCGCACCATTGATTTCTACGGCTGCGTCGCGAATCTGCCGCCAGCGAAACGGTCTGAAGATGAGGTCGTGTTCGCGGTGTTGGCACTTCAAATCACATTGTTCCCCAGCCGCGGGGTCTGCATAGCGTTCACCACCGACCACGGCATCGGCGACGCAATTTCGATCGTCCGATTCATCAAGCTCTGGGCGTCGGTCAACAAACTCAGCGGCGACGCGACGACGGTCGTGGAGAAGTTTCTGCCTTCGCTGGACAGATCCTCCGTGGAGGATCCGGACGGCCTCGATTCGATCTATTGGAACGTTGTTAAGAATTCCAGACCGATGGACATACCGGCGACCCATTTCCCGACCGAGAAATATCGTTCAACTTTCATACTCTCAGACGCCCACATTAAGAAACTGAAAAGCTCCATCCTCAAAAGCCGCCCCCAAATGCACGTGACCACTTTCACAGTCACGTGCGCCTTAGCTTGGGTTTGCCTCGTAAAAGCCGAGGACGCCGCCAGCTCTGCTCCGGCGGAGACCGATGAGACCGAATTCTTCGTATTCGCGGCCGACTGCCGCAGAAGACTCAAGCCGCCGCTTCCGGAAGCATACTTCGGCAACTGCTTAGCCTTAGTGAGGGCGGAATTGGCCCACGGAACTCTGACGGGCCCCAACGGAATTTCCTCGGCGGTGGAGAGCTTAGGGGCAGCCATAAAGAAGACCGTGTATAACGAAAAGGGGATTTTGGACGGGGCGGAGACATGGCTGGAGGAATTCGAGATGCTGGTCAAGAAACGAATATTCGGGGTTGCGGGGTCGCCGGGATTCGATTTATACGAGGTAGATTACGGCTGGGGCGGGGCGAAGAAGTTCGAATCGCTGTCGATCGACGCGGACACATCGATGTCATTGCTCAAATCGCGGGATTTGGAGGGAGGATTGGAGATCGGATTGTCGCGGAGGAAGGAGATTGTGGAGGCGTTCGCAGCTGAATTTGCAAAAACGTTGGAGAAGCTTCAGTGCTTCTCGAACGGTGCGCTTCCAAAGCTTTAGTACAGAACGAAATGCTAAACGGTATTTCTACCGTTTTTTTTTTTTTTTTTTTTTTTTTTTTTTTTTTTTTTTGTTTGTCTTTTCATTCTGTACTAGGGCGTTTTTTTTTAAAAAATTTTAAATTTTATTTTAATAATAATGATTTCTTAATAATAATTTCATTTTCAATATTTACAAATTTAATTAAATGATATTTTTATTTTTATATTAATAAGTTAAATTAGAATTTAATTAATTTACAAATATACATAAAAACATAATATTATTCACCCTCTGTGTGACATCCCCATTTTCCCTCAAGGAACAACAGAAGCAAAGTGCAAGAAAAATGGGCGAATGCTATGGTCACGTATTCTGGGCGGTCCGGAATACGCAAGGCTAACATAAATATTTGCGACGTTCCGGACAAACTAGCATATAATTCGCAAAGAAGCTTATAATACTGTGAAAAGTATAAAATAAGCTTAATAAATATGTTTGATTGTATAATCAAAATGGAGGAACATTCCTCAAACGAGCTCAATGATGGTAATAGAATAAATCCATGGAATTTTTAATTTAAAAGAGATAGTTACCTCGAAGTTCAAAAATACTTTTAAAAACTTGGAGTGTGTTGTTTATAACTGTAGGGCATAATATCTGCACAAGTGGGATAAATCCCAAATAATTGTTCTTGTTTGATAAATGATTATCTATACCAAGGAATAAATTTTTATCCCAAAGGGGAAGTTCAAAATATACTTTTCGTAAATAATACCCCGAACCGTGCTCGTGCAAATGATACTCTGTCGAACCTTGCAGGTTTCAATCCTGAAAGGAAACGGTGAAAAGTGTAAAGTCGGAGAAAACAATCGCAGAAAGTCTAATATTTTTATTTCATTTCAATTTTAAAAAATAATTAAATTAAATATTAATCGTCAAACATACCTATCACATCACATTAATAAATGAATATACTATTAGACTTTCAAACCTACTGCCATTAATAATTTCAATACAGCCTACAACCACATATCAGTAAATCACACATAAATAAATAAATTAAAATTGTAAACTCATTACAATCACATTATATAAATTCTTAAGTTAACTTTTTAATTTAAAAAATTAAACTCAACATACCTTTAACTCTCACAAACTCCTTCGGCGAATGGTCTTTGTTAAAAATAGTGATGAAAATGGTACGGATACGGTCAGATAGTATCGGATACGGATATTATCCGTATTTATTTCGAATTCGTAATCGAATACGGATGGGCCGGATACGAATAAGATTTCAGATAGGCAGGATTACGGAGACGGTATGGATACAGGATGGATATATGACAGAGATTGAATCGGATACGGATTATTGGATAATTTTTTATAATATTTTTCCGAAACTTGATAATTTCAGATAATTAGATATTTTTTATAATTATTCGGATATCCATATTTAAAATCCGGATAATATTCTCTCAATTTTCGGATACGATCGGATATTTTTGGATACGGTTAGATATTTTTTGATACGAATACGAATGCGGATATTAAAATAGGATTCGAATTCGGATACAAATATTCAAATATCTGGCCAGATAGTCGGATACGCATTCAGATTCAAATATAATCCGATACGGCATCGGATCAGTCGGATATTTACCATACCGCTTTCACCCCTAGTTAAAAATGATCTGCTCACATTTTCAGTGCATGGAAAAATTAATTTTGGGCGCATTGTATCACTATCTTTAGTGTACAATACAGCTTGCATCGGGTTACCAATAAGAGTTGGTGGAATAACAAATAATCAAATACACACACACACACAAAATGGCGCACCTGATCAACAAACTGTTGCGCCCCCTGTGGAGACGAGAAGAAGTGAATTAATTCTAAAGTAAGTTGGAAATTGAACCCCGAAACGTTCTCGACATGGATTTGAGGAAAATACTCGGCCAGAATATGCCACAAGTCGCTTTTATCCGTTGATCGGACTTTCGTTTTACTTATATTAGTCTTCTCTAAGTAATCGTACATCTCGATAATAGACTGCGGCGACGGTCGACGATAAGAAATCCGGTGATTGATATTTACCTTTAGTTTGGGGGAGCAAGTTTTTAGATAAGAGATTCCCTGCGGCCGACTCCTGTACCACCACAATTTCTGCTTTTACCACAAAGTTATACTCACACCCCCAAAACTGTTGGAAAGATCCGAAGCAAGCAATTGATTTTATCAGTATTTGAAACCGCATTAGAAAGCGGGGAACTCACAGAAAACGAAAAGGATTGATAATTAACCCCTTCTTATACACAGGGATGAAAATCTAAAATACAACGGATCTATAAAAATTTAAAAAGGGAACTTAATAATTTATATAATGTGATTTTATTTATGAATGATTTAATGATATGTGGTTGTAGGTTGTATTGGAATTATTAATAGTAGTGGGTTTGAAAATTTAATATATTTATTTATTAATATGATTTTATGGGTAGGTTTGGCAATTAATATTTAGTCACTTTTTAAAATTGAAATAAAATAAAAATGTTTGAACAAGAAAAAAAAAGGAAGGCATAAATAATGGAATGGAATAAGTATTATTTATTTTGCATAAAATAAAAAAGTAATTGAAAAAAATTAAAATAGGCACCAGAGTGAGTCATTTCTACTTTTAAGCCATCGTGGCCCGAATTCCGGCTAAATTGCCTAAATTCAGGCTCAAAATCCTTCTAATGGCTAATTTTCCTAAATCAAATTATCGTGGTCTAAAAGTGGAACGACCTACTTCTGGTGGCATATTTTAGTTCTTATCTCAAAATCAAATAACTTGTAAACTTATAAGGACTCTAAACTAAACCTTGTTGAGGCTATACCTCCTTTTGGGAACCTCATTGCATATTCCGAAATTATTCGATTATTGATTAAGGGTTAAAGATTTAAAAATGAATACTCATTATGCTCATGACTAAATTAATTCAAGTTGGTGTTCCAAAAATTTAATAAGTTGTCTCTTAATAATAAAGCCTGATAGTTAATAAATTAATTAGCTCGCTATTTATATTACCTTAATTAAGTCTCACTCGTAGTCGAATCTCTTGTTCGAATTTGCTATCGAGGATTTAGGTTTAAAAAAATGACTAAATGAATTTCGACTAAGTAGTCGTACTAATTATTATGGATTTAAATAATTCATAGTAAAATATAACTTAATACCTAAGTCAATTGAATTATTATTATTTTTTTATTATTATTTTTATTATATATATTTCTTTTTTAATCCAAAATTTTACGGAGTGTTATAGTCTACCCTCATTAAAATAAGGCTTCGTCCTCGAAGCCTCGCGATAAAATTAGGGAAAAGTTATAACTAGGGTATATTTCAAAAATTTTGATGCTTATAGAAAAATCCTCCCAAGGATTACCTAACATTTATAATTCTCTTTAAATCGCTTTGTCTATCCATCCTTGATATCCGCTTTTAACTTCTCATGTCGAGGGATTGTCATACCGTTGTCATCCAATTTTTAATCTATTAATGGTCCTAAATAATTTTCTCTTCATCCTTAATTATTACCGTCAATTGGTCAATTTCTCTTGTAGTGTTTTCCTTAGTGGAATGTGCTAACCATTCCATACTCTATTTCTTTCCTAGGGACTGAAGATAAATCGTTCTTTGATTACCCATATTCTATTACGCCTCAAAAGGTATCCAGAATAAGCCTAGGGGAAAATCCTTTGATATGTTGTACCATTTCCATGGTGGGATTTCCATTGACTCGATTTAAATTGATAGAGTTCTTTTAAGTACATCACAATCCATAATATATCCCAACTTCTCCTTATTGGTAAAATGTTGCTCACAGGAAAATTATTCATTCAAGACTAAACACTTGGTCAATCTTGTTTGATATTTCGTCCAACAATTATTTATTATACTTGGAGTGTTCTCAAATAATATTATCATGAGTTCCTCGAGTCCAACCTAGGATAGATAAATTAAATCCATAGAACATCGAGTGGTATGGATGATGAGCCTACGGTGACTAAGGAGCCTAATCCTCCGGAGAAACTGTTCTACTGCAGGTTGGATCAGCTGACAAGAATTTACGATCTGGATGTGAGAAAATGACATTATTGTCAACAGTTGCCAGATTATTAAATATAAAATCCAAACATAACCTATCAGAGAGATGTTTTGATATGTTATGCCAACTTATTATTACACACTCCCAGAACAAAACTCTACAGTGAAAAATTTCTACGAGGCGAAAAAACTTATAGAGGGGTTGGAATTACCAGTAGAGAAGATTGATTGTTGTGATAAGGGGTATATGTTGTATTGACGTGATGATGCGGCATTAGAGTATTGTGAGTTTTGTGACAGGCCTCGATTTAAAGAATCAAACAACAATTCACGTGTGGCAAATAAGTATATGTTCAATTTCCCACTGAAAAATCGATTGAAACGGTTGTACGCCTCAGAAGTCACTGCGAAACACATGACGTGGCATATAGGCCATGAACATGGGCTGTCTGAAGAGATGTGTCATTCGTGTGACTCCAAGACATGGATGCACTTTGACACAATTCATCCGAACTTGGGAGCAGAGGGAAGAAATATTCGTTTGGGGTTATGTACTGATGGTTTCCAACCATTTGGCCACCCGGGCTCTCAATACTCATGTTGGCCGGTTATTTTGACACCTTATAACTTACCTCCTGGAATGTGTATGAAGAATGGATACATGTTCTCGACTTGCATAATCCCTGGGAAATCAAGCCAAAACAAAGGATAGATGTGTATCTACAACCCCTTATTGATGAGCCTCTATAGCTATGGGATGTGGGTATCACGACGTGGGACACGTTTAATAGAAAAAACTTTCAGATGAAAGCGGCATTAATGTGGACCATAGGAGATTTCCCAGCTTACGCTATTATGTCAGGTTGGAGTACATATGGGAAGAGTGCATGTCCGGTCTGTATGTACGGATTAGAATCTATAAGGTTGAAGGAGGGTGGGAAATAATCATGGCTTGACTGTCATTGTAGGTTCCTTCATTCAGATCACACATTTAGGCTCGATAAGTCAAAATTCTCAAATGATCGCGAAGAGCATGGATTCCCACCGGTACATAAAAGCAGGGAAGAGGTCTTAGCTGAACTGGAATTCCATGGTCTCCATCATGTAATTGATGCGGTAGTGAGGAGGCAAATACAAACATCAGTAAGACTTGTGGTTGGAAAAAAAAAGAGCATCTTTTGGGATTTACCCTATTGGAATACACATTTGGTTCGTCACAATCTAGACGTCATGCACATCTAGAAAAATGTATTTTAAAATGTGTTCAATACTGTAATGAATGTCCAAGGAAAGACAAAGGACAATGCAAAAGACCACGAGGACATCCGCACCTTATGTAACAGTCCAGAATTGCATAAGGAGCCTCGGAAAGGCAAATATCCGAAGGCCGTGTACACAATGAATAAGGACAAGAGGAATGTGTTCTTAAATTGGGTTGTAAGTTTAAAGTTTCCGGATGGTTGTGTGTCAAACCTTGGGAGGTGCATTGATATGAACAAACACAGGATGTTTGGAATGAAAAGTCACGATTGTTATGTTTTCATGCAACGTCTTCTTCCCATTGAATTGAGGGAGTTGCTCCCGAAGCATGTGTGGGAGGCCATAACGGAATTGAGCAATGTATTCCGTGCATTAATTCCAAAGACAATTAAATTGCGGGATATGGAGAGATTGGAAAAAGATGTTCCGATTGTGCTATGTAAACTTGAAACAATATTCCCACCTGCTTTCTTTGACTGTATGGAACATCTACCAGTCCACTTACCTCGAGAAGCTATTGTGACTGGTCCTGTACAATTTAGGTGGATGTACCCATTCGAGAGGTAAGTTTAACCAATGCTTTTGTGTAGACTGTACTCATGATTTTGTATATTATACTGTAAAATATTAATTGGTTGCAATTCAGGTATCTGAACCATTAGAAACACACTGTGCGAAACAAGGGAAACGTTGAGGGTTCCATATGCAACGTGTACATGATTGATGAGGCATCTATATTTTGCTCTCATTAGTTGAAATGTAAAAATGGAAATTTATGAGATAATTAATACAAATATTGGTTATTGATATTGGGTTGAAAGAGACAACTATTTAATAATGGATGAAGTAGGGGTGTGAATGAGTCACGGTAGTTCGTGAACAGTTTGAGCTCGATTCGGTCAAAGTCCGGTCAAAATTCGACTCGAATAGGCTCAACTTCAGTTCGAGTTCGATTTGAATAATTTACAAACCAAGCCGAACACCTTTGATTTCGGCTCAAAAAAGCTCGCAAACAGGCTCGTGTTCTATTAACTTACAATATAAGTCCCATATTCTACATATCATTTGAAATGTACCGTACTAGTAATGTATTTGTTTAGACTTTAAAATAAATAAATTAAATAAGAGTCTATGACTACCTTTCCCACAACCCTACGTCCCTACCCTATGTAATTATTGCATCTTTTTATTAAAGGGGTATGAAATGAAGGTTCGAGACATATATTTATACATATATTTATTTATTAGTAAATATAGAAATTATATAAAATATTACTTGGATCAAACATGACATCTCTATTGGGATAGATAGAATAATTTTTAAATTATAAATATATTTTTTAAATTATTTAAATATGTAGATTAAATAAAATATACTTCCTCCGTTTTTTAAAAATTCCTACATTTGAATTTTTGTCACTGTTCACACATACACTTTGATTTAAAGTTTTATTATAGTTATACAAGTGAAAATATAATCAAGTGAGATCTTGTTAAATCATTTCATCGTGTAGTTTTTTTAAATATCGAATTTTAAGAATTTTTATTTATATCGAACTTGAGTTATTAGTGGTTTAAAATGTGTATTGGATTGTGTGCTGGGTGGGTCCATGACAAACACTAAAAAAAGAGGAAGTAATTAATTATATTCAATATATTAAATATAATTTCTCTTACAGATTATGTGAGAATGGAAATAATACTGTTCGAGCTCGGCTCGATTTGATAAAAGTTCTGTCAACACTCGGCTCGAAGTAGCTCGGTCAAAGCTGAGCTCGAATTCTTATGAGTTCAAGCCGAATTTACCACTATTCGGTCTCGGCTCGTCGGCTCGTTAATAATTCCCCTAGATGAAGTATATAATTATCCCCAAATCCAAGGGCAAATTCGTCTGTCCACCTCCATTCTTGCGTATAATTAAACCCCCTCACCATAATATCCACAAACATCCCCAACCCAAACATGAAACTCCCAATCATCCTTTTCTCCCTCCTCCTCGCCGCTACCGCCAATCAAGTCGGTGCAGTGAGAATCCGAAGCTGCCTGAGCTGGCGGTTCGCGGCGGAGGTCAACAACGCCCGCTACTGGAAGCGTGTCCCTGAGGAGTGCGTGAACTACATAGTCGATTACATGGCCACGGGAACCATTACAGAGGCGCCGTCGACACAGTACCAAGCCGATCTCTCCACGGTCGTCCAGTCTATGACCGATTATCTATCAAATCTCCCTCCAGCAACAGGAAATGACACGTGGGTCTTCGACTTGGTCCACACCCTCCTCGATGATGTCGAGTACTACAAACGCGCGGATGTCAATTACGGGTAATCGCCATATATATAACTAATTCTGAAAAATAAAATAAACTAAAGCGTTGGATTATGATTCATGAATTATATATATCACGTTTGAATTTGTGGACATACGTAGGGCTACGCCGTACAACGTGACAAATTTCAACTTATGGTTTTATGATCAACCGAGACGCAACCTTCCGCCGATGCTCAACCTTCCCACATTTTATGAGGAGGTCGTGAGAAAGGGTTTCAAGATCGCGATCGTTTCCGAATTACCTGAAAATTTTTGAATGCTTGTTCAAGCCTGGCTAGCGATCAGGTTTGGCTTGCCTTATAACAGGCTCATACTCAGGTACGTGTTCATATATATACATATATATATATATATATATATATCTTGAATATGGGAAAAAAAAAAAAAAAAACTCATTTAGTCACATAAATTTTTTAAAATTTCCAAAACCATCATACAAATATCGAATTAGATGATTCCATCTCATAACTATCCTAATCATCGCCACACCCATTTATGAACTCGGTTTTTTCGCTAATCATCGCCGAATCCGTCCCATAACTACTCTAATAAAGGGATGAGTTCGGCGATGATTGGGTAGTTATGGGACGGGCTCGCCAATGATTAGCGAAAAAACCGTGTTCATTAACGGGTTCGGCGAAGATTATGACAGTTATGGGACGGATTGATCTAATTCCATATTTGTGGGATTGTTTTAATAATTTTTTAAAAATATGGAACGATATAGTTTTTTTTTTCCCTTGTATATATGCATATGTTTACTAAGGTTGTAATGAGCAACTAAGATGGGAGGATGTGGCAGGAGAGATTTAAACGTTGGGATAAGAGAATTCAAAGCCAGCGCAATGGATAAGCTGAAGGAAGAGGGGTTCAATGTGGTCGGAGCTGTTGGGGACCAGTGGAGTGATTTACCAATTGGACTTAATTCCAGGGATATCTCCTTCAAGCTGCCCAATCCTATGTACTACCTGTCTTAATTCACCACAAATAATTAAGATGTAGTATACCGACTCGGTTTCTGTCGAGAATAGACTAATTCTGGATATGCATATATGCTAAAGAATGAGGACATAAATGATATCTCGTTCAAGCTGCCCAATCCTATGTACTACCTGTCTTAATTCACCACAAATAATTAAAGATGTAATATACTCCCTCCGTTCTTAAATAATTGTCTTTTTCAACTTAATATCAATAACTAATTTTTGCACTAAATAACTCATAAATTTCTATTTTTACCTTTTAACTACACTTATTCGTAATAAATGTCAAGAAATAACATTTATGTAAAGTGAATGGTCATATAGTAAAAACATAGTACTCCCTCCGTCCCACCAATCTTGTCCTGTTTGACTTTTTTACACTGTTCATTGTTTAACTTTGACTCAATATTATTACAAGTATATATTTGAAAAAATATAATCGATTTGGGTCTTGTTAGAATCGTATCATCATGTAGTTTTAGAATATGTATTTTATATAATTTTTCATTATACATATTTAAAGATATTAACGGTTGAAAACGTGCATTGGATTGTGTGCAAAAGTCAAACAAGACAAGTTAAGTGGGACGGAGGGAGTATAACTATCTAAAAATAATGACAACTATTGACAAATACTTTTCAATCTCTAAAAATACAACTAAAAAAGAACGGATAAGTACTATAATTGCATGGGAATAAAAACACAAATACTCCTGTAACTATCACTATTATCCAATTTGTTCCATAAAGTATTTGATTGTCCCAAATGGTCCTTTAACTTTCATATTTTAGCCGAAAAAGTCCTAAATGTATTTAATTTTCAATTTCAGGTCCCTAAACTTTTATATTGTTCACTTTTAGGGAAAAATGCCAAATGGTGCCATAACTTTGTCCATTTTCCAATTTGGTGCCATAAGTTTTGAGTTTCCTAATTTGGTGTATTAACTTTGCTAATATTCTCTAAAATGATCCCATCAGGCCTTAATCACCCATATTTACTGACGTGATACGAGATTAGTGTAGATAATTAATTTAATTGTACCATATAGGTGCCATGCAGGCATTGACTGAGTTTAACCTATAGATGTGGACACTTTCTGAAGGTGTCCTTCGCACTTTGCAAGTACGCACCAAATGGACTATAAAGTATGTACATGTGTAGATTAAACTCAGTCAATGCCTTAGTAACACCTAAATAGCAGAATTAAATTAATTATTTACATTAATTTCATGTCACCTAAGCAAAGGTGGATGATTAAGGCCTGATGGGACCATTTTGGAGAAAATTAACAAAGTTATGGCACCATTTTGATATTGTTTCCTTCACTTTTATCCCCAAAAATTCTAAATTTTGCAACTGTGTCCTCATTTTTAAAAATATAAATATGTAATAAGCACTAAATTGCAAAAAATAAAACTTTTTTGGGGTAAAAGTTAATAATTTTAAAGTTTAAGAGTCTAAATTGAATATTAAAAGCATTTAGGATTATTCCGGCTAAACTATAAAAGTTATAGGACCATTTGAGTTAATCAAATACTTTATAGACCAAATTAAATAATAGTGAAACTTACACAACTATTTAGGTATTTATTCCATAATTACATGTGTCATATGTGTTTGTATATATACTATAATTAAATATCTGTTCAAATTAATTAGACTGGTATGTACACACACATGTATATGAGGTCACTATATATAAATATCCGTATTATTATTTGGACAGACCTGTCCAAATCAATTAAGTTTCTGTCCAGAACAATGTATTTCTGGAAATTTAGAAATGCTACAAATCTCTTCGTAATATGTTGTCCGTAATTTTAGATTGATTTGTTGCTATTTTCGTTAGCATGCGTTAATGGAAAGTAAATCAATGAGGGAATTAATTACATGCAATCCATCTCTTAAATTGTGGAATGCTAGCATAATTGTTTGGGATGGGGTTTTGTATTAAGCCAATTAAGGGTAGCAAAAAAATAAAAACTAGTTTAGAAATTGATGCAAAAAAAATGCCAAATACCGGCGAAATAATGACTTAATTCATAGGTATTAACTTAATAACATGTGCTACGTAATACAAATTAATATGCTGAAGAAAGGTTGAGTATGTGCTACCTAATGCATAGGTAGTAACTTAATAACATGTGCTGAAAAAAATGAGTATGTGCTACCATATTCATAGGTACTAACTTAATAACATGTGCTATCTAATCACATTAATATGCTGAATGTGTTTTGACAAGATTGACAGTCCCGTTGAGTAGGTTGTTAACACGATGTATTGATCACACACACAATTGCAGAAAGATAAGAACACAATTGTTTGTTGACCCGGTTCGGACCTACTGTCCTACGTCCGGGGGATTCCAATCCAGGCGAAGATTACTCAACAATGAATATGAACAAACACAAGACTCGAGACCAATCCTATCAACTCGATCTAGAAGCTGAAACACTCCCCCCCCAACTTCTAATCTCCCTGATGAGAATTACAGAGACAATCTTGTTGTTCCTTCAACCTGTTGACGACCCTGAATAAGAATCCTTTAAACTATTCCAAGAAGATATCCCTTCTTGAATTACAACTCGATCTAATGATATACACAGAATTACAACACAATTCTCTCAAGATCAAAACACTCAAACATCTAACATGAAGAACATGGTTTGACTCTTGAAGTATATCTTCTAAATCTAATAAGCTCTCGGTAAAGTGTATAGAAGAATGAAAACGAATACAAAAATCTAACTCTCAAATCTAACTCAAAGACACAAGAATAACATGTATATATAAGCTGAAGTCCGTCTTGGTCTTTAAGTCCATGGTGCTGGTGTGACTTGACCATCACAACCATAACCGCATTGTTGTTAAAGCGTTGCATTGACACCTAAATAATCCTGCATGAAATGTTTAGTGCCAACAATCTCCCCCTCATTTCATGAAGAGGTTGATTCATCACAAACAGGTCTCAAACCAGTAAGATGAATAACAATTCAGAATACCAACCTAACAACAATGGTTAAAAGATCAAGTCCAACAAAGGTAATCAACAGATAAGAGTAACACCAGCAAAACAAAAATACATAGCAATAAGATCAATGAAATAAGTTCATGCAAATCACATCCATCATCAAAATAAACCACAATTATAAGCAAAATAATCCAAGCATCAGCATCCAAAAACATCAAAACAGAAACCATCAGCAGTAAAAGTATTAGATACAGTCCCAAATCAAGATTAAAAACAGTTTAGAGTGTACCCCCTCAAAACGTTGTCAAGATTACCCAAAAACCACAGTTAGTCAGCAGAACCGATTGAGATCATTACTCCCCCTTGATGAATCAGATCTCCTCATCATCCTCCTCTTCAGTGGGTGGAGGATCAAATGAACCAGGAAGAAGCTTCAACATATTGTTGTTTTGCTTCCGGATACGGAGACCAATGTTAATGAAATTTGTAACCTCCTCATTTTGTCGAAGAATGATGGTCTTAAGATGATTGACCAATGCTGTGCCAGACAGAGCAGGACCAAGGAGGATATCATTGTGCAAATTTCTCAGTTCAGTGGTGGGAGTGTTCTGCTTAATAGGAATCCTCTCTTCCTTAGGAACTTTGATTCCATTCTTTCTCAGGAATCGGGTGATCAAGGCAGGATAAGGAAGGAGGTCATTCTTTCCAATGGAACCGCGTGTGTAACCTATCATCTTAGAAAGCACAGAGAGACCAAAATTTGTCATGTTAAGATACTTTTCAATACAAAACATGAGTTTACCCATATGAAATGAAACTTGGCTGGCGTTGGTAGTTGGCAGGATGTTGGAACTGCACAAGCGGAACAGACAGTTGTACTTCAAGGTAAGTTGTTAAATCCGGAGTTGATTTCGGCCAAAGGCAACACTCTTCGTGTTTGAAATCTCGTAAGCCACTTCAGCATTTGAGTTTGGCAAGTAGGCCGTAACATCATCCAAGTTGCTGTTAAGTTGTACCTTCACCAACGAATTGATCACCTGGGGAAATATCTCCAGAATTTTGCCTCTCATATAGATTTTTCCTCCAAAAGGCGAATCAGCATCCATAACATCTGGATGAAGGTTGGCGTAGAATTCGCGAACCAAAGCAGGAGAGTAATCTTCAAGCTTCGTGGCCCAGTAGAGAAGTTTGCAATCCTCCAAGTACTTTGTAAAGCCTAGCTCCTTGTAGATGGGGTTTGTAAACTGCTCCTCAGGAATGAAATCTCGATTTTTGAGCTCCTTGGCAAATTTTTGTGCTTCCTTGTCATAGAACTTGAGATTAAGAGCACCATGAACAGTCATAGGGCCAACTTTCTTTGGTCGTTTCTGTGTTGTCTCAACAGCAGGTTTAGAACATGGTTTGACTCTAGAAGTATATCTTCTAAATCTAATAAGCTCTCGGTAAAGTGTATAGAAGAATGAAAACGAATACAAAAATCTAACTCTCAAATCTAACTCAAAGACACAAGAATAACATGTATATATAAGCTGAAGTCCGTCTTGGTCTTTAAATCCATGGTGCTGGTGTGACTTGACCATCACAACCATAACCGCATTGTTGTTAAAGCGTTGCATTGACACCTAAATAATCCTGCATGAAATGTTTAGTGCCAACAAAGATGATACATGAAAACCTATTTTTAATGAGACATAGGACAATGTAATGATATGGATAAAGAGAAATGAGATATTCATCACATTGAATTAGAAGTACATAGAATTCATTTATATTGGAAAGAAATCTCTCCTTTATTGTGTAATTGGGGTATATAAATCAATGCCAATTTATGACAATTACGATCCACCTTAATAAGGCAATAATAGTTCGCAAAATACACAATCTACATATAAAAAAGCTACATCACTTAATCACCATGGAATTATCATTTCTGGACATATATAATCACTTGCATATATAATCAATCGATCACTTGCATAAATATCCCTTTGTTCAAATAATCGATTCATCACATGCATAAATATCACTTTGTTGAAATAATCGACCCATCACTTGCATATACATATACATGTGCGTCTATTAGTCTAATTAATTTTGAATGCGATCATCTAGTGTTTTGTTTATGTGTTTGTTGTTTTGTTTTTGTTTTTGTTTCAATATTTAAGAATAAAACTAAGGCACCGTTGGATAAGTGTAATTAATGTTTTATGTGATCATCTTATTGTGTTCAAATAAATGATGAGCCTTTTATCACATATTTTTGTTTTATTAATGAAGTTCTTATTGGATCGCTTATTATTCAACAAGTAATAAGAGGTTTTAGGTTTCACTTTATTTATTATGGCCTCAGACTGTTGGAATAACAAACCTATTAGTCATGTAACTATCTTAATTATCAATTCCATTTTTTAATTTTTCTAATTACTAAAATCCTCATCTAAATAGTCTAATCTAACATATTTTATCATTAGGCTCCCTAATAACCTAATAACATGATGTGACAGTAACTAAGAGTGAATAATTATCCTATTATTACCGTAAGTATCGTTAATTACTAATTTTGTGATTTATCTTCTTAATAATTATTTTAGTCCCCTACCTATAAAAATGAAAACGAAATAGTCTCATAATTTGCTTGATTTCCCAAATCATCCTATAAAAAAATATATTAACACAATCCATCTAATAACTATGTTAATCCTACCCAATCCATCCCACTCACCCCTTAATGACAATTAACGTGTAATGGCGTTGATGTGGCAGCACTATCCACTGCCAAGCGTTAATAGTCATTAAGGGTTGGATAGGATGGATTGGGCAAAATTAGCATAGTTACCAGATGGATTGACTCAATAGATTTCATATGGGATGATTTGGGAAATCAAACATAATTATGGGATCGGACTATTTGAGTTTTTTCCTGGAAAATTTTTATTTGACCATTTTTTTTCAACGTGAAATAATTCTACCAATTGTTCACTGGTTAACTACCAGTTTTTTTTTGTAGACATTAATACCTATGTATTGACCAAGGTGTGTAGAATATATATATATATATATATATATATATATATATTTAAGAGCAAATCCCAAATTATAACCCTAAACTTATCTAATTTGGCCCTTAATACCCCTAAACTATTTTTTTGACAAAAAATACACCTAAACTTCAAATATTTGGAAAATCTTACACTTCAACCTTTTCAAATATTAAATTTGACCCCATCCATTCTTAAAATATTCTATTTTAGCCCTAAAGATTTGAAAAGAATATCAATCCACCAATTCACTTTTGAAAGTTTCACATTAATTAGTCCAACAATTTAAAAATAAGGTACTCCCTCCGTCCCACTTGAACTGTCCCATTTGACTTTTTGACACTGTTCATTGTTCATCTTTGACTCAATATTATTGTAATTATATATTTGAAAAAAATAATCGAGTTTGGTCTTGTTAGATTCGTCTAATCATAAAGTTTTAGAATATATATTTTATATAATTTTTAGTTGTATATATTTAGAGATATTAACGATTAAAAAAGTGTATTGGATTGTGTGCAGAAATAAAATGAGACATTTCAAATGGGACAGAGGGAGTATTTATTAATTAAAAATTTTCCTTTTCACTTAAATAGAATAAAAGTATAATTAACTAGTAAAGTTAAATTATACAATTTAATGAAATAAAATAATATATAATTGAATGATAAATCAAATTCTATTTATTTTATTTTATTTTACTTTAAAAATTAATTTAATTATTAATTATATTTACTTTATTATTTTATTTTATGTGACAAATTTTATTTCATTATTTTTATTTAATAATATTAATTATTTTATTTAAATTTATTCATTTTCATTTGTATTTTTAATGACTATTCTATTTTTCTTAATTTTATTTCATTTAAAAATTACTCAAACAAAGATTATAGTTATCCAACTAAAAAAAAGTTTATACTTGCAAAAAAATATGCCCACAAAGCCATACCCCTAAAAAAATTGATATCAGAGCATAAATTTGATTTTTGGTCTATGACTAATAGAGAATTAAAATAAAATAAAAATCTAATTAAAATAAAATAAAATATTAACAACGAAAAATTATTATTCAAAATTGATATGGAAAAAAATTCAGGCCTTAAATGACTCCTCCAAAAAAATATGGAAAAGAAAAAATGGACAAAATATTAGGAACTAATCATTTTATAAATTAAAAGGTAATAAAACCTAATCTTAATTAAAATTTCTTAATTATGACATAAAATATTAGTCCATGAAATTTAATCACAACAAAAATTTGAAACTCAATACTTAATAAAATTGATGTTAGTAAGTTTAAAGGAATTAAAGGTAACAAAAAAAAGTATAAATAATTATTCTTTAAAAACTTTAGGGGTAATAGTTAACATGTATAAAATAATAGGGACTAAAATGATATTTTTTCAAAACCTTAATAGGGCAAAAGTCTAGTTTTTCCCAACTTTGAATAGTTAAAGGGTATTTTTTAGCAATAAAAAAGCTTGAGGTTATAAGTGGACAATCCTAGATAATTCAGGGGTATTTTTTTCCAATTGCTCTATATTTAATCATCTAAGAAATTAAGTGTGGTAGGTCGTTGGGCAGTCCAATTCCAAGTTACATATTTACATATAGGAAAAAATGCCAATTTGGTGCCATAAGTTTGGAGTTTTCTAATTTGTTGTCATAACTTTGCTAATGGTCTCCAAAATGGTCTAGATAGGCCTTAATCACTCACATTTACTGACGTAGCACGAGATTAGTGTAAATAATGACTTTAATTGTGCCACGTAGGCATTGACAGAGTTTGACCTACACATGTGGACATTTTCTAATTCTATTTCTAACCCAAATGGTCACCTTCCCACTCTCCAAGTATGCAGAAAATGAGTTCGGACGTATTCATATTTGTAAGTCAAACCCAATCAATGTAAATGTGGCACCTAAGTGGCAAAATTAAATTAATTATTTATAATAATCTCATACCACGTCAGCAAATGTGTGTGATTAAGGCCCAATGGACCATTTTGGAGATTATTGACAAAGTAACGGTACCAAATTAGAAAAATCCAAACTTATGGCATCATATTAAAAAATTAGCAAAGTTACAGCACCAAATTGCATTTTTTTCCTAACACTTATTAATTTTCACATGCCCATTTTTGAGAGAGCGGGACAAAAATTGGGAAAAAAACCTATTTAGTCCCATAAGTTTTTTCAATTTCCAAAACCATCCCACAAATATCGATCCGTCCCACAACTACCCTAATCATTGCCGAACCCATCCATGAACCGGTTTTTCGCTAATCATATAGCCAAACCCATCCCATAACTTCACTAATGGAGGGATATATAGGTTCGGCGAGTTTGGCGATGATTGGCGGAAAACCGGGTTCATTGACAGGTTCGGCTATGATTAGGGTAGTTATGGACGGATCGTCTAATTCCATATTTGTGGGACTGTTTTGGAAATTTTTTTAAATTATGGGACAATATGGGTTTTTTTTCCACAGAAAATTATTCAAGAATTTATTGTGACGTTACATTTAATTTAAATTCATAGACTTTTCTTAAAAAAATACCAAATTTCTCTCTCCTTTTTATCTCCGGATATAGTACATGATTTCAATTGTACAGTCTTCATTTTAGTTTGAATGTTGTTTTCTAATCTAAATATTGGTTATATGATTTTGTCTTAATATATATAATTGAGCTAGTATGACATAAATGGAGATGATTTGATATGAATTCATCTAATCTAATGCGATTTTAATAAAAATTCCACTAAGAGATTGGAGGGATGGCTGATGAATGTTTAGTAATGTTCTAGATGCGATCGATGTTTGAATATAGTGGAACGCTGTTGGATTAATATTCTTCATATGTAGGCCGAATTGGGTGTTGTGTTTGCTCCTTTTGTTTTTAATGCTTTAAATTCGGTTGTACGTTGTTAATATTTAAGTGACGTTCAAAATTACCGACACTTACATAGAACAGACAGAAATGGACTTATCCATCACCAAGCAGGACCCAACCAAAAAAAAATATCTCAACAACTTGAGTAAACAGGAAAAACCATTCACAAAACCAGCAAAATAAATGCATCAAGTTGTATTCAAGTTGTTTCATCAATTTGTAGTTTAATTTCCTCCTCTAATGGTCCCTTTGTGGGACGGCGGGAGACAATTATTTGAGAGACAATTTTGATATGTGATTGAATTAGAATTTATAAAATCTACACCCCCACTCCCAATCCTCCCAATCATATCCAAGTACTCCAATTAACACTGACTTGATTGATGGTGCTGCGACATAACCACATTAAACGCATTAATCCCCTGCCATGTCAGCGTTAATTAATTTTCATTAAGAGGTAGGTGGGATGGATTATTGGCCTAAGATTATATAGTTCCCGAATATATTGGATTAATTCATTTTATGTGGGATGATTTGAGAAAATAAAAATAATTATGGGACCATTAGACTTTTGTTTCCTTACGCAATACGACCCAATGACACCATATGTTTCCCATAAGTGAAATTATGTTAAATTAAGTACATACATAGATAGGCGCAGACATCACACAGAAACCTTGAGAGATCACCCCGATCTACACAAACATCACAACGCCTCCTCTGCTAGTATTTCGTTTGTTTTTGTCGTCAGTTGTATCCAGTGTCTTCTATGGGGGTGGGGCTGGCGGTCATGCCCTCATTGCAATTTTTGTGAGTAGCGTTGACATGCACACTGTTACACATGCCAAGTTTTTCGCATCCATGGTGGTTAGAAACCATACATACCCAGTGGTGGACGCAGGATCTTAGGGTTGGGCGGGTGAACTTCTAATATAAATTTTTTTCTCACAGTAATGCTATTCGGGGGACTGGACAGAACCAAGAGGTTCTTTCTCTCACGTAATTTCGCCCGCCCCTTTCATTTCCGTGCCGGAGGAAATGGGATTCGAACCCATAATACAATCTTCTTGTATGTCGATTTAGCAAACCAATGCCTTAAGCCACTCAGCCATACCTCCAAGTTCTTGATCGGAATTACATTGGATGTGCCGGGTTTGGTTGGTTGACAGCATATAAAATAATAAAGATAATATTATATCAAAAATTAGTTATAAATATTATATTTTTACATTAGGGGCGACAATTGTAATCGACGAGTCGCGATATTTTAAGCTTGGGGGTAAAATTATAGAAAATTGCCTTCTAGTATAGCTAAAATTCACAAAGTTATATAAAATTTCTAGCAATTTTTTAGCTCGGGGGCGAAATTACAGAAAATTAATTTCTGCCATCACTAAAATACATATACTACATACAAAATTAAAGGAAAATTTTGAACTCGGGGGCGGGCGCCCCCCCAAGCCACCACATACGTCCGCCATACGAAGGAGGCCGGTAAGATATCACATAGATAGCGCAGACATTACATAGATATCTTATGCATCACTCCGATCTACCCGCACATCACGGTGCCTCCTCTACCCATATCTTCTTTGTTTTCATTTTGGTCGTAGGGTGTATCCAGTCTCTTCTACAAGGTGGGGCTGGTGGGCATGCCCTCATTGTTACACATTGTAATACTGTCGCATCCATGGTTGTAGAAATCGAATGTATACATGTATACAAGGGGTTAAGCACGTAATCCATGTCCGGATTGTTAATGATGCGCGATAATGTGGGGAAGTTTCCGGCATCTTGTTCGATGACCCATGATCCCCACCACTGCATCCGCTTGTGTGATGTTCAAATCCACCGGATTTCCTATCATATTGGTTTCCTCCGATGACCCATAAACCACACCGCATCCTTCATTAGGTGTGACATTCGAATCTAGAAGATCTCCTACCAAAAATTTATGCGTGTGATGACATGTTGGACCAACACATCACTTGGGGGAGAAGCCATCACAGCTGCATATGTCATTATGTGTGATGACTCTATCCTAACTTAAATGCTAATACTAAGCACATGATGATTATTAAATTAGAACATACTACCATCACATCACATCAATAAATAAAGTATTTAAAATTCAAAAGACACTACCATGAAAAAGTTCAAATTTACAATTATCATCTCAACGCATACATAAATTAATTAAATTTTAAATTCAATACTATCGCATCACAAAAATATATAATCTACCTTCATTTTAAAGGCTGAGGCGAGGTGTGAGAATTTCGTGGTTTGGTTCTGTTTGGTCAAAACCGAAACATACCGAAAAATCAAATTTCATAAAATCAAAACAAAAATTAAACCAAACCAAAAATTCAAAATTACATGGGAAAAACTGAAAACTGAACTAAAAAAACGAAATGAACCAAAAATATGAAATGACATAAAAAATTTAAAAAACTTCTAAATATAACTAAACAAAAAAATTATTCAAATATATCAACAGAAAGACGTTCATAAAAAAAAATATTAGTATTACACAAAAGCTTCAATAGTCATACGTCACAATGTCCATAATATAGCCTTAGCTTTGTACTTTCTTCACTGTCCGAGGGGAGGTATTTTTATTATAGCCTTAGCTTTACTGCCATCAATCTCTATTCCACGTTGTTGAATCAAGAACCCAAGGAACTTTCCGGCATAAACTCCAAAATCATATTTGCTTGGGTTCATCTTTAGATTGTAGGACTGCATACGATTGAAGGCCCTTTCTAGGTCATTCAGATGTTCCTCAAATCCTTTGGACTTGACTATAAAATCATCGATATAGACCTCCATGATATATATCTCCAATCATGTCATGGAATACCATATTCATTGTCCTTTGATAAGTAGCACCGGCATTTTTCAATCCGAATGGCATTACTACCCATTAGTATACACCGATGGGCCTGGGCATCTGAAGGCCGTTTTTGGTACATCTTCTTTGGCTAAGAAGATCTGGTTGTACCGAGCGTATATGTCCATCAAAGACAATATTTTATGCCCTGCCGCAGCGTCGACTAGCATATCTGCTATGCACATGATGTATTCGTCCTTGGGCGTGGCTAGATTCAAGTCACGAAAATCGATGCAGACTCTTATTTTGCCATTCTTTTTAGTCACGAGTACAATACTCAAAAGGTCGGTTAGTGTTACTTGTTTGTCTTTTGTTAGTAGACCACTTAACCGAACTATCCTTGGGCGATCTTTTGAGCCGATGTCAAATTAGACCAAGGGATCATCTGAGTAAACCGTGGGTTCATGCTTCTATAGCAATTCGGATAATTGGTAAGGCTCTTAAATGTTGTAAATCTCTTACTCGTTCTCAAATTTTCAAGTTAGATTCAAAACCCAAAGATGTAAAACTTTCATCTTTTATGCGATAATGTGATAATTATAGCATAATGTGATAATTATAACATCTAAATTCAATTTCTACTTAAAATCGAAATTCCTAACCTGCAATCGTATCCAATTTTTAAATATGGTGAGCAAGTCTATCCATGGCCTTCAAAAATGTAATTGCTTCTTCTTCCGGAGGATTCTTCCGGTGGTTGCTCATTCCACCGAGGTGAGTGAGTGGGAGAGAGGTGGTGGCTGCGCTGCTTCTTTTTGGTGAGAGACCGACGGGGTGAGTGAGTTGGGGTGTAGATGGTTTGGGATTGTGGTGAAGAGGGGGTGGAGTGTATGTAGTATAGTTAATTCTATTTTTTATTTTTATTTTCATGACGGTAATAGTGGAATTTTGTCATGGTGTGTAATTAGATGATTTTTTGAATTTTTGGATAGGATGAAGTTGGGTTGATGTTAGTAATGTATAGAGTGCAAATAGGAGGGTCTTTTACTTAAATCACTAATGTAATATTTAGCCAAGTGGCATGCACCTTAAAAACCTAACTGCGAACCAACTTATGTAAAGAATAACACAAACCCAACTTGTACACAGCATCATCCACTAACCAACTTATGTAAGGAAATAGTCTTCGTTAAGAAAAAGAATGGAAAACACAAAAATTGGTCAAATTTTCTTTCATCCCCAATATGCACATCATTTTCCTGGTTATTTTTATTCAAGAGACAAGAGGGTAGCCTGGTAGGGATACCTCAGAGGTCAAAGCATCCCAACACTTCCCATGGAGTTCACTGAAATGTGAATTTAATACTGTAATAGATTGAGTTCGTAATTCCTATTCCTACCTCCCATTCTTATCAACTGCTCCTTTCCCTTTTAAAATATTTTTAGTATACACAGGTTCCTCCCTACCTTCAGTCTTCAGCTTAAGCTCCTTCCTTTTCCATGGCAGAATCCACCACCATCACCGTGCTTGAGCGCTCCAATATCCACCCTTCTCCGGAAGCGGCAGCCGCCGAGCTAACTTTGCCGCTCATACATTTTGATATGCCGTTTCTCTTCTTCCACCCAATGCAGGGCCTCCTCTTCTTCGAATTCCCCTGCTCCAGATCCCAATTTCTCGAAACAATTGTCCCCAATTTGAAGCAATCCCTAGCTCAATCGCTCCTCCATTTTCTCCCGCTCGCCGGAAATATCGTTTCACCTGTCAATTCCGGCTGGCCTGTCTCCAGATTCGTCCCTGGCGACTCTGTTTCCCTCACAATCGCCGAGTCGGATAAGGACTTCGACCTCCTCACAGGAAATCATCCCCGCCGCACCATTGATTTCTACGGCTGCGTCGCGAATCTGCCGCCAGCGAAACGGTCTGAAGATGAGGTCGTGTTCGCGGTGTTGGCACTTCAAATCACATTGTTCCCCAGCCGCGGGGTCTGCATAGCGTTCACCACCGACCACGGCATCGGCGACGCAATTTCGATCGTCCGATTCATCAAGCTCTGGGCGTCGGTGTAGGGTCAGCTCAATTAATGAGCTTGACCAAGTAAAACAAATAAAATAATAAAAAAAAAAGAAGAAGAAGACTTACCTATTGATATAGCAGCCATCACTGAGTAATTGCAGATAATTCACAATTGCAAAATAGAGAGCAGAAAGCAGAAACGCAAAAACAGAGAGGAAGAAGAGAAGAAGAAAATAAGGAAGACAACAGCTTCGTCTCCACACATCCGGTGAAATCCTTCCTCATCTCTTTTGTTATCCTAGAATTGTGTTCTAGAAGTATACATTTTTGGGGAATTCACTGCCGTCTGTCTATATTGTTGATTAGCCAAGATTAGTGAAAATCTTGATGATTGTTGGTGAACCTCTAGGCATATGCTAGAGAGAAACGTTGGTGTACCCATTATTTGATATAGTGGAGATTTTGAGATGGTGGCGACTGGCCCGTGGTTTTTACCTTCTTTTTGAAGGGTTTTCCACGTATAAATCTTGGTGTCGATTTACTGCTTTACAGTTGCTTTGGTTGGCTTATTGTTGATTTGGTGTTGTTGGCTTGATTGCATCTGTTGGAAATTCATTTGGCACACAGGGGATATACTGTTTTGGATATTTGTACTGTATTGGTATTTTTGGTGATCCCACAGGTTCCGCATTGTTCCGCTATTTTTCCCAACAAACTGGTATCAGAGCGAAAGTTGGGCTGTGGAAGTTTTGATAGTATATCTGTGTGTTGAAAATGGATGAGCAAAATTCCTTTGGAATGATAAAATTAAATTCAGGGAATTATGCTATTTGGAAAAGAAAGATGCTCGATCTACTATATTGCAAAGATTTATTTAAGCCAGTGTTGGGCAAAGAAAAGCCAAATGATGTAAGTGATGATGCTTGGGGAGTGTTGCACATGAAAGCTTCTGCCACAATCAGGCAATGGGTAGATCCCAATATATTCCATCACATTGCAGAGGAAACCAAAGCAGATTTATTGTGGAAAAAGCTAGAGGCACTTTATGAGAAAAATACTTTCAGAAACAAGGCATTACTTATTAGAAGACTTGTGAACTTAAAGTTCAGGGATGGAAAAAGTATGACAGAGCATACCAGTGATTTTGTGGGATTGGTAAATCAGTTGGCTGGGATGAAATTAAATCTTGAGGATGAGTTACAGGCACTGCTACTTCTGGGGTCTCTACCGGATAGTTGGGAAACACTAGTGGTCTCATTGAGCACTTCAGCACTAGGTGGAACACTAACCATGGAGATGGTTAAAGACAGTTTACTCAATGAAGATGCAAGAAGAAAAGAAAAAGGTGAATCTTCTTCAGATGTTCTAGTTTCTCAGAAACCAGTGAGACAGGGAAGAAGTAAGAGCAGAAATCCACAAGGACGTGATAAACATTATACACCAAGAGGAAGGTCTAAGAACAGAAAAGAGATCAGATGTTATCACTGCGACAAGCCGGGTCACATGAAGAAAGAGTGCAGGATCTTGAAAAGGGAAATTGCAGAAGGCAAGAAAGAAGAAAAAGAGACTAATGCAGTTAACCACAACAGTGATGCAGTTACTGTCTTGGATGACAGTTGTGTTAGTCTAGTGTGTCAGGACACTGATTGGGTGATTGATTCTGGCGCATCGTTCCATGTTACATCTCATGGTGACTTCTTCAATTCGTACTCTTCTGGTGATTTTGGTAATGTCAAGATGGGAAACAATGGTGTTTCAAAGATTGTGGGTATTGGAGATATTTGTTTGGAGACAAATCTCGGTACCAAATTAATACTCAAGGATGTGAGACATGTTCCAGATATTCGTCTCAATTTGATCTCAGCTGGAAAGTTAGATGATGATGGTTTCTGCAACTACTTAGGTGAAAGTAAATGGAAGCTCACCAAAGGGTCTTTGATAGTTGCAAAAGGAAATAAAGTGAGCACACTCTATGTTATGCAAGCAAAGATATGCAAAGGGGAGACAAATGTTGTTCAGAAAGGTGTCAGCATTGACCTTTGGCACAAGAGACTTGGCCATGTGAGTGAGAAGAGCTTGCAGACTCTCTCAAGGAAGCAATTTCTACCGAATTTGCAAGGTACATCTCTGAAAACTTGTCTTGATTGTATTGCTGGTAAAACACATAGAGTTTCATTCCATACTTATCCTCCACATAGAAAGTCTGATGTACTGGATTTGATTCATACTGATGTTTGTTTTATGCGAGATAAATCTCTGGGAGGTGCTGTCTACTTTGTTACATTTATTGATGACCACTCAAGGAAAGTTTGGGTCACTGCTTTGAAAACCAAGGATCAGGTTTTTGATGTCTTCAAGGAGTTTCATGTCAGGGTTGAAAGGGAAACAGGAAAGAAGCTGAAGGCAGTGAGAGCAGATAATGGTGGTGAATACAGAGGGCCATTTGAGAGTTATTGCAGAACTTATGGTATCAGGCTTGAGAAGACTCCAGCGAAGACACCACAGCTGAATGGTGTTGCTGAAAGGATGAACAGGACAATTGAGGAAAGGATTAGGTGTATGCTTTCGAATGCAAAGCTTCCCAAAAGCTTTTGGGGGGAGGCTATGCGGACTGCAGTTGATTTGATTAATCTTTCTCCAAGCACTGCTCTTGATGGTGATGTTCCCAACAGAGTTTGGAGTGGGAAAGATGTTTCCTATGACTACTTGAGAGTGTTTGGCTGCAGAGCATTTGTTCATGTTCCGAAAGATGAGAGGTCGAAGCTTGATGATAAGGCCAAAGAATGCATCTTCTTGGGTTATGGTCATGAAGAACTTGGTTATAGGTTATGGGATCCAGTGAACAAGAAAATTGTGAGAAGCAGAGATGTTGTATTTCTTGAAGATCAGTTTGGGGATGATGTCAGCAAAGATAAGAGTCCCAGTTCCTTTGCAGAAATTCCAGTCAGATTGGATCCAGTTCATTCTCCCTTAGTAGGTCATGATCACGGGGGAGACACACGGCAAGAGGTTGGTGATGATGTTAATGAAGAACCTACAGCTGATGTTGATCCAGTTGGAGAATTACCACAACTACCAGTGCCAGTTGAGCCAATTTTGAGGAGATCCACCAGAGAGCGCCAACCATCAAAGAGATATAACACCAATGAGTATGTGATGCTTACAGATGGAAATGAACCTGAAAGCTATGAAGAAGCCATTGGTCATGAAGCCAAGAATGAGTGGTTGAAAGCTATGCAAGATGAGATGAAATCTTTAAAAGATAATCAGACTTATGAGTTGGTAAAACTACCAGAGGGTAAGAAAGCACTCAAGAACAGGTGGGTTTACAGGTTGAAGACTTCAGAAAATAGCTCACAACCAAGGTACAAAGCAAGGTTGGTTGTGAAAGGATTTGGTCAAAAGAAAGGTGTTGACTTCGAAGAAATATTTTCTCCAGTTGTGAAGATGAGCTCCATCAGAGTTGTTCTCGGTCTGGCTGCTCGTTTGAATTTGGAAATTGAGCAACTTGATGTGAAAACTGCATTCCTTCATGGTGATCTAGAGGAGGAAATCTACATGGAACAACCTCAAGGCTTTGAAGTCAAAGGCAAAAAGAACATGGTTTGTAAGCTTAAGAAGAGCTTGTATGGATTGAAACAAGCTCCGAGGCAATGGTACAAGAAGTTCGATTCATTTATGATGGGTCAAGGGTATACCAGAACACTGTCTGATCACTGTGTGTTTGTGAAGAGGTATTCTGATGATGATTACATTATCCTACTGCTATATGTAGATGATATGTTGATTGTTGGCCATGATGCTAGCAAGATTGAGAAGTTGAAGAGAGAATTGGATAAGTCTTTTGCAATGAAAGACTTAGGCCCTGCTAAACAGATACTTGGCATGAAGATAACCCGAGACAGGAAGAAGGGTAAACTTTGGCTATCTCAGGAACGCTATGTTGAGACTGTGCTTGAGAGGTTCAACATGAGCAAGGCGAAGGCAGTGTCTTCTCCACTTGCAAGTCACTTCAAACTTTCAGTTAAACAGTGCCCTACAAGTGAGAAAGAAAAAGAAGAGATGAGCAAAGTTCCTTATGCATCAGCAGTTGGCAGCTTGATGTATGCTATGGTTTGCACAAGACCAGATATAGCTCATGCAGTTGGAGTAGTAAGCCGGTTTCTCTCTAATCCAGGAAAAGAGCATTGGACTGCAGTGAAATGGATTCTCAGATACTTGAGAGGTACTTCCAGTGTATGTTTATGCTTTGGTACTAATGAGCCTACTCTTGTTGGATATACAGATTCAGATATGGCAGGTGATGTCGATTCCAGGAAGTCCACATCGGGGTTCTTGATGACTTTTGCAGGGGGAGCCGTTTCTTGGCAATCAAGATTGCAAAAGTGTGTTGCTTTGTCTAGTACTGAAGCTGAATACATTGCCATCACAGAAGCTTGCAAAGAAGCTTTGTGGATGAAGAAACTGTTGGAAGAGCTTGGCATTGAACAAGAGAAGTGGATTGTTTACAGTGACAGTCAGAGTGCAATCCATCTATCTAAGAATTCGAGTTTCCATTCGAGATCCAAGCATATTGATTACAGGTATCATTGGATTCGTGACATGCTTGAGGACAAACAGTTGAGTTTGGAGAAGATCCACACAAGTGAGAATTCAGCAGACATGTTCACAAAGTCTTTACCGAAAGAGAAGTTCGAAGCATGTAGGCGAGGAGCGGGTTTGGTACAACCCAGAAAATTGAGCTGACGGGGGAGAATTGTAGGGTCAGCTCAATTAATGAGCTTGACCAAGTAAAACAAATAAAATAATAAAAAAAAAAGAAGAAGAAGACTTACCTATTGATATAGCAGCCATCACTGAGTAATTGCAGATAATTCACAATTGCAAAATAGAGAGCAGAAAGCAGAAACGCAAAAACAGAGAGGAAGAAGAGAAGAAGAAAATAAGGAAGACAACAGCTTCGTCTCCACACATCCGGTGAAATCCTTCCTCATCTCTTTTGTTATCCTAGAATTGTGTTCTAGAAGTATACATTTTTGGGGAATTCACTGCCGTCTGTCTATATTGTTGATTAGCCAAGATTAGTGAAAATCTTGATGATTGTTGGTGAACCTCTAGGCATATGCTAGAGAGAAACGTTGGTGTACCCATTATTTGATATAGTG
Organism: Hygrophila difformis; assembly: GCA_030278955.1. Classification (NCBI taxonomy): domain Eukaryota; kingdom Viridiplantae; phylum Streptophyta; class Magnoliopsida; order Lamiales; family Acanthaceae; genus Hygrophila; species Hygrophila difformis. Next base: position 45,388,376 of record JAOANR010000006.1, on the reverse strand, counting down.
GAGATTTTGAGATGGTGGCGACTGGCCCGTGGTTTTTACCTTCTTTTTGAAGGGTTTTCCACGTATAAATCTTGGTGTCGATTTACTGCTTTACAGTTGCTTTGGTTGGCTTATTGTTGATTTGGTGTTGTTGGCTTGATTGCATCTGTTGGAAATTCATTTGGCACACAGGGGATATACTGTTTTGGATATTTGTACTGTATTGGTATTTTTGGTGATCCCACAGGTTCCGCATTGTTCCGCTATTTTTCCCAACAGTCGGTCAACAAACTCAGCGGCGACGCGACGACGGTCGTGGAGAAGTTTCTGCCTTCGCTGGACAGATCCTCCGTGGAGGATCCGGACGGCCTCGATTCGATCTATTGGAACGTTGTTAAGAATTCCAGACCGATGGACATACCGGCGACCCATTTCCCGACCGAGAAATATCGTTCAACTTTCATACTCTCAGACGCCCACATTAAGAAACTGAAAAGCTCCATCCTCAAAAGCCGCCCCCAAATGCACGTGACCACTTTCACAGTCACGTGCGCCTTAGCTTGGGTTTGCCTCGTAAAAGCCGAGGACGCCGCCAGCTCTGCTCCGGCGGAGACCGATGAGACCGAATTCTTCGTATTCGCAGCCGACTGCCGCAGAAGACTCAAGCCGCCGCTTCCGGAAGCATACTTCGGCAACTGCTTAGCCTTAGTGAGGGCGGAATTGGCCCACGGAACTCTGACGGGCCCCAACGGAATTTCCTCGGCGGTGGAGAGCTTAGGGGCAGCCATAAAGAAGACCGTGTATAACGAAAAGGGGATTTTGGACGGGGCGGAGACATGGCTGGAGGAATTCGAGATGCTGGTCAAGAAACGAATATTCGGGGTTGCGGGGTCGCCGGGATTCGATTTATACGAGGTAGATTACGGCTGGGGCGGGGCGAAGAAGTTCGAATCGCTGTCGATCGACGCGGACACATCGATGTCATTGCTCAAATCGCGGGATTTGGAGGGAGGATTGGAGATCGGATTGTCGCGGAGGAAGGAGATTGTGGAGGCGTTCGCAGCTGAATTTGCAAAAACGTTGGAGAAGCTTCAGTGCTTCTCGAACGGTGCGCTTCCAAAGCTTTAGTACAGAACGAAATGCTAAACGGTATTTCTACCGTTTTTTTTTTTTTTTTTTTTTTTTTTGTTTGTCTTTTCATTCTGTACTAGGGCGTTTTTTTTTTAAAAATTTTAAATTTTATTTTAATAATAATGATTTCTTAATAATAATTTCATTTTCAATATTTACAAATTTAATTAAATGATATTTTTATTTTTATATTAATAAGTTAAATTAGAATTTAATTAATTTACAAATATACATAAAAACATAATATTATTCACCCTCTGTGTGACATCCCCATTTTCCCTGAAGGAACAACAGAAGCAAAGTGCAAGAAAAATGGGCGAATGCTATGGTCACGTATTCTGGGCGGTCCGGAATACGCAAGGCTAACATAAACTTATTCGTAATAAATGTCAAGAAATAACATTTATGTAAAGTGAATGGTCATATAGTAAAAACATAGTATAACTATCTAAAAATAATGACAACTATTGACAAATACTTTTCAATCTCTAAAAATACAACTAAAAAAGAACGGATAAGTACTATAATTGCATGGGAATAAAAACACAAATACTCCTGTAACTATCACTATTATCCAATTTGTTCCATAAAGTATTTGATTGTCCCAAATGGTCCTTTAACTTTCATATTTTAGCCGAAAAAGTCCTAAATGTATTTAATTTTCAATTTCAGGTCCCTAAACTTTTATATTGTTCACTTTTAGGGAAAAATGCCAAATGGTGCCATAACTTTGTCCATTTTCCAATTTGGTGCCATAAGTTTTGAGTTTCCTAATTTGGTGTATTAACTTTGCTAATATTCTCTAAAATGATCCCATCAGGCCTTAATCATCCATATTTACTGACGTGATACGAGATTAGTGTAGATAATTAATTTAATTGTACCATATAGGTGCCATGCAGGCATTGACTGAGTTTAACCTATAGATGTGGACACTTTCTGAAGGTGTCCTTCGCACTTTGCAAGTACGCACCAAATGGACTATAAAGTATGTACATGTGTAGATTAAACTCAGTCAATGCCTTAGTAACACCTAAATAGCAGAATTAAATTAATTATTTACATTAATTTCATGTCACCTAAGCAAAGGTGGATGATTAAGGCCTGATGGGACCATTTTGGAGAACATTAACAAAGTTATGGCACCATTTTGATATTGTTTCCTTCACTTTTATCCCCAAAAATTCTAAATTTTGCAACTGTGTCCTCATTTTTAAAAATATAAATATGTAATAAGCACTAAATTGCAAAAAATAAAACTTTTTTGGGGTAAAAGTTAATAATTTTAAAGTTTAAGAGTCTAAATTGAATATTAAAAGCATTTAGGATTATTCCGGCTAAACTATAAAAGTTATAGGACCATTTGAGTTAATCAAATACTTTATAGACCAAATTAAATAATAGTGAAACTTACACAACTATTTAGGTATTTATTCCATAATTACATGTGTCATATGTGTTTGTATATATACTATAATTAAATATCTGTTCAAATTAATTAGACTGGTATGTACACACACATGTATATGAGGTCACTATATATAAATATCCGTATTATTATTTGGACAGACCTGTCCAAATCAATTAAGTTTCTGTCCAGAACAATGTATTTCTGGAAATTTAGAAATGCTACAAATCTCTTCGTAATATGTTGTCCGTAATTTTAGATTGATTTGTTGCTATTTTCGTTAGCATGCGTTAATGGAAAGTAAATCAATGAGGGAATTAATTACATGCAATCCATCTCTTAAATTGTGGAATGCTAGCATAATTGTTTGGGATGGGGTTTTGTATTAAGCCAATTAAGGGTAGCAAAAAAATAAAAACTAGTTTAGAAATTGATGCAAAAAAAATGCCAAATACCGGCGAAATAATGACTTAATTCATAGGTATTAACTTAATAACATGTGCTACGTAATACAAATTAATATGCTGAAGAAAGGTTGAGTATGTGCTACCTAATGCATAGGTAGTAACTTAATAACATGTGCTGAAAAAAATGAGTATGTGCTACCATATTCATAGGTACTAACTTAATAACATGTGCTATCTAATCACATTAATATGCTGAATGTGTTTTGACAAGATTGACAGTCCCGTTGAGTATGTTGTTAACACGATGTATTGATCACACACACAATTGCAGAAAGATAAGAACACAATTGTTTGTTGACCCGGTTCGGACCTACTGTCCTACGTCCGGGGGATTCCAATCCAGGCGAAGATTACTCAACAATGAATATGAACAAACACAAGACTCGAGACCAATCCTATCAACTCGATCTAGAAGCTGAAACACTCCCCCCCAACTTCTAATCTCCCTGATGACAATTACAGAGACAATCTTGTTGTTCCTTCAACCTGTTGACGACCCTGAATAAGAATCCTTTAAACTATTCCAAGAAGATATCCCTTCTTGAATTACAACTCGATCTAATGATATACACAGAATTACAACACAATTCTCTCAAGATCAAAACACTCAAACATCTAACATGAAGAACATGGTTTGACTCTTGAAGTATATCTTCTAAATCTAATAAGCTCTCGGTAAAGTGTATAGAAGAATGAAAACGAATACAAAAATCTAACTCTCAAATCTAACTCAAAGACACAAGAATAACATGTATATATAAGCTGAAGTCCGTCTTGGTCTTTAAGTCCATGGTGCTGGTGTGACTTGACCATCACAACCATAACCGCATTGTTGTTAAAGCGTTGCATTGACACCTAAATAATCCTGCATGAAATGTTTAGTGCCAACAATCTCCCCCTCATTTCATGAAGAGGTTGATTCATCACAAACAGGTCTCAAACCAGTAAGATGAATAACAATTCAGAATACCAACCTAACAACAATGGTTAAAAGATCAAGTCCAACAAAGGTAATCAACAGATAAGAGTAACACCAGCAAAACAAAAATACATAGCAATAAGATCAATGAAATAAGTTCATGCAAATCACATCCATCATCAAAATAAACCACAATTATCAGCAAAATAATCCAAGCATCAGCATCCAAAAACATCAAAACAGAAACCATCAACAGTAAAAGTATTAGATACAGTCCCAAATCAAGATTAAAAACAGTTTAGAGTGTACCCCCTCAAAACGTTGTCAAGATTACCCAAAAACCACAGTTAGTCAGCAGAACCGATTGAGATCATTACTCCCCCTTGATGAATCAGATCTCCTCATCATCCTCCTCTTCAGTGGGTGGAGGATCAAATGAACCAGGAAGAAGCTTCAACATATTGTTGTTTTGCTTCCGGATACGGAGACCAATGTTAATGAAATTTGTAACCTCCTCATTTTGTCGAAGAATGATGGTCTTAAGATGATTGACCAATGCTGTGCCAGACAGAGCAGGACCAAGGAGGATATCATTGTGCAAATTTCTCAGTTCAGTGGTGGGAGTGTTCTGCTTAATAGGAATCCTCTCTTCCTTAGGAACTTTGATTCCATTCTTTCTCAGGAATCGGGTGATCAAGGCAGGATAAGGAAGGAGGTCATTCTTTCCAATGGAACCGCGTGTGTAACCTATCATCTTAGAAAGCACAGAGAGACCAAAATTTGTCATGTTAAGATACTTTTCAATACAAAACATGAGTTTACCCATATGAAATGAAACTTGGCTGGCGTTGGTAGTTGGCAGGATGTTGGAACTGCACAAGCGGAACAGACAGTTGTACTTCAAGGTAAGTTGTTAAATCCGGAGTTGATTTCGGCCAAAGGCAACACTCTTCGTGTTTGAAATCTCGTAAGCCACTTCAGCATTTGAGTTTGGCAAGTAGGCCGTAACATCATCCAAGTTGCTGTTAAGTTGTACCTTCACCAACGAATTGATCACCTGGGGAAATATCTCCAGAATTTTGCCTCTCATATAGATTTTTCCTCCAAAAGGCGAATCAGCATCCATAACATCTGGATGAAGGTTGGCGTAGAATTCGCGAACCAAAGCAGGAGAGTAATCTTCAAGCTTCGTGGCCCAGTAGAGAAGTTTGCAATCCTCCAAGTACTTTGTAAAGCCTAGCTCCTTGTAGATGGGGTTTGTAAACTGCTCCTCAGGAATGAAATCTCGATTTTTGAGCTCCTTGGCAAATTTTTGTGCTTCCTTGTCATAGAACTTGAGATTAAGAGCACCATGAACAGTCATAGGGCCAACTTTCTTTGGTCGTTTCTGTGTTGTCTCAACAGCAGGTTTAGAACATGGTTTGACTCTAGAAGTATATCTTCTAAATCTAATAAGCTCTCGGTAAAGTGTATAGAAGAATGAAAACGAATACAAAAATCTAACTCTCAAATCTAACTCAAAGACACAAGAATAACATGTATATATAAGCTGAAGTCCGTCTTGGTCTTTAAATCCATGGTGCTGGTGTGACTTGACCATCACAACCATAACCGCATTGTTGTTAAAGCGTTGCATTGACACCTAAATAATCCTGCATGAAATGTTTAGTGCCAACAAAGATGATACATGAAAACCTATTTTTAATGAGACATAGGACAATGTAATGATATGGATAAAGAGAAATGAGATATTCATCACATTGAATTAGAAGTACATAGAATTCATTTATATTGGAAAGAAATCTCTCCTTTATTGTGTAATTGGGGTATATAAATCAATGCCAATTTATGACAATTACGATCCACCTTAATAAGGCAATAATAGTTCGCAAAATACACAATCTACATATAAAAAAGCTACATCACTTAATCACCATGGAATTATCATTTCTGGACATATATAATCACTTGCATATATAATCAATCGATCACTTGCATAAATATCCCTTTGTTCAAATAATCGATTCATCACATGCATAAATATCACTTTGTTGAAATAATCGACCCATCACTTGCATATACATATACATGTGCGTCTATTAGTCTAATTAATTTTGAATGCGATCATCTAGTGTTTTGTTTATGTGTTTGTTGTTTTGTTTTTGTTTTTGTTTCAATATTTAAGAATAAAACTAAGGCACCGTTGGATAAGTGTAATTAATGTTTTATGTGATCATCTTATTGTGTTCAAATAAATGATGAGCCTTTTATCACATATTTTTGTTTTATTAATGAAGTTCTTATTGGATCGCTTATTATTCAACAAGTAATAAGAGGTTTTAGGTTTCACTTTATTTATTATGGCCTCAGACTGTTGGAATAACAAACCTATTAGTCATGTAACTATCTTAATTATCAATTCCATTTTTTAATTTTTCTAATTACTAAAATCCTCATCTAAATAGTCTAATCTAACATATTTTATCATTAGGCTCCCTAATAACCTAATAACATGATGTGACAGTAACTAAGAGTGAATAATTATCCTATTATTACCGTAAGTATCGTTAATTACTAATTTTGTGATTTATCTTCTTAATAATTATTTTAGTCCCCTACCTATAAAAATGAAAACGAAATAGTCTCATAATTTGCTTGATTTCCCAAATCATCCTATAAAAAAATATATTAACACAATCCATCTAATAACTATGTTAATCCTACCCAATCCATCCCACTCACCCCTTAATGACAATTAACGTGTAATGGCGTTGATGTGGCAGCACTATCCACTGCCAAGCGTTAATAGTCATTAAGGGTTGGATGGGATGGATTGGGCAAAATTAGCATAGTTACCAGATGGATTGACTCAATAGATTTCATATGGGATGATTTGGGAAATCAAACATAATTATGGGATCGGACTATTTGAGTTTTTTCCTGGAAAATTTTTATTTGACCATTTTTTTTCAACGTGAAATAATTCTACCAATTGTTCACTGGTTAACTACCAGTTTTTTTTTGTAGACATTAATACCTATGTATTGACCAAGGTGTGTAGAATATATATATATATATATATATATATTTAAGAGCAAATCCCAAATTATAACCCTAAACTTATCTAATTTGGCCCTTAATACCCCTAAACTATTTTTTTGACAAAAAATACACCTAAACTTCAAATATTTGGAAAATCTTACACTTCAACCTTTTCAAATATTAAATTTGACCCCATCCATTCTTAAAATATTCTATTTTAGCCCTAAAGATTTGAAAAGAATATCAATCCACCAATTCACTTTTGAAAGTTTCACATTAATTAGTCCAACAATTTAAAAATAAGGTACTCCCTCCGTCCCACTTGAACTGTCCCATTTGACTTTTTGACACTGTTCATTGTTCATCTTTGACTCAATATTATTGTAATTATATATTTGAAAAAAATAATCGAGTTTGGTCTTGTTAGATTCGTCTAATCATAAAGTTTTAGAATATATATTTTATATAATTTTTAGTTGTATATATTTAGAGATATTAACGATTAAAAAAGTGTATTGGATTGTGTGCAGAAATAAAATGAGACATTTCAAATGGGACAGAGGGAGTATTTATTAATTAAAAATTTTCCTTTTCACTTAAATAGAATAAAAGTATAATTAACTAGTAAAGTTAAATTATACAATTTAATGAAATAAAATAATATATAATTGAATGATAAATCAAATTCTATTTATTTTATTTTATTTTACTTTAAAAATTAATTTAATTATTAATTATATTTACTTTATTATTTTATTTTATGTGACAAATTTTATTTCATTATTTTTATTTAATAATATTAATTATTTTATTTAAATTTATTCATTTTCATTTGTATTTTTAATGACTATTCTATTTTTCTTAATTTTATTTCATTTAAAAATTACTCAAACAAAGATTATAGTTATCCAACTAAAAAAAAGTTTATACTTGCAAAAAAATATGCCCACAAAGCCATACCCCTAAAAAAATTGATATCAGAGCATAAATTTGATTTTTGGTCTATGACTAATAGAGAATTAAAATAAAATAAAAATCTAATTAAAATAAAATAAAATATTAACAACGAAAAATTATTATTCAAAATTGATATGGAAAAAAATTCAGGCCTTAAATGACTCCTCCAAAAAAATATGGAAAAGAAAAAATGGACAAAATATTAGGAACTAATCATTTTATAAATTAAAAGGTAATAAAACCTAATCTTAATTAAAATTTCTTAATTATGACATAAAATATTAGTCCATGAAATTTAATCACAACAAAAATTTGAAACTCAATACTTAATAAAATTGATGTTAGTAAGTTTAAAGGAATTAAAGGTAACAAAAAAAAGTATAAATAATTATTCTTTAAAAACTTTAGGGGTAATAGTTAACATGTATAAAATAATAGGGACTAAAATGATATTTTTTCAAAACCTTAATAGGGCAAAAGTCTAGTTTTTCCCAACTTTGAATAGTTAAAGGGTATTTTTTAGCAATAAAAAAGCTTGAGGTTATAAGTGGACAATCCTAGATAATTCAGGGGTATTTTTTTCCAATTGCTCTATATTTAATCATCTAAGAAATTAAGTGTGGTAGGTCGTTGGGCAGTCCAATTCCAAGTTACATATTTACATATAGGAAAAAATGCCAATTTGGTGCCATAAGTTTGGAGTTTTCTAATTTGTTGTCATAACTTTGCTAATGGTCTCCAAAATGGTCTAGATAGGCCTTAATCACTCACATTTACTGACGTAGCACGAGATTAGTGTAAATAATGACTTTAATTGTGCCACGTAGGCATTGACAGAGTTTGACCTACACATGTGGACATTTTCTAATTCTATTTCTAACCCAAATGGTCACCTTCCCACTCTCCAAGTATGCAGAAAATGAGTTCGGACGTATTCATATTTGTAAGTCAAACCCAATCAATGTAAATGTGGCACCTAAGTGGCAAAATTAAATTAATTATTTATAATAATCTCATACCACGTCAGCAAATGTGTGTGATTAAGGCCCAATGGACCATTTTGGAGATTATTGACAAAGTAACGGTACCAAATTAGAAAAATCCAAACTTATGGCATCATATTAAAAAATTAGCAAAGTTACAGCACCAAATTGCATTTTTTTCCTAACACTTATTAATTTTCACATGCCCATTTTTGAGAGAGCGGGACAAAAATTGGGAAAAAAACCTATTTAGTCCCATAAGTTTTTTCAATTTCCAAAACCATCCCACAAATATCGATCCGTCCCACAACTACCCTAATCATTGCCGAACCCATCCATGAACCGGTTTTTCGCTAATCATATAGCCAAACCCATCCCATAACTTCACTAATGGAGGGATATATAGGTTCGGCGAGTTTGGCGATGATTGGCGGAAAACCGGGTTCATTGACAGGTTCGGCTATGATTAGGGTAGTTATGGACGGATCGTCTAATTCCATATTTGTGGGACTGTTTTGGAAATTTTTTTAAATTATGGGACAATATGGGTTTTTTTTCCACAGAAAATTATTCAAGAATTTATTGTGACGTTACATTTAATTTAAATTCATAGACTTTTCTTAAAAAAATACCAAATTTCTCTCTCCTTTTTATCTCCGGATATAGTACATGATTTCAATTGTACAGTCTTCATTTTAGTTTGAATGTTGTTTTCTAATCTAAATATTGGTTATATGATTTTGTCTTAATATATATAATTGAGCTAGTATGACATAAATGGAGATGATTTGATATGAATTCATCTAATCTAATGCGATTTTAATAAAAATTCCACTAAGAGATTGGAGGGATGGCTGATGAATGTTTAGTAATGTTCTAGATGCGATCGATGTTTGAATATAGTGGAACGCTGTTGGATTAATATTCTTCATATGTAGGCCGAATTGGGTGTTGTGTTTGCTCCTTTTGTTTTTAATGCTTTAAATTCGGTTGTACGTTGTTAATATTTAAGTGACGTTCAAAATTACCGACACTTACATAGAACAGACAGAAATGGACTTATCCATCACCAAGCAGGACCCAACCAAAAAAAAATATCTCAACAACTTGAGTAAACAGGAAAAACCATTCACAAAACCAGCAAAATAAATGCATCAAGTTGTATTCAAGTTGTTTCATCAATTTGTAGTTTAATTTCCTCCTCTAATGGTCCCTTTGTGGGACGGCGGGAGACAATTATTTGAGAGACAATTTTGATATGTGATTGAATTAGAATTTATAAAATCTACACCCCCACTCCCAATCCTCCCAATCATATCCAAGTACTCCAATTTCTTTTATGAGATTATTATTATATTAAAACAAGCCACTATAAGGCGTCTCGATTGATTTTCAACTACTCCAAACATATATAATTGAAATAGTCAATGCAACATTGTTAGGTTATTGGTTTTATAGGCAAATAACTTTATAATAACCTATATTGATAATCGATATTATTATTAGAACATGTCAATACAAGTCGCTTCTATATATACTGATTTTCGGCTACTACAAGACACGTACTACTGAAATATATCACTACAAAGTTGAACTTTTGGTATTTTAGGGTAAATGACCTTATAGTGGTATATATTAATAATCATTCCAATTGATATGTACTACCCTATTTTAATAATAAGTGTTTGTAGTGATCGATACAAAATTATTTGGTCTATATTACCAATAACCCAGCCTTGCCGTGATCTATTTCAATAATAGGTTTTTGTAGTGGACAAAAATTATGGATGGTTTTCTTTAGAAAAACAAGCTTAAATATCTCCAAGAAAATGAGGCCCGTTATGAGGTTATTCTTTCAAAAAGTTAAATTAAATTAAAATAAATAAATAAATAGGAGGAAAATTTTGGGTTTATCATTTGAAAGAAAATATATTTAAATATCATCACCAATCCACCATTAAAATTTGTTGCTGTGTAGACATATAGTTACTTGATTACCATTCCTTCACTTTAATTTGTATCTAAAATCACAGAAAATACACACCCGATCGAACATCAAACACACATCCTAAACACATGAGGGAACTCGCAATCCTCCTTTTCTCCCTCCTCCTGCTGGCCGCCGCCCTCGCCCGCCAACCATATTCATCCTCCAACCCCATCCGCCTACACTCCGATGGTTGGGAACCAGTTTTGAGCAAATGTATTCACAACCGATGTCTGGACTACTTCGCTGGACCAACCTTTCCAATATTTGACAAACTATTTCAAGAAGGAGAAGCTGGCGAATCTGCCCGAGATCATCTTCTAATGGCCAGCTGATTCCTTGCCCGGATCGTGTTCAAGAAGTATGGAAACCAAGATCTCCTGTTACGGGCAACTCCATTCTAAGGAAAGAAAAGTTATGGAAACAAGATCTTACCTTAGAATGGAGATTTTACTCACTTTAAATACTCAGGCCATGGAGTGAAGAGTTACGACTTTTTGAATCAATTCTCTTGAAGCAATTTTGAATATTCATTCGGAAGTGAGAAACATAATCCCTTCCCGTGTTCGTGACTATACTATCTTGAAGGGAGATATTCGATCATCACTACCTTGGGTGATTTGGTCGAGATTGTGCTACCGTGATCTTGATTGAAGTCGACGAATTCAGTCAAGCTTTCCAAGGAGTCGTCAACATACAAGCTTATCAGAATTTACTCTTGAAGGAGGGTTTGCCAACAGGTTTCGGCCAAGGGTAACTTGAAGGGGGAGCCTTCAAGGAATTGGAGTAAGGTCGGGGAGATCTTCACCAAAATAAGGGAGTGTTTTGGTCCAACAATTCAACCGCTTGGAGATTGGAGTTGGGCGAACTAAATCACTATTGTTTGGATCGTGGATCAAGTTAAACAAGTAGTGAAACCTCCTGGATTGGTATCCCCCAGATGTAGGCTTGTGCCGAACTAGGTCAACAAATCTTTGAGTTCGTTTACTTTCAGTTTATTTATTTTCCGCTTCTTATCATTATTATTATAAAACTGATTAACGTAACGTGTCCACGAAAGGTATTTGAACTAGTTTACAGGACTAGTGTACTGGTTATCCACACAAACGGACCTAACAATTGGTATCAGAGCCACATGCTCTTCAGCGAGATCTAGTTAAAAAGGATGGATAGCCAAGGTGGTTCAGTAACCAGACCCCCATTGCTCGATGGATCAAACTATGCCTATTGGAAAGATCAAATGGAGGCATTTCTCATCGCACTAGATGAAGGAGCATGGGATGCAGTAGAGACTCAATATAATCCTCCAGTTGTTGAAAAAGATGGTGTGAAAACCCTAAAACCAAGGAGTGAATGGACTGCGACTGAGAGGCTTGCTGCATCGAAGAATCCCAAAGCATTGAATGCTATTCACAATGCTCTTACAAAGGATCAATACCTTCTTATTGCTGGATGTAAGATTGCATATGACGTCTGGACTACTTTAGCCAATACCTATGAGGGTATGGCACTGGTAAAGAAATCTTGAATCATAACACTTGCTGCTCAATTTCATAGAATTACTATGGATGATAATGAATCTGTCGGCCAATACATTGGTCGCACTCGTGATCTAACCAACCAAGCTCTTCAGCTTAACAAAGAGTATTCTCAACTGGATATTGTAGGGAAAATCATTGGAACGCTTCCAGAAAGGTTCAACGCAAAAGTGGCTGCACTTGAACTATACAAAGACTTTGATAAACTACAGGTTGATGAGTTAATGGGAATCCTACAATCTTGGAAAATGGATCACTGTCTTAGGGGCAAAAGCAAACCGGTGGCCTTCAAATCTGTAACCAAAGACGTGGTTGACACTTCCCCCGAAGGCCTTGAAGAATACAGTGATGAGGAAGAACTCGCTATGCTGTCCAAGAGGCTTAACCAAATCCTAAAAAACCGGAGAACCAGATTCAATTCATCCATGAAGAAGGATGCCGGGACATCAAGCTCTAAACCCACTTCAAAAACCTCTAAGTCATTTGACAGAAATAGATCTAAACAATCTATATCTTAGGATGACAAAGAGATCATTTGTTTTGAGTGTGGTGGAAGAGTTCATATAAAAAAGGATTGTGCCAATCTTTGATTAAGATATTTGTGATTGCTTAGAGTAAGATATTGGATGGATTTTGATAATCTGATGATAATTGATAAGTTATAAAACTATTCAAGTTCTATACTTCCATTCGGGAATTTCTGACATGGATATGATTTCACATTTTACCAATGTTCAATATGTAGCCCAAGATATTCTTCGCAACTGGCCAGCAATATCAGAAAATTGGGTGGAGCCAAATTCATGTTTCTTGCACATAGGTAATAGTATATTGGAATACTGAGGACAAATTAGTTATTCCTTACCGCTTATGATGCAATAGTAATTACTGTCCTAATTTTCAGAGATGATATTGCGGATCATAACAAGTGGTCAAAAGAGTTGGGTTGTCAACGTATTTTTCATTCAGATGAGGTAGGATTGCTCACAGTTTGGGCGTACGTGTATGTGTCGTTTGCCCCTCCGGTCTATCTAATATGCATAATTTATTTATTTCTCTCTGTCAAATGTGACTTGCATCATTGGAGAATTTCTCAACATAACGATAATGAATCCTGGTTTCATGTTTTGCCAACTTTTGCAACATTCGTGATTCTGTTTCATGCTTAATAATTCCTGATGGGACTTTGAAATGCACAGGTATCTCATGGAACAGCTGACGTCGAAATCCAGTTAGAGGGGAGCGGACCATGGAACATCGACAGTGATATTGCTCTTATACACACCCCTGGCCACACAGAAGTATGTGAATCTTTTAAGTTGCACAACATTTTTTTTTTGATTGGTAAATATCGTAACCAAGGGATTTGGCATGTTTCAGACAATTGTAATACTCATTAGTCCTTGATTTCGACTCTGAGCATGGTAGGATTCGGTGTGCTTGCTTGACAAAAGAAGGAAAGTTTTGTTCACAGGAGACCATCTTTTCATGAATGAAGAAGATGAATTAAGCATATCCTTGCGTTACAATGGTTTTCAGGTTTGTGTTTATCATATACTACTATCTACTTACCACTATATTTTAGGTATTGGTAAGACGCAGGACCATATAGATCTCTTCAGGGAGAACAAATTGAGCATTAAATATGGGGATGTTCCAATTTCAGGGAATCAAATAGTATTAGGTATCAAACTACACTCAAGAAAACTTTGATTCACCAAGGGAAAATAAAAAATAAAAAAAATAAAAAATAAAAACAAACACACCTGTTATAAATTAGTACCAAGTGTTTCCTGCACTTCTGACCTCTGCTTCTTTAATCGTTATTGGGCGGTTCCCATTCAGTTGAAAAGTGTGGAAAAATTACTGGGTAAAATCACAACTCAATTTTCTTTACACTTTTTTCTGTTGGCTCTCATAGTAGTGCCTTGGGAACAATTTACACATCAATAAAGTCTGGCATTATATAATTGCTTTGTAAATTGTTTGGTAAATTGTAAGTTATCACTATTTTCTGAGATGCCAATCTTTCCCAGTGAAGGGGACTATGTACTAATTTTTATTTAGTACATATATTAATTTAGATTTTAAACCCCGATTCATAAAACTTAACATGGCTGTTGGATAAAATAACTCCAGAGAAGTACCCATATTGGAATTTCGAACTTTCAATATGAGATGAATCATAATTCTAACAATTCTATTAGGTTTAAGGGTTGTTTGGACATTTGCTGTTATCTGCTAACAGTTTATTGAGCTAGTTCAACTATTAAGGTTTATAGTGTTGTATAATTATGCCAAACATTTGTATAAATAATAGTAATATACAGAAAAGCTAAAAGTTATTTTGAAAAGTTCGGTTACTTAGTTTTCCAAGTTAGCTTTTTAAGGATCAATAAGCTAATATGAACAACTATTCATAACCGTTTATAGTTCTTTGAAGATGTTAAATAACTAAAAATTATCGAACCAGTTAAAAGTTTATCAATACGCTTCTTTGTTATTTTGAAATAAGTGATGCATTACCTTCTTTGTTAATATTTTTAAAAAACAGAGGAAGTATTTAACTCACCATTTAAGAAGCCAATTCATTACGCTCTATGGATTCAATATGCAAGATAACAAGATGCAATAAGAACCACATTGATTTTATTCATAAGATAAAATATATGATGTATTCTACCTTTTTGCAAGTGTTAGAAAATTTTAGCTCTATGTAAATTTTATACTATCTAAATTTGGCTGACTCAGGCATGCGTACTTGCCTTTAAATAAAATAAATATCATATAAAGAACCCATGTGCGCTTACCTATAATTATTCTGACGGTCCCTTTTAACTTCAAGATTCGGTTATCGTCGTTAATGCAGTGTTCTAACTACGTGTTTGTGAAAGCAGTAAAGAACGCAAGACATTTGTTGACCCAGTTCGGTTTTGCAACCTACATCTGGGGGATACCAATCCAGGCGACTCTACTAGACTGAAAATCAAGAACACAGACTCTCTATCCAATGTCTAAACCAAGACCAAACTCAAACACTAGATGAACGGATCTAGACGAGCAGATGTCGTTAGGACTCCCCCTCAAGGCGCGATCTCAGTTTGTCATTCACCATGATCTTCATCTAATCGCCGAATTTCTCCAGATTTCTTCTTGATTGTAGATCGCTCAATATCTTCAGATATTCACAGTGTAGACTCTTTCTTGAAACATGTTCTTCTAAAGATTTACAACTTAATTCTTGAAGAACATACAAAAACTCTCTCTGTAATCTAAAGAATGAAAAATATTATCTGTGTAAAACTCTAACTAGATTACAGACTTTGCAACACTAAATAAGTACAATACAAATAACTTCCAGCAGAGTAAATAACTGACTGTCGTTGTTAACGGGATGTGCTAACACATGTAACATCATCTAAATGAAAAGTACAAGTTAAGATGTTTAAGCAATGTATTAAAAATCTCCCCCACATTTCATGAAGATGATGATTCATCACAAGGTGTCTATCAAAAATATCAATAATGCAAGCACTAAGCATATAAGAACATGATAGCCAAGCACATCAACAATATAGCAAAAATATCATCAATGTAAAGCATCAATCATCAGAGACGACAGTTCAAAGTTAAAACATAGTTAAAAACATTCATACTAAGTAAACCATCAAAATATAGTGTCATTAGTCAAATATCAACATCCATCAGACAATCACAAAAACCATTAAGAGTTTTGGTCAGAAAGTCGTTACCCAAAAGTGTCAACATCCTTACCACACCATCACCAAAATAGACTCCACCAGCTTCAACTTTTTCTCCCCCTTGATGGATCAAACAACTCCATCAGAAGAATCTTCTTCATCAGCAAAAGGATTCGGCTCTGCAGAACGAGCAGTGCTGGAAGAGGTTTTGTGGGTAGGAGAGAGTGAGCCTGGCAGCATGCTCACAATCTGAGCAATCCTCCACTTGGTGGCTATCGCATCCTGGCTGATTTTAGTCTGTTTGTCACTGAGAACTAGTAACTCAGACTTGATCTGTTGTATAAGGTCAGTGCCAGATAGTGGTGGTCCGTCTTTGAAATCATTGTGCTTATCACGAAATTCAGTGGACGGTGAGTGCACATTGATCTTAATCAGATCATCCTTCTTCATTTTGATTCCATTTTGGTGCAGTAGAAGGGTTATGAGACCCGGGTAAGGTAGACTTGCAGATTTTGTGATCAAATCTCGAGAATAACCTAACATTCTCTTCCTAACAAGCAGACGAAAGTTCATTAGTTCAATACCAGAATTGATACAGAATAAGAGTTTACCCATCTCAAGAGAAGGCTGAGAAGCATTCGATGTTGTTAGAATGTTGGCACGACAAAAGTAGAAGAGACAGTGAAATTTCATTGTCAAGTCTGAGGCGCTGCACTTGTGTCGTACAAAATCAAGTGTCCTCTCATTTGAGTTAGTGTAGGCAATGTCAACAGGGGAGTGAGGTAGATACTCCAGAGGGTCTCCAAGGTCGTCGTTGGGAGCTGGTTCTAACAACGAGTTGATAACAGCAGGGATTAGATCAATGAACTTGCCAAGAATGTATATCTTACCAAACCAAGGAGAGCTTTTGTTCAGGATTTCAGGGTGAAGATTAGCATAGAACTCTCTGACCAAAGTTGGAGAGTAGGCTTTGAAAACTCGTGCCCATTTCAGTAGATGTCTCTCTTCCAAAAACTCATCAAACCCTATTTCAGTGTAGGTTGAGTGAACAAAAGTTTCTTCTGGAATAAACTTCATATTGACAAGATCCTTAATGCCAAACTGCATCATCTCTTTAGTGAAGTAGGTCATATTGAACGCCCTTTGTGATTTTAAATCCCTTTGAGAATTTTCTGGAGTCCTGCGCGTTCGGGGTCGTTTGGCTGCTGTTCCAACATCACTTGTAGAAGACCTTCTCTTCTTTTTCTGAGTGGATCTGGTGGTTGGTCGTCGAGCTTATGTTTGAACTCCGCTTTGATCAGGAATCTCTGGTTCATCGTGTGGAAGAATGTTATCCTCCAGATTGACGTTTTCCGCTTCTGTTGCAGTTGGATCAGAAGGATTTTCCATAGGATTCTGTGTAGGGTTCTGAGGAGGGTTTGGGGGAGGATTTCGAGGAGGATATGGGGGCAGAACATTCAAGGGTTCAACATTTTCAGTGACTTCAACAAAAGAAGTGATTTGAGTTTCGAGAGTGGTTTAAGCAGCATTTTCGGAAGTCGTAACGGGTTCTTCAGTAACATTCTCAGTAGGGTTTGGATTTTCTGAGGTAATAAATAGGCAGTTCCGAAGTGGTTGGGGTCGGCTTGGTAACGTTCTCCGGGTGATTTGTTGAAGAAGACGATGCCATAGCGTTGTGTTTATTGAAAAATCAAACTAGAAACTGAAATATTGTAAGAATGAAACTCAAACAACTGATTTAAAGAGAGAAAATGAAGATGAAGAGGCGAGAGAACAAGGGTGACAGTTTCCCTGAAGTGCGACGTGAGGGGTGATGGCTGTCAGTTCCGCAGTCATCATTACTCTGTAGACGACGGTTTCTTTTGAGTCTGTCGGAAAGTATTTGCGCCTGAAAAATTTCTCATGGGCTAGATCAAGTGCAAACATGTAAAATAAAAATAAACATGATTGAATTTAACAAGAGTAGCAAAGGCCCATGATTGATCTAAGGGTTTCAAACCTTTCACCGTCGAGTGCTTTTGTTAGGATGTCAGCACGTTGTTCTAACGTCCCAATGTGTTCAATATTGCACACACCATCTTCAACCAAATCTCTTATGAAATGATACCTAATATCAATGTGTTTGTTGCGATTATGAATAACAGGGTTCTTTGAAATGTTAATCGCTCTGGCATTATCACAATAGACCTTGAAATCATCCATCTTAACTCCATAGTTGTCAAGCATTTGCCTCATCCACATTAACCGAGAACAACAACAAGTAGTTGCTATATATTCAGCCTCTGCTGTTGAGAGAGCTATTGTATTCTGTTTTCCAGAAAACCATGAAACTAGATTGTTCCCAAGATAAAAACATCCTCCGGCTGTTGATCTTCTGTCATCACTACATCCTGCCCAATCAGAATCAGTATATCCTATTAAGTCCAAATTAGATCTCTTAGAAAACCATATTCCCATCCCAATAGTTCCTTTGATGTATCTCATAATGCGCTTGACTGCCTTTAAATGTGTCTCCTTTGGATTAGATTGAAACCTTGCAGACACACCAGTACTAAAAGAAATATCAGGTCGAGTAGCTGTTAAGTAGAGTAAACTTCCAATCATACTTCGATACAACTTCTGATATACATTGTTTCATTGCTTCTGCTGTTGTCCTTGCGGTGTTCTAGCAACCTTGCTATCATGAAGACTAAATCTTTTAAGCATGTTAAGAGCATACTTCTCTTGACTTAAAAAGATTCCATCATCCTGTTGTTTCACTTGTAAATCCAAAAAGTAAGTAAGTTCTCCTATCATACTCATCTCAAACTCAGACTCCATTGATTTGACAAAGTCGTTCTCAGTCGTTCTGACGTTTCTCCAAAAATAATATCATCTACGTACACTTGTGCAACTATCAGATCGTTGTTCTGATGTTTAACAAACATTTTCTTATCTGCATTACCTCTTTTGTATCCGTTGTTGATGAGAAATGAAGACAAACTATCATACCAAGCTCTTGGGGCTTGTTTGAGACCATATAAAGCTCCTTTAACCCGGTAAACATGGTTAGTTTTTGATGAATCCTCAAATCCAGCAGGTTGAGCGACATAGATCTCTTCCTTTATTTTGCCATTGAGAAATGTTGTCTTGATGTCGAGTTGATATAGCTTGAAGTCCATCGAACAAGCAAAAGCTAATAAAATTCGAACTGCTTCCATTCTAGCAACTGGGGCAAATGTCTCACCATAATCAATTCCTTCGATCTGAGTGAAACCTTGAGCAACAAGACGTGCTTTATTTCTAACAATGTTCCCCTGTACATCAGTATTGTTCCGAAATACCTACTTTGTGCCAATCACATTGATGTTTGGAGGTTGTTCTACCAACTCCCAGAGATCATTCCTTTGAAATTGAATCAGTTCATCTTGCATAGCTGCTATCCAATATTCATCGGTTATTGCTTCTGAAACATTCTTTGGCTCTATCTTAGAAACAAAACAATTCATCCCTACCAATTCTCTATAATCAGCCTTTTGATTCCTTGTTTGTCTTTGAGCATTTGGATCTCCAATGATATCTTGTTGTGAAAGATGTTTCAGTGCTCTTGGACCTTTCCTCTTATAAGGTACAACAACTTTAGGACTTGACTCAGTATTCTCTAGGTGTTGCTCATGATCAGCTTCTCTATCATCATCAATATCTATTCCTTTAGATTGTTGTTGACTAGATGTTCCAACGACAGGGTTGTCTAAGGCAGTATCAACACTAGGAACTGTATCATCATCGTCCTTTCTAGGTAAAGAATATTTATCCTCGAATAGGACATTTATTGTTTCAGTAACCTTTCTGGATTGAATCAGATAAACTCGGTAAGCTCTTGAGTTATTGGAATAACCCAAAACCATCTTCTTCAACTCTAGCGTCAAATTTTTTGATTTGCTCTCTATCCCTGTAGACAAAACATTTACATCCAAAAGTATGAAAATATTTAACAGTAGGAGCGTTACCATTCCAGATTTAATATGGAGTGTTGTTAGTGTGAGGTCTCAACAACACACGATTGATGATACGGTACGCTGTATGAATTGCTTCTGCCCAAAAGGATTTGCTAAGGGTACTAGCATGCAGCATTGAACGAGCAATCTCCTGAAGTGTTCTATTCTTCCTTTCAGCAATCCCGTTCTGTTGTGGCGTCTTTGGGGCTGAATACTCATGGAATATACCATGGTTGTTACAGAAATGTTCAAACTCCTGATTCTCAAACTCGCATCCATTATCAGATCGGATCGTTTAGATGATGGGGCCATCCCGTTCTGATCTTCTTCTTTAAATCTTCATGGGGCCAGACCATGGGACAGCCATTCATGAGATCACGAACAATTCTCATGCAAGTTTCAGCAGTGTGACCAGGTAAGCTGCAATAGAGACAATCTCTGCATCGTTTAGATGATGTAGGGACATCCTGATTTGACAGTGAGCTTGACTCAGCATTCAAGTTTCCACCACTAACAAATAGTTTTTTCCCTATAAGATGTTTGATTTTTGTACCCAATTCCAGTCATATCCTTGTAGCTCTTTCCAATAGACAGAACTTCATTTAGTTTGCCTTTCCCTTTAACCATCTTCTCCAAATCAGCAACACGAATCTTCAGTTTGATTGATTCATCCCTGAATAATTCCTTTTCCTTGGTCAAAGTGGTAACCCAAAGCTTCACTTTATCATACTTTACCTTAAGTTTTTCAGCTTTAGCTTTGTCCAAAGTCAGACCGATGTCAGTAAGTTGTTTTGACAACTGCTCATTCTCCTGAACAGCATCTTCATACTCCTCTTTGAGTTCTTCATAGATATCAACTAGTTCTTTGTAGAGACTACCTGATTCAGCTGTAACAATAGAAGAGATGTCAGTAATTAATTGTATTGACTCAGAGTTACCTCTAGAAGGGGTAGGACTGGCTTCTCTTATCAATGCAACAACATCTTCATCATCACTTGATTGATCATTTTCAGCTTCATCTTCAGAGTCATCACTCAAAGTGGCTTGAAGTGCTTTCCCTTTCGTCTTCTTCTTAGCAGTAGGACTGATAATGGCCAGAAATGACCATTATTCTCAATCCATTTCCGTGTCTTAAACGGACATTTGATCGCATTCCGGTCTTACATTAAGTAAGAAAGCCGTTAAATTGGACTGATTTATGCATAATTGTAAAAATAATAAGCTGGTATGAAAAAGGCATAAATATGTAATTTTATTACATATTTATGTTAGAAAAATCCAAAAACATGAGAAAAAGAAAAGAAAAGAAAAAGGAATGAAAAAGATGGGTAAAAGAGAGAAAAGCCCACAAAAAGAACAATTTCGGCCCATTCGGCCCAATCCAGCAGGCCCAGGAACACCTTTGTCGCGGAAGCCCCTTTGTCTCGATGCATGGTTCTGCGACAAAGGAATGTTCCGCGACACAACAAGCTCAGATGAAGAAGAAACCAGCCAAGCCCCCTTGTCGCGATGTCCTTTGTCGCGATGGCATGTTCCGCGACAAAGGCATGCTCCGCGACAAAGATGCACCTTTAGAGACACAAGACCCAGTCGAGAAGCTTTGCCACATGCAGTGTGTTCCGCGACCAAACTTGATGCTCCGAGACAAAGCTGTGATGTGTGTGATGTCTTGAGACACAATGGGCTCAAATCAAGGCCCATGGGATTAGGGTTACACTTCTATAAATATGAGGTGTTTCTCTTGAGCTAAGGGTTGAACAGTTGGAGAATTGGATAAGAATTTGAAATTCTTGAAGGCAGCAAGGAGTTCTTCCTTTAGGTAGCTTAGTGTAGTTTTAATTTTTTGTATTATTTAATTCTTGTCCATAGTTTAGTTGAGTTTAGTGTTTATTTTATGTTTTATAGTTCACAGTAGCTTAGATAGCCACTTTTACATCATGTTTTACTTTCTAAACCTTTGTTTTAGGGTTTGTAATACCCAAATCATGGGTATTAACAACACCCACTTAATAATATGGGAAAACATTCATCATTTGTTTCCCAAAACATGAAATGGGTCTCACACTGATAATGGCCAAAATTGACCATTATTTCCAATCCATTTCCGCGTCTGAGACGGACATTTTGATCGTGTTTCCATCTTATTTTTATAAGAAAGCAGTTGAATTTGACAGATTAATGCAAGTTTGTAAAAATACTGAGCCGGTAATAAAAAGACACAAAATATGCAATTTTAATTGTATTTGTGTTAGAAAAATCCAAAAACATGAAAAAAGGAAAAAGAAAAGAAAAAGGAAGAAAAGATGGGCAAAAGAATAAAAGAGCCCACAAAAATCCAAAAAGATGGGAAAAAGATTAAAAATCCCACATCTGAATATTTGGCTAAGTGTTGGAGCACAATTCGAATTGTGTAATTCGAATTAATTCGAATTGCACACACAATTCGAATTGCTGAAGAGAACAAGAAAAATGGTTAAGTGTTGGGAAGGAATGCAAGAAGAGCTAATTCGAATTGTTCAAGTTTGAATTAATTCGAATTAGGGAATGAAGAGAGAAGAAACTCAAAGGCAAAGAAGAAGATGCAATTCGAATTGTCCAATTCGAATTAATTCGAATTAGCACCAACAATTCGAATTGCCTACAAGTGCAAGGAAGCCAAGCAGAAACCCTCATGCAATTCGAGAAAAGAGCAATTCGAATTATTCACAACAATTCGAATTGATAACTGAAGGCCAAAATCCCAGCTCAAGGAAGAGATCTCACAATTCGAATTAATTCGAATTGGATGAGATAATTCGAACTACACTCAAAATTCATTCAAATGAAGCTGTGGAGCACAAGCACAACATTGGTGGGCCAAGGGTTTCCAAAGTTTGTCTATAAAAGCAGACCTTCCACAACAGAATCAAGAGATTAGAACATTTGCCAAAAAGCTAGTTGGGACAAAAAGAACAAGCAGGAGGTTCCACACCCCTTAAGGGTTAGGTAGGTAGTATAGTTTAGTTTAGTTTAGTTTAGTTTTATTTTCTAGTAATGTAGTGTAGTTTTATTTGCTTTAATCTTAGTTAGAAGCAGTTTGTAAACCCATTAGAGTAGCCATTTCCATATTTTTACATGCTTTTTAGATAGAACAAACCCTCCCTTCAAACTAATGATGGTTTTGGGTTCTTTATTGTGTTTTCAAAGTGTCAATGCAAGGAAAATTTCCAGAAATGGTCTTATTCATGTATTTGGCACTCTTTCATGCTTTTTCTTAGTAATAAATGCTTAGAATGTTTGTTTGTTTCAACTAGGTTACATTTATTATGTCCTAGTTGACATTCAAACTCAATAAATGCATGTTTTGTGGGTTTTTGGCTTGATTTTGTGCCTTAGAACTTCAAATAGGTGCTCTTGGATTTTAGAAGTTATTTTAGGGCTTGCTAGATTTATTTTTCATGCTTTATTTTCTCTGTTTCAGTTTTATTTATTATGCCTTAGATAACATGAGTGTTCTTAGTTTTTGCATGTTGTTCTTAGATAATTAGGTGTTTTAGGTTCTGTGATCTTTGATCTCTTGTTTGTAGAAATAGGGTTTGAATCTTGCCAATACCCACTAGACATGTGTTTGTTTTTATTTCAAAAATCTCACTAGGGTGGCTGTGAATTAATGCTGATGTGAAATGAGGGATTTGGTGAATCTAAAACCCATCATTGCTCATACAGTACATACCTAACCCATACTTGTGAGAACACGAAAATTTGATTTTTGAAAACATGCAATTCGAATTATGGCAATTCGAGTTATCTCGAATTGGCTTCAATTCGAATTGCATAACCAAAAATCATTCTCTTCATGAGGTTTTCACCCAATTCGAATTATGCAATTCGAATTAATTCGAATTGCTCAATAACTCGAATTGGCTTGAAGACCACATTGTATCTCATACCATCCATTCATGCCTTAGTCTATTTGCTGTCTCTACCAATTCGAATTGTCCAATTCGAATTAATTCGAATTGTTGGACAATTCGAACCCACCTTCTCCTTGAGGTAAATGCCTTAGTCAAATTTGAGCAAGGAAATGACTTCACCAATTCGAATTGTTCCAATTCGAATTAATTCGAATTGGATCCAACAATTCGAATTAGGTGATGTTTCATCCCTTGCAATGAAAAATTGAGTAAGGGCATACTTCATCCTTCATGCATTCTCAATTCGAATTACCCAATAATTCGAATTGAACTATCCCTTCTATTTTGAAAATTCCAAAAATATTTTTCTTCTATGATTTGTGTAAGTTGCATGGATGTATTGGGCCTAGGCCCAGTTCATCTAATTTCTGTCCATTACACATCTCAGCCCAAAAGTGTCCATTTATTGTGTGCTTAACACCCACACAATACCAAAAATATTTTCTTACCTCTTGTTTTTCCTCGTTCATTGTGTGTGTGAACAGATAATGAGAAACACCACAGATTAATGTTGGTGAAAGGTCCCTTCACAGGGATATCGACTAACCCGTTTTCTGTGTGTCAATCATTATCTGTTATTTTGCATGATCTGGTTAGTGGTTGGTGGAAGCTTCGGCGAGCGTTCTCTTCACCAAGAGTTTCGATTAGTCACTCAGCCAATTCCTAATCAGATACAGTTTTCATTTTCCTTATCTTAATTTTTTAAACCTGAATTCAAGTTGCAATACTATCAAATGATGTCGACCAACATCATTTGAGAAATATTACAGCAAGAAAATATGTGGGTTTTTCTTCCACTCACAGGCAAAAGAGAGCTGAATGACGGCGGTCACTGTCATTTGGAATTCTTTCTGTCTAAAATCGTTCCATCTGGAATACTTGGGAACCGAATAGCAGATGTTTGTTGTCCGGATAACCCCAACTATTTCTAGCACCCTTTTTAGCCGGTTTCTTCTCATCTCAGGCTAATCCATCTTTGTGTATCGCATTCTGTCTAACCCCACCATATATTTTGGGGTGTTTTATTTTCTTTTTCATATACTTGTATGCATGATACTATTATGTAGATGTTCTGGTCTTATGGTTATTTTGGGGATCCTTCCCCTTGGACACAGAAGGCTTGATTTAAAACAGATGTTGCACAATAAATTTCCAACCAAAAATTCTTTTATAAAATCCGGATCTGAGTAAGGGATAAATTCAACAGTTATGACTAATTCATCTTCCGCTGGGGATTGATTTTGAGAGCTTAGAAGCAGAGTCAGCGATTAGGTCTCATCTAGACTGAAAGGATCTGTGTTTTGATTGAGAGTCTAGTACCTGTTTAGGGAATGATTTTCAAATATTCATTTGCTTCTCAAAATTGCTGTGTGTTGGAAATCTGATATTAGATATCGCATTAAGTCAATATCCACTTGGGTGCAGATAAGATGTGATAGATAATACTAGAGGAACAACATATAGACCTTGGTGAATTTATAAGGTAAGGTCGAGTATTCCTTCGACTACTATCTTCTTCTGCCAAAGTTTAGAATTGAGTCTTGAGTGAGTACATCCGGAATAGGTTCATTTATGGATATGTTTCATTTAGTTTGTATCTCATAACTACCTAGATGTTGTAAGCCCTGTGGCTTATTGATATCTCGGGGGTTCTTGATCTGCATCTGGTCACCAAGACCAGGGGCTCTTTTATACTAACGGAAAGAGACGTTTTTAACGATTCCGAGTGATAGATTTAAATGCTTTCTTTACAGCTTTCCTTTAAATGCTTTCATAGAGGTCACTCGGAAGAATTAGGGGCTGTCCATCTGTTAAAAGGTTTGAGAGTTATGGAATGGTTTGAGGTTTGATTTGAAACTTTGGGTGTGACATGGGGGAATGATAGGAGTACTTGGCATGTCAACTAATGATATGTTAGGTGTTGCTTATCCACCACAGATATGTAATGTAACTTCACAAGGCCTGTGGAGGGAGTTATAAGTCTGTGGTATCTTAGAAATTGTTGTCTTAAGAGCATGTAAATTCTCACCGTAAGTACCTGTCTGTTAGAGGGAACATGGTGCAGAAAGCATGAGAGTTAGCTAACTAGAGAATTATCCCAAGCAAAGAACTGTGTATAAAAATGGAAGTTTAATTGTGTTTCATCTGAATCTTGTCCAATCTTTGTTATTTCCTCCCTGTCCCTTCTGTCATATTTAAATCTGCTTTCTAGATAGTGTAGCATAGTTTTATACCGCTTTTAGTATAGATTTAATTGCTTTCTTTGATCTAGTTTACCATGCTCTGTAGAATAATTTTTACTGCTTTCATGATCTGGTTTAAATTATGTCAAGTAGTTGTTAGAAACCCTTGCAAAACTTGAAACGAGTAACCGAGTGGAAAATCTTAGTAAACGACGTGGGCCCTGCTTCCATCGCACATCCTCCAGTGAACGATCCGGTACTTACTATAAATTACTGCAATTTTTGACCCGTGCGCTTTCGGGAGCACAGTTTCTAAATACGAGTGAATTAAAACATAAACTTTGGGAAAATGCTCATATAGTGGGAAGATGTTTAAAACTTCATGGCAGGTATCTCCTTGACATGAAATTAAGAGAAGCATCACAGTGCAAGATACCAGGGACTTTCAGGGTGACAGACTGAAGGTCAATCCCGGTTGCACCGTGATATTTGTCAAAAGTTTCATGACAGGGAGGATCACAGCGCCGTTTTCAAATACCCCACATGAGTAATAAAAAGCGGGAATTTATATATCCTTAAACCCCTTCCCCATGAATCATAACTCTTTTCATTTAATAAATTTAATTTTGATATCACTCGTGTTATAGAAATTTGTCAAAAGTTTCATGGCGCCGTTGCCGGGGAGGATGCTACGTCGTTTGCTAGGAGAACTACACTCCTGATTTACTCATAGATAGTCTTTGTATATATTCTCGAATTGTTACTAACCTGGGGGTTGTACAGGTACTGTCAAAAGCTTGATACCAACTGCTTATGCAACGGAGAAGGAGCACATTGCCGGAGCTACCGTTCGATCTAGAAATAGAAAGGACCGCTCGCCAACTAAGGGCAGAAGCTAGAAGAAGGAAAGAGCAGGAGCGTCGGACCCGCACTCCACCTGAAACATCGAGCAGCGATCTATCAGATATGTCAGATAACCAGAACATTCCCCCAAATTTACCCATAAACCAACCGCCCAATAACCCTGGTAATGGAGCTGACGGAGGAGTGGTAGAGCATCCTAATCTTGCCAACGAAGAGGAGAATCTACCAAATCCTAATCAGCAGCAATACCAGCAATTCTACCAACAACCACCACCACCCGTGAACCAATTCCACCAAAACCAAAACATACCAAACCAGCAATACCAAAACCAAGCTTTCAATCCAAATCAATTTCAGAACAACCCACAAGATCCACATAACTTCCAGCAAGTTCCCAATTACCACCAACAGTACCAGAACCAAGCTGAACAAGGAAATCAACAACAGCAGCAAGCAGCAGCAGACTTCATGCAACCGATAGTAGAGCCCTATTTGGATGGACCTGGGAGAGCACATTTTCCTGCACGCAATTTCGAGCTCAAACCGGCACTCATTAATTTGGTGCAAAACAATCAGTTCTGCGGTGCAAATCATGAGGACCCTCATGATCATCTCCAGACTTTCCTAGAGCTCTGCGACACGATCAAAAATCAGGGAGTTTCTCCTGACGCTATAAGACTAATGTTGTTCCCATTTTCTTTATATAGTGGTGCCAGGGACTGGTACAAGTCATTGTCTATCAATCAGAGGAGCACGTGGGCAGACTTGGTGAGGAGCTTTTTGCTGAAATACTTTCCGGAATCAAAGATTGAGGAAGGACGAACTAAGATTGGAGATTTCAAAATGAAGCCAGACGAATCATTATATGATGCAAAGGAAAGATTCTTGGGCCTCATAAGGCGATGTCCCCAACACGGATACGCACCATGGGAGCAATTGAGGAAATTCTACGGAGGACTCACCCATCCATGGAGAACAATGTTAGACGCGGCTGGCGGACGACATTTGCTCCATTTGCCTATGGACCAAGCTTGGGAAAAGATTGAGACAATGTCTGTCAACAGATCCATCCTAAACACAGATAATAGGAAGGAGGATCCTCCTAGAAAAGTTTTTGCTGTAAGTGAAGGGAAAACAGATTTCGAAAAATTGCAGGAACAGGTAGCTGCGATACAGCTAAGACAGGATAAAGGGAAGGGAACAGACGCTTCTCAGGCAGGAACCTCATCAAATCAAGTTCAGACACAACAATCGGGAATTGCCTGTGGGCTGTGTCAAGGACCTCATCCAACTGATACGTGCCAACAGATCGCTACCGAAAGCTGTAATTATGCCGGGAATTTCCAAAATCGCCATCCTAACCTCTCTTATTCCAACAACAATGCGCTTAACGCGCATTTGTTGCAGCCAAACCAGCACAACCAGTTCGCAAATCAAAACCCACAGCAGAACTTCAGACCTCAGAATCAAGGATTCGTCCAGCAAAGAGTGCAGAATTTTCAAAATCAGAATCAGAACTTCCAACCTCAGATCCAACAGAGGCCTAATCAGAACCAAGGCCAGAATTTCCAGAACTTCCAATCCCAACCTGATCAAAATCAGCAATATAACCAAAGGCCACCATCTCGTTTGGAGAACTTGATGACTGAGTTTATAGCCAACCAGAAGGATATAAACCAACAACTGCAGTCATCAATCAAAAATGTGGAGACGCAAGTCACTCAATTGGCCAAGGAACTACAGAACAGGGGGAAAGGAACACTTCCAAGCAGTACTGAAGCTAACCCGCAGTGTAAAGCAATCACATTGCGGGGAGGCAAGACTCTAAAAGGAATCGATGGACATGGAAAAGAGACGGCCAAAGAGGAAAGGAATCCAGTGGAGGGTGAAGCAGGAAGTGAAAGGATTGAAGGAGGAGATGGTATTGAACTGGTCAAGGACAAATCAGAAACAGCTATTTCGCAGGCTGAAGCTGCAAAGGAAGCTGAAAAGGGTAGGGTTGAAGGTACAACTTACTTCTCCTTACCACCAAAAACAGACAATAATAAGTACATGCCAAGGGTGCCATACCCGGCACGTCTTAAAAATAAGGAACAAGATGAAAAATTTAAAAAGTTTCTAGAAAGACTGAAAGCTGTCGAGATCACTATCCCACTGGTTGAAATGATTTCAGAAATGCCCGTCTATGCTAAATTTCTTAAAGAAATGATTTCAGGGAGGAGAAAAGTTGAGCAGGAGGAAGTAGTGATTTTGAACAGCAGCTGCAGTGCCATTATCCAAAGAGTGCTACCGGAAAAGAAGGAAGATCCAGGATGTATTGCAATACCAATCCATATTGGGAGAACTAATGTTGGAAAAGGATTATGTGACCTGGGGTCAAGCATCAACGTTATGCCACTCACCATGGCAAAACGTCTCCACTTGGGTACAATTGAGCCGGTTACAATGAAACTCCAGCTGGCGGACCGGTCGATTACACACCCAGTCGGAATTCTGAAGGATGTAATTGTCAAGACGGGAGGGACCCTCTTTCCCGTCGACTTCATTATTTTGGATATAGAGGAGGACTGCGAGATGCCACTGATCTTAGGCCGCCCCTTTCTCTCAACCGGTGGTGCACTCATAGACGCTCGATCAAATCAAATCAAGCTCCGAGTCGGAGAAGAAGAATTGGATTTCGACATGGCAAAGCTGCAGAAGTTCCCGTCTGAGGGATCTTGTTCCATTTTTAATGTAATAGATAGTAGGAGTGAGGATGAGAGCATAAACTCTGTAACTGATGAACCAAACAAAGTTTCAAAACAGGTACTGAAGCCTGAAGGTGCGGAGCAACCAAGGAGCTGCAATGCCGTCCACTTTGAGGACCCTATCACTGGGGACCTTGAAGAATTCGATGGGGTTGAGTTCATTCCGGAGGAAGAGGAAAGCACCGTTGAGGAGGAAATGGATCCTGTACTGACACAGGATCCTGAAGGTAAATCTGATCTCTCTCTCCCACCCATTTCTCGCAAACTACTGCCTTCCGTTGAATGCCCACCAGAGCTTGAACTTAAAATACTTCCGGATCATCTTAAGTACGTCTTTCTCGCTGAACATAAAAGACTACCGGTAATTGTGTCAGCTAAGCTGACGCAAGAACAGGAAAAAGCTCTGGTAGACATTCTAAAGAAATATGTACATGCAATCGGATGGACCATTTCTGATATAAAAGGAATAAGCCCCTCTGTTTGCATGCACAGAATTTTAATGGAAGAGGAGTACAAGCCCTCAAGGCAACCACAAAGGCGTCTGAACCCCCATATGCAGGAAGTGGTAAGGAAAGAAGTTATCAAGCTCTTAGATGCTGGTATCATCTATCCTATCTCTGATAGCAAATGGGTTAGCCCAGTGCAGGTCGTACCGAAACGTGGGGGGATCTGTGTAACGACTAATGAGCAAGGAGAAGAAGTGGCGACGCGTCCAGTGACCGGTTGGAGAGTTTGCATCGACTACCGGAAGCTCAATACCGCTACCAGGAAGGACCATTTCCCCTTGCCATTCATTGATCAGATGCTGGAGAGGTTGGCTGGAAGGGAGTACTATTGCTTTTTGGATGGGTACTCTGGCTATAATCAGATTGTGATAGCTAGCGAGGATCATGACAAGACCACATTTACGTGCCCTTATGGAACTTTTGCATATAGGCGCATGCCTTTTGGACTTTGTAATGCGCCTGCTACATTTCAAAGATGCATGATGTCAATCTTCTCAGAATTTATCGAAAAATGCATTGAAGTTTTCATGGATGACTTCTCTGTGTATGGAGATACTTTTGATGAATGCTTGACTAATCTTGCACAAATTTTGAAAAGATGTGAGGACACCAACCTAGTTTTGAACTGGGAGAAGTGCCATTTCATGGTCACCGAAGGAATAGTGTTGGGTCACCGCATCTCGCGCGCAGGTATCGAAGTCGACAGAGCTAAAGTCTCAGTCATCTCAAACCTACCATTGCCTAATTCAATAAAAGTAGTTAGGAGTTTCTTAGGGCATGCCGGTTTCTACCGGAGATTCATTAAAGACTTCTCTAAAATTGCCAAGCCGCTCACTAACTTGCTTTGTAAAGAAAATCCTTTTGTAATAAATGAAGTGTGTGTTCAAGCCTTTGACACGCTCAAAGAAATGTTAATTTCTGCTCCAATAGTGCAACCACCCGATTGGTCAATACCTTTCGAGGTAATGTGTGATGCAAGTGATCTCGCCGTGGGTGCAGTTCTTGGGCAACATAAGGAAGGGAAGCATTGTGTAATTCATTATGCAAGTCACGCCCTGAATGAGGCCCAAGTTAACTACACCACCACGGAGAAGGAGATGTATGCTGTGGTTTTTGCGTTTGACAAATTCAGACAATATCTTATTGGTACAAAAACCACAGTATACACAGATCACTCTGCACTGAGATACTTGTTTAGCAAACAAGACGCCAAACCTCGATTAATCAGGTGGGTACTTTTGTTGCAGGAATTTAACATTGTAATAAAAGATAGAAAAGGTAGAGACAATGGTGCTGCTGACCATCTGTCTCGATTAGAAAATGATAAAAATGAGCTAGCCGTAAATGAGAATTTTCCAGACGAGCAACTTTTTGCCTTGCACCTTCATGATCAAGCTTGTCCGTGGTTCTCCGATATTGCTAACTTTTTAGCATGCGGAATAACCCCACCATTTCGAAGCAGGGGCCACAGAGCGAGGTTCAACCGAGATGTAGTTAACTACTTCTGGGAAGACCCTTATCTTTTTAAGCATTGTGCAGATTCGATTATTAGACGATGTGTAACTGAGCACGAAGCTTATCAAATCGCTAAGAAATGTCATGAATCAGAATATGGAGGTCACCATGGCCCCATTCGAACAGCTCATAAGGTGCTCGAATGTGGTTTCTATTGGCCTACCATCTATGAGGATTGCAAAGCGTTTGTTAAAGCTTGCGACAGATGCCAAAGATTAGGGAATATCTCCAAGAGGGATGAGATGCCTCAACAAGGAATTCTCACTCTTGAGATTTTCGATGTATGGGGTATCGACTTCATGGGACCATTCCCGACATTTGATGGGAATCATTACATCTTGGTAGCTGTCGATTACGTTTCCAAGTGGGTTGAGGCCGTTGCACTGCCAACCAATGATGGCAACCAGGTCGTCAAATTTTTGAAAAATAACATTTTCAATAGATTTGGTGTACCCAGGGTGATCATATCAGATGGAGGAACCCATTTTGTTAATAAAACATTTGCAAATCTTATGAGCAAAAATGGGATTCTCCACAAGATCGGCACGCCCTATCATCCCCAAACCAGTGGTCAAGTCGAGGTCTCAAACCGCGAAATCAAACACATACTCGAGGCCACCGTGGGGACAACTCGCAAGGATTGGTCACGTAAGCTCAATGATGCTTTATGGGCATACCGCACTGCATTCAAGACTCCCATTGGGATGTCTCCATACTGACTAATCTTCGGAAAAGCCTATCATTTGCCCGTAGAACTAGAGCACAAGGCTTACTGGGCCGTACGAATGCTCAATTTTGACTCACGAGTTGCTCAGAGTAAGCGTAAGCTGGACCTCAATGAAATTGAGGAAATACGTGCGCAAGCTTATGAAAGCTCGAGGATTTATAAAGAGCGGACCCAGAAGTTACACGATCGTCGTATTAAGTCTAAACGCTTCTACGTGGGCCAGAATGTCTTGTTATTCAATTCTATGTTGAAGCTGTTTCCCGGAAAGCTTAAATCCAGATGGGAAGGGCCATATGAAGTGGTGCACGTGTTTGAAAGTGGAGCTGTCAGGATCAGAACTGACAAAGGAGAGCTGGTGGTGAATGGGCACAGATTGAAGGAGTATCTTGGGCAGTTCGATCCCGACAAGGAGGCTCAAATGACAACAGAACCGGCTTATGCTCAATAAAAATTATACATATATCTATATTTACTTATTTATTTACTACTTTCTGCACTTAATTTTATCAGGACAAAGTATCCAAAAGATCAATTGAACATTTAGAGTACTAAGACTCTAAATGTGAGGATGTTGATATTTGGAGAAAACCTAATATTTTTCTTAATATTTGTTTTGCAGGAATTCGAGGAACCAACAAAAAGAAAGATAAAGCTTCCCAAAACCAGGTTCCCGGTTGGGTTAACATTATATTTAATGAAGGTTAATTTTGGAATTTAGAGAAATCTAAAATTCAGAATAAACTCATAAAATAAAATTGTTAACCCAACCTAAATTATGCAAGCAATATGTTTTAGATTCTAATTCTGTGTAGAATTGTATGTTCTTGAGTTCATCTTGATGAACATAAATCTTTTGAAAAACCCAAAATTTTTCCTAAAGTCTTGAATGTGGTTTATTTTTTTCATTTCAAATTAATTCGAATTAATTCGAATTGTTTGGAACAAACCACAGGAGACATTTTGCCTTGGAAATTTTCACTCTCGGATAAGTCAGTTCGAAGTATTATGGCAATTCAAATTAATTCGAATTGCCATGAGAATTCGAATTGGCACCCAAGGCAGAATTTTTGGATGTTTTAGTAGGCCAAGTACTGTAATTCGAATTAAAAGGCAATTCGAATTAATTCGAATTGCCTGAATTAATTCGAATTAGCATACAAAAGGCACTCTCTTATGCAAGTGAGCAATTCGAATTGTGGGGAAGTTCGAATTAATTCGAACCACACCAATAATTCGAATTAGCTCACAAAGGCATTTTCCGCATAGAGCAATTCGAGTTATTCTAGCAATTCGAATTAATTCGAATTGCCTGAATAATTCGAATTAGCTCATCCTAGCCTTGTGCAAAATTTTGCCAGCACCCTCAAGTTCGAATTATGAGCCAATTCGAATTAATTCGAATTGATCTCACAATTCGAACTTGCCTTGTTTCTGTGTCTTTCAGGCCAATTCGAATTAATTCGAATTGGCCCAAATAATTCGCATCTCTCACAGAACCCTCAATTCGAATTAATTCGAATTGATGGCATAATTCGAACGCCCTTCCAAACTCTTTATATACTCGTGATTTCCCTCTTTCCCCCATCACTTTCACTTTTCCTTCTCCCAAAATCTCACGTGTTCTCTCTCGCGAAAACTGTCTTCCTCGCGAAACCAGTCGCATTTTCTCGACTTCTCCTCCGTTCAAACTGCTCGAAAATGGCTTCTTCGTCGTCCAATCCTAGTGGGAGTCGGGGGTAAGTGTTCTCTTTTACATTTTCGCATTCGGTTTCACAGTTTTCAGTTTTGTCTTTTCACATTCCTAGTGAAATCGGGAGTGGGGAAGGGAATGTGCGTGTTTCTCATAACGGGGATAGTCGGAATATGGTCGGAAATTGCTAGGAATGTTCGGGAATGGGGTAGAAACCGTTTAGGGCAGAACCTAGATTTTAGGGTTTTTGTGGAAACTGCCATTTTTTTTTGATGAGCTCGAGTTTTCTGTGGTGAGAGGGCTTCTTATTTTGAAAATAGGGGTTGCAAAACCCTCAAAAATCCGTTTTGACTGTTTTTGTGTGTTGTTTAGTTGTTTTGCTTCTATTTTGTGTTATTTTGTGAGTAGGGTTAACACTGTGATTTTGCCTCTTGCCACTGTGTTGTTTTGATTAATAGATATTTGATGATGATAACTGGAAATGCATGATGTTGTCAAGACTTTGCATTACAGTATTAAATTCTGGACCATTCATGTTAGCTATTTTGTTGTTTGTTTGCATGTATTATGTTTATAAGTATTTTGGTAAATAAATGCTTTCGTTGGGAACATGTTGCCCACACAGTGCAAACTCAACTCTAGAAGTTGATTTTCGCACATACAGGACACATGGTACAGACGAAACCATGCCAAAATTTTTCCAACACTTTTGGCATAGCATTCATGTGTAAAAAGACAAATGTTGGTATGTTCCTTGCTTTAAAGTGTTCGATTTTTGTCTCTTTGGGACAAGTGGGGAATGTTCATAAGGAATGTTCCATTTTTTTATTCCTTAAAAACCCACTTTCCAAAACAAAATCCAAATGGGGGACCACTTACACCCCCACTTTCATTAAATAAACAAGTCAACACTTTTTCATAAAAATCCAAAATTTACCTTTGGTGTGTGTATGCATGCTCCTTTATTTTTAATTTTCCATGGTCCATTATTACATACTCGTAATTGCATGATTTGTCACTTGCATTTGTTATTTATCATTAATCTCTTATCTCCCCTATCTCACAAGATTTAAATCACTCTTTAAGTGATAAAAATCATTAATTCTTTCGTAGGCTCAATGCTTACGAAATTTTTCTCCTTTTGGTCCTTTGACCACCCAAAAACATCTTAGACCATTTATGGTCCAAGAAAAATCTTTAAGGATCCTAGATCCTTATTTCTCTTGCTTTCCCATTTCTATGCAATGAAAGTAGATCTGATGATCTGACCTCCTTGGACCTTCATAGTGTTCCTCAAAGAAGACAGGTGTTGGCAAGCGAACTATACTTTGAAGTGGCTGAAGGTGTGAGGCTAAGGGTCTCAGACCTAATAATTTCTCCATGTCTTTTCAGAGACATCGCGCCCCCAGTGCAGAACGAAGATCAGGAGGAAGAGACCCAGCTACTGGATCTGCCAGTAGAGCTCCTAGGCGAAATTCTCTCCCGAATCGGAGAGGATTGCATCAAGAAGGTGTGGACTGTCAGAGTGGTGTGCACAAAGTTCAGGGATGCAGCTGATCTTCCCATTGTCTACAAAAGATGTGAACTGGAGACTACCATTGTTAAGGTATGGGAACAGAGGGTTGAGCTGCAGAAAGAAGCACTCCTGGTCAGGTGCGAAGAAGCTGGCAACTACAACCTCCAACTCATCCCAGCTCTGCAGGCATTCGGAGCAGGCAACGAAACTCTGGCGTGTGAGCTGCTGAAGGAAGGGATTGAGGACAACCACAAGGCCTCAATCTTTGTCAGAGGATACATGCTGCTTAGCAAGCTGGACAATGAACAAGTCCAGCAGGGGGTGTCAATGATCAACAAGATCATAACCAGCAGGTTCGTCATGCAATACGTCGGGACCAACGTCTTCGCATGGTTAGCAGATAGCCTGGAGACACCCGACCTGTTCGGAAATCAAGGGCCAAGAGTCTACTGCACAAGGGTGATGGAGGAAGATGAGGAGGACATAGGAGAAGATTTCTGCGTACCCTGCAGCCTGACGAACTATGTCCACTGGACCAGAATCTTCTTCCAAGGATAGTAGGGAAGGAGACTGTCTGACTGAATCTGGAAAGATTCACTTTTGACTGGGTTGACTTAAACTTGATTCTGGTAACTTTTTTACTGGTTTTTGGATGCTAATTTATTCAAGTGTGCAGCACCTCCTGTGGTGTTTGGATGTGATTAAAGGTCGTGTACTGTATAACGAACCTTGGATTTGTCTGCTATGATGGTTGTACGACGCATTCTGGTGGTCGTACATATTTACTGCTTTCCAAAAAGAGAACTTCTTCTTGAGTTCTCCTTTATTTGAAAAAGATGTGTGGCAGTCCAAGATGAATAAGTGACTGTCACGCCAAAAACAAACTGTGACATGCTTGCATGTTCACGGTGTCTTTTTACTGCCTTCAATTAAACAACCGGAATAAGATAAGCATAAATCTGTCACCTAAATTCACATGTTGAATTTAGGCTAATGATGAGATTTTCAGACTATTACATTGGGATAAAACAATTAAAAATATGC
The DNA here is from genome assembly GCA_030278955.1 of Hygrophila difformis. NCBI lineage: Eukaryota > Viridiplantae > Streptophyta > Magnoliopsida > Lamiales > Acanthaceae > Hygrophila > Hygrophila difformis. Next base: position 45,351,542 of record JAOANR010000006.1, on the reverse strand, counting down.
ATGATATAAATTCTCGAAGTTTTGAGCTATAAAAATTCAATGATATGATCACTTGGAAGAAAAACGAACTTTCATGTTGAGAATTTGATTGAATGGGGTGTAATGGATTTTTCAAAGGCTAAATTCAAGAATAAACGTATGACATGATCAATCCATACCATGTGAGATCTGAGCCATGAGTCACTTTCACTCATCATTCCTTTGTTGCGTGAAAATCAATTCGATTAAAGGGCACTAGAACTTGCGATTGGGACCGATTCAAGACCATGCCATATTCCCGAAATCGAGCATATGATCGAGGCATTTAGAAAAACCCAAAAATTTTGGCTTTCGTTTGAATTCCAAACCCAAAAATATTTTCCCTTTAGGATTAACCACTTTGAGCCTTTAAGCCTAATTTTTCTTTGAAGCCACTATATTTTCCTAACCTTACAAAAAGACCAAGAAAATCAAACCCAAGTGTACATGAGCCATTCCATCAAGGCATTATAGTTTATGATCATCACAAATATCAATTGGTATTCATAAACCAATTCAAAAAAAAAAAAAGAAGAAAAAGAGAAAAAGAAAAAGTTGAGATCCATTCAACAAGAATAAATTGCAAATGACAAAGCAAATTAGACAAAGTCTAATGTCATGCAATAGAAAAGAAAAGAAAAACAAAAGAGCTATAGAAATAATGATGATCATGAATTCTTAAACATGCCAAGTCATGGTGGAATGGTATTGTGTCACTTTTCAGCCCAATAATTCCTTTTCCTACCAAATGTTACAACCGTATGCCCCGTTATAACCCTGAATAAGACCTCGGGATCTCGATTTGAGGAAATGAGCCAGTGGCGAGTTGGTCCAGTTGCAAGCCTATGGGAGAATTTAATTGAATTTGATTATGAGCGTTGATGATAAAAGCCAATCTTGAGAGTGAGCGAACTTTCCGATTCTACTATAAGTGAGGCTCTGTTTTTATTGATCAATGTTCATGTCATGCGTGAATTCAAGAATTAAGCCAATGAAATTTTCTAAACACGTATTCAAGAAGAATTAACAATAATGATTGGCTTGTATGTTCACACAAGTGAGAAGTATCATTCCATTAAACACTGCAACCAAGAGAGTTTAACACTTGTAATTTTGATTGTCTTATCCCAATATAAGAAGAATGAAATTTCTGAGGCCACGCAAATGGATTGAATATGCAGAGTCCAAGCTCCTAGGAGCACTGACTCTGACTGCACGGGGACGATCAGTATTAAATGTGAGGATGTTGATAATGGCCAAAATTGACCATTATTTCCAATCCATTTCCGTGTCTGAGACGGACATTTTGATCGTGTTTCCATCTTATTTTTATAAGAAAGCAGTTGAATTTGACAGATTAATGCAAGTTTGTAAAAATACTGAGCCGGTAATAAAAAGACACAAAATATGCAATTTTAATTGTATTTGTGTTAGAAAAATCCAAAAACATGAAAAAAGGAAAAAGAAAAGAAAAAGGAAGAAAAGATGGGCAAAAGAATAAAAGAGCCCACAAAAATCCAAAAAGATGGGAAAAAGATTAAAAATCCCACATCTGAATATTTGGCTAAGTGTTGGAGCACAATTCGAATTGTGTAATTCGAATTGCACACACAATTCGAATTGCTGAAGAGAACAAGAAAAATGGTTAAGTGTTGGGAAGGAATGCAAGAAGAGCTAATTCGAATTGTTCAAGTTTGAATTAATTCGAATTAGGGAATGAAGAGAGAAGAAACCCAAAGGCAAAGAAGAAGATGCAATTCGAATTGTCCAATTCGAATTAATTCGAATTAGCACCAACAATTCGAATTGCCTACAAGTGCAAGGAAGCCAAGCAGAAACCCTCATGCAATTCGAGAAAAGAGCAATTCGAATTATTCACAACAATTCGAATTGATAACTGAAGGCCAAAATCCCAGCTCAAGGAAGAGATCTCACAATTCGAATTAATTCGAATTGGATGAGATAATTCGAACTACACTCAAAATTCATTCAAATGAAGCTGTGGAGCACAAGCACAACATTGGTGGGCCAAGGGTTTCCAAAGTTTGTCTATAAAAGCAGACCTTCCACAACAGAATCAAGAGATTAGAACATTTGCCAAAAAGCTAGATGGGACAAAAAGAACAAGCAGGAGGTTCCACACCCCTTAAGGGTTAGGTAGGTAGTATAGTTTAGTTTAGTTTAGTTTAGTTTTATTTTCTAGTAATGTAGTGTAGTTTTATTTGCTTTAATCTTAGTTAGAAGCAGTTTGTAAACCCATTAGAGTAGCCATTTCCATATTTTTACATGCTTTTTAGATAGAACAAACCCTCCCTTCAAACTAATGATGGTTTTGGGTTCTTTATTGTGTTTTCAAAGTGTCAATGCAAGGAAAATTTCCAGAAATGGTCTTATTCATGTATTTGGCACTCTTTCATGCTTTTTCTTAGTAATAAATGCTTAGAATGTTTGTTTGTTTCAACTAGGTTACATTTATTATGTCCTAGTTGACATTCAAACTCAATAAATGCATGTTTTGTGGGTTTTTGGCTTGATTTTGTGCCTTAGAACTTCAAATAGGTGCTCTTGGATTTTAGAAGTTATTTTAGGGCTTGCTAGATTTATTTTTCATGCTTTATTTTCTCTGTTTCAGTTTTATTTATTATGCCTTAGATAACATGAGTGTTCTTAGTTTTTGCATGTTGTTCTTAGATAATTAGGTGTTTTAGGTTCTGTGATCTTTGATCTCTTGTTTGTAGAAATAGGGTTTGAATCTTGCCAATACCCACTAGACATGTGTTTGTTTTTATTTCAAAAATCTCACTAGGGTGGCTGTGAATTAATGCTGATGTGAAATGAGGGATTTGGTGAATCTAAAACCCATCATTGCTCATACAGTACATACCTAACCCATACTTGTGAGAACACGAAAATTTGATTTTTGAAAACATGCAATTCGAATTATGGCAATTCGAGTTATCTCGAATTGGCTTCAATTCGAATTGCATAACCAAAAATCATTCTCTTCATGAGGTTTTCACCCAATTCGAATTATGCAATTCGAATTAATTCGAATTGCTCAATAACTCAAATTGGCTTGAAGACCACATTGTATCTCATACCATCCATTCATGCCTTAGTCTATTTGCTGTCTCTACCAATTCGAATTGTCCAATTCGAATTAATTCGAATTGTTGGACAATTCGAACCCACCTTCTCCTTGAGGTAAATGCCTTAGTCAAATTTGAGCAAGGAAATGACTTCACCAATTCGAATTGTTCCAATTCGAATTAATTCGAATTGGATCCAACAATTCGAATTAGGTGATGTTTCATCCCTTGCAATGAAAAATTGAGTAAGGGCATACTTCATCCTTCATGCATTCTCAATTCGAATTACCCAATAATTCGAATTGAACTATCCCTTCTATTTTGAAAATTCCAAAAATATTTTTCTTCTATGATTTGTGTAAGTTGCATGGATGTATTGGGCCTAGGCCCAGTTCATCTAATTTCTGTCCATTACACATCTCAGCCCAAAAGTGTCCATTTATTGTGTGCTTAACACCCACACAATACCAAAAATATTTTCTTACCTCTTGTTTTTCCTCGTTCATTGTGTGTGTGAACAGATAATGAGAAACACCACAGATTAATGTTGGTGAAAGGTCCCTTCACAGGGATATCGACTAACCCGTTTTCTGTGTGTCAATCATTATCTGTTATTTTGCATGATCTGGTTAGTGGTTGGTGGAAGCTTCGGCGAGCGTTCTCTTCACCAAGAGTTTCGATTAGTCACTCAGCCAATTCCTAATCAGATACAGTTTTCATTTTCCTTATCTTAATTTTTCAAACCTGAATTCAAGTTGCAATACTATCAAATGATGTCGACCAACATCATTTGAGAAATATTACATCAAGAAAATATGTGGGTTTTTCTTCCACTCACAGGCAAAAGAGAGCTGAATGACGGCGGTCACTGTCATTTGGAATTCTTTCTGTCTAAAATCGTTCCATCTGGAATACTTGGGAACCGAATATCAGATGTTTGTTGTCCGGATAACCCCAACTATTTCTAGCACCCTTTTTAGCCGGTTTCTTCTCATCTCAGGCTAATCCATCTTTGTGTATCGCATTCTGTCTAACCCCACCATATATTTTGGGATGTTTTATTTTCTTTTTCATATACTTGTATGCATGATACTATTATGTAGATGTTCTGGTCTTATGGTTATTTTGGGGATCCTTCCCCTTGGACACAGAAGGCTTGATTTAAAACAGATGTTGCACAATAAATTTACAACCAAAAATTCTTTTATAAAATCCGGATCTGAGTAAGGGATAAATTCAACAGTTATGACTAATTCATCTTCCGCTGGGGATTGATTTTGAGAGCTTAGAAGCAGAGTCAGCGATTAGGTCTCATCTAGACTGAAAGGATCTGTGTTTTGATTGAGAGTCTAGTACCTGTTTAGGGAATGATTTTCAAATATTCATTTGCTTCTCAAAATTGCTGTGTGTTGGAAATCTGATATTAGATATCGCATTAAGTCAATATCCACTTGGGTGCAGATAAGATGTGATAGATAATACTAGAGGAACAACATATAGACCTTGGTGAATTTATAAGGTAAGGTCGAGTATTCCTTCGACTACTATCTTCTTCTGCCAAAGTTTAGAATTGAGTCTTGAGTGAGTACATCCGGAATAGGTTCATTTATGGATCTGTTTCATTTAGTTTGTATCTCATAACTACCTAGATGTTGTAAGCCCTGTGGCTTATTGATATCTCGGGGGTTCTTGATCTGCATCTGGTCACCAAGACCAGGGGCTCTTTTATACTAACGGAAAGAGACGTTTTTAACGATTCCGAGTGATAGATTTAAATGCTTTCTTTACAGCTTTCTTTACTGCTTTCCTTTAAATGCTTTCATAGAGGTCACTCGGAAGAATTAGGGGCTGTCCATCTGTTAAAAGGTTTGAGAGTTATGGAATGGTTTGAGGTTTGATTTGAAACTTTGGGTGTGACATGGGGGAATGATAGGAGTACTTGGCATGTCAACTAATGATATGTTAGGTGTTGCTTATCCACCACAGATATGTAATGTAACTTCACAAGGCCTGTGGAGGGAGTTATAAGTCTGTGGTATCTTAGAAATTGTTGTCTTAAGAGCATGTAAATTCTCACCGTAAGTACCTGTCTGTTAGAGGGAACATGGTGCAGAAAGCATGAGAGTTAGCTAACTAGAGAATTATCCCAAGCAAAGAACTGTGTATAAAAATGGAAGTTTAATTGTGTTTCATCTGAATCTTGTCCAATCTTTGTTATTTCCTCCCTGTCCCTTCTGTCATATTTAAATCTGCTTTCTAGATAGTGTAGCATAGTTTTATACCGCTTTTAGTATAGATTTAATTGCTTTCTTTGATCTAGTTTACCATGCTCTGTAGAATAATTTTTACTGCTTTCATGATCTGGTTTAAATTATGTCAAGTAGTTGTTAGAAACCCTTGCAAAACTTGAAACGAGTAACCGAGTGGAAAATCTTAGTAAACGACGTGGGCCCTGCTTCCATCGCACATCCTCCAGTGAACGATCCGGTACTTACTATAAATTACTGCAATTTTTGACCCGTGCGCTTTCGGGAGCACAGTTTCTAAATACGAGTGAATTAAAACATAAACTTTGGGAAAATGCTCATATAGTGGGAAGATGTTTAAAACTTCATGGCAGGTATCTCCTTGACATGAAATTAAGAGAAGCATCACAGTGCAAGATACCAGGGACTTTCAGGGTGACAGACTGAAGGTCAATCCCGGTTGCACCGTGATATTTGTCAAAAGTTTCATGACAGGGAGGATCACAGCGCCGTTTTCAAATACCCCACATGAGTAATAAAAAGCGGGAATTTATATATCCTTAAACCCCTTCCCCATGAATCATAACTCTTTTCATTTAATAAATTTAATTTTGATATCACTCGTGTTATAGAAATTTGTCAAAAGTTTCACACACCCCATGGATTTATGCTTTCTTTTTCTTTTTGGGGTCATTTGACCCCCATTATGCTTCTATTATGTTCACTGTTTGCATCTTATGGATAATGCTATGAGTATGTGTGATCAAACCCTAGATTAGGATGTATGCTTTATTTTTAAATTCTGTCCAGCTTTGTTTATTTTTGTTTAAGCATGTTCTTCCATATTTTGAATGTTCTTATTTGTTTTTTAGCTTAGAATAGCTTTTTAATCTGAAATGGGGTGAGATCACGCTGTTTGCATGCCACTGTTCATTTCTGCTTTTTCTGACTTTTGTCCTGAACCGCCTTTGTCGCCAACCGCCTCTTGTCGCGGAACCACGTTCCGCGGCAAAATGGTTGTTCCGCGACAAAGGTGTCTAGAGACACTTGTCTTCATATTTTAAAACCCTCTGTCGCGGAACACTTTGTCGCGGAACCACGTTCCGCGACACAACCCTGTTTGGCGACAGAGGGGCCAAACTCTTGCATTTTGTCTGCATGGCTTTTTGTCGAGGAACACCCTTGTCGCGGAACCACGTTCCGAGACAAAATCTTTTTCTGAGACAGAAAAATATGCCTTGTTCATTTTAGAAAACCCTTGTCGCGGAACACCTTGTCGCGAAGCCACGTTTCGCGACAAAACTTTCCATGCATAGCGACAAGGACCAAATACTTTAAAATTCTCTGAAAATCCTTTGTCGCGAAACACTCTTGTCGTGGAACCACGTTCCGCGACAAAACCTTGCTTAGCGACAAAGAGGCGTTACTCTGCCAAAAATTCTAAAAATTTGTCGAGATACCCATGTCGCGGACCTCGGTCCGCGACAAAATTTATGGTATCGCGACAAAGACTCCCTTCTCTATTTAATCTCAAACATTCTATATTTCCCCTCCTTTATTATATTGCATCACTCACATCTTAACCCCACGGGTTAAGGTGTAAAGCCCTAGAATTGCAATATAGGGTGTTATGCTGCCCAAATTTTGATTCTCCATCTTCACACTTAACTAATTGAACCCTCGAGTTATTAATGATTAAAGATTGAGATTAGCAATAATTAACATCAATGATCATCATGATTAGAGGACCTTTGTTCAATTGCCATTAAAACACTCCTTTATAAACAAAATCTTGATGACTTAAGCAGATAATCCGGACTGTAATTAATTATGGTAGGAGGGATTATTTAAGATCATCAATTGTGGACCCAATCCACAACCTTGCATGAGAAACCAATGTCTCTCATACAAGGAATCTTCTTTTATTTCTTGTTGATTTTGTCTTTGCGTGTTGTGTGTAACAATTAGTAATGATACATCAGATTAATGTTGGCGGGTATTCCCTCATGGATAACTAGCTCGTAATCTGAGTATTAATTACTAAGTGTTATTTTGCATGGTCTGAATAGCGGTTGGAGGAAGCCTTTGCGGTTCGTCCACTCGGGATTATAATAGCTGCTCAGCTAACCCCTATTCAGATACAGTTTTCTTTTCCTTATCTTAATTTCCAAACCCAAATTCCAATCTGTAATAGGAATCAGTTAACATCCGTCAATGCTAACTGATGATCATTGTAGAGAAGAAGCATGTAGATTTTTACCAGAGTTCACAGACAGTGGATGCCCAACTGATATTGACACTATCATTATAGGGTTTAAACTGTCTAAATTCGTTCCATCCGAGTTATCAGGATATTGAATCGCAGATGTTTGCAATTCACCTGATCACTCTGCCATTACTTTGGTCCTCTGGCCATTTCATGATTGTGTTTCATCTTCTGTCTAGACCCGCTGTGATATTTTGGGTTATTTTATTTTACACTCTCATATATCCGTATGCATGCTATTATTATGTAGATATGGTGGTCTATTCTATTTTGGGATCCTTCACTTGGACATTAGAAGTCTGTATTTAAACAGATATTGCATATTAAATTTCCAACAAAAACTCCTTTATAAAATCCGGATCTAAGTAAGGGATAAATTCTTCAGTTATGACTAATTCATATTCCGTCGAGGGTTATGTTTTGGGAAATTAGAAGCAGAGTCAGTGATTAGGTCTCGTCTAGACTGAAAGGATCTGTATTTTAATTGAGCGTCTAGTACCTGTAAGGGAATGATTTTCATATCTATTATTTTCCAGAACTGATGTGTGTTGGGAATTTATGATTATGTATTACACCGAGATGGGGTCCACTTGGATTCAAATACAGTGTAGTAAATAATCTTAGAGGAACAACACTCAGGCCTTGGTTATTTTCTAAGATAGGGTTGAGTATTCTTTCAACTGCTATTCTCCTCCACCAAAGCCTATTATTGAGTCCTGAATGAGTGCATCCGGAACGAACTAATTTGCTAGTTCGTTTCATTAGTTTGTATCTCATAACCACCCGGAAGGAAGTGAACACTGCGAGCATTTCACCGAGAGCCGGGAATTCTTGATCCATACCCAGTCATCTTGACTGGGTGCTGCCTTTTACTACCAGGGTCAGATTTTCGAAACCTTCCGAGTGATAGGAATTTAAAATGCTTTCTCTACTGCTTTCTTTTAATTGCTTTCATTAGAGGTCACTCGGTTGTATTGAGAGTTGCGTAACTGCTACTAGGATTGACAGTTAAGGGATAGTTCAGAGCTTGATTAGAATCTTTGGGTGTGACATGGGGGAATGATAGTAGTAATTAACACCTCAATAAATGACTTGTCAGGTGTTGCTCATCCACCACAGATGAAGTGACATACCCAGGCCAGGGCAGTTACAAATCTGTGGTATCTTAGAATCTGCGTTCTTAAGAACATGTAAACTCATATTGTAAGTACCTGTCTGTCAAAGGGAAATCAATACTGAGAGCATGAGAGTCAGCTATCTGACAGGATTATCCCAAACAAAGATCTGTGTATTATAATGGAAGTTTAATTATGCCTTATCTAAATTTTGTCCAGTATTTATTCTTTTCTTCCTGTCCCTTCTGTCTGGACTATGACTCAGCTTCATAGTTAGCATAGAATAGATTTTAACTGCTTTCTTAGAATGATTTCATTATGTTCTTAGATTAACATTACCTGCTTCCTAGATTGGAGCTTTCACGCTTTGAAGAATAGATTCAATTGCTTTGCTATTTAGTTTACATTTCAGTCAGTAGTTGCTAGTAATCCTTTCAAACTGATTTGAGCAATACGAATGGAAAAATCTAGTAAAACAACGTGGGTCCTGCTTCCATCGCACATCCTCCAGTGAACGATCCGGTCTTACTATAAATTACTGCAATTTTTGACAACGTGCGCTTTCGGGGGCACAGTTTCGTAACACGAGTAGTAAAAATGCAACAACCTATAAATATATCCCTAATCTGAACTCCATCCTCATAAATTGGTTTCATTAAATAAAACCTAAACCAGGATTACGTTTTTCGGAAAATACTCATGTAGTGGGAATCTGCCAGAAGTTTCATGCAGGGAATCTCATGGCATGAAATGATGAGAAGTATCATGGCACATATGCCGGGGACCCTCAGTGTGACAGGCTGAAGGTCAACCTATCCCGGTTGTACCTGAGATTTGTCAAAAGTTTCATGGCAGAGAGGATCACAGCGCCATTTGAAATTAAGGCCCCTCACATGAGTAATAAAGAGTAACAACCTGATATATCCTTAAACCCCTTTCCCGTGAATCATAACTCTTTTCATTTAATGAATTCAAACTTGGGATATTTTCTTAAAAAATACTCGTGGTAGGAATTGTCAAAAGTTTCAAGGACATTCAACTCTCACATGGTCTTTTCCTTCACATTCAAAACATCAGATCTCAGAGGGTTTTTCAGACTTATCATCATCTTTATTCTTCTTAGACCTCCAAAACTTTCTATCAGGTCTCTTCTCATTCCTGTTGTTCTGCTTCTCAGTCATTAACTGGTTGTCAGAACATCGATTTTTCTTCTGAAATTTTCTGAAATGCTTATTTAAAGCATCTTTCCAATCCTTTTGGAAAGTAAAGAAACTTCCTCTTCGAAATCATCAACAGGCTCATCCTCGGCTTTGAATGCAATATTCTTGTGCGACATCTTTGAGGCAAGATGATTTATCTCATAAGTTTGAAGAATACCAACCAATTCCCTCAAGGACATTGTCTTGATCTCTCAACTTCTTCAAGAGCTGCTACTTTTGCAGAGTACTTCTTTAAAACGGTTTTGAGAAAACTTTCTCACTAACTTTGATCCTTCAAATGTCATACCAAGGGTTGTGGCTTGATTCACAATATCTTGAAATCTTCCAAAATATGATGTGATATCCTCATCATTTGTCATCCTCAAGCGTGTCAAAGATAGATTCTATTCGCTGTAGCCGGTGGGTGATAATGGCCAGAAACGACCATTATTTTCAATCCGATTTCCGGTGTCTTAAACGGACATTTTGATCGCATTCCGGTCTTACATTAGTAAGAAAGCAGTTCAAATTGGACTGATTTATGCATAATTGTAAAAAATAATAAGCTAGTATGAAAAAGGCATAAATATATAATTTTATTACATATTTATGTTAGAAAAATCCAAAAACATGAGAAAAGAAAAGAAAAGAAAAAGGAATGAAAAGATGAGAAAAAGAGAGAAAAAAACCCACAAAAAGAACATTTTCTGGCCCATCTGGCCCAATCCAGCAGGCCCAGGAATACCTTTGTTGCGGAAGCCCCTTTGTCGCGATGCATGGATTCCGCGACAAAGGAGTGTTCCGCGACCAAGCAGACTCAGATGAAGAGGAGACCAGCCAAATACCTTTGTCGCGATACCTATGTCGCGGTGCCTTGTTCCGCCGACAAGGCATGTTCCAGCGACCAAGACACCCAATTAGAGACACAAGACCCAGTCGAGAAGCCTTGCCACATGCAGTGTTGTTCCGCGACAAACCTCCTGATTCCGAGACAAAGCTGTGATGTGTGTGATGTCTTGAGACACAATGGGCTCAATCAAGGCCCATGGGCTTAGGGTTTACACTTCTATAAATATGAGGTGTTTCTCTTGAGTTAAGGGTTGAATAGTTTGAGAGTTAGATAAGAATTTCAGATTCTTGGAGGCAGCTTGGAGTTCTCCTTAGGTAGTTTTTAGTTTAGGTTTAATTTTTTGTATTATTTAATTTTTGCCTAGTTTAGCCATAGTTTAGTGTTTTTAATCACAGTGACTTAGATAGCCATCTTTATAATCATGTTTTTGTTTTCTAAACCTTGTTTTAGGGTTTGTAATACCCAATCATGGGTTTATTAACAACACCACTCAATAAAATGGGGAAAACATTCATCATTTGTGTCCCAAAACATGAAATGGGTAATCACTCCCCATGGATTTATGCTTTCTTTTTCATTTTGGGGTCATTTGACCCCCATCATGCTATTTTTATGTTTACTGTTTGCATTTTATGGATGATGTTATGTGTATGTGTGATCAAACCCTAGATTAGGATGTATGCTTTATTTTTAAATTCTGTCCAGCTTTACTTATTTTGTTCAAGCATGTTCTTCCATATTTCGAATGTTGCTTACTTGTTTTTAAGCTATAGCATAGCTTTTTCAATCTGAAATAGGGTGAGATCACGCTGTTTGCATGCCACTGTTCATTTCTGCTTTTTCTGAGCTTTTGTCCTGAACCACTTGGGCGCCCACGCCTTCACGCCTTTTGTCGCGGACACACGTCCGCGACAAATGGACGTTCCGCCGACCAAGGTGTCTACAGACATTTGTCTTCATATTTTTAAACCCTTTTGTCGGCGGAACACCTCTGTCGCGGAACCACGTTCTGCGACAAAACCATGTTTAGCGACAAAGAACCAAACTCTTGCACTTTATCTGCATGGCTTTTTGTCGAGGAACCCCGTTGTCGCGGAACCACGTTTTCGCGACCAAAATCTTATTCTGACGACTAGAAAAATTATGCCTTATTATTTTTGGAAACCCTTGTCGCGGAAACAATTCTTGGTCGCGGAACCACGTTTCGCGACCAAAAACTTTCCATGCATAGCGACAAGGACCAAATACTCTAAAATTTTCTGAAAATCCTTTGTCGAAAAACACCTCTTGTCGCGGAACCACGTTCCGCGACAAAATCTTGCCTTAGCGACAAAGAGGCGTTATGCTGCCAAAAATTCTAAAAATTTGTCGAGATACCCATGTCGCGGACCTCGGTCCGCGGACAAAATTTATTGTTATAGCGACAAAGACCTCCTTTCTCTATTTAAATCTCAAACCTTCTATTACTTCCCTTCCTAAATTATATTGCATCACTCACATCTTAACCCCACGGTTAAGGTGTAAAACCCTAGAATTGCAATATAGGGTGTTATGCTGCCCAACATTTTGATTCTCCATTTTCATCACTTAATTAATTGAACCCTCAAGTCATTAATGATTGAAGATTGAGATTAGCAATAATTAAAATCAATGGTCATCATGATTAGAGGACCTTTGTTCAATTGCATTAAAACACTCCTTTATAACTAAATCTTGATGACTTAAGCAGATAATCTGGACTGTAATTAATTATGGTATGAGGGATTATTTAAGAATCATCAATCGTGGACCCGATCCATACCCTTGTATGAGAAAACCAATGTCTCTCATACAAGGAATCTTCTTTTTATTATCTTTTTCTTTTCTCTTTGCGTGTTGTGTAACAATTAGTATGATACACCATATTATTATTGGCGGGTATCCTCACACAGATAACTAGCTCGTAATCCCGGGGTATTAATTACTGAGTGTTAGTTTGCATTGGTCTGGATAGCAGTTAGTGAAGCCTTGTCGGTTCCATCCATCAGGGATTATAATAGTGCTCAGTTGACTCCTATTCAGATACAGTTTTATCTTCTTTATCTTAATTTCCAAACCCAAATTCCAATCTGTAATAGGAATCAGTTGGCACCCGTCAATGCTAAACTGATGATCATTATAGAGAAGAAAGCATGTAGGTTTTTACCAGGATTCACCAGATAGTGGAGGCCCCAACATTATTGACACCACCATTATAGGGTTTTAAGCTGTCTAAATTCGTTCCATCCGAGTTATCAGGATATTGAATCGCAGAGGTTTGCAATTTCACCTAATCATCTCTCGGCCATTACTTTGGTCCTCTGGCCATTTCATTGATTGTGTCTCATCTTCTGTCTAGACCCGCTTGATATTATTTTGGGTCAGTTTATTTTACACTCTCATATATCCGTATGCATGCTGATAATGGCCAGAAAATGACCATTATTTTCAATCCATTTCCGTGTCTTAAACGGACATTTGGTTTTTGATCGCATTCCGGTCTTATATTAAGTAAGAAAGCAGTTTAAATTGGACTGATTTATGCATAATTGTAAAAATAATAAGCTGGTATGAAAAAGGCATAAATGTGT